>OW964823.1:42711988-43911988 GCA_943142095.1 Ophonus ardosiacus
ATTGAGATCAGTACGTGCTCTTCTACCGGTATCGGATGTATTGGATCATCCTCATTCGGTAAGGAAGCACTTACTACTCTTAATATTTAAAAAAACTATTACATAAAGCTATTAACATATCATACAATATGTACACTGAAATAAAAGTAAAACTGCAAAATACAAATCTACTAACAACCATTTTCGCTAAAATGGGAGATATTGCTAGGACAGAAACTTTTAAGTTATAATAATGTAAATTGCGATGCAAAATCCAAATCTACTAATAATTAATTTTCGATGAACATGACAGATAGGAGGTATTGCCAGGTCACCCGTGAGATAATGTTCTTACAATAGATATAATTTTTAGTAATATAATAATATAATAGATATAATTTTTAATAATATAATAGATATAATTTTTAATAATATTACCATTATTTTAAAATGTTATTATATTAGTATGAAAACTATATTTACCTTTTTTTTTTTGAATTATCATACCTGATTTTGACTATACAGGGTGTATCAAGATAATGGAACAGTGCATTTTATTCGGATAATGACAAGTTACACAAAAAAGTGATTAAGATATTTTGTAAGGCATAGAGGGGGACACATTTTGGCATAATCTTTATTATTTCATATACATGAATAAAATGCACTGTTCCATTATCTTGATACACCCTGTACATAAACGTGAAATGCACGTATTCGCAAGGTGAGACAATCAGAGCTATTTAATATCGGAAATACAAAATCTGATATGGCCAACACAGTATCTCCCGCTATTTAATTTTTATTAATTTGAATACATATCTATGTATTTACTAATGCATTATTTTTTAAATTTATCTGTAAAATATATAGAAAAAGTATTAATATCTGTAGAAAATTCAATAATCTTTAATTTTTATATTAACAAAATGCGAAAAATTGCATTTAATGGTATTTTTTTGAAGAAAAACATTATGAGCTTCAAGTAAAGAGTCATTGCCGGTGGTCAGATTTACACCAAAATCTAATGGTTTCTTTCAATATTAGAATAGGGTCAAGATACAATGTTTCAGAATTTTCCGAATGATGGTATTTGAGTTAGAGCGTAGCAAAATCCATACTCATACACACATAAAACGTGGTCATTTATTAAAATCTCGATATGCGATTTTTAGCACTGTCAAATATAGAATATATTACACATTATAACAAATAATAACATACCAAATCCAGTCAAACACAAAACACGGGCGACTGTACAAAATTTTACCAATGACAAATTAATACTATACAGTTCTACTTAGAAAATCAATAAGCATATCGTAATCAGTAAGTCTATCATTTAATATGTCAAAAATAGTTCAAAAAACAAATAATTCTCAATTATAGTCTTATCTATGTATTTATTGCATGATAAGAAATGAGGCACAATAATATTTCATTACGCAGGTAAGTTGTAAATACAAAGGCGTTATCGTGGGCGGAAGATGTGTAAATGGGAGTGAAATTGACCTCCAGTGCCAACTCGAAGTGCCCAAATAAACTGGGAGCAAATATCAAACGAAAACTATCACACTGAGTCCAAAATTTCGGGCGTGAGATATCGCACTTTGATCCATGACGATACAGAGGATCGATAAAAATAAGATAACTATAGAGATAGTATCCAAACGAAACAAGAATATCTTTCTCACCTGACATTAGAGCTATTGACTGTCCGGTCCGTATCCAAGCATAAGAGGAGTTCTGTTCTCTCTTGAAACGCACTCTTCGCATTACTTCCGCTCTACATTACCGTTAAACAAATTAAATACAAGTACCTACTATACATACCGGCGTTCATATAGCTTTAAAATTAAGGTGACCATATGTAACGTTCCAGTGTCTTTTTTTTTCAAGTACCGGCTGTCCCGTCATTTAGTAAAAATAACACATTTGTCCCGTTTTAGAAATTTGTTCCCTTTCAAAAGATTTATATCACTTTAGAAAGTAAAACAAAACTTGGTTTTCAATTTTTGCGTTTTAATCGAGGTTTTAATAGTATATTATTAAAGAACAAATTTTATAAGACATGTTTTTTCGCACGCGTTAAAATTTAGAAAACGAGCAACGAGCTCTCGTGAGTTTTCTAAATGACAAGTGCGAAAAAAAGTCTTATAAAATGAGTCTTTTATACAATATTTTTATATTTTGCGTCTTATATATATTAAACCAAATTCATATAGGGAAATTCGAGGGGAAATTTGTGTGTAATGTAGCAGTTCGTAACATTGCCATTGACATTTATTCAATTACTTGAAAGTACATGTCAGTTATGATTTATGGACATAAGTATTTGTTATTTAGTACCAACATTCTAAAACAATAAATGGGGTATTCCACTCAATTTTTTTTATTATTTTAAATAAAACTTCATTCAGTTTTGAAGAAATTCATAGTATTAAAAAATCTTAATTGTTCCTAGTTTAACAGTATTTTATTTTCGAGAAATCAGTGTAACGTCATATTTCCCCTATACTTGTCTTTCTCACACACACTGCTCTGAGTACGCTGCGAGAGAAAGATAACAATTGTATGACGTCAATTTTCCCTTTTAGCAAATGTGAAATATCTCGTAAAGTAATTATTTAAAAAATGTTTTCATTGTTTTAACTATTATTTATTGAGCCATACTTTATGTTAAATTGAATTTTTTTTAATTTTCTTGTTATGGTGGAATACCCCATTGTATATCGAAATGAAGGATCTCTCGATACGCAATTAGGTTTCGTAATAACTTCATTATGAACGCAAAATATAAAAAATTTATTATAGGATAAGTTATTGAACTTAATATAATATAGACAAATTTTATTGTTATAATAATTGCTCTTGTAATGTTCTACAATAAATTATGTTTTCTTTGTAAAATTATTATCACTGAATGACTGAAATCCTGAGTACATCTTTACTTTCATCCTTAGCACAGTCGTTTACTACTTCTTCATTAATAATTGATGTTTGGTTTTTTTGGCATGCGTAACTCATAAAATATTCTTATTTTATTATGAGCAATCTAAATATCTCATCTGTTGTATTTTCATTAATAGTAAAAAAGTTGAATTGTTTCAAATAGTTTTATCATTTCCTGGAGGGAAGATTTGTCCTTGGGCAATTCTCCATCGGTGTCACTTTCATCCGATTTGTCTTGACGCTCATCTTGTTTATCAATAGTACCGATAATTTCTTCGTCCGTATCTTTTAACGTGCATAATATAATACAAAAAAAAAATATTTTGTACCTCAAAATTCGAGTTATAGAGACTTCAATGTTACTGGGGCATGTGAGTGGTTTCGAATTATGGAGATTTTCGAGTTAGAGAGGTCAAAATACATTGTAATAGTATTTTACATTACAAGCCAGGTAAAACTGTTTTTACTGCTGAAAGGAGGAAATGACTGGCGAGCCGACTAGGCGAGCCTGTGGCCTCCTTGAGGCAGTAAGTAAAAACAGTTACCTTAACGTGTATTGTATAAAATTTTATTTGTTACCCACCTGTTAAAATTATAACCTAAACCTCCCAGTTGCAACTGACACTTATTTTTAATTAATATGTATGACAGTAACAAAACACAATTTTTACATGTCAACAACGTAACTAAAGTGAACGTGGTAACTAACTTGTAAAATTTTTACAAGTTAGCAACCGATTTTACAAGTTAGTAACTAGTAAACATTAAAAGTAGCAGGCGGTATCAATAAATGAAGTTTTTTCGCGATCTCCCAGAAAATGAGCTCTTTCTGATCACTATTTAGACTGGAAAGTCCTTCTTTGCTGAGCTAGCTCGGAAAGTTGTCTATAAGAGATCGGAAAGTACTTTACCGATCCCGGGACTGGTAAAGCTAAATGTTTTCATGGAGATCAGTTGTTTATTTATTTCTTATTTGCTCGCAGCAAAAAATAAAATAATACTTTTTTATTCTTTTTTCAGGATCGCAAAAAAAATATTGTACCCAACATGACCTGAAAGTGGGCTCACAAGTTTCCAAAGCTCGCCTACGGCTCGCTCTGGAATATACTTGCTCGCCTAGTAAAGTATCACTTTCAGGTCTTGTTACGTAAATTACTATTTTCTTCAAACGTCATAAAAATGGCATCTTTTGTGACTTGATTCACAAGGTAGAAATGAAATAAATAAATATCCATAGCAACTACATAAAATGAGCGAATAAGTAACTTGTGAAATAGGATCCTATCATATCGCCCCAAGTTAACCAAGATAACCTACAAATTGAAATATAAACAGTTTATATTTAACGAAATAACATATTATAAAATAGCAGACTTACATATTGGTAATGACGGTAAGATTAATTAGAATTAAAGTGATATGAAAAGCTCATATTGTTTTTCATCGATTCCTCGACATATTATATCTTTCAGCAATATTGTTGAACTTCCATCCAATTGAACAATAACTTCAAGGGCCGTACATTGCAATACTTCAAATTCTGATATAATTGCACATAAGGAGAATGTAAAATTGCATAGTTTTTATTTAAACGTCAAAACGTGAAAATTTTCACTTGAATGTTTATAACAAAAAGTGAACAAATACGAATGTATCCATAGCAAGAGAGCAATTGAAATCAGCAAACGTCCTTTACGTCAAATATTTATAATTATTGTAATGTCAAGTTGTAATTATTTTATTTAAATATGTATGTTTGAAGAAAAAATATAATGTGTCATTCGGAGTAAAAGTGTCATTGTGTGCCTCGCATGTAATTGTCCGACTCGCTACGCTCGCCGTGCAAACTTACATGCTCGCCACACAAAGAATAATTTTTACTCCTAATAACACAATATATTATTACAAGTGAGTAACAAATAAAATGTTTTACTATCCTTTTTTGACGAAAAGTCAATGAACGTAAAGGCTCCAACATTATGGTCGACGTTTTCGATGTTGAAGGCTACTCTTGAAATTAAAGAAAATAAAGATCTAAGAAAATTTACAAAATTGGTGCCATATTTGAAAAATAAAACGGTTGAATATCGAGCAAAAAATCAAAAAATAGGGAGGATATTTCAAAATTTATGGATGAAGATGATGACATGGCATATTTATTAATGAAGGCACAATTATTTGGTGAGTTAAAATGAATGTAAATTACTAAGATTTGCTTGGTTTAGGTAGCTTTAATTATGGGCGTTTCTGTTGCATGCCGGCGCGAAGAATTCGTCAAAATGATGACTGAACATATAGAAAATACAGGCACTGTTTTAATTGAAATATATCGAAAATACGTGGCTCTGTGGCCAAAACACGCTTCAACCAAGAGACTGTTTTTAAAATACAACAAAGTATACGTCAATCAACCAGTTTGATTAAATAAAATGGGACAGATTTCTAGTTTAATTGCATTTTATCTTGGCAAGGCCTCACCTAAGGATTTTATCGGTCATTGCTGTAGGAGAACTTCTGTTACTCTTTTAGCAAATGCTGGTGATATATAACTTCCCTAAAACTAAAACACCACGGAGGGTGGAAATCGACTTCATTGGCAAAATGTTATGTGAAAGAATGTTTGACTAATAAAATTAATAATTCCAACAAGAAAACTTTCAAAACTGTCAAACTTCTGCTCCTCTTTCGCATGATCTAAATATTCTCCATTGTGGAGATAATAAATACATCAGCAACAATTGCAACGGCAACAACGTCGAAAAGAATTAATATTAGCAATTGTACTAACAGTACAATTAATTTCCCTATTACAAATAATTGTATTTTAAAATTATTTCATTAGGTAATAATTCATCCAAAAAAATGTTTCATTGTTATTTTAATAAATAAATAGTAATAAACTATTTAAAATTGCATCATTTTAAATAGGTTAATTTATTTAAAAAATAAATTGCGTGAATAAATGTTTTTCATCACTGAAAAATCGATTTCAAAACCGTAAAGAACGTTTTCCCAAAGTACTTCGCGCACGTTGTCAAGGTAACATAACAGCTGTGAAAAAATCGCCCACTTCACGTTCTAAGAACAAAAATGTCAACATTTTTTGACATTGTAGAAAAACATAATGTTACTTATGCTATAGCAAATAAGAATTTTATTAATAATACGGTCGCAATTGTGTGTATCCACACGAAGATAATAAATGTACCTACACCCGAAATCCGGAGACAGCGTTTGAAACCCGCGAAGACTCCGAGCCAAACCCCAAGAGGTAGCAACTCTAACTATGGAGAAGTAAACTCTGATTTTTAATTACGAAAAATAAATTGAAACATTTCTCGTTAAAAATTAAATTTCTAATTTGCTATCTAATGAACAGGATAACGATTCCCGAATAATTTCTCATATTCTTTGAAAATTGATACGACGTTTATTTTTGTGCTCTAAACGTACAAACTATTATCGAATTATTACAGTTATATGTTTTTGTATATGCATATAAAAAATATTTGCTCAAACATTTTGCTGATGCAGTGAAATTTCTTAGTCATTTTAATAATGTTAAATGTTCTTGTTTATTGCACATGGTGAAAAACAGACTACATGGCAGGGAATCTTATTCCAAGCAAATGAAGCATTGTTACGTCATTAGAGCATTGGTCTGCTTTAGAAAGTGACGTCATTGCACGGAACGCATAGATCGTAGTTGCTGTAGTAGTAACTCGCTCTTTCTTTGTCTTCGCCAATCTTCCCGGATCACGCATGCGCTCGCGTGACCCGAGTGCGTAAATTGCATAACGTGACCATGAGACCATGTTTAAAACCTAACGCAGGCTGCTAAGAAACTGACACCAATGGTCCTATCTTGGTACTCGTACAACAAATAAGATCTAAATAAATAACAAGTACTGTAAATGAACAATTATTACTTCTGTTAAACTAAACAACGTTTATTTTAATACATGAAGTTAAAAGAAAGTAAATTCAAAAATCATATATATACCCACTACAGAATACTAAAAAAGAGACTAAAAATAATATTTACAACAAATTATGGACATTTTAATTTCAAAAATTCAGTGCAGTAAAATTAGTTTCTTTCGGAAATATCACATTATCCGCGGCATAAACATAATTTTCAATTAAAACGCAATTTTGAAACAGCTTGTGAGTCCCTGAAAATTTTTCCAATTTTGTTAGTTTTGTTTTTAGATTTTGCTTTCATAATGAAATCATTACGATACGCAATTGCGTATCGTAATGGCCTTGTTTTAGAAGGTTGGTACTAGATGACATTTACTTAACCCTTTTTTACGTAATTTATTTTTAGTTAATTGATTTTTTAGGAAGTAGATTATTTACAGTAGTCTGGTCTGAGCTATATTACGTAGCTCAGGCGGAGTGCAATTGATTTCATCTTCCATGATTACACTAAATTCATTTAAATTAATAAATAACAGCGGTCCACATATTTAAAAAAAGTATCAACGGTTGTTGTGGTGTCGTGATGCCGCATTCGCGTAGAGTAGGTGCCCCGCAGTCTAAAACAAGCTATGTATTATACAAACTGCACCGCTTACTAGTTCTAATAGGCCAGTCGGTAAGGGGTTTATTCTCGGGTTTATTGTGGAAATAATTGGTGGCAAGCTGGAGTAAATTTTATTCTCTTTATTGGGACCTCCAAAAAGATATACTAATTTTGCACAGTCTAGCGACCCCGAATTTTGCCGCCATTTTGAAAAAAACCATGTAAAAAAAACATCGTAAATATTTCGGTTTGGATTAACTTTAGAGCTGGTTTATGATGAATTTAATTTATAAATTTTGATCGAGATTTTGATTTAAAATTTAGAACTTTCTCTCTGGGTTACTTCGATTTTGAAATTCTTGGATCATGTGACTTATCACTTGACGTTATCAGTTCAGGTTTTAGGTTATAATTTTGAAGTGAAATAGTATATTACATCCGAGGTGGGAGATGTTTCATTACAGCCGAGGGCTTATGTATATTACCGAGAGGCGAAGCTTCGAGGTGAGATAATGCGCGAGGCTGTTATGAAACTCCCACCGAGCAAAGCTTTGAGGTGAGATAATGCGCGAGGCTGTTATGAAACTCCCACCGAGCAAAGCTTCGAGGTGAGATAATGCGCGAGGCTGCTATGAAACTCCCACCGAGGTTATGTATACTATTTTATTCACAATCATCCTCATTTTAAATCAATAATTTTCAAAATAAATCAATGAATTATGAATTATAACCTTTAATTTTATTAATATTTTGACAGCTGTCTTAAAATTTGTTTAGCCTACTACCCAATGGGGATCTACGGCAATGTTGCTAGGCAACCCCTACATAAACAATTCCAACCCAATAGATGGAAGTGAAATCTGTTATTTCCAACCCAAGAGATGGTCATTAAAGTTAGAAATGACGTATTTTCCAACCTCCAAAAGGTTAGGAATCTGTATATTACTATAATGATTGTAAATAATAGTTATTTACGTATCAAATGCGGGAACACGTCTGGTTCCAGGATGAGTGTTTGGAGGCGCAAGCTTGCGAGTGCTGCCATAGAACGATTCCGGGAACCAAGTTCACGCAAGAGGTTTGTACAATATTTTTCGTACGAATTTATGAAACTAATAATTAGTTATTTTTGTACAAATAATATCATTTATTAATAGATATTTACACATCAAGTGAGCTAAGGTAATGTTTATCCATGAGAAGAAAGTTTAGTTAATTTCTTCGAGTGAATAAACATTCTTAGCTCACGTGGTTTGTACAATATTTTATTCAATTTTGACGAAATAGTAATAAAAACCATTATAATATTTAATTTTGACAAAACAAAAAACTAATCAGTTAGTAGACTGTGTACGACAATCGTCGATGACAGACGTCAAATCATATATTTAAAAAGCTTTATTGTCTGTCATTTCTGCCGTTTTAATAATGAAAATAGCTGATAATATCTGATGAATACTATGGTAAGTGTTAATTTCGTGCTTAAGTTATTTTAAATACATTATTTGTTGCAGAATGAATTTAAAAAAAGGTGAGAGTGATTTAAAAAAATTTAATTCACTTGTTGCTATGGAGTTAATAGTGACAGTTTAGAACGTCAAAATTGAATAATAGTATATTATACGCCAAGGTTGAGAAGATAATCATTATTGACCCAGCGTTAATATTGTAACTCGAGGGCGAAACCCGAGGGATACAAGGCGCCTGGTCAATAATGATCTTCTCAACAGTGGTTTATATACTATTTTTTTCACTACTAGCACATAAATCCCATTTAATTTTTTTTTATTGACAATAACAATCATTTTAACAAATAATTACGTTACTTATTCGTTAATATTCACAAAAACAAAGTAGGCTGCATTTGTTTGACGTTTCGCTCATTTCGCTGGTTTGATAACCTCATTTATGGGCCTTGATTTGTATTTGATTTAATTATTTAATAAAAAACACTTTGTGCTGTTACAGTCAGCAGCCTTATTAGTTTATTATTATTTTTAAATAAATCTATTGAAATGAATTTACCTACAAATACAAAAAAATAGTGATTTACTCATTGCTACATTTACACAAGTTTCACATTTTCACCAAAACAGCACAGTGGCCAAGCGAGGCGGCAGCGTAGGTCAATTTAAAATTAAGCGGCAAATTTAAATTAAATACTTAACACCTTTCTTGAGTTTAATGAGTTAAATAATATTTGGATTTGGAGGCTTGAGTTTGATTGAAAAGTGACAAATTATACACATACACTAATTTGAAGCCAACTTCAGAGAGATGTGGCAATTTAAATTTCAATTGTTTTAAATACATTGACATTTCATAACTGATGGCTGGGACCTTATTTAACCCAATTTCAATTGCAGTATTATAACAAATTAAAATTTAATAAACTTGTTTAATTTATTACCTACTTATATTACAATTTATGTTACGTTTGTTATATTTTCCACTGCTGTACTGCTGCCCGAAGCCGATTGGCGTCACAGGTACAAGTTGTGACCAACAATGTGAACCAAATGCACTAAATTTATTATATTAAATTAAATTTCATTTAATATTCCACCATTTTCTCTTATTCTGGGGGAACCGGGTTCGATCTAGACAGACGCCAAATATTTCCAATTTTAAATGGCACAAAAGTGACCCCTGTGGTGCACTCTCCACACCAACTATGAGTGCCCGTGAGGTGACTCCTGGTAAAATATATCGTCATCATTACCGATGTCTACATGTGTTGTAGATACTGGCACACCCAGTAATGGGTAATATGCCATGATGATATATTTATTTATTTATTATTTCTTTTATTTTTATTAAGTCGAAGAGTGTTTGAGAAACTATACTTTTTTATTATAAATATAGTTTTTAAGCACCTTGCACATTTTTTCCTGGGCGGTGAACTTAGCTGATCCGTCAGGCGTCAGGGTATTCGGATAAACTCGGGGAGAACCGAACGTCACGAGTATTCGGATCATAGCCTACGTTAGCAATATTGTTTTGATTTTGTATTCAGGTGGCACCCTTGTTATTGACGTTCAACAATTTCAGTATCATAACAATTGTTATAACTTAGCAATGAATTTAGGGAAATTTTTGATGAAATCTAGGGACATTAAGCAGTTGACTGAATATATTAATCATTTGACGTTTAATCTAGTGGTTATGGCCTGTATTCTAACATCTTGAAATAGCGCTACTTCCAAAAAATCGCTACTTCAACTGTCAAATGTGAACTTTAATATTCAAAATAAAAGAAATAAAAATAAATTAAATTATAAATGCCACTTATTTCAAATATTATAGGTCTCATTGGGAAAGCCTTTAACATCCGAATATTCAAAATAAGAATATTTAACACCAGAATATGCACGCACAGAATCATTTAAATCCCGAATATTCAAGAACCGAATCGTGCATCGCCAGAAAGCGCTTTGTCCGAATGATTCATAAACCGAGAATGTGGGCGGGGCCACGAGGAGTAAACGTTAGGTTATGTTCACGTTGGTTAGCGATGGTTCTGCTGATACGCTTTCGGGCAATGCGCGATTCTGTGTCTGAATATTCGGGATTTGAATGATTTTGTGTGTGCATATTCTGCTTTCGAATATTCTGATTTTTAATATTCTAGTTTTGAATATTCGGGCGTTGAGTATGCACCCGGTTTCATTTACAAAAATATGAAACCTATTCTTGTCTATTCATAAAATAAAATAAAATATAAAAAAATCAAAATAGCGTTTCTTCGTTAACGGATTACTTGAATCACGAAGTTGTTGTCGTTCTAACTTTAAATTGTATCTGAAATATTTAAGTTCCAATATTTAAATTAAAAGAAAAATATTGATTATTATTTTACTTCTGTTCATCGTTCTCAATTGCTTCCAAAAGTAAAACAAAATCTATATTTGCCATATTTATTCAAAATATACTTAACTTTAAAATATAACAATGTTGCACTCAGGCCACAAGTTTTAGTTCTCGCCTGTCTAGCAATCAGAAATAACAATTCTTGTTGTAATAACAAGGTAATAGAGTTCACAAGAATTAGGATATTGCCAAAATAACAATATTAATATCAAGCGTAACAATATTGCTCATCAGACAATTGCTAACAAACATCAATGATTACGTGAATACAAATTCATCATTGTATTGTAATATTAACAATATTGTTACATATAACAATTGTTATTAGCTTAACAAGGCTCCCAAGAATAAGGCTGAATATCTGTTAAGAAGAAACTCTACTTCCAAACTCGCCGTTTTGGTGTGAATTATTCCTGCTGGCATTGCTGTCTTTACCGATATTTGTGTATAAAGCAGATTGGTGCACCCAGATTAGCCCACCAACAATGGGACATATGCGGTGATTTATTTATATATATATATATATATATATATATATATATATATATATATATATATATATATATCGTCATCATTACCGATGTCTACATGTGTTGTAGATAATGGCACAGCCAGTAATGGGTAATATGCCGTGATGATATATTTATTTATTTATTTATATACATATAATATATAAGTAAATGCACTAGCGTGAAGTTTGTACACTAATTTTCATTCTGCCATTTTTAAATAGTAAATATTAGATATCTGTATGAAAAAAAAAAATATATATGTTGCCAACCATATAGTGAAAAAATTTACCCCTCGATCGGTTTTTTTTACCTCCCGCTACCCTAGGTAAGGGAGGTAGGGTAACTCCGGGAGAGTTGGTGATAGTGGGTGAGACGATGAATGCCGTTAATTTCGCTACTAGCTGTAAGATACTTGCTATACACATGTATTCCAAATTAAGTGCTAGTTCTGTGTATAATACGTGGTTGTGATTAAATGCGTGTATCGGGGAATAAAATTAAAAAGTTCATATCAATTGTCGTCAAAATTTATCACTAATTTTTGTTTCTTGGTGTGGAAAGCAGGAAAGCTAAAATTTATGGTATTATTTAATATGTACCAACAGTATATAACTTGCCTAATGTATGTAACCAAAACACGTTCGCAAGAGTGTTTTGTTTCGTACATCAGCATTCACCATCTCTCCATGTAAAATGGGATAGATGGTGAATACTTTTACGGGACAGTTGGTGAATACTTTTTTATCCATATAATATATTTATCTTATAGATGGCACCAATAACATATAACAGAAAAGGGGTTACAAAAAGAGCAGAGTAGACAGAAGGAAATTTAAATGAGGCTGTTACAAAAATACAAGAAGAAAATTATAGTTTAAATAAGGTTGCGGTGAAGAATATACTGACACGAAAAAAAGTGTCGATTGGATTCAATGTGTTCTTTGCAGACGTTGGTTGCATGAAGACTGCACTCAGTTTGTAAATATGTGCAATTCATGTGCAAAGTTTTCAAAAAAACCAAAAACATCTAAACTTTGATAAATAGAAACATTACTATTATGCTTCACCCATATATCATTCACCAACTCACCCATAGTGATATGGGTGAGATGGTGATATAATAAAAAAAATCAAACTTACTTTTTCATACTTATTTATTAAAATAATATAATTTATGTTTTATGTATGAAAGTTGTATATAATAGCTACTTAATAGCGTTTTTATTTTTTAATAAATAAAATTTACATAGAAATTATAGCCTTCCAAAATTTTGTTCACCATCTATCCCGGGGTTACCCTATAGGGATCGTGCTAAAAATAGCATATAGAGATTTTAGTGAATAAGCACGTTTTGATGTCCCCAGAATCCGATTTTAACATTTTTACAATGGTGTGTGTGTGTGTGTGTGTGTGTGTGTGTGTGTGTGTGTATGTACGTGGATCGTTTGGACACGGTTACTTAAATACTATCAACCAGAAAAAATTGAAATTTTGTATACCCATACAAGCTTTTAAAAGTTTTTCTTGTAAAAAAATCATTAAAAATATTTTTTTTTGCAATTTTTACTAATTAATATTGAACATAATGGTACATTCTTCAATTTTTCTATAATAGCAATCAGTAAATAGCTTTAAATAACTTGAAATATGAATTTATTATGTAATTTATTTTTATATATCCACTAGCCTAAGCCTATGTGTCAAAAAAATAATACTTCAATAACAATTTTGACATATTTAAACAAATGTCACTGTCAGGAAGCAATTACATTAAAATTAATAATGAAACCGATATAAAAAGAGAATATAATAATAAAATATTTAATTCTAATGAAATTAAGGTTTGTAAAAATAATATATTTTCCATCATACATAAATATTAAATGTACAGGATGATCTGATTTAATTTTTCTATGATTGTAGCACTATATATCAATATTAATTTACAACTACACACCCATTTACGAAATGGATCATGTACGTCGAAGAATCTACACAGATTGCGTTTTAGAGCACCTGGAAATTGATGCTGAGTTTTATAATGTGTGTGTGACAATTTCTCCTTAAAATATATTAAAATATGATCCAAAACTTCTCAAATTTGGTATTTAAAACTCATATATAATTTGAAATAACATATTAGATTTTAACAATATATGATAAATCGGATGTAGTACTTAATTTGGAAGTCTAACAGGTTTTTGAGGAAAAACAATAAAACAATCCAAAATTTCGTAATACAGACTTTTATTGGACAACAAATTAGATTTGATTTACAAACGATCAACCGTAAGTGATACTTAAAGCTGTCGGGAATATGTCGTGTTTGGTATCAAATGAAATGTTTTTTGATGAGCCAAAAATTTAACAGCTCGATCGGCTTTTGTTTTTTTTTTTGTACAAAAATGTCAAAACCATATCGTGTTTGGTATCAAATGAGAGGTATCGTCAAAGGCTGCCATGCAGAAATGTCAAATATCACATCGATCGGCTTTTGTTTCTTGTATAAAGTTGTCAGAACCATGTCGTGTTTGGTATCAAATGAGAGGTATCGTCAAGGGCTGCCATGCAGAAATGTCAAATATTTGACACATCGATCGGCTTTTGTTTTCTGCTTAAAAATGTCAGAACCATATCGTGTTTGGAATTAAATGAGGGGTATAGTCAAGGGCTGCCATGCAGACATATCAGAACTTTGCCAATAAAACCAAAATCAAAGAAAGTTATTTTTGTAGTAATTAAAATATCAAGTACACACGAAACATAAGATGGTATGAGTTTTGTGAGCTGTCATTAATTATTTGAAATATTACAATAGAATAGAAGTTTTCACTTCGGACGTGCGGTCTTAAGCACACACATTTATATTTATTTTCATATATTATACAATAAGACAATTGAAAATTCTCGAAAATACGAAACGTGATGCCTGGAAAGGCAACTCGTTGAACTCCAAAATAGCGCTTTTATTATAAGTGCGTTTGTAATACGGGCTTTTATTTTTGCAAATAACTTTCAAGTATGAAATAATGTTTTTTTTGTTTACATTATTATAATCCATAAAGCACATTTTATGCACTTTCGGATGACAATGCTCAATTTTATTATTAAAACTATTGGATTTCGAGTTATGATTTCAAATGTATGTTATTGAAAAGGAAATATATTTTTGCTTTCCAACGATGTTTAATTAGACCATTCCAATTTATTTCAAATGGTAAGAATGCAACAATTATTAAATTTATGGAGTAAAAAACAATTAGTATGACGACAAAACAAATGAAATCATCAGTTAATTATTATCAACTATTTGTTTTCAAGTTACGTTTTTTGAGATAACTAAATTGTTGTGATTAACGTACAAATGCTAAGTTTATAAAAAAAAAGGAAATGTAAATCGAATATTAGTGGAATATTTTATTGATATTATGTGATCAAATTGGAATCCAATATCCAATAAGATTTTTGTCAAGTATCAGTTAAAATTTGTCACATACGCCATTTAGTCCAGTCATTAGGTAGATTTACCCTGCAAAAGGTCGGGTATTTTTGATTTTTTGATATATTATATATTTAGGGGTCCTAATAACAAATGCACATTTTCCCCCTCGGGAGCCTTCGGGAAGCACCGCCAACTTGGGAAAAAAGGTACAAAAAAGCGGTTTTTTCTAAATATCTCTTCACCTATTTGCATCATGGCAAAAATAGTTATTTTTCAATTTTTTTTGTTACTGAAATTTCATACAACTTTTATCTAATACATTTTTTTCTATAACCAATAGATAGTGAGCTACAGTGCTTGAAACAGCTCTAATTTTTGAAAATTGCTCTAATGCTTCATATTTTATTAAATTTTCTTAAATATTTTTTTCAAATTACTTATTATTATTTATTAATTATTAGTATTTAACTACAGTCGAACTTCGATAACTCAAACCATGACTTGCCACAAAAAAAGTTCGAGTTATCAAGACTTCGGGTTATTAAATAAAATGCATATGTATATTATTTATGTATTTATTCGAGTAAAAATCACTTACCTTATGATATACATATACAGATTAATATTTTCAGATCAAAGTTATAAACATTATTTTAGTGTAAAAAAAGTCAGTTATTTGTGACTGACGAGAGAATTTTTTATTTTGATTTTCAATAAAAAAAGCTTCAATGTTCATCAATAGATAAAGTTTTTAAAGTATTTTTTTTTTTCACTTAATAATAATTAACAAAGCATAAGTTTGAACTTCAGTAGTGCAGAACCGAAACTGCCTCCGTCATCATGTTATAAAAACACCTGTTACGAAATCACGTAATTAAGGGATTCCCCCAGAATTCGACTTATTGAAGCTGGTGCCAAATATTCTGTTCGAATTATAAAGATATTCGAGTAATCGAAGTTCGAGTTATCAAGTAAAAATTACCCATAATTCTCACTCTTGGCGCTATTGCCAACCAGTTTGTTTCGAGTTATCAAAAATACGAGTTATCGAAGTTCGACTTACTGAAGTTCGACTGTACTATATATACATATTAGTTATTGTTTTATTTTCTTTCTAAAGACGTTTTATAGTCCAGGAAAGTTATGATTTTACCTCAAAGTAATTACAAGAAAAGCTTTTAAACGGAATCCGAAATCGGAGCACGGGAACCTCCCGCCAATTGGGAAAATTGACGGCATATTTATGTTTTTGGCCTTTTGCTCAAAACAATTATGAAAGATATTAAAATTACTTAAAAAACAAAAAATATTACATATTTAAAACATAGTATAATAGATTTCACTATTTATAACAGTTTACATTCGTCGTGGCATCGAAAGAAATAAATTATTGATGCCTTTTTTATAATAATTGTCAATGTTTTCCTACATTTTTTATTTTTTCATCCACCACTCTGATCTTGTTAAAGATACGATAACGCGATTTAAAAATTTGAATTCAGCATGAAATTCTCTTTCATATCAAGTATTACACAATTTTTTCCGATGAGTTACTAACAAATTAAACTCACATGAAATACCTCTAAAATTTTATACATCTGAAAATCGGCTCATTTCTCAATTTCTCATCAACCACTTTCACACATATTAAATACTTAATATTGTTTATCTGTAATCGTGTTGAAATTTTGAATGAGAAAATGAGAAATGAACCGATTTTCAGATGTTTAGAGGAATTTCATGTGAGTTTAATTTGTTAGTAACTTGCAAATTGCTCATCGGAAAAAATGTATAATACTTTATGTTAAAGAGAATTTCATGCTGAATTTAAATTTTCACACCGCATTATCGTATCTTTATCTTTAACAAGATCAGAGTGGTGGATGAAAAAATAAAAAATTGCAGGAAAACATTGACAATTATTATAAAAAAGGGCATCAATAATTTACTTCTTTCGATGCCACTACGTATGTAAACTGTTATAAATAGTGAAATCTATTAGACTATACAGTGTGTCCCATTTAGAGGTGCCACCATTGGGATCTCGAGAACTATAAGAGATACGATGTCGGTTAAATGGAACTTTTTATGCGCCTTTGGGAGGCCATCTCAGATGTGCTTTTATTTTTCCAAAAATTCTCATAGGGCACTAGATAATGACGAAAAACTGAATATTGTTGATTGTTTCTTTCTCAAATAACTTCTAAACTATTAATAATTGAGAAAAAAGTTTCAAATATAAAAGATAGATATTTTTATTAACTAACCAGTGGCGTACGGAATAATTTTTTATATCCGTAAAGTTTTGAGATATAACACAAACTTATATTTTTTTAAATGGAACCCATATCTGATTTTAGTCTCAAAAAAATAAATATTTTTTTCTCTTTTCAACGATGTAAGGGTTATTATGTTTTATATTTGTTTTGCCTTCAAAATTATTATTTTTTCCTTATTTTGTATTAAATTTACAATTATTTTGAAAATATTGGTAGATTTCTATTTGGAAATACTCCTTGTATTTAAATAATTTATTTCGTTAGAAAATTTTGCTCAAAATTCGTATCAAATTAATTATTATAATATTTTGTATCAGGTCGCCCTTGGCTCATCATAGTGTAATTTGTAATTATGAGTCTAGAATGAAAATATTAAGTAATAAAGGCATAAAACAAATTATTTTGATCAAATACAATATAATTAATAAAAATAATAATGTTTTTTTGGAAAATAATAAGAAAATTCAGGAAAATAAGGAGAAAAATTAAATTTTGAGAGCAAAACAAATATAAAACATAATAACCTTTACATCATTGAAAAGAGAAAAAATTATTGATTTTTTTGAGACTAAAATTAGATATGGGTTCCATTTAAAAAAATATAAGTTTGTGTTATATCTCGAAAATTTACTGATATAAAAATTTACTTCGTACGCCACTGGTTAGTTAATAAAAATATATATCTCATATTTGAAACGTTTTTCTCAATTACTAATAGTTTAGAAGTTATTTGAGAAAGAAAAAATCAACAATATTCAGTTTTTCGTCATTATCTAGTGCCCTATGAGAATTTTTGAAAAAACAAAAGCACATCTGAGATGGCCTTCCAAAGGCGCGCAAAAAGTTCCATTTAACCGACATTGTATCTCTTCTAGTTCTCGAGATCCCAATGGTGGCACTTCTAAATGGGACACACTGTATATTAATTATGTAATAGTGTTTGGTTTTTAAGTAATTTTAATATCTTTCATAATAGTTTTGAGCAAATGGCCAAAAACATAAATATGCCGCCATTTTTCCCAATTGGCGGGAGGTTCCCGTGCTCCGATATCCGAAAATTTTTAATATGTTATTCAGCTCGTTTTCCGGATAGGATTCCGTATAAAAGCTTTTCTTGTAATTACTTTGATGTAAAATCATAAACTATAAAACGTCTTTAGAATGAAAATAAAACAATAAACAAAAACTAATATGTATGTATAGTAGTTAAATACTAATAATTAATGAATAATAATAAGTAATTTGAAAAAATAAAATAAAAAAATATAATATGATCTAAATGAAGCATTAGGGCAATTTTCAAAAATTAGCTCTCTTTGAAGCTCTATAGCTCGCTATCTATTGGTTATAGAAAAAAAATGTATTAGATAAAAGTTGTATGAAATTTCAGTGACAACAAATTGAAAAATAACTATTTTTGCCATGATGCAAATAGGTGAAGAGATATTTAGAAAAAAACACTTTTTTGTGCCTTTTTTCCCAAGTTGGCGGTGCTTCCCGAAGGCCCCCGAGGGGGAAAACTTGCATTTTTTATTAGGACCCGTAAATATATAATATATCCAAAAATCAAAAATACCTAACCTTTTGTGGAATAAACCCTTATTTTTCTACCAAATGACTGGACTAATTTCACATATTATTATTGGATATTATAAAAAAAATAAATAGCAGAAGGTGATAAATTAAAAAAACAGATATTACAAATTAAATAACTGAATATAACACGTGCCATTTTACCACCAATAATACTGCTTTGAAATTAATTTGAAATAATAAGACATAATATTGAAAAAAAGTTTTTAAATAAGCCTGTTCTTCGAAAAGACATTGAAATGGGGGATTCCACTATATTTTTTTAGAATTTCATCTGAAAATATTAGGAAAACTAAGACTATTGATGAAAATCCGGTGAAAAAATTCCTATTAATAAGAGAGTTAGGGTCTTCCGAATTTTGAAAAGATTGACGTGACGTCACATTTATGTGTTTTTATATCAAACTGTTTTCATCATGGACCTTAATGTTCTTGAAATATTTGCTATTTTAAGTTATATTTACATAAAAATAAATGAATATTATAACACTGTATAAGTATACATACTTTATATTTACAGGTGTATTTAAATTATTAAGTTTAATGCAAGAAATTTATGTTAAAATAAAAACTGTTTGGAAACTGCAGTGCAGGAATGTTAGGCCCTTCTTTCGAATTTGAATTTCTTAACTTCCATTTGTAGTAATCCCTACTTCATAACACGCTATTTGTAATGCATGTATAGGCGGTCTTTCGGTCGCCAATCAAAATATTTTCATATTAGTGTCGAAGCGCTATAACAAAAAAACCCTTTATTTCCGAAATATCTTAATTATACCATTTCATTTTTTTATTAATATTCGTTATTCAGCACATAGGTACATTCGTATTTTTTTACTATTTTCCCTTAATTCGATTGAGCTGGAATCCCCCATTTCGAAATATTCGCATCGATCCTCACAAGTTTCTAATATTTTCCCAGAATTTGCTCTCAATGTGGTCCCGGGAATATTGCTTATTTTTACAGACGTTGAAAAAAATCAGATAACATAATTATTTTTTTTCTACGCACCTGTTGTTACTTTTAACACTCGTGTTATAAATGAGTTGTTACCTTGGTAATGACAAATTGAACAAATTGACATTTTTGACATGTCAAAAAATTATTAGAAACACAGATTTAAATGAAAAAATAATGTACGACATACGGTTAAGTGATTTTTATTTTGTTCCTTCTCTCAAAATGTGACTTGTAACACATGTCATAATAGTAATTAAGGTACCAAGGGTTGTTATAAGGACAATAATGCCTGAGGTCAATAGTGTACTGTCGAGGGCCTCTGGCCCGAGGCGAGTACGTTGACCGAAGGCATTATTGTCGTTTAACACCCGTGGTGCCTTCAACGTTTAATGTCTTACTAGAAATTCTTAAAAAACATTTTGTCTGACTAGAATTTATCAAACAAAAATAATAAATCACAAAATTTTAATACAACTTACAAAGTAGCCTGTGAATGCGATTTCTAGGTAATATTTTGTTTCTGTAAACAAAGCATTTTTTCAAACAAAAAATATATTTCTTGTGGTATTTTTCTGTTAATATGAACGAGCAATGTTATTGCTAAGAATAAGAAGTATGCTGGTTTGTATTTGCGATGAAACAAATATGATTATAAACGACTACAATTCACAATGCTTATGCACTTTATGTTAGTATCAGTATTATTAACCTCAGTTTGTTGTCAACATTACCATAGCAACTTAATACGCCCTAGGGTATTATTTAATTAATAACAGACCTAATGTTGAGGTTGTTATAAAACAATAACATACTAGTAAGACATAAATAATTATTATGCGTTTATGACGAGGTTTATGATGATAAATATTAAATATGTATACCTATTTAATATGTTTAATAAACTTGTGACGTAAAATCTCTGGCCATGATAAAAATAGAATTAAAATTAAATAGTTAAATACTAATTTAGAAAGTGTAAATATCATTTCGTAAGTAGAAAAAAAAATCGGTTATTCCGTTAGTTGAAAATAAAGTTATATGTTTCTGTTAATACATTACACTCATTTAGTTCAAAAATATTTTACAACCAATAATTCTGTGTTTAATTATTATAATCGAGATATGTATAGGTATAGGTATTACGGTAATTAAGTGTATTCTATTAATAAAACATACAATTTAAAATAGCACACAAATTATACGAATTTTTGAAAAACTGATTTTTTTAAAGATTATTATACTTGGTGAAATAATTATTTATTTAATTGCATACGATTACAATCAGTACTTTGTTCTACAAAAATAAACAATAAAATAACGAAATAAAATTCAAGTAGAAGAAAATAATAGGCTTGTGGTGTGTAAGTGTGATGTGTTATACGTATTATTCGATTTTGCTCGTACGTGCAGCGCCGTTGGCGACCTGCTGATAATATACTTGGCGCTCACACCCTCCTAGATAATTACGTTAAGCACAAATTGAACATTACAGTACATAATAGTTGCGATCACTCAACCGGTTACGTTACTCTATCAGCTAAATACTTATATATTTAAAATAAATCCGTTCTAAACACTTTAAATTGTAAAGTTTATTGTACATTTAATTACAATAATGATAATCAAGATTTTGTTGTTGATAACTACCAGATATTACTATTTTTAAGTGTTATGACTACCAGGTATAAACACTTATACTTTTCTGATAATTAAAAGTTAAGCATTAATACAAATTTTATTAGTTTACAATTAATGTTCGAGTGCAGGGTACAGGCAATTTAAATACTTATTTTACTACTATACGCATTATGTTGAACATGTACAATGCGGGACACGAGTTAAGAGGCAAGGGAAAGATGCTTATTTCGTAATATTTCATAGACACCGACAAGAAAATAATTATTACAGTAAATTAAAATAAATAAACGTATTTGGAGATGCTCATGATCCGAGTTTAAACAAGATAGTACTGAGCAATAACACAGATTAACTGTCAATTTCAGAAAGGCTGCGTAGCTTTAAAACTTATTTGAGTAAGGGCCGGTCTTATAAACAATAAATTAATCCTTAGTTAATTAGTGCACAAGTAAATTAAATGGACCATTAAGAAATTGATATAAAACTAATCTCACTATCAAATAATTAACGGGGGATTTAATTAAATTTTAGTAGTGTGTTTGTGGTTTTGTGAAAAGTTTCTATATTCACATTTGGTATAAACGTAAATCAGCTGATTTGACAGAGAAGTTTAGTTATCGTGGTTATAGTTTGAAAATGGAAAAGAAACGTAATCGTGGGAAAAATCATATTGATATTGAAAAATATAACCTATTAGATATTGTTGAATATTATTTTCATATAATTTGGAACGACCCGGTTGCGTAAAATCGTAAGGTATATATTTCTTAATGTTAGTGGTCTTATATTTCCTTCAATCTTTCCCAATATATTTCCTTCAATCTTTCCCAATATGTGTAACACACATTGTTTTGACAATCGAAATCTTTTTTTAAACTCATCGGCTGGTATTGCGAGCTCGGTTTTAACTAAAACACTGTTTTAAGAAATGTCAAATTTCATTATTTAATAACAAAAATAAATATCAAATTTATCAAAATATGATTTTTAAGCAGAACATAGCTTGTATTCAAACAAATATAAAAAAAAATCATTCTTTAATTAAACATAAGGATGAAATTAAATATTGAAATTTGAATTTAAAACAGCGTTTTAGTTAAAACCGAGCTCGCACTACCAGCCATTGTCATCATAAATATTTCATATGGACTTGTCCTGTTTCGGAACAATCTTGGTAGCCTACCTCGTGCAAATATAAATGAATCATCTCATTATCTGTTGATGAATCCGAGGACACTCATGATACAGACTCTATAGATGACATACTCGACACAGACATTTCTTGAAAAAATATTTAAAAAGTAAACAGTTCCCTATTTCAAGTTGTTTTAAAATAAACATAACAAAAAAAAATACAGTTTGACGTTTCTTTGACAACTGATTTAAATCTAATAGCATGAAATTCCGCAGTTACTTTAATAGGTCGATTTACTTGTCATTAAACTTTTATAATACCAAATATTCAGTTAAATTAGTTTAGTAGCTAACTAAATTTTAACTGTTGATTAAATAGTTTTACAAGACCGGCCCTAACTGTTATATGTTATATTAGTGCCCCCTGACTGTAGGTATGTTTCCATTTTATGGGCTCTATATGAAAAGAAGTTAACTAAACCATATCACACAATGTTTAATATCAAAGAAAATAAAGCGAATAACTTTATTACCTTCAATTTTAGACAATGACTGGTGGAATAATTACTTTTATTACAATTTTAAAAGGTAAATACTAACCTTATATTAGTTAATAATAACCAGTAAAAAAGAATGTAACATATTCTTTTTAATTGACTATGATATAGAAAGAAATGATAAAAAAATAACCAGTTCTATTGTTAATTCCTCAGTAATAAAAAAATGCCTAACTTTGACCAAAAATTATTAATTTATCGGTGTTGACGTTGACAAACAAATAACTCAATATTACGAAGAGCATTGTAAATAAACCATTATTTTGTCATTATTACAGTGACAGTGAGTAGTGAGTAGTTTGACATGACTATGGGCTATGGGCGCGAAAAAACTTCGATCTGATCAGAAAATAGACTGATCGATCAAAATGACCAATCGATCTGATCGTTAATATCGATTTAACAACAGGTCAAGATTATGTGGCGAACTAATTATTTTATCGAGGATTTTATATATTGTAATTTGGATATGAATATAACTACTAAATATATGGAAATAGAAAAACAAGTAGTGTAGTAGTTATTTTAAAACTCCCAGATGATAAAGGTTGCTTTATATTGTATTGCAGGAAATTTCTTGCAATATGCGAAAATCTTATTATAATGGAAATGAATAATTAATTCCAGTATCCAATGCTTTTCATTAAAGAAAATCCTCTTTTCTAGTACGTAGAAGGGTAATTGTGGAAATATCAAAAAAAAAAAAAAATAATAATGTACGAATTTGCAATGGTAAATTTGCCATCTAGGTACAGACAAGTGAGGAGCGTGTCTCAGAAAAATTGTCATAAAATCTTGCTTGACGATTATATCGAGTAAATGACATTTTATATTTTATTACAATAAGAAATGTAAGAATCATATTTATTTTTAAATTAAAATGAGTGGCGAAAGCAGAAGAAATCAAATTGCTATAATTAATGATAATATCGGCCCTTTATTCCACTAATATATAATACAGATAGCAATTGATCTGATCGATTTATATTAATTTGAACAAAAAGATCAATTAAGCATGAAAGTCCGATCACAAATTTTCAAGGTCGAACTGCCCTAGGCATGGCTTACCAAGAGCGGTAAAAGACCGTGTTGTTTTGATTATTCATCTATAATCTCAAATCATCCATTACTAGAAAATTAATAACAATGGTTTAAAACGAACCACTTGGAGAATATGGAACTTGTATACCTAGTTACCCATAGTCAAACAAATCCAATATTTATCAACATACGAAAAAAGAAGAATAAGAACAAAGCAATACCTGTTCTTTGAAATGAATCAATATTTCGGGAAATCACAACGTTACATAAAAATGACTTGATTAGGTTATCACCAATGAAACATGAAGGAACATAAACTACCAATATCCATTACCACAATCCATAATTGTTGTATGCACACAGAAAAACGAATATACAATTAAAAATTCTTGTTTTTCTATTCATATCTTCATACTAAATGCAAACAGTAATTACAATTTTAGCAAATACTACTATATCACCAACGTACGTACGTACCGGTGATTGATAATCAAGGTAATAATAACAATAGCTAGAAGAGCAGGTAATTCCAAGTAAAGACGTAAGCAATACAGTGAATAAGTGGCCCCCTAGTAAAGAAAGAATGCAAGTTTACAATGATGCAAGTAATGTAATACACTACTGACAGTTCATTAATAGTAGCGTAGTAGCGCATGGCAAGGCGTAGTAGTGAAAGTGTAGACTCACCTGCAAGTGAAGGAATCTCTACGTCGTCTATCTCGTCATCCGACTCCGTGCCGGAATCGTGGTCCTCGTCCACCTGGGAACAACAACGTCAGCGTCACTCAGTTATATAACTAGACCCATACAACTGAAAGACCTCCTCCGGCAGTCAGCCATGTTGGATGCCGGTTTCAAACCGCTATGTCATTTGCACTTCGTCATCCACAGCCTAAATAAAGATTGCAACTGCAAGGAAAGAGTTCAGAAATTGTAAAAAAGCTACCTTGGCCAACGCCAGAAGTCAGTATCTATCCCAAATCGCAGCGTAAACATGCTTTTCTTTGTTCCAGCCGTTCAAGCCAGGCAGCCATTTTTCACTAGCAGAATATGACCTTCACTGAGGTTGCCTCTGACTAGGACAAGTGAGTACGTGTACATACAAGTCCTCACCTTTTCGATGTAGTTGTCTTCATTAATTGAGTGTGTCCTCAGTTTGTGCGTGAGGAACTTGAGCATATTTTCGACCCGGCCGCGATTCAGTCGATCGTGTTCGGCGAGCTAGGGCACGGTGATGTATGGCACTTGATCAACACACAGACTCCAGCAGACTTAATTTTGAAACACAGTTACACCCGGCACTGAAGGCCTGCAACCAGACACCCGGAGAACATGACACAGCGACACTAGCACTACCGCTCTCAAGCAGTTCGCCGACCGTACTACTGATCGTACGCGGAGTCAGCTGCAATACGCTCTCGGTCTGATCCACTCTTACTACGAAGGGGAGGCCGGATATCACAGTGATTATATGTCTTTTATAAAACTTCGTAACAACACATTAGTTCTTATTAATTTATTTACTTAAGCATTAATTGTGTAAAAATTCATGTGTTGTTAAATTTAATATATCATTAATTCATTATTTATTTATCAAAAATGTATTCCGCACTCCCAAGGTATTGATTCGACTCGCCGGTAACCCATTGATGACAAAGGAAGGTCTAAACCATTACTCGGCTGTGATTGGCTGGTAATATGGTTTATGCTACTCATTGAAGCACTCATGAATCTATCTGTCTCTTTTCTTCAGCTATATACATGCGGGATAGAACTGGGTACGTATAGCGTGGTTTAGCGTCGATATATGTCTGTAGTGCCCGCTTGGCGGAGCCTGTAGTGATGACACGCCCGGCTGTAGTCCGTCCTTGTTTAACTCATTCGTTTAATAGACTTTGGGCTATGGACTTCTGGGAATTCTTAATCCCGTTTCAACTTATATGTGTTAGTATGCTTTTACAGTCTTCCAGTAAAGTCTTAGTCGTGTTTAGACAAAATGAGAGCGGCGGTTCCCAATCGAAACGCCTGACGACGAACAAGTGAAAGCTGTGCCGCTAGTTTCATACAGAGGTACGGCGACGCTGCTAGGGTCGTACACTGACGTTACGCATTTTGTGAATGAAGCCGCGTGTAGGGGCGAGACTCAGTTTGAGTATAGGAAGAAATTCACCCTTAATGACAACAAAGCGTAATACTACTAGATTTGTTAATGGGATCAGTTACTGTTGCTTGTTGGACACTACCGTTTCAATATTTAGCTTAGAGCTGCAGGAAGCCGTCCTTTTACAGCAATTACATACATACGAGATATTACTTACATTAACTTTTACTTACCTGAGCAGTACAGAACATAACTAATTAGTACACTTGCAAGTTATAGAAATTGAAATATTCAGAGAATACGAAATTATATTTGTTATATACTTACTACATACCGTGTATTTAAATGATTATATATTTTCAATTTTAAACTTCGCAATAATCTCATTGCGTTGCAGCTCAGTAGTTCTTATCGCTGTGCTAGAACAATACTGAGGCAACTTAATAAATGTAGGTTTTGAGTTGTCCATATAGTCTGAAAACCAATTTCATATACTTTATAGTGCAATAATATAACTTCTGAAATATGACTTAAAAAGGAAGGAAACACATCGTCGGCTGATTATTGGAATGTACCAAGTCCACTTTAAAAAAAAAAAAATGAAATATACAAATTTGAATCAAGGCCAGAGCCAATAAATTTCATAAATCTATCATGTGCTTCTGGACATGGTACAGTAAAAATAATAATAAAAATCTGTTGTGGTTATCACAAGACCTCTCGCCATTTCCATATTAGGCCATATAAGTATTGTACATATTTAACATTTCTGATACACTTAAAAACACATATCTTCTTTATATATTTTTATATTTTTTAATTCATTCTATTTCACTCTTATTCTTCTATGTTCGAGATTCTTCCAATTCATTGATGAGATTAGCGGTATTTCTGAAGGGTATGTAATATATGTATCTATAATTATAAATATTTAATTAATAATAAAATATGAAATATTAAATATACTTCCCGGGAAAAGTCTTCAGTAATGTGTTTGGCTCATCGACCTTTAACTAATAGACGCAGCGCACGAGCAAAACGCTTGTCCCGCCATAACGGTGCAGACACAGTATCTCTATCCTTCAACAGTACGGAAGTTAAGAAAACGCGGCAAAAAAATAATTGATTTGTCCCTAACTTGTTATCCTTGGTGCATAGTCGCTAAGACTATAAATTTAATTTTTTTGTGCATAATTAGTTTTATTATATATTTTTAATAAGTAATAATTAATAAGAACTTACATATGAAATTACACAGCTGAACCGCGTACGTACTGCTGATTGCACGAAATACACCGTTTCCCCGATTTTGTCGCATACACACCTCACAACACATTACGTATATATTGACAGAAATAATTGTAATTGTTCGCCAAAAAAGTAAATAAAACACAAACAGTCACGAATCGTCAAATGTAGATTTTGACAAATATTTAGTGATAACTGAGAACTTCCGTAGTGTTGAAGGACAGAATATATATTTCTATCCTTTTATGTTGGAGCATTATTCTAACAATAAAAGAATAGGAGACACTTGGTCCATTAGTTTAAAGGTCGATGGTTTGGCTTTTTGACACACATTTATCTGTCAATTACAAACATTTTCATTTTTCACTTGTTTTCCATGGGCTGCGAGATAAATTTACACCTTATTATTTTATATATTTAAATGTCTCTATCTTTAACTCCATAGAAGATTTAATAGAAATTTGAAATATATCGGATATAGGTTTTATATTCTTTATTATTAGTAATAACAGAAATTTTCAAAAAATAATATTTAGGAGATTTTTTTAAAGAAACTATTACTTCCGGTTGTCCAATTGTTACCAAAATCTAATCAACTTTTCCCAGGAATGTCAAATTGAGGAAACTCCAGTTAAATATTTTTTAAGTCTTATAGTATTTGAGAAACCGTGGCTCCAACATCCACACACACATACGGACATCATCGTAAAAATGTTATAATAGGATTCTAGGAACCTTAAAACGTGCTTATCCACTAAAATCTGGATATGCAATTTTTAGCATGATTCCAATACCTCTCTTAGCGAGAGGTAAAAAGTGTGGACATGGTACAAAAAGTCTTTTTAATGTTTTTTTTTTATAAATTTACTGTTATTTTGAACCAAGTCCTTATATATTTTGAAAATATTTAAAAATTATAATTTAACAAACTTCATACAAAGTTAAGGAAAATAAAACTATTCAAACAAAAAAAATTCAACATGTGCATTCATTATCCATTCTTTACAATAAAATTTTAAATGTTTAAAGCTTGAAGCAGTTTTTCTCGAAAGTAATATTTGTGGACATGGTACATTCCAATAGTCGCCCGACGACATATACCCTAGTCTTACATTTTGTGAAAATTGACTAGCTATTGTGTAAAAAAGGGACAACATTAAAAATTATATTATTGCATAGATACACCATTCTGTAAATAGAACGAAATTGCTGGTAAAATAATAAGACAGCTTAAAATATGTTTATATTACGCCAAAATATTGATAAGATGTTTAAGATTTTTTCCTTCATAATATCAGTTAGAAATACTGTTTTGCCAATAATCATACAATTTTGGTCTGACCTAAACGGTTTAACCGATTTCAAAGAACGTTGGTTTGGTAATAATTGGGCAATAGCTGCTTTTTATATTTTCATTTTTTTGCTTTATTTTCAATAATATTTCACTTCCGGTTTTATTCAATATTCATTTTTTATAGGTAATATATCTATAGTGCATCATACGCAGAATTTTATGCTGAATTCAAATCTTCAAATACTATGTTGCATTTAAAATTATTATATTTTTTTTAAATCTTCGTATTATCAGACCTCCTACAATATTTTGTAATTTTCAAATACATATTTTTTACACTAGCTACATATTTATATATATATATATATATATATATATATATATATATATATATATATATATATAAAATGAAAACCATTAAATTGAGGAGTATCTTTTATTAGCGTTAGTACGTTCACTGCGCACATAAGAAATTTAAGCATACATTCAAACTGTAATAAAACACTATCGGCGGAGCCCTAGGGGATTCGCTAGTTAATTATACTAAATTAATAAAAATTAGGAGTGTATTGGCCCAGTGCTCCTTTCTCTTGAGAGTGAACTAGCGCCCTCCTACAGCCTATAGGAGTAGGAAGATAAAGTTAGTGTGTGAAGTTGCCATTGTTTGGTATATACGAATAAGAATCTTTACTCATTCATATGTCTGATAGTCACTCGCAATTTTTCTTCTCTTGTCTACAGATTTGAAATGTTATTTGCAAATCGTAAAGTCACATTTATAAATAATGTAAAAATATTAAAATACTTTTTTAGCAGAAGAAAAAAATATGAACTGTTTATAAATTATAAACCGCGGGGCCTGGTGTCTGCCGGCCTTATATACTAGGTGATTCAGAACTATTGTAACAAAATTAAACCATATATAGAACCAGACATTTTGAGTAAAAAAAATCTGTTGTGGCCAGCACAACACCTCTCGCCATTTCCATTTTATGTTATATAAGTATTGTATTCCATTTCGCTATCGAACCGTCGTTTAATAACAAAAATATTACAGAACTTTACCCAAATATTGTTTTTATTGTATTTAACATGTCGTCTGCACACATACAATTCTAATTATATCTATTTTTCATTGTATGAGGAAGTTCCTAAATGTCAATTCATTAGCAAGATTGGCGGTATTTCATATGGATATATGCATTTTGCCTACAATTTTAAATATTTAATTAATAAAACAATGAGAAAGATTAAATGTACTTTCCAGAAATAGCTTTCAGAATGTCACTAAAACTGTTGATTTTTGACACTGACATTTATCATTTAAGGCCATATTGAATCGGATTGTTGACAGCAATGATTAATTTGTCATTTGACGGTTCATTTCGTTTCAATTTTGTTTATTTAACTCACAGTTAAATTTTTTGCCAGAGATTGTAAAACTGGCCCTTACAAATTATGTTATAAATATTTGAATTTGTCAACTGGTTTCCTTAGTGCCTTGGCCTCTGCGATTAGATTATTCTATATATTACAGTGCCTTTATCTCTAAATCTATACAAGATATAATAAATTTTTTAAATGTATCAGATGTAGAATTTTATGTTCTTCAATAATAGTAACAGAAATTTGCAAAAAATAATATTTAGAAGATTTTTTTTTAATGAAACTATTACTTCCGGTTGTCCAAATGTTACCAAAATCTACTCTGCTCTTCCCAGGATTGTCAGATTGAGGAAACTGCAGTTAAATATTTTTTAAGTCTTATAGTATTTGAGAAACCGTATGGTTCCAACATGCACACATACACACACGGACATCATCGTAAAAATGTTATAATCGGATTATAGGGACCTTAAAACGTGCTTATCCACTAAAAACTGTATATGCGAATTTTAGCATGATTCCAATACCTCTCTTAGCGAGAGGTAAAAATGTTATATGAAAGGTACATATGTCCGGAAACGTTTCGTTACAGAGTTATGCAACAGTCTTTTAAAGGTGCATCTCATTAGACACATTTTTGCTAATAACTCTGATACTAGAAACACAAAATATTTGAAACTTGGTATGAGCATCTACTTACTTAGTTTACTAGCTACTTTATTTTAACCAGACACGTCTCATATGGGGTAGCCTTGAACGTGTTTCATAGTTATTTTTGTACATATTAATATCTTTTTCATTTTTACTAGTAAAATATTACGTACAATGCAAAAATTCACAAAAAGGTACTAGTGCTAAAACGTGGTAGTTTTTGAGATATTTTAAATTAAAAAAAAAAATAAAGTATCCAAAAAAATTAGGTAACAATTATGAAATAATCAAATTCGCATAAATTCTTTTTTGGATGTACAAGTCGATTTTCTTTGGAAGCACGACAATTATTACCGTTAACAATATCCTTAAATAAACACCATATTTGCACTAAGCACTAATGATTTCCATTTTTTTAATTAACAGAAAGAAATACTAATAATAAAAATAAGGTAATAAACAATGGTTATAAACAGATTTTGTTTTTTTTTATAGGTAATTTGTTCAATTTCCTAGGATAACTTGCTTTCATTTTAACAACTGAAAACTAAATATTTTGGATACTTAACTTTTCTAAAAATTAAAATATCTCAAAACTGCGTATATTAAGGTTTAGCAAAAGTACCTTTTTGTGTATTTTTACATTGTATGTAATATTTTATTAGTAAATATGAAAAAACTGTAATAGGTAAAAAAGTACCATACCAAGTTTCAAAATTTTAGTGCACCTAGTACCACAGAAATTAATAAAAATACTTATGTCTTGTGAGGTGCACATTCAAAGGACTCTGCAACGAAACGTTTCCGGGTACACCTTCATATAACATTTTTTTACTCAAAATGACTCCCCCAATATGTGGTTTTAATTTGTTACACTAGCCCTGAATTACCCTGTATAAGACATTATCGCTAAATTTTTTTTCGGACTCCTTTTCCAACGCACTTACAGCCAATCTATTTTTGATAAAAAAATTCTATGTATATTACATCATAAATTATTTAATAAATATAAATATATCAACACGGCTACCCATTTCTGAGTGTGTCAATCTGCTTTGTACACAGATATTGGTAATGATGATGACACTAGTCATTAATTTATACCTCAATAATATTGTAAAAAAAATCAATGCTAAAAAGTGTCAATCTAAATTTATGGTTTCTTGGGAATGTTTTTATAATCACTCTTATTCACAACACATCGTCGTGTGGGATACGAGATAACGTGAATTTAAAAATAATTTAGAAAAAGAAAAGGCTTGGGCACAAATTGTCTTTAAAATGAGCGAAAATGGTAGATAATGTTTTTACTTTTAATTGTGAAAATTTTATTATACGCATATTTTTCAAAAAAAAAAAAAAAATATTTAACGTATATCTCATAAACGCAAATTTCAACATTTTTTTTGCAGAAAATAATGCTTTTACTTGTAGTGTTTTACTACATAATAATAAACAGTTTCATTAGCAACTAATTATAAACTTAAATTAAATAAAGAGTTCCGTGTTCTTCTACAAGGCGCAACTTTCTGCGGACTCCTATCAGTACGTTTTGGGCGGCATTTAAATCGGACTTTTCTATATCACTGCGTCATTTTAGGCTTCCCACCTGCCATCGTAAACTTTACGAGATAAAAGAGCCCAAAAATCTTCTATGGGACGCGCCTGGAGAAGGTTAGGGGGATTGTCATTCTGCAAAACAAATGGTATGTTTCGGTCTGCTAGCCAAGTTTGAGTCTGTCTTGCGTAGTGACAAGATGCGAGGTCCGGCCAGAACATAATATCGTCCCTAGCATGTTCTTCTTCAATAAAATTAACCAATTTCCTTAGACACTGGGGTCATACCACATTTTCCAATTTATTTTTTTTCTGAAAGTATACTTAAAAACACTCACAGAAATATATATTTTATGTCACATAATTTTCTAGTTTTACAGAAATAATTTTTTAAAGTTTATATTAAATTTCAAATGACGTCATGGGTTTGCGACCGTGACCGTAGTCCCTCCTATCGAATAAAAATGGAACTACGTTTGACGTTTATGTTATTTGACTTGAGCTGAAAGCAAACGTGACAGCAAGTTATTTTGTATTCGTGCTTTTGTTTTTATTGTATATTGAATAATTTGATTATGGAAATTAATCTTGAGGTTTAGGAATACGAACAAAAACTTTATTTTTGCTTCTCAACGAGATGTTCTCGCAAGACGGCACAGAACAATATTATACAACCATGTATATCTAAATCACACATAATTTGTATTTATTAGAACATTTCGTTATTTGTACTTACATTTAAACAAAAATAACTTGTTGCAAAGATATTTACTTTGAAAATGTTGGTTATGTGACATCGCTGACATTCATGTACAGTACGTGTACGAGTACATGTGTGCGTGACTATCATTGTATGTGTGTACAAACCCATGACGTCACAAAATAAGACTCAAAATGTTTAGGAGGAAAATCATGAATGAAAAGTATAAGAATATTACATATTTTTCATGTATATATGTATAAAATTGTAAAAAATTATGTAAAAAAAATCAATATTTTTTTTTTTGGTATGACCCCATTATGGATGTACCTTTGACTATTCAGTGCTTCACCTCTAACTCAGCCCATATAAAGCCTGGATACACCCCTTATGGAATGGCGCACCAAACCCAACACCTTATCTGCGATTTTGGCTTTTTGTTTATATCTGACATTATTTGGGACTTCTTCGCAACATTGTCAGTATAAAATCCATAATTTATTATATATATATATATATATATATATATATATATATATATATATATATATATATATACAGTCGAACTTCAGTAAGTCGAACTTCGATAACTCGTATTTTTGATAACTCGAATCAAACTGGTTGGCAATAGCGCCAAGAGTGAGAATTATGGGTAATTTTTACTTGATAACTCGAACTTCGATTACTCGAATATCTTTGTAATTCGAACAGAATATTTGGCGCCAGCTTCAAGTATTCGCAAAATGTACCCTTCTTAGATTACGGCAGCATATCGGGATTCTGGCTAATTGGTTGGCGGTATATTTAGGGTTTTCCTTCGTTTTCTGAATTTTTGACCATTCCGTGACATATCCCGCGATATGGTGTCCTTGGATGTTCGATACTGGCGTGCCAGTTTTCTTAATGAAGTACCAAGTTTGTTTTTCGCTCTTCTTACTAGTGCTTCGGCTCTTACTTTGATAAAAATTCTAGGTCTTCCTCTTTTTGGCAGGTTTAAAAAAGGAATACCTTGCTCACATTCAGCAATTGTCCGATAAATGGTTCTTCGGGATATATGTTGATTTTCAAAAATTCGTAATATTTCGGCTTTAGGAACTTGCCCAACTAAATTATATATACTCTTTCGGGTTTCAAATTTGTAAGCCATATCTACATAAAGGAATGACAATATTAGTCCAGTCCTTTAGTAGAAAAATAAGTGTTTATTCCACAAAAGGTCGGGTATTCTTGATTTTTGGATATATTATATATTTAGGGGTCCTAATAAAAAATGCAAGTTGTCCCCCTCGGGGGCCTTCGGGAAGCACCGCCAACTTGGGAAAAAAGGCGCAAAAAAGCGGTTTTTTCTAAATATCTCTTCACCTATTGGCATTAGGGCAAAAATAGTTCTTTTTCAATTTGTTGACACTAAAATGTCCTACAACTTACATTTAATACATTTTTTTCTATAATTAATAGATAGCGAGCTATAGAGCTTCAAACAGAGCTAATTTTTGAAAATTGCCCTAATGCTTCATTTAGATCATATTTTATTATATTTATTTTATTTTTTCAAATTACGTATTATTATTCATTAATTATTAGTATTTAACTATTATACGTACATATTAGTTATTGTTTATTGTTTTATTTTCATTCTAAAGACGTTTTATAGTCCAGGAAATTTATGATTTTACCTCAAAGTAATTACAAGAAATGCTTTTATACGGAATCCTATCCAGAAAACGAGCTGAATAACATATCAAAAATTTTCGGATATCAGAGCACGCGAACCTCCCGCCAATTGGGAAAAATGGCGGCATATTAATGTTTTTGGCCATTTGCTCAAAACTATTATGGAAGATATTAAAATTACTTAAAAAACAAAAATTATTACATAGTCTAATATATTTCACTATTTATAACAGTTTACATTCGTAGTGACATCGAAAGAAGTAAATTATTGATGCCCTTTTTTATAATAATTGTCAATGTTTTCCTGCATTTTTTATTTTTTTTCATCCACCACTCTGATCTTGTTAAAGATACGATAATGCAGTTTGAAAATTTAAATTCAGCATGAAATTCTCTATAACATAACATTCAAAATTTCGACACGATTAAAGATAAACAATAATAAGTATTTAATATGTGTGAAAGTGTTTGATGAGTAATTGAGAAATGAGCCGATTTTCAGAAGTTTAAAATTTTAGAGGAATTTCATGTGAGTTTAATTTGCTAGTAATTCGCAAATTGCTCATCGGAAAAAATTGTGTAATATTTGATATGAAAGAGAATTTCATGCTGAATTCAAATTTTTAAACCGCGTTATCGTATCTTTAACAAGATCAGAGTGGTGGATGAAAATATAAAAAATTGTAGGAAAACATTGACAATTATTATAAAAAAGGCATCAATAATTTACTTCTTTCGATGCCACGACGAATGTAAACTGATATAAATAGTGAAATCTATTAAGACTATGTATTAAATATGTAATATTTTTGTGTTTTTTAAGTAATTTTAATATCTTTCATAATTTTTTTGAGCAAATGGCCAAAAACATAAATATGCCGCCATTTTTCCCAATTGGCGGGAGGTTCCCGTGATCCGATTTCCGGAAATTTTTTATATGATATTTAGCGCATTTTCTGGGTAGGATTCCGTTTAAAAGCTTTTCTTGTAATTACTTTGAGGTAAAATCATAAATTTCCTGGACTATAAAACGTCTTTAGAATGAAAATAAAACAATAAACAATAACTAATATGTATGTATAGTAGTTAAATACTAATAATTAATGAATACTAATAAGTAATTTGAAAAAAATATTTAAAAAAATATAATAAAATATGATCTAAATGAAGCATTAGAGTAATTTTCAAAAATTAGCTCTGTGTGAAGCTCTATAGCTCGCTATCTACTGGTTATAGAAAAAAATGTATTAAATAAAAGTTGTAGGAAATTTCAGTGACAACAAATTAAAAAATAACTATTTTTGCCCTAATGCAAATAGGTGAAGAGATATTTAGTAAAAACCGCTTTTTTGCGTCTTTTTTCCTAAGTTGGCGGTGCTTTCCGAAGGCCCCCGAGGGGGAAAACTTACATTTTTTATTAGGACCCCTAAATATATAATATATCCAACAATCAAAAATACCCGACCTTTTGCAGGATAAATCTACCTAATGACTGGACTATATTGAGCTGTCAAAGTTAAGATAAGATGTTAAACAAAATTTTTGTTTCCATAGCAACTTGCGATTCTCTTGTTATTACTGATTTTATAGCATCTGAAATTTGTGCCAAAACTTATGAGACATACGTTATACAGCGCTACAGCTGATGCACACAACAAAACAATATTTTTGCTATTACTATTATTCATTTTACCAGGTAATAAACACCAAAACTGTCAAAAAATAAGCGGTAACGGTAATGGCAACGCTACTACTAATTTTCTTAATTTTTGGTTGTAAACGATTACATTTCCTATAACGCATTCAATATTTTACTCATGCCACTACCACTGCCACTAATTCTATCGCTACCATAATTTTTTTATTGTAAACAATACTTAGGCTCTTAGAAAAATGAAAGTAATGAAGTAAAGGAATTATCATCATTCATTAATAATAATATTAATAATAATAATATTCTATTCCTGCTTTTACCAACTGTCAAAATTTGCACAAAGAAATTTCAAAATTTGATTTTCTATAAGCCGACAAAATTTAGATTAAATCATTATCTGCTTTTATCATGTACCCACAGAATTATATTGTATCGCTAATACCTACTGTTTATAGGCAAGTCAAATCTTTAGCTTTCCATTTAGTACTTTTTATAAAGCTGTATTTTACTTATTCGTCCTTTGTTCTCAGGATTTGCATTAGCTTGACCAAGTTGTCCAGGAATGTATAGCTTGTTCAATAGACCTGTACATGATATGTTAACATTTAACAGCTATCCAGCCTGAAGTCTAGGACGTATAAGAGCACACCTTGTTCCTCAGAACTTGCACTACTAGTAGAACTAGGAACGGGGAGAGTTGTAATGAAGAACAGGATTACGTAATGTAGGTCAATACAATTGTAAGCACAAAGCACTGGTCTGCACACTTTCGTGTCCAAATCACTACTGATCCATTCGTAATAATTGCTTGCCTGCTAATTGTAGTCTTTAATTATCGTTACCTCACACCCCAAGACGGCAATTAATTCAACAAAACAAAAACAAGCATGTTATTAATTGAACTAGGGGCTTACGTAACCAACGGTATACTCACAGACATCAATACCTTCCGGGAATGCAAAACCATCACTCGCATTCATTTTGGTACTTGGGGCATCTGCACCAGCTCACAACACTAGGGTATCACACCCTCTCTGAGTATGGCATCGCACCAACTCACAAACACTAGGGCATCGCACCCTCTCTGAGTATGGCATCGCACCAACTCACAAACACTAGGGCATCGCACCCTCTCTGAGTATGGCATCGCACCAACTCACAAACACTAGGGCATCGCACCCTCTCTGAGTATGGCATCGCACCAACTCACAAACACTAGGGCATCGCACCCTCTCTGAGTATGGCATCGCACCAACTCACAAACACTAGGGCATCGCACCCTCTCTGAGTATGGCATCGCACCAACTCACAAACACTAGGGCATCGCACCCTCTCTGAGTATGGCATCGCACCAACTCACAAACACTAGGGCATCGCACCCTCTCTGAGTATGGCATCGCACCAACTCACAAACACTAGGGCATCGCACCCTCTCTGAGTATGGCATCGCACCAACTCACAAACACTAGGGCATCGCACCCTCTCTGAGTATGGCATCGCACCAACTCACAAACACTAGGGCATCGCACCCTCTCTGAGTATGGCATCGCACCAACTCACAAACACTAGGGCATCGCACCCTCTCTGAGTATGGCATCGCACCAACTCACAAACACTAGGGCATCGCACCCTCTCTGAGTATGGCATCGCACCAACTCACAAACACTAGGGCATCGCACCCTCTCTGAGTACGGCATCGCACCAACTCACCTGAAAAATAATACGCTGAGAGGAAGCCGACCGCTCCCTTCAACGTTCACGAAGCTACTGTCCCCAGAATAATGGTGATGCAATCAATAACACTCATTAATTGCGTAAATAATTTATTAAATAACCCCCAAAAGTACAACAAAATTATTACTATTTGGATAGCGCTCACACTCGGCCATCCTGCAATCTCCTCGTCCTCGAGGAGGGATACTGTTTGGATCATTCCTGCTCGCTTATTACATCGCTATCTGACTCGGTATCAGATAGACCATTTTCAGGAACCCATGGTCGCATTCTGTCAACTGCGACAACGTTTTTATATTTTGCGCGCTGACTTCTTTGTGACCCCGGCATATCAACAACTTCATACCGGTCATTTGGGAAAACAGTACTAACGATAAATGGACCAGCGAAAGTTGGCATTAGTTTCTGGCTTGATCCTGTAGCAACGTTAGCCTTTTCGATAAGTACTAAGTCCCCTTTCTTGTATACTTTTGCTTCAATGCGTCTTTTGTCAAAGATCTGCTTTTGGTTTTCCTGTACAGATATGATTCGTCGTAAGGCTTCTTCGCGTAGCGATGAAATATCTTTAGCGGGGTCAATTTCCAACTCCGCCGTGATTTTAGCATCTGTTGGTGCTCTTGGTTTGTAACCGTACAGCAATTCACTCGCAGTTTTCCCTATCGCTTTATTAACAGTGTTATTTACTGCAAACTGAATTTTGGGGATCACGTTGTCCCATCTTTCTTCGTCATCTGTGCTAGTTTTCATTGCAGAGATTAAAGTTCGGTGATAGCGTTCGCACTGACCATTAGCGCGTGGGGTGGCCACAGCATTTAAAACATGAACAATTCCCATATTGTTGCAAAATTCCTTAAATTTAAGCGCTGTAAATGCTGTCCCACGGTCGGAAATTATTCTAGTCGGTGCGCCGTACGTATTTATAATTTCACTGATAAATTTTATAACGTCCTTCGTTTGGGTCGTTTTCACAGCTTTCATCAATAAGAATTTTGTGAATGCATCAATTACAACAATAAGATATGCATTCTTGCGTGTGCTTTTAACGAACGGCCCCAAATGATCGATGTGGAGTGTATGGAAAGGAATTCCTATTTTATCAATTGGGTGTAAGAACCCTTGCTTAGGTCCCGCAGGCCTCTTGTTATATAAGCATGCTAAACAGCATGAGATATATCGGGATACGTACGATCTCATTCCTTCAAACCAGTAATTTTCCATTAATTTAGTGAGAGTTTTCTCTGTTGCAAAGTGCCCAAATTCATCATGTGCGGACTTCACTATTTCACGCCTCATTCCTCGTGGCACAACCAGGCGATTTCCTTGCATTGTAACTCGGAAAATCTTACTATCTTTGAGTTTATATTCTTTGTGAATTTTCTTTTCTAAGTCTGATTCTGGGTTGCGTTTTAGTACATCGTGCAAATGACGTACTTTTACATCAGCTAGTTGCCCTGCAAGGAACCAGTCGGAGTTTTCAATATGCAGAATATCAACCTCTGGTGGTGCGGTTTCCGAGACTGCTGGATTCCTGCTCATTGCGTCCACATGAGCCATACGCAGTCCAGGTCGGTATTCGACTTCAAATTCGAATTCAGCGAGTTGAAGCCACCATCGTGCAATTCGAGGGATTAAGTCGCGTTTAGTGTGCGCTGTTTTGATGGCATTACAATCTGTCACCAGTGTGAATTTTCGTCCGTGCAGATAAACTCTGAATTTTCTTACTGAATTAACAACTGCCAATACCTCTAATTCATAGGAGTGGTATTTTTGTTCGGCCTGAGTTGTCTGGCGGCTGTAGTACGCAGTAGGTTGCAATTTCCCTTCGTTGTTTTTCTGCAACAAAATTCCAGCAAGACCGTACTTACAGGCGTCTGTGTGGACTTCAGTCATTGCATCAGGGTTGAATATTGCTAGAACCGGCCGATTTGTCAAAACATCTTTTAGTTTTTGGAAAGCATCCACCTGTTCCTCCTCCCATTTCCATTGTTGCGTTTTCTTAGTTAATATGTGCAATGGTCTGGCAACTTTCGCAAAATTCGGAACAAATTGTCTGAAATATGTGGTTAATCCTAGGAATTGGCGAACTTTGTGGACGTTTGTTGGTGTGGGAAATTCACATATCGCTCGTATTTTATGTGATCCAGGTTTGATTCCGTTTTGGTCTATTTCAAATCCTAAATAATTGACGGACGTGGTTAGGAACTTGCATTTTTCTAGTTTTAATGTCAACCCTTCATCCTGTAACACCTGTAAAACTTCCTCCAACCGCTTTAGTCCTTCTAGAACTGTTGAGCTTGGGATCAATATGTCATCAAGATAAACTGTGACGCTATCATAACGAAGAGATCCTAGGACTTTGTTCATTAGTCGTTGGAAGACGCTGGGTGCGTTGGCCAATCCAAATGGTATTCTATTATATTCGTACTGTCCGTCCGGCGTAACAAATGATGTTAAGTAACGACTATCCTCAGCTATTGGGATTTGATGATAGCCGCTTCGTAGATCTAAACAAGTGAAATACTTACAGTTGTGCAACCTGTCAATTTGGTCGTCGATTCGTGGCAGCGGGTAATGATCTTTAATGGTTCGACTGTTCAACTTTCTGTAATCCACACACATACGACTTTCACCGTCCTTCTTTTTCACGAGTAACACTGGTGAAGTATAGGGGGATTGCGACTCCCTAATAATATCCGCATCTAATAGCTCCTTCGTTATAGTTCGTACCGTTTCTCTTTCAGTAGGCGACATCCGGTACGGTCGGTAGCAAATGGGTATGTCATCCGAAAGTGTGATTTTCATTTCTCCCGAACGTGCTGTCCCCAACTCACCAGTTGTGAGTGCAAAACATCTTCTGTATTTGTTTAAAAGAGTAACTAGCTCCTCATGTTCATTCGTAGAGATTGATCCAACCGTTAGTTTTTCCATATCTAGTGGTTCGAACCTTTGTTCTTTTGTATGAAATATATATACTGCATGATCGTCTAATTCTTTGCAAAAGTGTCCCTGCGCGATTTTACGGTTTGGTTTGAATATTAAATCATGATCCGATATATTCATTACGGGGATAACAGGTGTGTGATTCTCCTCAGAATTCAATCGTAGAATTACTTCTGGTATGCAAAAGATTTGTTCCCCTTGTTTGACAATCTTTGCAGGTATATATATATCTTTCTCGCATTTCTCTTTGGTAATGACAGCAACATGTCCCAAGTGGTTCGGTGGAATCACTGTCGCATTCTTTGCCCATACAACTGGTTCATATTTATTCTCCGTTGCCTCCTTTGCTTTCAAATCCGTAGTCTTCTCTCGTATTCTCAGTCTTTTACTGTCTTTTTCCACAATAATATTCTCGCTCTCTGTAAATGGCTGTCCGATCAAGAGTGGTATACTTTGATCTTGAGTACTTACTACATCTGCAGTGACAAATGCAGTAGCTTCGTCTACCTTTAGTTGAAAGGATGTACTCCCAGCGGTTTCTATTTGGCCATGACCGTAACCTCGTATAACCTTCTTATTAACGGGGTTAATTTGGAGCCCAAGTTCTTTTAATTGTACGTCGGTAATTGTGACGCAGCTGCTTCCAAAATCCACATATCCTCTGACATATTGGCCATTTACCATAGCGTTTACGTAATATTTTTCGTTTAAACTCTCCGATGTGGAATTAGTAACTAAAGCAGTACCAGCTGATTTCTTCACTATCGTTTTCTCCGGGTGTGTGCTTTTCTTGAGACAATTAACGGCATAATGTCCTGCCTCCTTGCACCTGAAACAAATAACATTAGCACGTCGTTGTGGTCCTGGTTGATGCTCCTTTCGATCCTGACGTTGATATGGTGTGCGGTGAAAACGCCGACGGTGATGTGATATTCTCCTGTTTGTATTCGAGTGAGCATTAGGTCTATATATTGGCTGTTCTCTGCAAGATCGCAAGAACTCATACAGTGTTTCCGGTGTTCCGTAATCCCCAGCCTTAGCTATGGAACGGAGATTTTCGTCTAAAAGGCCGCCTATTATGCAGGACACTGCATTTCTACCTTTAATGTTGCAAGCTGAGACCATCGCACTCTTTTCATAAAAGTATTTAGCAATGCTCTCTTCTGGACGTTTCTTTCGTTGTAACATTTCCTCTAATTGAGAGCAATAATCTCTTTGGCAGGGAAACGCCCGTTTTAACATAGCCTTCCACGTTTCCCATGTGTGATTGACTGAGGTCAGTCCGCTGTACCATGTGGCTGCCAGACCCTTTAACTTCCCCAGTGCGTAATATATTGTAGTCTCTTCAGACCAACCAAATAACACTCGTAACTCATCCACCTTTCGCACCCACTTCACAATGTCCTGGTTCGCGTCCTCAGGTGAGAACGAAGGTACAGCATCTCCACGGTAAGCATGTGAAGTTGATGGCTGGGGATTGGTGGTCCTTGATTGACTCTGCACCACTTTCGTTAGATTGCTAACAATTTCGGTTAATTCACCTAACCGGCGTTCCCCCGAACGCTGTCGTTTACGCCGTGGTCTAGATCTCTCACTAGAGTCGGAGGTACTACTAGACGAGCCATCACGGCTACGACTTACAGATCGCCTGCGCCGTCTTCCTCTAGATTCAGTACAATAGTCTTTGGAGGAGTCCATCGTATAAATTGAACTCGCAATACTATTCACACGAGCAGCACGAAGATTCTGATCCCACTTCTGAAATGTAAGCACAAAGCACTGGTCTGCACACTTTCGTGTCCAAATCACTACTGATCCATTCGTAGTAATTGCTTGCCTGCTAATTGTAGTCTTTAATTATCGTTACCTCACACCCCAAGACGGCAATTAATTCAACAAAACAAAAACAAGCATGTTATTAATTGAACTAGGGGCTTACGTAACCAACGGTATACTCACAGACATCAATACCTTCCGGGAATGCAAAACCATCACTCGCATTCATTTTGGTACTTGGGGCATCTGCACCAGCTCACAACACTAGGGTATCACACCCTCTCTGAGTATGGCATCGCACCAACTCACAAACACTAGGGCATCGCACCCTCTCTGAGTATGGCATCGCACCAACTCACAAACACTAGGGCATCGCACCCTCTCTGAGTATGGCATCGCACCAACTCACAAACACTAGGGCATCGCACCCTCTCTGAGTATGGCATCGCACCAACTCACAAACACTAGGGCATCGCACCCTCTCTGAGTATGGCATCGCACCAACTCACAAACACTAGGGCATCGCACCCTCTCTGAGTATGGCATCGCACCAACTCACAAACACTAGGGCATCGCACCCTCTCTGAGTATGGCATCGCACCAACTCACAAACACTAGGGCATCGCACCCTCTCTGAGTATGGCATCGCACCAACTCACAAACACTAGGGCATCGCACCCTCTCTGAGTATGGCATCGCACCAACTCACAAACACTAGGGCATCGCACCCTCTCTGAGTATGGCATCGCACCAACTCACAAACACTAGGGCATCGCACCCTCTCTGAGTATGGCATCGCACCAACTCACAAACACTAGGGCATCGCACCCTCTCTGAGTATGGCATCGCACCAACTCACAAACACTAGGGCATCGCACCCTCTCTGAGTATGGCATCGCACCAACTCACAAACACTAGGGCATCGCACCCTCTCTGAGTACGGCATCGCACCAACTCACCTGAAAAATAATACGCTGAGAGGAAGCCGACCGCTCCCTTCAACGTTCACGAAGCTACTGTCCCCAGAATAATGGTGATGCAATCAATAACACTCATTAATTGCGTAAATAATTTATTAAATAACCCCCAAAAGTACAACAAAATTATTACTATTTGGATAGCGCTCACACAATGTACAATGGAAAACGGCTAGAAGAATCTTCAGCTGCAGTTTTTGTTAAAAAGCAAGGTTACAATTCACTTGAGTTTTTTTTATGCAAACTAAACATGTCCAAAAATTGAAGTTTCAGGAAATAAAAGAAAACTATTTCTGGTTCTTTTTTTATTATCATAAATTACTTATATTATTTTATCTAATGTCATCGGTTCCGGTTCCGGGTAATGGAACCGATCTACGGTTCCGGGTAATGGAACCAATCTTCGGTTCCGGTTCCGAGTAATAGAACCGATCTTTGGTTTCGGTTCCGGGTAGAGGAACCGGTTCTCTAGAATAGAACTTCAGATTCGGGTTATGGAACCAATGATATTATTCAATTATAATTTCAAATTAGCCTCGCTATTTTTGAGAAATAAACAGATTTTCTGTTTTATTTGAGAAATATTATTGAACGATATTAATTTTTTTATGTAACTTAATTGCATATAATAAAGTGTAAATAATATTATACCATATGCAGGAGGATATTTCTTTTTTTTTTCATAATTGCAACTTACACTTTCAGTTTCATATTATATATTTTCAATTTTCATTCAATATGGTTTATTACAGTAGCTTGACCTTGAGTGATGCTCTAAGATATTGGTATACCTCGTCCAGATTTCATTTGAACAAATGACTTTTAAATCCTCCGTGTTAATCCTAATCTTTGCTACTGTGAATATTTTTACGTTTCACGCAAATATAGTTTCTTCTCAAAGTGCATTATATGTCTATGAAAGTTGAAAATTGATTGTAACTATTTAAAAAGGGAAAAGTTTTATTGGGGTATTGGGGTATAACTCAATACAATCCACCTCGTGCATATTTACATTTTGGCACTACCAGTTGCTCAATTCAATAATGAGCATTCATTGTTAAAGCAAGCATAACATCTTGGATAAGAATTTTACAGGTCAACTATGGTTCTCTGGATGCATGAAACATAAAAATATTCACAGTAGCATAGATTAGGATTAACACAGAGGATTTAAAAGTCATTTGTTCAAATGAAATCTGGACGAGGTATACCTACCTACATAATGACAATAGTGACCATAAAATGAAGGGACAAAGTAATAAATATTTCCTAGAATTTCAATGAGCTACTTATACATTCTGCTTTAATCTTTACATATTGATCTCTAACTTTTGTAATATAAAGGAATATTTCTTAATTTCTTAACTTCAGTTCGATTAAATACAATATAGCCATTTAATATTTTGTTTGTTTACGTAAAAATTTTAAATCCATTATTTTTGTTTAATAGACAATTATATGTTTTGTTTATATGTATCATTTTTTTGTACTACAAATTCACACCAAAGAGTCGGCTAGAGAAATGGGAAAATTCCGTGGTAAAAGTGAAAATACCTGCGGTATATAAATACAAAATACAAATTACACATAGCAGAACATAAAATTTTTAATAAAAGTTTTTCTTTAAAGTAATAATTTATAATTCATAATTGTCAAAATTTTTCATATTATATGCACACGTGTTTTATTTTGCACATGTATTATTCAATTTTCGTAAAAATATGCAATAATGCACTTAGTATGCACTTTACATATATTCCGACCTATATTCAAAACTCAATCTGTTCGGGTTCCATAACCGAGAACCGATGAATTTCGGTTCCAGGGCCGAAAACCGATGAGATTCGATTCCAGAACCGAGAACCGATGAGTTTCGGTTCCAGGACCGAGAACCGATGAGATTCGATTCCAGAACCGAGAACCGATGTGTTTCGGTTCCAGGACCGAGAACCGATGAGATTCGATTTCAGAACCGAGAACCGATGAGTTTCGGCTCCAGAACCGAGAACCGGGTAGTTTCGGTTCCAGAACCGAGAACCGGGTAGTTTCGGTTCCAGAACCGAGAACCAGGTTGTCTTGGAATCGGAACCGAGAACCGGGTAGTTACACATTCAAATAACCGGGTAATTTTGGACCCGGAACCGAACCGAACCGGAACCGGTTCCCACCACTAGTTTAAAGGGTCTAGTTGTCCATTTTAGGTACCACCCATTTAATAGACTTATGACCTTTTGGCCCGGTAGTAGCGAATTATTTCTATAAATCAAATATTGGCCTATATTGTCTTGAATATATTTGTTATAAAAAATAGAATATATTCTATTTAATGGAAACATATAATAATATGTAGAAACTTGTAAATTGATATACATTAGAGACCCTTTAATCCGAACCCACGTTAATCCGAACATCCAGTAATCCAAACATCGGGTAAAAATGGGTAATCCGAACTACTCATTAGTCCAAACTATGTGATAAAATTTCTTCGAACGCAAAAACAAGCATTATGTGATTCTTGGAAAAACCTATCAAATTTTATTTCAGTTTCCATTTTTCACCCCCTGAAGTGGCGGCATGTGATAATCATTTCAGTCCGAGATTTTATCTGGCGGATGTACGTACGTACAATGATTAATAAATAGTAATATACACTGCATCGGCGACTGGCGATTAAAGCTAATGAACGCCCGAAAATATTTATTATTCAACAGGACACTTACATCCCAATTACAGAATAATATTACATAGCAATATGAAGAGGTTATTTGTTAATTAATTTTCTAAATTCACGTTATTAACATTTATACATACAAATTCAGTAATCTGAACAAATCATTAATGTGAATACCCCTTACATTTAGTAATTTGGATTAAAGGGTTTCTACCGTACTTATTGCCAGTTGCACTAACGTAACTTAAATACGAGCCCTAACAACATAAGGTTCGGACGATACCAATTTTTGCAATTAATAGTTTCTATACGTACTAAAACTCATTAATGATTAATTTTTATTAATGATTTGGAAATACACAATTTCAGGCTACATACGACAATCAATAGATATACTAGTTTTTAAAGCATATAATAAGGGAAAATGAAACACCCACCAAAAAACACTGGCTACTTAATGTTCGGACGACTGTGATTTGTTAATTTATAATAACCAAAGTTGCCATTATTATATGACAGATTTGATGTTTATCAATCTTGTAAGTGTTGATTTATGATTATACGCGATTTGTGCTGTTAAAAATGAGCCGTGGCAAGGCTACTTCAAAGAACATTCGTAAACTTGTAGTGAAACACTACCATGAAGGGAAAAGCATGAGTATAATTGGAAAAGATTTGCAGTTGGCGAAATCCACTGTAGCAGATATTATTAAATGTTATGGCGAAACAGGTGACTACGAAATTCGAGGAAAAAGTACCGGACAACCAAAGAAACTGACTCCTAGATTGAGGCGGCAACTTGTGAAAATTTGCAAAAGTCACCGAAGAGCCACTCTAAGGGAAGTAACGGTTCTCTTTACTACAGAAACCGGTGTACAAATTTCGCGAGAGTGTTGTAGGCAGTGGATTCACAGGTCAGGACTCGGTTTTTATAAGGTATAAAAACATATTGTTTATCTGAGTTTACTTTAATTTTGTATTATGTTCTTAAGGCGAAAGAAAAACCGCTGTTAACAAAAGTACAGATGAAAAACCGTCTACGTTGGGCTAAGTCTAAATTGCATTGGACAGTAGACGACTGGTCCAAAGTCATATTTAGTGACGAATCCAAATTCGATATCTCTGTAGGTGACTGTAGAAAACGAATTATTCGGGATAAAACGGAAGCTTTTCATAAAGACTGTCTAAATATCAACAAATTCTGACGAATAGCCTTATTCCTATTGTAAAAAAGTTTTATCCCGTCGGAAACTTCATCTTTCAGCAGGATGGAGCATCATGCCACACGGCAAAATCAACAAAAAAAATGGTTTGAAGACCACGACAAGAGAATTCTAGAATGGCCTTCAAGCAGTCCAGATCTCAATATTATTGAAACTTTGTGGCACCGAATTAAACGTTAATTAAGAAATAATCCTCAAAGAACGATAAATGATTTAAAGACAAAACTCCAAGAAATTTGGGGTTCTTTTACACCAGATTATTGCAGATCCCTGCTGGCATCCATGCCAGCCAGAATACAAGCTGTTATAAAGGCGAAAGATGATGTGACGTCGTTCTAACTCTTGTAAAATCAGTACTCGTCCGAACATTAAGTTGTCATTATAATTTCTTTATTTTCTAATTTGTTAGGTTCTAAGCATTTTGTGTTAAAATAAAATCCATATTTTTGGCAAAATATGGTCTTTCATTGTGTAACAAAACTAAATATTTCAATATTAAATCTAATTCGTCAATCTCAAATGGAACATCAATAAATATTTGTGAAAACTGGTATCGTCCGAACCTTATGTTGTTAGGGCTCGTATTAAACTTTGATTCGGGGCCGGCGCTTGGAAAATTTTCTAATTAGGCAAACACTGTTTTTGCTCCATTTTTATTTTTATGAATAACTATGAAATAATATGGACTTTTGGTTTTCACTTTTTTAGGAGGACAATTATGCTCCAACACAGAAAAAAAAAACATCTAAAATGTAATTGAATTAACTAAGCAAATCTTTGATTTTCAGCCTACTAATATGTTTTCATTAAATTGTCTAAGTTGATTTAGTTAAATTTTCTAAATTTGTAGTAACAAATTATAGTAAAATTAAATACAAAATTAGATTAAATGACTAGTATTAAACTAAACATAAATAAAGAAATTAACTAAATGTATATTTAAATTTTCTATTTACTTACCTAATTCATTAGATAAATCACCGAAAATTGTAGGACAAAAATAATGAAGCCAAAATATAGTAAAATTAATAAAATAAGTAATTAAAATAACTATTTGCTTATTTAAATTTCAAATCTTTTTTTTTCTGTGAACTTCTCTTAGACTTCGAGATGTGATCATTGTTTTTGGCCCGTATGCTCGCCTTTTGAATAGACAAAAATAGCTTCCATATTTTTGTAAATGAAACCTATAATATTTGAAATAAGTATTATATACAATTTAATTTATTTTTATTTCTCTAATTTTTAATAGTAAAGATGACATTTGAGAGTTTAGGTCTCCGTTTTTTAGTAACGCTACTATACAAGAAGTAAAAATACGGGCCATAGATATGGACGCCATAGAGGAAAAATTAATTATTTTAGCTTTCCAATGATGTATAACTTCTTATAGTCTATGATACATTTATTCAAACAACAAAAATGCAACAATAATTAAATTTATATAGTAAAACCATGGGTTATGTTATGACCATGATACAATATTTTTTTAATTTTCTTTAACGTAGATGTAATATTAAGCTCATTTAGTTCTCGAACAGTGGAGCTTGTTAATAATTGGAGTCATATCTATTGATCTATAACTTACAAAAACATATAAATATATTTTAAATATCTGTCGTGGACATAATAATTGGAAATATGAATGTATAATAATTTCATAAAATATGTGTATATTATAATCCAAATTTTGATTTGGTACTGGCACGATGTTGCTACCTATTATTCAACAATCTTTTATTGCCATACAAAACAACCTGGTTTCCGAAAGCCCTCATAAACTCAAACAATTATTGTTCTTTAGTTTACTTTCATTATTTCATTATTATCTGCATTCCGGATTTTAAAATGGCGATAACAGAAGGCTTAAAAGGAGTAAAATTAGTTGTATAAAGTTGATGTGGAAGTAAGAAAAGTTTAGAGAGGTAGGTGTTAAGGGCAAAAAAAAAACTCGAAAATTTTAAAAAGTAATATCTATTTATTTGCAGTCAATTAAAATTATTTTATTCAATTCTGACGTTTTAAACTGTTATTATTAACTCCACAGCAACAACTATAAGTAACATTTTATTCACAAGTGAATTAAATTTTTTTATTCAATTTTGTCATTTGTCAACAACTATAAGTAACACTTTTTTCACAAGTGAATTAAATTTTTATAAATCACTCTCACATTTTTTTTAATTCACTCTGCAACAAATAATGCATTTAAAATAACATCAGGCACGAAATTAACACTCGCCATAGTATTTATTTATATTGTATAGACCACGTCAGCTAAGAATGTTATTCACTCGAAGAAATAAACTCACTCGCCCTTACGGGCTCATGAGCTAAACTTTCTTCTCACGAATAAACATTGTCTTAGCTCACTTGGTGTATAAATATATATTAATTTATATCTAATGCCAGCATATTTGATTATTGAAACATAAAAATTGTTTTATTTTAATAAAACAAATAGTTTTTACATTTCGGTTGCAAGCAAAATAAATCTTACGCGTAATATTTTTGTAATGAGAGATATTTTATATTGTTAATTTTACACCGTATATAATATTTTATTGGTACTTGTAACACCCAATAATGTAATAAATTCAATTTGAACTTCTGATTGATTTGTCGAATTATTTGTAATACTTTGCAGTTTGCAGTTGAAAGCCATACATTGTTTTTTTAATTTAGATTTTTTTACTAGTTTGCACTATAAACTATAATTAAAAAGTATCCCAAAACAATATCCCTAGAAAACTTTCAAAATGTAGGCTAATTATTTTATTTGGTTTGTAATATATACGTAATAATAAAACTATCACCAGATATGCGAAACGACTTCAAATACATAAGTCAATATTGGTACTTGTCTCTCTCACTCTCTCTCCATTAACGTTAAAATATTTTTACTAACTACATAAATGCAAATTCTTTCACATCAGAATTTCTTTCGTGGACTATTTAAAATATCAATAGGTTGTGATACATTATTTGAATGTACAGTTTGCTAAATTTGACTCGAAATCGGAGTTATTTCTATCGAAAGGCATTTAATTTGAATATAACGTTCTGTGTATAAAACATGATTACTAATTTATTTGTTAAATTTTGATAATAATTTAACCCGTTTACTCCATGATAAAGTTTGATGTAATGCACAATCTAAAATCGGACAATGAACTTTTTTGCGAATCAAGTTCGCATACGCGATGTATATCTATAACGAAAACCTTTGTTTATATTGTTGATATTAATAGCATTGCTTGATTATAAAGATAAGTTTTAGTTATACATTTGTTATTGTAGGAGATTCTAATGTTAACAAGTGATTTATCAATTCTATTTATTTTGTTTGTGGTTTTGCTTTAGTAACATGCAATAATGCATTGATAGTTGCGAAAAAAATAAATGTTATTTTTTCCTTCATTTTCTTCGTCAATAACAAACTTATACGCTAGTGTGTACACTAGGGAATGTACATAAACGTCATTTTTAGTTGACATTTGACCTATGTTTTATGTGTAGGACGACTGATTCGTGTTAAAATCATGTTTTATTTTTCTTTTTTATGTCAGCAAATTTAAGACAAGGTAAAGAAATTAATGAATTTTTGTGAAAATGAATAATTTCTTTTGAAATAGTGCTTCTCTCAAAAATATAAATCTTTTCAGATAAAAATGGTAGTCAACTACTGTACCTATTGTTTCTTGTGCAAAAACAAAATCGAATGAATACCTTAGACAATATGCAAATAATTTCAAACACACGAAACTGTCATAATTAAACAATGTTAGTTATAGAGTGTACCGCTAGGGCAAGAAAGACTGTGATGAATAACTTAAACAATTCTTTCAGAAAAAAAATATTGAAATTCCAAATTTCCACGTATGAGCTAATTTTGTATATAAATTCCATACTAAGTAAAGTCTGTTCGCTCCTAGCTGAAACAAGCCGATATTTCATTACCCCAATAGATATTACCACAAACAAATAGAAAATCCTCAGGTAGTGTGGAACAGGGACGTATTCGAAATCTGCATAAGTAAGGGAAAATGTCATTATTACAAGTATACAGTCACAGGTATTGACTTCGTCACTAACACTGGCAGAAGCATTGTCGACATCCCAGGGCCTCCACATTTCCATATTTAAAATTTCACTTACAAATGCTGCTAACTAATGTTACATGTAAACTGAGTTAAGACGAAAGAAAACCGGGATTATAAAGGAACGAAATTCAATCAAGGGTGACTTAAATGAATAGTAGATTAAATAATTCCTAGAAATTATGATGATGGCCAAACCCGAAAACAATGTCATTAGCCGAAAACGTCTTTCCAGATAATTCTTAATTATACCTATTCAATGATAATACCTAGCTGTAAATACATTTCAAAATAATTTCAAAAAATTCTCTTAAAAATTTACAAACGCATATATCAAAACGAACTGAATACAATCCTTGTTCAACACTCCATTTACAACTGACCGCCGTTTGATGAACAAAGGCTCAAGAAAGTGGTTTATGGTTTGTGGTAATAACTATTGGGGTAATAAATTATCGGCTTGTTTCAGCTAGGAGCGAACAGACTATAACTAAGTGTAGAATGAAAAATAGATTTCATTCATGAATGAAGATTTCTAATAACTAGATTAATAAAGGATATCGACGCATTAAATTTTATAACACTGATATGTAATTATTTCATTTCATCACTATTGATTTTACAACGTATCATTAAATAGAAATTTTGTATTAATTACATATTTAAATTTATAAAAGAATATATTAACACATTGACATATATAATAGTTATTTATGCAACAAGAGTGTAAAACTGTAAACACTTGTTTTATTTTTTTATATTAGGCCTCTAATGAAAAAAAAAAAAAATGGCAAATATTTAGTATCCAGCGTTTCCCGTCTTACGACGTAACGAACCCAGTGGTAGAGAGCAATGGCATTATGCCGTACTTTCTCTCTTAACAGCTGCCGTCTTGGATGCTGTTACCAGAGGTCTTAAACCATTTGTCAATGTTGTGGGACTAAGGTTATATCGCCTGCTTTATTTTTAAACTATACTTACATAATGAATAATATTCTGCTGCATTAATTAAATAATAATACAAAACTCGAAAATGACGTTTAGCTGTGTAGCGCATATAACCACCGTAACAAAAACTCTAGTGGAACAGGTTTGTTGATGGAAACGTCCACTTACAGTCTCGGCCAATAAAACAGCTGGGTTCGATATTGTCATATATATATACAGGGTGTAACAACATGATATGTGATATGTCACAAATACGAGGACGTGTTTTAGTAACAAAAACAAGAAAAAACGTCCTTTAAACTTTTGCCCTACCTTGATTCGTTTTCAAGTTACAGGGTGTTAAAATTTTTCGATAAAAGCGGATTGTGTTCTCGCGCGCTATAATGCATTTGAATCCGGTAGGCCATGAAAACAAAGTCCAAGTTATTAGACAAGTGTCAGTTTGCTTAAGCTTAATACTTATTGTGTTAACTTCTTTCTGTGGGGTCACTTGAAAAGCTTGGTATATGAAACTGAAGTTCAGGATATCGGGGAACTACAGCGTCGCATACAGCATATAGTTGTAGAACAATTTCAGAAACCCCGCGGGACTTTTCGAACGAGTTCGGAGATCACTATTACGCAGAGCCGAAGCCTGCATTCAAGTGCAAGGACGTCACTTTGAACAATTGTTGTAAATATTATATGTCAATAAAATAATAATGAAATAATAGATGTTATAAAATAAAGCCTTTTTTTATCGAAAAATTTTAACACCCTGTAACTTGAAAACGAATCAAGGTAGGGCAAAAGTTTAAAGGACTTTTTTTCTTGTTTTTGTTACTAAAACACGTCCACGTATTTGTGACATATCATGTTGTTACACCCTGTATATATATATTTGTATAAAAAACCTAACTTGGAGCAGGTTGTGAACAAAGAAAGGTATGTCAATTTGAAATTATTTAATTAAATATCAATTTGACACGGCAAATTGTCAAAAATGTTATCTAAAGAAATCAAAACCTTTTCTTCTTGAATCTTGTTTTAGAAATAGAAATAAATTAGAAAAAGGCAAATGACAATATTGTTTCCTTCTTTATTATCTTTTCTCTTTAAAATTACCTTTCAAAATCAATTTTGACAATTTGACTTTTGAACTGAATAATGATCAGACATACGTTCATAGCCTACTCCGAGTTAGGTTTATTCTAAACATATTGAGCCGAATTCAACACTCTTCGTTAGCTAAAGAAGCTTATCTAAAAATAACAAAATAAAGAGAAACTTATGAAATAAATACGTAAATAAGAAAAAGATGCATGATATTTCCACGGTTACTAGAGACGATTTCCAAGTTAATGAGTGCTGAGAAAGTACAAACTGATATTTAATGAAAGTAAGTTGATTACTGCTGTACTCAGTCAGTATTACTAACATGAATGTACAGAAAAACTAAATTTAGGTAAGACAATTTAAATGCCACACGTGTATTGATGGTGGTAGCTTTGTAATGTGATGTTCCCCTAATTTTGCTGTGTGTGTATATTAAAATACATATAATCCAAAACTTTTCAGTTTTAGTATTTAAGACTTTTATGTCAAGATGTACAACATATTAAATTTTGGTTAAAATTGATAAACCCAAATTGTATACTTTACTCGAGACTTCTGTATTAGTGAGAGCGACATATTAGAGTTTTTTCTAAAATGATAACCGGAAGTGGTACTTTACTTGAAGCTCTGAACAGATTTTCTTGAAAAAATATATATTAGAATATGATCTCTAACTTTTCAAATTTGGTACTTAAAACTCATCTTAATTTGAAATAACATTAGATTTCGAGTATATGATAAACAGGAAGTGGCACTTAATTTGGAGCTCTTAACAGATTTTTGAGGAGAAACATAAAAGAATATAATCCAAAATTTCATATTACAGACTTTCCTATTTATTGGAGCAACAAATTAGATTTTCTCTACAAAACGATCAACCGGAATTGATACTTTACTTAAAACTTATTGCTATTTTAAACATGAAATTGGCGTGAGCTTAGGTACTGGCCACATCAGGTTTCTTTTATATTAATTGTAATGAAAAGGTCTTTGATGCTTCAGTGGAAAAAAATTTTGATTACATATAACGTATCCATTTTCCTTTTAAATAGAGCACTTCCGCGTCAGCGGGCCTCTGATAGTCATAGAGTCATAGAGACACGACGCTGAGCTCTCTATCAAGCTCTTTGAACGTGCAACAACTTTTATTGAGTTTATTTTCCGGTATAATGTAAGGTTCTTGCAAAATCGTTCAAGGAAACCAAAATTTTTCTAAAAAAAACTCCTTTGTTCAAGGGGAAAATGGGCACGTTATATGTAAACAAACTCATTTTCTGCAATGAAGCATCAAACACCTTTTCATTACAATAAATTAGTATAAAAGAATTAGCTCTGTAGATCAAATGGTCTGCGCACCACTGCAATGAGGTCATGCAAAAAAAAATAATTGTACCTTTTTTCTGTTTAAATCGAAAAAGGATAGTCTAATTCATCGATCAGTATGATTAAATTATTTTTTATTTATATTTTTTGTTGTATAAACTGTTAAATAAATATGATGTATATTTTCGCGGGTTTTACTTAACTTCACTTGTCATAAAGAATTAGAATGGACTGTATCTCAAGTTATTTAATGATTCTGCATAAGAATACAAATTACAAACTGTTTTAATTACAAATTAACTAATTCAATGTCATCTTTCACAAAACAAAACTATTACACACACTTGTTTTTTATTGTCTTATTTTTTATCACTTGATTCAAAAGTCTTTAATATTTTGCATTAAATGAAATATCTCTAACATAAACCAAAATCGGAACCAAACCGTAACATTTTAGGGAACGCAAACCAAGAACCGAACCTCAGATATATTTTTAATTGAACCTGAGTCGAAACCGAACCGAGTATTAAAATTCAGGTTCGGGGTTCAACTGCGGTTCAGGTTAATTTTTAGTTCGAAAAGTAATAGGCGTCTGCGTTGCTGTCTGGGCTGACTTTTCGTGAAAATTGTGTTCGTTTCTTGTTGTGTTTTGCATAAATTCCGGCTCTCATTTTACATTATTTCGAACCTGAACCGCGAACAAAACCGCAAATTTTATTAATGCTTGAACCAGAACCGCACCCGAACCCATCTTTCCAAAAATAAATTAACCTGAACCTAAACCGTACCCAGTTTTTGGCGGGTTCGATGCCCTGTTTTAAAGTATGATATTTTTAAAAAGTTGCAAAAACCAGCCATGTTTTGTCGTCACAACGTTACGTACCAAGTTCAGACTCATTTCAAACAGACATTTTATATGGACACATAATTTCTAAAAGAAAAATATATGTAAACTATAAATTGAGGATTACATATCTGAATATGCTATAATATATTAATATAATATCATTCTATTTACTTTTATAAATATAATTTTCATTTGGCGTGAAATTATCTACGTTACATCAGATGTTTCTTTCACTTTTGAATCTTTGAATTAGACGGTAGCAGGTTATAAACGCATGTGAGACATTGAATATATTGCAGAATATTATTTTATTCTTTATTTTGGTACGAAACAACGTTCCATCGACATGTTTACTTTCATAAATTTTAGGTTATCTTTAAATGTTACTTTGACGTTTAAGACAATGTGAAAATCAAAATGGTCGTGCCTGTCCCTTTGTGACGTCATTTGACAAGGGACGAAGCGGGGGTCTAGCAGCCTCATTTTAAAGAATGTCATTTTCAATTACAATTTTTTCATGATTAAAAATAGATTTGAGGAAAAATAAAAAATACGGGTCTATTATTTTTCACTACTCTATCGATTAAAATTATAAAAAAAAGTCGTGCATGACCTCATATAAGCACAGATTATCTATACTACCGTACGATAGTACGATAGTATAGGTAATCTGTGATATAAGTCTTATGAAAGCCTGCTCCGGGGGGTCACTTCCTAGTCAGTAGGGTATGATCCCAGCTGCTTGCGGCAAACCATAGAACTAAAGGTTGCTATGGTTACCACTACCAAACAAATACCTATTATTAGCCATTGGCCTCTACACTCTATCCATCGTTTTAGTTGAATAATCGAATGATCTTCAATATTATCAAACAAAAAAGTTGCCCCACGCACATCTTGTGGTTTTAAACTCATTTTTATTGAACACAACGAACAAATCACAAAGAATTAGGTTAACATTAAATGACAAGTGCATACATAATGACAGATAGGATATAGAAACCGCGAGCGGGACGTAAGACAACGAGGGGAGGTTTGTTTGGAAGCATGATCTTCTATCTCTCTCTTGCACGTGATGTCAATTCTGTGAAGATAGCTTGTACAGATTTTTTTTTTCATCGTTCCTATTATGATTACCAATAAATCCTGGAGTTGATTTATTCGTAAAACTTTTAAAAATGTATCGATAATTGGATTTCAAAAAAAAAGGAAATTTTATTTTTACCTTTTGCTGAAGATGTAAATGTTGAAATAAATATATGGAACATGAAGACCAAATTCACTCGACTTCGAATTTAAAATTTAAATATTCTGTAACGTAGATGTAAATCGAATTTTGTTCACAAACAATGGAGTTCACTAATAATTACAAAGAAATAAATTGATCTATTTCAACACATTTAAAATAAATGTTTCAAGTTATTTTCGTAGTTAATTAGTTATTTACGCGACAAGAGTAAAAAGTGTAGTCTTACTCGTATGTATAGGAAACTGACCTATGGCTCGTAGGCAATTTGGCTATATCCTATAAGTGAAATAAGATAATTTTTACTTGCGTTGCATACAAATTATTTTTACGTCTACAATAAAACTGTGATAAAAGTGCCATAACGTTTCATTATTTGACTCGTTTGAGTTAAAAAAAGTGCATTTATTTCACACTTTTTATTGTGTTAAAAAAAGACATACTTTATAAATTCATTTTAATGAAAAAAGTCTACTTTTTTTAACAGACGTAAAAAAATATATATACTTATGCAATTTTATGATATAATTAATAAAAAAACTAAGTATATTATAGTCCAAGAATTGATTGCCATTGGCATGATTTTACTTCCTATCACTGTGATTCAAAATATCTTTCATTCGCATACAAAATCTCGTGGTTTGTTACCAGCGTTTAAATTCAAACAAGTGTTATTTGGTTTACTTTTGTCGTTGCTTGGTTTCTGCACTCATTAACCCGATTGCTTAGTAAAGGGCTTGAGAATAGTAAGAATTTGGATACGTAAATTATTTGTGACGTGGATGTTAAGGGTATTAAAAATTCGAGTATTTTAAAAACTAATAACTTTTTTAGAACTTTGGTCAATCGTATTGCACAGTTTTAAAGGTTTAGTTTTAAATAACCATTTTCAAATTTTTTACTATGGACTATGATTGATTTATACTCATACCTATATTTCTCTTTACAAACCTTTTTCCATTGGAGAAAGTACCAAAAAGTGAACAGCACCAGATCCAGCACTCTCCCCGAAAATGGTCGCCGCCGAATTGAGAGATATTATTTTGCACCCATTTTAGAGTCAAAACCATGTCTTTCAATCCTGCATTGCCAGGTACGCTCAAAGAAGTATCTTCCAGGCTTAGAAACAGGGCCGGACTAGGTTGCCAAACCGACCAGGGCAAATAACACAAACACTCCGGCCCCTACGATGCTTGTTTAGCATTTTTTTAGAATGTCTATCATATTTTTAAATACTTAGAACTACTTAATTTTTATAAATATATTCAGTACAAATAATATACAAAAATAAAAACAACACATAAACCAGAACTACAAATTCTTATTGCACATAAGTACACTTCGGTTTTTTAAGATATGCGGTACCCATATGAGACAGTTACTTGTACTTTTTTAGCAGTAAATTATACAGTGTGTTAATTAAAAACCTGGCCATAGGCGTTTAACATGGGAAAACAGTTTTTCTTTGCGCAAAAGTCCCCAATTAATTTAAAAAAAAAATGATTCAAATAAAAGCTGAATATAATTATATTCTACGCCTAAATCACTAAACAGATTTAATTTTGCTCGTTTGATAACTTGTAAAATCTAATTTGAAATTCTACAAATATTACTCATTTGTAGCGATACCCATGAAATGGGGGATTACACCATTTTTTTTATAATTTCATCTGAAAATATTAGGAAAACTAAGACTATTGATGAAAATCCGGTGAAAAAATTCCTATTAATAAGCGAGTTATGGTCTCCCGAATTTTGAAAAGATTGACGTGACGTCACATTTATGTGTTTTTATATTAAACTGTTTTCATTATGGACCTAAATGTTCTTGAAATATATGCTATTTTAAGTTATATTTACATAAAAATAAATGAATATTATAACACTGTATAAGTATACATACTTTATAATTACAGGTGTATTTAAATTATTAAGTTTAATGCAAGAAATTTATGTTAAAATAAAAACTGTTTGGAAACTGTATACAGGAATGTTAGCCCCTCCTTTCGAATGTGAATTTCTTAACTTCCATTGGTAGTAATCCCACCTCCTAACACGCTATTTGTAATGCATATATAGGCGGTTTCTCGGTCGCCAATCAAAATATTTCCATATTAGTGTCGAAGCGTTATAACAAAAAAACCCTTTATTTCCGAAATATCTCAGTTATACCATTTCATTTTTTTATTAATATTCGTTACTCAGCATATACATTCGTATTTTTTTACTATTTTCCTTTAATTCGATTGAGCCGTAATCCCCCATTGAAACAAAATTACAAAGAAATTCATATCGTTTGAACTGTCAGAAATTTAAATTTATAGGTTACAAAATGTGAAAAAAAAAATAATGAAAGTTATTTAAGTGTTAGGTTTTAAAAATAATACATATGTAGTGATTTAGGTGTAGAAATGAATTATTTGTAACTTTTATTTGAAAACAGAATTTCTGATATTTCAAACGATACGCATTTCTTTGTAACTTTGTTTCAATTCCATGGATATCGCTATAAATGAGCAATGTTTATACAATTTCAAATTTGATTTTACAAGTTACCGAACGTGCAAAATTAAAACTGTTTACTGATTTAGGTAGAATATACAGGGAATTTATTTTAACATGCAACATATGGTCAATCACTTCCATGGTTATTCATACTCACTATTGTCAAAAAGTGACAGCAATGTAATATTTGTCCATTTTAAAATGCAACATACGAAATTTGTAGTTTTGTATTATCAAAACTAATTTCCAATAAATTAGCCTACATACGATTAACAAAATATCAAAACATGAATGTTGCAGATCTTAACAAACTTTAGCTTACAAAAATTCATAACTTTCATGTAATAAATGTTAAAAAATACGCCCATTAACACTGAGGCAATATTCTAGTCGGTCGTAATAAGAATTGACATTTGTGATGTGTTCTGGCGGTATCTCCTGTGCTGCAATATTATTTATAATGTTGCATTTTAAAATGGACAAATATTACATTGCTGTCATTTTTTGACAATAGTGAGTAACCATGGAAGTGATGAACCATAATGTTGCATTTTAAAATAAATTCTCTGTAATTATCTACAACGTTTATTTGAAACATTTTTGTCTAAACTTAATTGGGGACTTTTGCGCAAGGAAAAACTGTTTTCCCATATTAAACGCCTATGGCTAGATTTTTAATTAATACACTGTATAAATTTCATACATTTACTAACGCCCGCTCGCCCGGCCTGCCAGTCCCGCTCTGCTTAGAAATCCTATACATAATAAAAATTGAAAATGAATTATAAAAATTTAAAAGACAATACAGTAAAATTACATTTGCATTTAAAATAGTATGAAATCTATTAAATAGCCATTTGCATAATAAAATCGAACTCATAATACTCGGAATGTGAATAAAATTAAGTCAAAATTTAAATATAGTTGAAGAACAAAATTAAAAATTACTACTAACCATAAAATTAAGTGAAAATAAAAATTAAATATGTATTTAAGAGAAAGAGAAATTATGATTACTCAATATGTTAATATGACAGAGTTTCTAACAGCCCTTTTCTCAGAAAGTGCTTTACATCTTGAGTAATTTTAATCACTCTGAGAAAAGGGCTGTTAGGATCTCTGGTACAGTTGATATGTTGACTAATCCTAACTGGACTCCAGAGTATTCAATTATTAAAGTTTTTAACGTAAAATTCTAGAATATAGAAAATAGATAGAGATTAAATCAAATTTTAATTATTTATTTTATGGTTTCTTATTTAATATATCTGGCCTCAAAATCTATTTGGTGATTTAGGAGTAGAATTTATTTAGGTATCTACAATTTCTATTTGAAACATTTTTGTCTAACTGCGAACGTTTGCGCAAAGAAAAACTAATTTCCCTAATTCCCTATGGCCCGTTTTTTAATTAACACCTTGTATTATAATTATGCTACACTACCTAAAATTCCGAGACGATAGTTAATGGTAACTAGGACAATATCATGCTTGACCAAAAATTAAGGACATATAATTCAGTCTTACTGGACCCCATAGTAAAGCCGCCGCCGTGGATTCATACCATCACAGCTTTGGGAGAGCTATTTGCTCTCGGTAACTAAACATTAAAAGAAGAGATTACTATAAGAATATTTCAAATATTATAAGGATGCTTATATGTACCAGGGGTAACGCGAAGAGCGGGCCACAGGCGTTTAAAGTGAGAAAGCAGTTTTTCCTTGCGCAAAAGTGGCCTATTAATTTTAGATAATATTGCTTCAAATAAATGTTGTAGAGAATCTAATTCTGCATCTAATTCATTCATCATTCATTTTATAGCTGAGAAGTAAAATGTCATTACATTCGTGATTTTATTTCAATTCCATGACTAACACTATAAAAAAACTAACTTTTATAAAAATTTAAATAAATTGCTCGGTTATAAAATGTACGAAATAAAATGTGATTATGATTATGAATTAGATGCTAGATTTATTTCTCTTCATTTATTTAATGCATTATTGTCTTAAATTAATAGGCTACTTTCGCAAAAGGTAAAACTATTTTCCTATGTTAAACACCCAGTAGTGGTAGCACGCACTTTAGAATTCTATCATATAAAGCAGGCGATAAATTATTGGATTTTATACTATTAAAATAAAAAAATATTATGACAGTTGTATAGGTATACGTAAATTAGCTTTGAATAGAATTGTGGCAAAATAATGACGTTACTTTGACACTTTCGCCTCGAGTCGTACGCTTGCAGGCGAATATTTTGATACACGCATGCTACCAAATTTTCGCTTCGTGGCGAAAAGCGAAAATAAATGCCTCTTTTGATAGAATTCTAAAGTGCGTGCTACCACTACAGGTCCCGCTTTTTGTATTACACCCAGTTGTAAAATCTTTTCCCTGAAATTGTCATGTAATCTACTACTTCCCTGCCGCAAAATCGTCAGAGAAATTGAATTTTCCTGCCTAGGCAGGGAAGTAAAATGCAAAGTTGCCATATTTATTTTCATAAACACATATACGTTTTAATATAAAATACAATTATAAAATTAAAATAAATGATGTCCAGTATGCATTTGTTTTAAATTCTTGTACAATTTTAAACAGAGTTCCCTAAGTTTTCAATGTGATTTACTTGTTAAATGAAAATAGGTTAAATGTACCATTCAGTAATTTTGAATTCTTATTCTATTTCAGAAAAATATTAATACTTATCTCGTCAATGAAGTTCCTTTCATGACTCATTATGGTTATTTCATAATCTTCATATTCGCCATGAAAAAACGAATTTCTCTACCTTCGCCTTGATAAGTAAATTGGTAACTATTTTTAATTTTGTTTTTTTTTTTTTCGTATTATAAAATACAATTTGTGCACAAAATATAAATGAAAAAGTAAGACATAATAGGAAATAAATTTTATTGCAAAATGTATAGGAAAGTGCTCGGGAAAGTGTAAAATGCACATACATTCTATACATTCATACAAAGCCCTTTTTTCTTTAATCATAGAAAATTTTTCGTTCTTCGCGCACTGCCAATCACATTCATCCATCCTCGTAACGCTGAAGGTTCGTGTGACCTTCAATAACAATAACCACACCCAACGCACAAATGTCAGACACTGATGAGCTCCAACAAGAACGAAATGCGTACTAGATGAGCACGGCCGGCATCTAAAGAATAGACGAGAGGTTGATTCATATGCTGAAATCTTGTGAAACATGTCGAGTGTTTTTCTAATTCTTTGCTTTTCTTTTGTTTTAAGGTGCCTATAATAAAATTGTTTTCATAGCTTACTATTATGCATGGAATTTTAATTAATACATATTTTGAAAATAAATGGTCACCATTTTGCCATGGTTGAAGTAAAATTATTATATTTTCGTATCGTTGTGAAGTTAATTTTATATACATTCTGAAAAAATAAAAATACCGATTCTCTATGTTAGATTTAAAATTGCATCCATTTCCGCTAAAACCAGAATTGATACAAAATTCTTACTACGACCATCTTATGGGCCCTTTTGTCTAGTTTAACTTTGCTAATTAACATTTTTTTTTGTCTGGCTACGACATACTATTATGTGACGTCATTACAAAATTAGGATTCATACGAATATGGGCGCCGACAGACTAGACACAGATTTTTTTACCGAAGATATTGTCTTTGGTTAAAAAATTCGATCGTGAGTTATTAATGAAAAGCACGTTTTAAGATCCCTAGAATACGATTTTTCTAGTTTTACGTTGATGTCTGTATGTGCGTGCGTGTTTCTGTGTGTGAGTCCGTGTCCGTGTCCGCGTGTGTGTGTGTGTGTGTGTGTGTGTGTGTGTGTGTGTGTGTGTGTGTGTGTGTGTGTGTGTGTGTGTGTGTGTGTGTGACAAATTTTTCTCCGACGATAACTCCGAAACTACAATTCTAAAAATTATGATTCTTTCGTATTTTTCTTCTTTACCTCCATATGAAGAGCTGATTAGATTTTGGTTATAATTGGTCAACCGGAAGTTTCCTTATTTGAAGTTCTTAACAGTTTTTCTTGAAAAAACGCAGTTAAATATCATTTTTCGACATTTTATGTGATTATCAATATGAAAGAATATCTTATTCTCTATACGATTTGATTATACATTTTCCTTCATAATCATAGATAGAGTTATACACTTATAAAAAGATGAACTTTCAAAAATCAGTCAGCTTTGCTAAAATTATGGAAACAGCTATACCTATTCAAAAAATTCTAATTGACAGATGTCAGTGCCAAGTGCAAAACCAAAGTTGGAAAGCATAGGCTCAGAAAGTGATATAAGTGACAGAGTGTCCCTCGACCCTCGTCCCAAGATTGTAACTTTCAGGGCCGGGAGTACGAGGGAGGCCAAAGAGAAGATGGAAGGACTGTGTAACAGAAGATTTGAGAGAGGGAGAACTGTGTAAAGAAGATGCGTTGGACAGGAATGATTAGGGGAAGAGTAAGAAACAGCGACCGCTAATAAAATAGGGAAAAGCTGAAGAAGTAAAAAGGAAGTGTCAAGTGCAATTTACATAGTGTATGTTCATATTGTAATTTTATTGGATTTATAGAATCTTTCCAAAGGAACTTTTGATGGGGGGTTTGGACAAAATACATCGAATTGACGGTCTTGTGCTGGCCACAACAGATTTTTTTAATTTGATCATTGTTGCTTCCCTAATTTATTTTGCATTTCCCAAACCATCTCAAACGACCTAATCTCACTCTCTCAACAAAAATTTTACCCATTCTTATCCTTAAAATAGTAAATAAAGTACAATTTGAGTGATAAACAATCTTCTGATCCAGGTGGATGGGGTATTCCACCATAACAAAAAAATTTTAAAAAATTCAATTTAACATAAAGTATGACTCAATAAATAATAGTTAAAACAATGAAAACATTTTTTAAATAATTACTTTACGAGATATTTCACATTTGCTAAAAGGGAAAATTGACGTCATACAATTGTTATCTTTCTCTCGCAGCGTACTCAGAGCAGTGTGTGTGAGAAAGACAAGTACAGGGGAAATGTGACGTTACATTGATTTCTCAAAAATAAAATACTGTTAAACTAGGAACAATTAAGATTTTTTAATACTATGAAATGCTTCAAAACTGAATGAAGTTTTATTTAAAATAATAAAAAAAATTGAGTGGAATACCCCATTGGAAAAGTTCATAATGTCTGGAAATATTCTCGCTGCCTTCTACAGTAGCATGTAGCATCACGGATTCCTGTTCATGGTTCTGCTGGCAATGGGGCCTAAATTCAAATTAAGGGTATCATATGTTCTACGTTTACACCTGTCAGAAAAATTTATCTATTTTGCTTTAGATTTGTTGAAATAAATTTTCTGGATTTCAGTCAAAATAATAAGTTTGTTTTCGGCTTCTACCGGTTTCGGCATCTCATGTGCATTGTGTACAAACATGTGTAAAACAAGTGAAAACGGAGACTTTAAATAACATTGATAAATAACAATTAATAAATAACATAATACACAATGGGTGTCAAAAATTAAGAAAATAAATAAATATATTCAAATACTCGTGTAGTCCTCGAAGAGAACAGATAATAATTTTTAATAAATATGAATTGACGATGGCACCCTTTAACTAAATTCAATCGGTCAAATCAATGAATGAATATGTTCTAACTACCTCCAGCACATGACCTCCCGCAAATTCCATGTTTAAAATAGCAGTGAGCTTTAAGTAAAGTATCACTTCCGGTTGGTCTTTTGTAAACAAAATCTAATTTGTTTTTCCAATAAATAGAAGTCTGTAATAAGAAATTAATTTCGTCCGACCTTCATCGTTTTTAAAAAATTAAGTTCCGATGACACCACCTGACCACAGTACGCACCAAACAGTCTGATTTCTTTGACTCCTATAATCCCTGCAATTTCGACTACAATCGGTTCATAATTGGTTACACGACAACTATATAGAAAATTGACCTGGAAAATTTACAATTCTTACCGATTTTTCTAGGTATACTTACAAGAGAACAAGTACTTGTTAATATTAAAATGCGAAATTATACGCGGGATTCTTAGCTTTCATATATATATAGGCCAATAGAAACAAATCGATACCAATCACGTCCTAAAATGTTTAATTCGTTATAACTTTATATTGAAGAATGTTTTTTTTTTTAATTATTTAGCATTAGCTTATTAATCAGTAAGTATTTTACGAAATTTGTTATATTTCGATTATGGTTTATGGCCCCACTTAACAATAAAAAACTAATTGAATTATAAAAATTGATTTATTTCTTTCAACAAAAATATATTTCGCAAACTTACAGAAAATTCATTAATACATACGTATTTATTTTGTACAGTAATATAAATCACGAAAAAATAATATTCAAAACAAAGACATTTTCCAAGAAAAATTATCTAAAGTTTTAATAAGGGCCACTTTTGGTTTCCTGATTATGCTCAAATCTGGTGGCGTGTTTCCATTTTATTATTGAGTAGTCGTGCAATTATTCAAAGTTTTTAAATTGGTTAAAAATGAATTAGAGAATGTACTGGATTAACTGGCACATAAACAACATTCATTTACAAACATCAGACATCATCGTAAGAATATCAAAAATTGATTCTAGGGACCTTGAAACGTATTTGTTTATGAAAATCGTAATATACGATTTTTAATACGATCTTTATTCCTCCCTCCTACGGTAGCGCGGGTAAAAATAGTATTTGTATTCGTATTCGCGAATATATTATGAAAAAATATTTGTATTCGCGTATATATATTTTTGTAAATTCGGAAAAACTCTACATACGCACCCGAGCATATCGTAAAAATATTAAAATCAAATTGTAGGGAAGGGACCTTAAATAAATATTTGTGATTCAGTAACGTATTTACATTTTTTTCCTGAGAAGGGTCCGCTGTAGGAATGAAAATGAAACGCTATTAAAATATTTTTTCAAATGAAAAACAATATATTTTTTTAATAACAAAAGTGAATACTTGTCCATGGTATTAAAAAGGGAACACATATCCTAATGTTCATACATTCATACTTCGCCCTTTCATTTTTTGTTTCCTTCAAATCTTGACCATGAAGTTGGAACAGATGAACTTCGCGCACTCACAATTTAAAAAGTACACTCCGGAGTACAAATTGTACATTTAAATAATTTATATTTTTTTTTTGTTTTTTTTTTCTAATCCATAGCAAACTCAATTACAAAAACCAAAAAGTATATGATTTTTAAATTTACATATCTCGCTTATAAAAAGGGCTAATTTAATATTTCTTGATGTGCTAGACGCAGAATTTAATTCTCTAAAACTTTTATTTTAAACATTTATTTCTAAAATCAAAATAAAACCATTTTTTCAAGAAAAACTTCACAGCTTCAGGTAATGTATCACTTCCGGTTACCCCTTTTTAATTAAAATCTATTATGTTTTCCCATTGATATAAAAGTCTTACATACCAAATTTGAAAAGTTTTGGATTATATTTTAATATAGTTTTTCATTAAAATCTATTATAGGCTTAGGCTTCAAGTAAAGTAGCACTTTCGGAAGTATGTAATGACCAAAAAGGGAGGTGCAAAACTAGGGCGGCGGGCTAAAAAATATTTAGGTGAGCAACTAATTAGAATCAAAAAGTTTTGTACTGCTACTTACGTTTTTCATTAGAACACAAATAACCAAACCTCGATTTGTAGTCATAGGTACAATTTGTGGAGCGTATACATACCTATTATAACAGATATTAATTTGTAAGATTAAGTTTATTTAACTTTTTTTTTATTCATTTTGGGCTTTACAGCATCTAGGCTATGAAAGCCCGTTTACATTGTTGGTTATACAATTATAAATACATATAGTGATTACATTATGTAAGATGGCGATTACAATTTCTTAGTTATATGTGTTGTGCTATTTTTATATCTTTTAGGAATTTTAATACATTAATATTTATGTCTTTGCCTCATCTTAACTTATCAGGATAAAAACTTTTTCTAAACATTTACTTTCGCGTTTATTCTTCTTTCTATTTTCATTAATTTTGTATTGTTTTGGTCTTAAGGCATAATTTTTCTGTACTAATCATGCTACGCCTATTTTTTAGAACGCTGTGCATACAACGGAGGCTAAGATCCTCTGCACTTTAAACGCATAGTTCTTATAGGCACACTCCACACTCGAACGAGCCTGTGTTGCATACACTATACGCGAATCAAGTCATATTTATACCAGCGTTACCAGCGTATAAATTAGCATAGGAGGCTAGCCTCCAATGCTCTTCGTCAATGTTCGGCTTAGTTCGTTACCGCTGTCGCTCGCTAAACGATAGATAACTGCAGGCGCGGCGGTGGCCACGGCGTTGTACAGTGTACGTTAGTAGGTTATTTTTATTTTCAATAGGGCACCTGCACGTGACGTTTCAACATGGCGGCCACCAGCTGATCTTGGTCAACCAAACCTTCAGTTTGCATTAGGTGTTTTTTGGCGATACACTGGTTCAAAAACGGTTTAACCCGGTTCAAACCATTACATTTTAGCGTTGCAACGGTGACGTCACTGACACAAGCGATTAAACCGTGTTCAAACCGTTTTGTCAGCCGGTTCAAAACAGTTTGTTTTTAGGTTAATATTATTTAAGGTACCAAAATGATCATTAATAAACCGAATAAACTAGTAAATGTTGAAATGGAAAATAATTTGCCGTTAAATACTCGTACAAATAAAATAAAAATAAAACATACTCTGATGTTACTATTACAGCAGTTCATTTTAATTTTTAAGGTTAGAAACTTAAAATGACAAATGTCCGTGGTTCAAAACATTTCATTTTAGCGTAGTACGGACTTATGACGTCATTTATGCAACTGGTTCAAAATTGATGACGTTTCGGTTCAAACCGTTTTTGAACCAGTGTATCGCCAAAAAACAGCTATTGTGTCTTACGGAGAAATATTGTGTTTTTATGGCACTTATTGTTTTATTTGGGAAAAACTGATTAGAGTGTGTAAAAGTGAGTATATGAGGAGTGTTTTCCGTAAAAAAGAAGTCAGGACATTCTTACTATTTAATGAGTTCCAGGTTATTAAATTAAAACTAACCCAATCCTATTTTTTGTGTATACTTTTATTGCATATAAAATAATTTAAACATAATCGGATAGGAACATATTGTATGAATGTTTAAATATATGTAATTTTCTTTAATAATATATATAAAAAACATGAAAAAATATTTTTTAAATGACAGAATTACAAATTTTTTATAGTAACAGAAAATATATATATATATATATATATATATATATATATATATATATATATATATATATATATATATTTGTGTCTGTTTCTCACAAAGGTTTAAAAATTAGATAGGTAATCAATTATTGATTTCATATTGATTTTTAAAAGGCATTTATAATCCTCGTCAAAAAATGTCAATGTATAAGGATCCACATTATGTATCCACTTAAATTTATCGATTTAACGTACTTTGGCTTCCAAAGATTAATTTTTGACGTATAAACTCAATAAACTCATTTATATACAATAGAAATACACATGACAATAAGAAAAATGAACTCGAAGATAAATATATATATTTCAAATTTAATTTTCTTTATAAATTAAAAAAATCTAATAATTCAATTTATTTTAATTTCAATATTCATGTTTTCATTCAACAATACACATAAAAAAAAACTTATACAAACTCAAATGAATGTAATACAACCTGATGCTATATGCTACTTATTTCAATTTAATATTTTTAAAAATATATTTATAAATACGACTGCTTTGTTTTACTAGTAAATAATTTATACACTTATCTTTAATTATGGCTAATTACATTTTAAAATAGCATGTATAAATTTAGGAAAAACTGAATTTCTTGTACAGAAAACACATTCGCTGCATAAGACGCAATGTTAAACTGATGCTTGGTTGCCCGAGATCAGCTGATTATCCGCCATGTTGTGACGTAGGTGCAGGTGCCCTATTGGGTGCAATTCAACAATACAAGTGCAATAAACAATAGAGAAAAATGGACAGATTAGATGAAATTAAGCGTTGTGACGGTGTGGTCGACTGGTTGGTGAGAAACTCGTTTAGTTTATTAAACATCGAAGAGAAGTCGTACATTGTTAAAACCTTAGGAAAGTCTTTGACAATCGGCAAAATCGGGGTTTTAATACGACTTAGTACGATAAATGCGAGTGGTTGACAGGCTCTAGTAAACCCGAAAAATTATTTTGCTGGCCTTGTTTGTTGTTTTCTACACAAACTGAATACAATTCGTGGTGTAAAATTGGCTTCGCTGATTTAAAAAATTTACCCCGATCTGTTGAACGGCATTCAAAATCTCCCTTCCGACAAATGCCACGAGCCGCCACTGTGCCTTCGTCCAGGTGTTTGCCAGTTGGTTGTATATCTTCTTTGATTTCCCGTAGCTTGTTATTTGTTGTGTTTATCCATTCTCGATGCCATGCTTCTTTTGTATTATATTTTAGAATACTTTTTGCATCCCAGATTGGTTTATTATGTGTGTCTGTTTCAGTGGTTTCTTCCGCTGCTTCTTTTGCTGCTCTGTCTGCCTTTTCATTTCCTATTATACCAGTGTGTGCTGTGTGATGGTACCCATATGAATGTTATATTCTTTTGGTTTTGCTCCGCTTTGTATAATTCTTCGTGGATTTGTTGTGTCTTTTGGGTATAGCTTCGTTATTTTATGAATGGCGCTGATGGAGTCGCAGCATATTGCGTAGTTGTCGGATGTTTCTCTCTTTGTGTTTATGGAGTTGATTGCTGAATATATTGCAATTAGTTCGGCGGTGTAGGCACTGGTGTTGGTAGGTAGATGGATCTTACTTTACTTGTATTTTGGCTTTCGATGACGGCTGCTCCAGTTTTATCTCCCATCTTGCATCCATCGGTATATACAAATTGGAAGTTTTGGAATGAGGATGGTTTCTTAATTTCCCAAGGTGGGGTGTTGCTATAGCTTTTGGGATATATAGTAGGAAGGTTATAGTGGATTTTTTGGAAGGCAGTGATAATGTATTGTTGGGTGGGGGTAACATTTTAAAATTCGAATTACAATATTTAAATAATAATGCGTTCTAAATGTATTCTTATGTCAATTTGTAACTTGATTAAAAATTCAAATATTAAAGGCATTTCAATAAATTAAAACTTTAAATACAATACAATGACGCTAAGCTACCCAACCCACAAAAAATAGTTCCAAATGTCCTTTTGTATATACACAATATATAAAATTAATGCCTATTCGTCCGTTCTGTTGAAATGATTTGAATAGATGTTCTATGGTAGAAATGAAAAGGCAGAAGACTTACGTCATAAAAAATATCCCTAAAGTAATGACATCATATACTACTACGTTTACATGGGATACTTATTTATAAGGCGCGAGCAGTCATGTGACTTTGTTGGTCTTTCTTGACAAGCAGATATGGGGGCTTGTGTCAGAATGACAGCTATTAATCATGAACATAGATGTCAAATGTCATTATTTTTCATTCCAAATTTACTGAATTTCCAGTTTCATGTAATTTATTTAACTCGCCAAGTAAAGTCCACATTCCTGGTGACAAAGAAACCAGGTATTTTCCTAAAAAAGTGCAAAAGTAGTGGAATTTTTCCAAAATTTATGAAAATAAAACCAGGTGAACTTGAAATTTTGAATTAAAATTTACAACATTTTTAAGTTATGTACATGATTACTAGCTGCCATTCTGACACGGGTCCCATATCTTCTTTTCAAGATTTACTTATTTGCAGGGCATCTATTGCTCTCTAAAAATACATAATTTATTTAAAGATTGATAACAAAAGAATTTGAAAAAAAGTACCTTTCGAATGGCTTTCAATAGAATTAATGGCCCACCGGTGAACAATTCCCGTTCGAAATAGTTCACAACATTTATGGTTAGTTTCTGAATTAGCTTTGTTAAAGCTTTGGGCGTTATTATGGATGTATTATAGTATATTACTTATTAAAACAAACAAGTTATACTGTACACAAGTCACAAATACTTAACGCAGATAAAACTGACAACCAAGTGATAATAGTGACAGGATCGATATAAAATTTAATGTAAACATTGTCATGCTAACGTATGGTATAAAAATCAACTACAATTATTTCAAATAATTTTATATTCCGTGAAAGGAATAGAGATTGACTTAGAAATACTTGTAAATTTCATCAGTAAATACGTTTCTTAATACTATATATAAAGTTTTTTTCAGGTCTTCTGCCTTTTCATTTTCATCATACCTGCTTCGTAATGTAGGTACAATAAATTAATATTACTGTTTCTTTACCATAAATGGCATTATTGTTTCAGGATGAGAAATCCAGTTTCAATAATGTACATGAACTGTTTTCTCTCATTTGACTTTTAAAACGGGTGGGCCACAATTTTTGCAGAGTGGGCCAGGCCCACCCTGGCCCGCTCCTGGCTACGTCCCTGACGTCACGACGAATAGTCAAAATGGATTCAAGGATGGTCAAAGTGGCAAATAGCTCTGAAGTTGGGATATGGCATCTTCTCGCTTCTCGGCCAGAGGTTGCAGTGTCTACTTTCCAACATCTTGGAAAATGAGGTTAACAATAACTAACTTTCCAACTTTTTAAAAGTGAGAAATCGTTATATGTCATATTACTAACCGAGTGTGAATAATAAATTAAACGTTTAATTGCAGAATCGAAAACACTATAGTGTATTTCAGGCAAGAATAGAGTTGGTGGCGCTGTGGCTGTGGAGCCAGCTTGTTTTGCACACATAAAACTTATGAATTAGTTTTATTTCGTATAAAGGCATACTTGACAACTCGAAACGTCAATTTCTTTTTCTTTTGATATTGTCTGATCCCATAGAATACTATTTAACATCGATATTGCTCGTCTACCTTGCATATTCCTGACTTTAATTTCTGCAACTCCAATTGACATCTGACTGCAATGTTTTGTTATAATTTTTTGCCATTTTAAACTTGGTTCCCGTTTAGACCAATCAGAAAGCTGCAATCGTATCTTATCTGGAATACAGTATAATAGTGATATTGAAAATAAATATTTAATTGAGATCTGATAGTTTTATTGTAAATATAAGTATAAAATGATTATTTTATCGTATTTTCTAATATAATGTTCAACTTTTGTATGTTATTAAGTATTTACATAAATAATTTTTATTTTTAATTGCACTTAATCTAGTATACAACATTGTAAACAAGGCAGTGTGTTGTAGCACCCCTTTGAAAATTGAACACGCACTTGTATCTCCGAACTTAACATAAGAAGTAGTTATAGTTTTCGTAAAATTATCACAAGTCAATTGTTCTATATTTATATTGTAATAAATATAATCACAATAAAAATGAATTATCATAACTTCGAAGGCACGGTTACATTGCAGTTTCTAGCGGCTGACTTTTACTTCTGTTATTTTCACTGAGAGGTTGATTCTGAATTTCCGTTTCAGGTTCGAAATAATCGAAGTTGGTTTCTAGTAAAGCTTCGCTTTGTGCGCGAACTTTTCGTTTCTTGGGAGTTTCACTAGAACTTGCTCCTAATATATCCGCCGACCTTGGTCGTTCTTCTTCGTACGGGATTCCAAGTTCGTAATCTGTTGGAATGTTTGACCTGTATCCGTTTTGTTTTTGGGGTGGATCAGGAGGAGTCGGCAGATCGGAAAAAGTAGTTGGTTCAAGTTGCAACTCTTCTTTAGATGCTTGTGGCATTTTCGACTTTAATTCTTGTAAAAAGTTCATCTGAGGATAGTCATTTTCATAAAAACGATTATTTTCATCGATATCTCGTTTTAAATCCAATGTAGAGTCCGATTGAGCTAATGTAACATTCAAAGGTAAAGTGTCAGTATTATAGTAATCACTAGTAGTATAAGTATCTGGTGGTTCTTGTTCCGAATGAATTATTGGAACTTCTTCACTAATGTTTTGATCATGCATTGTCGATCTGGATGGGAAAGTAGAATTTGCAGTACTAGCAAAAGTAGAAGTATCTCTAAAACCTTCGTTTTTATAGGCTAAGCCGTATGTGGAAGGAGTAACATAGTCATTTTGTGCTTTAGGAGTGAAAGTGGTTTTCATAAGCGGATTCTGAAAACCGTTCGTTGTACTGTAAGCTGAATATCCAGATGGATTCGGATTGTGAGCTTCGAATATATCGTATGATTGATTATCCTCGATAGATGATCCAAAAGTTGATTTTTCCATACTATCGATAGAACCGTTGCTAACCATTTTTTTGTAATCCGATGTTTTTGTTAAAGTATCCGTCGATCTTGTACTCTGAAAGAAAAAAAATATACAAAAATAATTAATAATTGGAAATATATTATCTTATGACTATTACAATAGCTTTAAATGTAATTTTGATCGATTTTAAGTTGTAACCAACAACAAAAAAATAAGATGTTTAATTCGTTATAACTTTATACTGAAGAATGTTTTTAATTATTTTCCTTTACTATTTATTAATCAGTAAGTATTTTACGATTTTTATATAAATTTGTGCACTCTCCACACACAGCTATGAGTGCCCGTGAGTTGACTCCTGGTAAGCGCCCACACGATAAAATATATCATCATTACCGATGTCTACATGTGTTGTAGATACTGGCACACCCAGAAATGGGTAATATGCCGTGATGATATATTTATTTATTTATATTTGTTTTATTTCGATTATGGTTTATGGGCCCATTATTGAAAATAAGGCACATGGTTCATATTTTTTTTTAGAATTTTATTTGAAATAAGTTCAAAGTAGTTCTCTTGAACAATAATAGACTTCACCATTCTTTTCTTCCATTTCTTACGACCTCCCAACTAATCGTCTTTTGGAGTGCTTTCAAAATAATCATGAATTGCTCTATTTCAGCATCAAGCTCTTCCTCAAACGAAAACCTTCTATACCCTGTGATTTTTTTAGTTCAAAAAATAGCCAAAAGTCGCGCACTGCCAAATCAGGTGAGTATGGCAGGTGCTCTATTACATTTATTATTTACTTTCTTTTTGCTAAAAGCTGAAGAAAATGCTCTAGTGAATGCCATATTTTCACTCACGATATTTAAAAAAATATCTATGTTCAAATTAACTTAATTTTCACAACTTAATTTCAGATGAAAGATAAATAACTGTTTAAAATGATAGTACAAATTTTATTTTTCACGGCCTATCTGATTTTCTTATTCTGAATAACTCTCGTATAGTTTAATATTTAATGAAAATTCTGGAATTTTGCTACTTACCAATTGCGCTGCTTTTCTTCTATATCCCAATTCGGAAAAGCCTGCATTGGTTCCTACTGACTTAAGTGAATTGAGACTTTGTCGAATGCTATTTCTTCTTTCTAGGCGTTGTGTGTTCCGGTATTTTGACTTGGTGTACCAGCAACCTATCAGCAGTAGGATCAGGAATAAGGCCAAAGCTGCTGTACTTATTACAGCTGTTATTACAAAGTCTCCACGCCAAGACAACGGATCTATTACGATTTTTGGATCTACAAAAAAATAACAATAATAACTTTCAGATAATTTATAATAAATGAAAGTAGTAGTAAAATGAAATACACAGTTCTGATCAAAATGAGTAAAAAAAGCTTAATCAACATGACTCCGATCTTCAATAGTTTCCGAGATATAAGGTAGTGAAAAATGAGTTTTTATGGGGTTTATCACTGCTATCTCGAAAAATTTAAGATTAAATGAGACTTTTTGTTTACGTTTGAGAGGTCATCCTAAAATCAAATAATTTTACTGAGTTAAATGTTGTGGCGACCTTGGCCAATATTTAATTTTCAAATAACTTCGTAACTATTTGAAATTAAGAAATATACACTTTTATTCTTTTTTTTATAGTCTATTTAATGACACAGAGAATATTTATTCGATCATTATCTTTGTCAGTTTTTCTTAATTTTGTTCGATCACTATTTTTGTCAGTTTTTCTTCGATTCTAATACAAAATGGTCACTTTCTCGGAAACAGTTAAAGATCAGCTAAGTTTTTTTTTTTATTTATTTATTTTGATCAGTACTATATGCTTTTAAATGTATGTATGGCTTATAATTCAACCTTATTATTCTGAATTTATTTGCTATTTTTTTAAATAAATTTTAAAATGCATACTAGTTTGCTTGTAGTCGTAGTCTGTTTTAATAATATAAGATACAATGTATATTGCTTATTATAAATCCACAAATGATTTTACTCCAATTATTATTACTATCGTAAACGTTTGTAGTATAATATATTTTACCAAGTAGGATGATGTGCACATTGCCCGTCAAATTTATAGATTTGCCTAAAAATGAAGTATAAGTAGAATGTAAATAATGAAATATAAACTGTATCCACATTATCCGGAAAATGTACATCATAACTTCACTATTTTGGATAATGTGAAAATAATGGGGGAAAAATGAATAAGTATTACAACAATCACCTCACCTAAACCCCAAACCTCATTTATAGCTGAGTTCACACTTTACACATTCGTCAACCAGCTACGTTCACAGTGGCGAATATAATGTACTATTTCTTAATTTCCAGAGGTTAATGTATAGTGACTGAACTCACAATGTACATTTGCCAAAATGGGGCGATAACTGTACACATTTGCCGGAAAATGTATACATACATTATTACGAATATGCACTTTTAGGCCTGGTTTTCCCATTTGTGGATGTGTCAGTTAAATGCCAAATAAAAGAAAAATATCGCATCATATAACTGACATAATCGCCCCAATTCTTTAAGAAAGTTGTTAAGATTTAGCAACATTGCTAGAGCAAATAACCAATAATAACAGTGAACACAGAATAAAACATGAAAATGACAGCCTTTACATTTGTTTCTATTGGTTATAATTTTTAGCAATGTTGCTAAGACTTAACAATTTCTTTACAGAATTGGGCTGAATGTATAATTTTGTCAATTTACGCTTTAATATTGTTGAGATATTTAATTTTATTTGACAATTAACTGAATGAGATGGAAAAACCGAGTCTTCATGTAACATATACATGTGTCCCCTGAGAAAACCGACAAACTTTTACCATGTAGTCTTTTAGAGCTTATTCTAAGTAAAAAAATCTGTTGTAGCCGGTACAATACCTCTCGCCATTTCCATTTTCTGTTATATACGTATTGTATTACAATTCGCTATCAAACCGTCGTTTTATAACAAAAAAATTACAGAACTTTACCCAAATATTGTTTTTTTATTGTATTTAACATGTCTTCTGCAAACATACAAATCTAATAATATCTATTTTTCATTGTATGAGGAAGTTCCTAAATGTCAGAAATTCTTCCAATTCGTTAACAAGATTGGCGGTATTTCTTACAGATACATGCATTTTACATATAATTTTAAATATTTAATTAATAAAACAATAAGAAAGATTAAATGTACTTCCCAGAAAAAGCTAACAAAATGTCATTAAAACTATTGGTTTTTGACACTGAAATCTGTCATTTACAAATTATGTTATAAACATTTGAATTTGTCAACTGGTTTCCTTAATGTAGTTTCGCCTACTCGACTTGTTATATCCCTGTATTCTATATATTATGGTGTCTTTATCTCTAAATTTATAGAAGATATAATAAAAAATTTAAATATATGTCACTAAAACTGTTGATTTTTGACATTGACATCTGTCGTTTACAAACTATGTTATAAACATTTTGGTTTCCTTAGTGTAGTGTAGCCTCTGCGATGTATTACATCCGATTATTCTACATATTATAGTGTCTTTATCTCTAAATCTATACAAGATATAATAACATTTTTAAGTGTATTAGATGGAGAATTTTATGTTCTTGAAAATTTGTAATAACAACTACTACTTCCGGTTGTCCAATTGTTACCAAAACCTTTTCAGCTCTTCCCAGGAATGTCAGATTGAGGAATTCATAGTTAAACAAGTCTTAAGTCTTATAGTTTTTGAGGAATCGTCCCTTCAACATCCAGACATACACACACACACACACACACACACACACACACATCATTGTAAAATTGTTATAATCGGATTCTAGGGACCTTAAATCGTGCTTATTCAATAAAATCTGGATATGCGAATTTCAGCATGAATCCAATACCTCTCTTAGCGAGAGGTAAAAAAAGTTCATAAATACTATGGGTCAATTCTTCTCCATTTTACAGATATCGACATAAAATATACAAACAAAAAATAAAACTAGTGTTATAATAATTGCTCTACTACTCTTCAAACCATGGAATGCTACCAATTAATTTCTACTACTCTTCAAACCATGGAATGCTACCAATTAATTTTAGGAAGTTCAATTCGGTTGGATATACGGATGGATATACTGCTTAAATTATTCTTTGATTCAATTCTTCACGCTTGTACAGCTTTCCGTTATTATATACACGTGATTTATAGCAACAAAAAACAAAGTCAAGTGAACGCGCAAGCCATGATATAGGATCTCTCTTTGACTTCAACGTGTAGACAGGGTTGCGTTAACAATAAGACAAACTAGACAAGTGCAGGAAGTCCGAAAAATGTAGGGATCCCGTCTTTCAAGTAATACCCTGTACAGGTATGACAAATTAGTCAAAAAATTCCTAATCTAATTTAGATATTTAAAAAAAAAAAACTTATCAATTTTCTTAAACCATTTGAATAACATCCATGAAAATGTTAATTTTACCGTAGAAGTTGAAGAAAATGGCATTATACCTTTCCTGGATGTTTTACTGGAAAGAAGAGAAGATGGTTCCTTACTTTATTCAGTCTACAGGAAGCCAACGCACACAAATCTATATATTAATGCAAATTCACATCACCATCCTTCTCAGAAATTTGGCACTATCAAATGTCTAATAAGAAGAGCTACAGATATGTCATCCAGATAAATTAAAAGAAGAGATGAATGAAATAAAAAATACTTTTATGAAGAATGGATTTTCTGTGTCTTCAACTGAAAAATGTCTTAAAGCGAAAAGACCATCAAACAATGAAAAAGAAAGAAACGTATTATATGCATCGCTTCCTTATGTAAAAAACGTAACGGACAAGATTGGTAGAATTCTTCGTAAGAAGAACATGAAGATTTCGTTTTCTCTATATTATGTTAAACTTCGTCATATGTTGAAACAAGTGAAAGACGTCATCCCTCTTCAATCATCAGGGATTTGCAGAATTCCATGTATCTGCGGGAGAGTTTACATCGGCCAGACTGGTAGAACTGTCTCTACAAGATTGAGTGAATATCATCGATCGATCAGATTGAACCAGCCTGATAAATCATCCGTTGCAGAACATACCTTGGAAGAATTCCACCAAATTAAATTTGAAGATACTAAAATTATTACAAGACCTACTCGACTTAACAACAGATTAATTAGAGAAGCCATTGAGATTTATAAAACAAGAAATATCAATCTCAATCATTGTGACGGATTAGAACTTAGTCGCGCATGGCTTCCAATATTAAATATATTGTAATTTGTAATATGTATACAATTTTTTCTAGATTTTTTCTAACATCTGTTAATAAAGAGTACGGCTGCGGTATTTCGCTACCGATAAAGCGTCCCTGAGTTATACAGATCACTTCTCTGCCAGTTTTTGGGACGGTTTTTCCTCTGGCAAAAGGAGAGTTTTCCTGAGAAGATGTATGTTCGCCGTCCAAGTTATTACCGGGCATGCATATATTGTCTAGAAAATTGTATACATAAAAAAGGTAATATTTACGAACTTTTTTTGTTACCCTGGTTACTTGTTGTTTTTGTTTTTTCACATTTTTATGTCAATTTCCCCTGAAGAAGGCACCAGTTTATGGTGCCGAAACGTTGGGCTTTAATAATAAATAAATACAGAACTTAAACTAAAAAAGGTAGTATTATTCCAATTATACTTGATACTCTTTTTTATGAAATGAGTAAGCATAATAATAACTATACATGCGATCATTTACAAAAACATGGCAGTATAACTTTATTTAGTCAAAATGATACTATTATTTGTACTAAAGAAAAGAATTATGCGTACAATTTCACAAAACAGTATGGAAATTAAAATTAGCGATTACTAACCGATTTCACAGAGGAAGGCGCTTTTCTGGTTACAGCTGTCTACCTCAATGGTGCGATAGGCGAACATGGTGCACTGATTGATACGGTCTATATCTTGTACCCACACCCGGTCGGAATACTGATACCATTGTTGCTGCTTTCGTATGAACTGAGTCAGGCCGTTGTAATTGCCAAGTATGTATGGCATTGAAGCGTTGTCGGACTGAAAATATTCAAATAAAAGGACATTACGAAAAACAATCTTTTTCTTTGTTTACTTTCATATCAAGTATTCTGTTTTGTAGACTTCTATTTATTACGCATAAATATAAGTTTAATTAATTTCCTTTTGAAAATATTGGTGGTTTGTGAATACGGACCAACAAAAATTATTGTCTTATTATATAAGAAATATAGCAATGGTGTTTAATTTATTTTGGACAATTGGTACATAACTAAATTTATTTCTGCAGAATCTAAGTCGACATGTCGGCTCTCTCATATTGTGACGCTAATTTATTTGTGAAGAAAAACGGATGATACAAATTGAAGAATATAGTAAATCCATATTTTATTTAATTGCATAATTTCTAGAAAGTAGATTAAAAATAAATTATTTGATTTTCAACTCATAGTACCTACTTCGTGAATTGTGAAATATAATATCGCTACTGCCGGCGCCGGGACAAAATGTTATAAAGTTTTTTTTTTTTTCAATTATAGCATTTGGATTAAATTTGGAGTCCCAATGTACATAATTTTGTCTGAGAAAAAGGATATAAGACTTGAAGGTTTATGGGCTTGCGTAAATACGGTTGAAAGGGTCTAGTTGTGCGTTTTAGGTACCAAATTTAATCTAAACGCAATAATCCTAACTTAAACTAATTTTACTTAATTTAATCTAACTAATCATAACACAATGTATTTGCAAGCATAATCAATTATTACAACGCACTCCATTTAACAACGCAAATATATATATTCTACTTGCTTAGGGAAATGTTATTTTCCTTAAATAAATAACTATTTGCCTATATCATCTACTTTTATATACAAACAAGAAAGATTTTAATTGAAAAAAAAATCGACTTACCTTGCAAAAGTCTCTAGCTTCTTCAAAAGTCATGGGAGCGCCCACATAAATATAACACGTATCTCCAACTAAGTCCCAGCCTGGTGGACATTTTCCATTTAATATGGTCTCGTTGTTCATGTAATAATTTTCGTAGTTTACTTCTAATAGATTTCGATCATCAGACATATCTCTAATCCGCCCAGATACAGCCAAACTCTCATTGTAGCCCCAATAGTTGTAAGATGCGTCGATTTTAGTTTTCCAAGCATCTAGTGTACTAGAATAGCACATAAATGAAATTGTGAATGGATAATTAATGAAGGAAATGCATAACTGACACTTATCGGAGAATCTGTATTTCTACTCGTATCTATAGTGCTAATTAGAAGGAAATAGTTCGGGGAAAATTACTCAAATATGGGTGTAGAATAGTAACCAACTAGTATAGCTAGATTATCTGGACTAGAAATTCCCATATTTGTACTATAGCACGTGTTGGTCGTAAGAACTATCTTGGGGGAATGTTACACATTATTATTTTGTGGTATTCTTGAATAGTTTTGTTAATATTTTTTAAATTTTTTTAATGATGATATTATATTCGTGCCCGTGGCCTTTATCAGGCGTCACGCGTCACCGTACGGGCACTTATTGCTGGCGTTAAAAGTGCATTACAGGGATCATTTTGAAAATTACAAATAATTTATTCATTACGTTGTAATTTCATTTTAATGTAAATTTTGTGTAAATTTTAAAAGAATAGCTCGGTAGAAGAAAAAGGTATCAATTTCATCAGATATACTTATAAACTAAGTACCTTCTATATGAGTTCTGCTAAACTAAAAGCAGACGTTTCATATGAATATACATATACAGTTTATACCTTAACTAGAAATATACAACTACGCTTACCTCGTGAAGTTAAATCTGTTTACATGCACCATGCAACATAAAAATAAAAACAGTGTTAGTTCATTGCATAAAATAAATACTATCCTACATTCTATCACTACACGATGCAGGAAACAATCATTATAACTTTGAAAGGAATATTCAAAATGTTTTAAATTTTCATTAGATAAAATTTGTGTGAATGATACGTATTTCTAAATAAATTAAAGGATATTTAAGGGAATATGATAAGTGACTTCTTATTTTAATATTTTTTACCCTCAACCCCATCGTAGAAATGATTTTAGTTTTGAGATTTTTGTTTGTTATTTATGATTGGAAGCTATAACCGTTTAAAATATCTTCAATAAATTCATCAAATTATAGTTTTTTGAATATTTATGTTACGTAATCAAATATACATATAATTTTTAGTCACGTATCATTTATCATATATCCTTGCATTTACATATTTTCTTCTAATACATACTATTATGAAAGTATATAGTACATATTTCAAAATAATAAATGAAATATAAAGAAATTAGTACTTACAAAGAGCGATTAACAGTAATCATTTCATAATCATTATCAGGATTAAAGAAAATATTATCCACGTAATGCTGTCCTGCAGTCCCTGCTAAAACCGTCGATCTGCTATCTCTTAACAAAGCATAATTCCTGCAAATTTCATTATCATTAAAATAATCAAATTTTATTAAAGAATAACTCACTTGTAGAATCCATTATGCGAAGTACTCTGGTAAATAGGAAGTCTAACTTTATCAAATCCAGAAACTTCCAAATTGTGCAAGCCCGTATTTCTTTTTACATAATTAAGAGTGAAATTAGACACAACTTGTTTCAGAACGATTGTATTATGATACTTTGCGTAGTTTTGTGAAAAATAATTTCTGTAAATAGTAACCTCTTGATACGGGGAGGATTGTCTGCCTTCTATATACATAGCTGGAAGATCGGTGTTATTATAAAATAAGTTGTTATGAATCCAGGCTTTTAAGGAAGTTGCTGAACCTCGGGAATCTGCTTTTATTATAAGCCCTCCTTGATTTGATGCAACCAAATTATTCTAAAAAAATAATAAAATAAATAATAATACAAACATTCCCTATTTATAGCAGGCATAATAGAAAAAGCAAGCCATACTCGTATTTATGTTTCTGACACGAGAATGGGACAAGAATTTTTCCTTGCGCAAAAGTGGTCTATTAATTTTATACAATATTGCTACAAATAATTGTTGTAGATATATTAAATTCTGTATCCAATTTAACAATCACATTTTATTTTTATTTTATTATTTAAAATTTAATAAAAGTTACTTTTCTGCAGTGTTAGTCATAGAATTAAAACAAAATCACAATAACGTTTTATATGTTAGAAATGATCTTTTTGAGTTTTAATTATTGAAAATGGAGAATTATAATGTTATAGCTGGCGCAGGTTTAATTGAAACTGACTTTGTATGCACAGAACCTAAAATTCGTATTTGGATGGGCCGAAATGTAATAAATAGGGGGATCACATATATTGACGTTCACCCGAAGCCGAATGTTTGCAATAATTGTTAGCTATTTACTAGTAATTAATATGCTATTACCTCACGAAAACATCCCATTAACATATAAAATTAGTATAAAGGGGAAGGGGATTCATTCGCACGTCAAATAATTTGTAGTCGATGTTTTCAGATTGGCTAGTATGCGCGATGTCAGTCTCAACTTATCGCGCGGGAGCCACATTTAATAATTAGTAACTTTTCCTCATGGGAATAATTGTCCATTTTCAATAATGAGCAAAGCGTTACTGATAGGTAAAATGTTATTAAACTTGTTTGTAACTTTTATAACATTTTAAATTCAATTTGCTCGGTTATGGTTTGCAAAATAAACATGATTGTTGAATTGGATGCAGAATTTGATTCTGAATAACACTTATTTAAAGTAGAGTACTGCGCGGGTCCACTTTATTAGAACCGCACCCGACCTGTATCTGTAGAAATTAAATCCGCATCTGCACCCGACCAGGCCAGCTACCCGCGTATGGCCTGCTGCCTGTTCTACAATAACTCGTTTGTCGCTGTCGGATGTAGTTCGCGTGCGCACTACGCATAAATTTGGTGGTAGAGTAGTCGGCTGTCGATGTAGGAATGCATTCTGGTCATTTCCCATCTTTCTGAACGCTGAACGATACGACAACAGCAACGTAGAAATAAACAAAATGACAGTAGACGAAATAATTATATGTTATGTAATATGATATTTTTGTCTTCTCTTTTGCATCAGCAGTCGTAGTTTTATTATTTGAAGCTATATTACAATTAAATTAAAATAGATTGGAAGAGATATAAAATCCATCACCTCACTTAAAAGTAATAACAATGCGCTAAGACACCTTACGACTCTTGTAGAAAGCAATGTCGGGTACTAACGTTAAACGATTTACGACAAGCGACAAACGACTCAGTTGTAGAACACGCCTATATCTAATGTATTAGACCCGCACTCGACCAGCGATCCGCATTTCTGACTTATGTAACTCGCATCCAACCCGCAAGAATAACTTTTCCCGACCCACAACTCGACCCGTCAGCGGATACTCACGGGTAACTTGGGGGTACCCACTTCTCGATGCAAATAAAAGTACATTTACTAATGTACTACCGACCTGCACCCGCTGATGGCAAACACGCAACCGATCCGCGACCCGCATATTCCTAGTTTGTTATACCCGCACCCGACCCGCGAAATAAGTATACATAAACCCGAATTACACCCAATTCGTACTGCGGGTAACCCGCGGGTATTCGTGCCGATGCAGTACTCTAATTTAAATTATTATTGTCCAAAATTAATAAGCCAATTTGGTACTTTTGCTCAATGAAAAACCGTTCCGTTTTTCATGTTACACCCGGTACAATAGTAGTACCTATATTAAAACATAGATACTAAAGGTAAATTATTATAGTACGAGTGCTTGAATATCCTTCTGTAACGAGTGTTTTATACTATTTTTTCTGTTTTATTATAAAATTATTTCACAATTTCTACTAAGGAATGTTAATATAATATAAATACCATGTATTATGAAATTCCGACAAAATATATAGACAAATCCAAATTTTCAATTTTTTAATATTATATGTGAACATAATAAAAATAATGTAGATTTTCATCGACAAAAATTTCACAGCTCATACTTTCTCAATATCAAACAAGGGTTAAAAGTCTGGTTTCTGACTTAGCTCAACTTGTGCTGGCTCAGTCAGTAATAGTGACATGTGACTTGTTTTCTTGGGACAGTGAATATCGTTGTTGGTATAACAGCCACCTATATTGTATGGGGATGATATTATGATATAGTTATTGCAGCAGCTTATTTTTACTATAAAATTAGTGATTTTGAATTACCTGTAACAAAATATTGTTACAAAAAAAAATCAACCGTTTTTATAGCTTCACTACTATTTTATTTATTTTAATACATTTTCAGTATTATCAGAGAGTGAGTGAATGAGTAAGTGAGAGAGTGAGCTTAAAATTACCTATAAGGAAACAATATCTTTAGTTTTATGTAAATACATAATTTAACTGTTAACTTACGGTCTAAGAATATTATAAATTGCTCCCAAATTATTATTTTTATGATTTTACACTTTGTTTTGTTGTTATTTTTTGACATGTACAAATTGTTTCTAAGAAATCTAGATTTAATTTTTTACAATTTGTTATTTGATATTACTAGATTATTTTATATTTTTTACATTCTCCCCCCCGGTACTTTGAGTGCAATGATTTAACTCAAAGTACCGTTTACATCTAATTTCGCCAGTTTTATTGCTGGACGTTTGTATATTCCCGTTGATGTTTGTACCGTAGCACTTCTAACTTGGCCATCTTTTCCTTTATAGGAACTGTTACGTGGTGAATCTTTATCTACAACTATTACAATATCGTTTTCTTTCAATGGTTCACATGGTTGACACCATTAAAGTCTTCTAGTTAATGTAGGCATGTATTCCACTACAAATCTTTTCCAAAATCGACGAGCATAAATTTGTGATATTAAATAGTTTTGTTTAAGTGTCTTCGTATCATCACTAAAACATCCAATAGGTTTGACACCACTTGATGAGCCTAATAAAAAATGATTAGGTGTTAGGGCTTCAGATGTTTCAGATTCAATTGGCAGATACGTAAGGAGTCTTGAATTTATAATATTTTCTATTTCAATGAAATAACTCTGTAAAACGTGTTCAGAATAAAGTTGGTTGGATAAAACGGAATATAAAGCCGTTTTTACGGATCTCACTAGTCGTTCCCAGCAACCACCCATATGTGGAGAAGCAGGAGGGTTAAAATGCCATTCTAATTCGGAATTAATAAATTCTTTGGCTATTTCCAACTTGTTTAATGTTTTCAGATCTTCTTTTAATATACGGTCAGCCCCTATGAAATTTGTTCCACAGTCGCTGTACATTGCTCGAACTTGACCACGTCGATTTATAAAATTTCGAAAACAGAGGATGAATGAATCAGAATCCATAGAGTGAGCAACTTCAATATGTACGGCTCTTGTAGTAAGGCAGGCGAAAAGACATCCATAGCGTTTATAACTCTTTCGTCCTATTACACAGTTCATTGGGCCGAAGTAATCCACACCAGTATATGTAAATGGCCGAGTAAATGCAGCTAACCGTTCTTTAGGTAACGGTCCCATTTCAGGGGGGACAGGTTTCACGTTTTCATTCTTGCAAACCTGACATTTGCTTCTTATTCTTCGTATAACTTGCCGTAGTTTTGGAATCGCATATTTTTGCCGTATTTCGTTACATACAGTTTCATGATTAATATGGTGAAACTTTTCATGGTAGTATTGAACTACTAAATTTGTTAAAGGATGATTTCTTGGTAGGATAATAGGTCGTTTCGTGTTGTCACTGACACATGTTGCAGCATCTATACGTCCTTTTACTCTCATTATTAAGTTCTCATCCAAATATGGAGACCACATATACAACGGACTAGATTTATTTAATTTTACTTTTATATAATTTGTTGCGCCAGTTAACTTTGATATTTCTGTAAAATAGCAATCATTCTGGGCAATTCTGTATATAATATTTTCTGCCTTTTTCAGTTGACTAGAAGTTAGAACAGGATTCGAACATTTTGAAGTTTTTCTTACTTTCTCCAATAAGATTTCACAAAATTTATATACATAAGCAATGGAATTCACTAATTTTTTCCACTTCGAAAATCTGTTGATGTCGATCAAATTACTGTTTTGGTGGTGAACTGCGATGAGAATTTCGTTATTTTCAATTTCTTCATCGATTGTTGAATCTTCTGGCCAGTCTTTTTCATCTTCCCATAAAAAACTTGGTCCTCTAAACTAGCGACTATTCATGTCAAATGTAATTGGTTTTTCTGATTTGGTCGCATCATCAGCTACATTTAATTTTGGTGGACAGTAACGCCAATTTCTTATTTTTGTGAGATCTTGTATTTCAGATACTCGGTATGCATTAAATTGTCCTTTGATTCTTTTTGCATCAGATCGCAACCAATTTATTACTGTTTTCGAGTCTGTCCAGTAGATAATTTTATTAATGTTGATAGTCAGCGATTTTACAATGTTTTTTCCTAATCTTGCGCCAATTTGTGCAGCTACAAGTTCTAATTTTGGTACGCTCGTTAATTTAATTGGTGCTACTTTTGTCTTTGCTCCAATTAAAGCACACTGAATTTCATTATTCCTTTTTATTCGCATGTACGTCACAGCAGCGCTACCATCTTTACCAGCATCTACAAATACATGTAACTGTACCTCACAATTCTGCCAATTTGGGAATTTTTGAAGATAGCATCTTGGAATATGAATATTTTCTATTTGAGATAAAGTTTTAACCCATTTCAGCCACTTTTCAAATTCTTCATCTGCAATTGGATCGTCCCAATCAACTTTTGTTCTCCAAATATCTTGCAGTATTACTTTGAGACGATTCAAAAAGTGAGCGATAAGGCCGAGAGGATCATAGATAGACATAAGAATGCTTGTTATTTCTCTTTTTGTTGGTCTTCTTTCACCATGCAGAACGTCTTTATTACCCTTGTTGAATTTTAGCGAATATGTAAATTCATCGGTTTCCAAACGCCACCACATTCCTAATACTTTTTCTGTTGTTATTGTATCAATATCCATATTCACGAATCTTTCTGTAATAATATTACTTTCTTCCATTGTTTCCATTATTTGACGGGAATTGGATTTCCAGTTTCGAATTTCAAAGCTTCCTTGGGAATGAATGAATTTAATTTGGCGTGCTAATTCGATGGCATCTTCTTCTGTGTCGAAGCTGTCTAAATAGTCATCCACATAATGATTATGGATAATTGCGTGAACAGCTCGAGGATATTTATTTTTAAATCTGTTCGCGTTCAAATTTTTTACGTACTGAGCACTACAAGGAGAACAAGTGGCACCAAAAGTCATAACTTGCATTATATAGGTATCTGGGTCTTTTGATCTGTCGCACTCTCTCCATAGAAATCTCTGCACATGTTGATCTTCAGGTCGTATACAAACTCTGTGAAACATCTCACGAATATCACCACAAATTCCAATTTTGCGTTCTCTAAATCTCAATTGATTATCAAATAGTGAAGCCATTAAATCAGGTCCTATTAGTAACATTGAATTCAGTGATATTCCGTCAACTTGTGCAGCAGCATCCCAGACTAGTCTCACCTTTCCAGGCTTGTTTGGATTTAAGACTGGAAATACTGGCAAATACCACAGTCGATTATGTTTAATTGACAGTTCTTCTGGTGTTAATTTTTTATGTATCCTTGTTCGAGATACTTGACAAATTGTTCATCAATAGTCCTTTTTAATTCAGGATCACGTTCCAAGCGTCGTTCCAGACCAATAAGACGTTTATAAGCCATAGGCTTACTATCAGGTATCTTCATATTCTCAAATTTTTCTTTGAACAGTAAACCTGTTTCGAACCTATTACTAATACATTTCGTTGTGTTTTTTAGCGTCTTTATCGCATATTGTTCTTCCTTTGAAGCTGTGTTGAAGGGTGGAAGAGTTACTCCCATACTGTCAATGGCAAAGAATCTTTTCATTAATTCATGTAGATCTGGAAGCGAAGTGTTGGACGACTCACATCCGTGAAAACAGCAATAATCTTGTTTTGCTATTTCTTCACCTATTGTAGCAAATATTGCCCATCCTAATCTACATTTTGCAGCTATGGGTTGGTTGGCGCTTCCTTCCCGAATTCTCAGTGGTACTGCTAAATTCCAGTTTTTTAGTCCAATCAGGATCCTAGGTTTTGCATTTAAGTAAGATTTTACTGGTAGTCCACATAAATAAGGATACTTTTGCGAAATTTCATTATAATTTACAGTTTGCGGTGGTAAATTTAAACTTTTAACTGTTTGAACAGCATTCATTTTAAATTCTGTAGCACCGTCATATTGTCCTCTTATATTCACATTTATAGACATTGAATTCATCTCTGTGCGATGCATTGTGCCTGTCCACTTTAGACAAAGTGAGGTTCCAGGACCTTCTAAATTCAGTTTTCTTGCGTACTCTTCCTCTAGCAGTGTCAGGGAAGATCCTTCATCCAAAAAGGCGAGAACTTGTACTGTGTTATTTCCATTGTATAACGTCACTGGTATATATCGGAACATTACTTCTCTTTTGCTGGTAGTATGACTACTACAGATTGCTTCATTTTTTATATTAACTTCTTGCTTCTCATTATCTTTATGCAGAAGTGGATGATGTTTACGTCTACATTCATTTATATTGCAAAATATTCGTCTATAGCATTTGAAGGGAAATTTTAATTTATGTCTGGATAAACACTGTCTGCATATATTTAAGTTCTTGATAATAGACCACTTTTCATTTAATGATGATTCGAGAAACTTCTTACAATCTTTTATTTCTTTACATGAATCATGGCATACCAAACATTCTTTGTGTTTTTCAGTATCTGTGCCATGAAAATTCATATTATTTTCTTTCTTCATTGACATTCGTTTATTAGTACTACCAAAATCATTAAAATTGTAAATCATATCAACACTACAAGCGTTTATAGCAATTGTATTTATCCATTCCTGAAATGTTTTTATTCCATAATCAGGAACAGATTGTTTATATTTGGCCCAGTCAAGTTTTAGTTCATTAGGTAGTTTCGACACTAATTCCATGAGTAATGTTCTGTCCCTTTCGTCTGCTTGCATTCCTGTGGATGTAAGGATGGCACATAAATTTGCCACTGCAGTTGAAAATTCTACTATTGTTTCTAATTTTTCTATCTTCACTTGTTTCAGTTTACGAATTTTTTCTTTCTGAGCAAATATTATTTGTTCTGGTCTGCCAAATATCATTCGTAACGTATTGATTATATAAGGGACTTGAGAAGGAATGGTTAATTGACATTCTACTAGTTCCCTTGCTTTCCCTCTTAAGCATTTTTGAAGACGGATGTGATTTTCATAATTATTTAATCCACATATATTGGTTGAAGTATCAAAGGCACTTATAAATATTGGCCATTCTTCTGGCCTGCCACTAAATATCGGCAAGTCCTTCGACATTGAACTTCGTGATGCTAATTGTATTGGACTTGGAAAAGTTTGTACTTCGTTCTCTGGATACTGCTTAACTGACTTTGCAGACTTCCTATTTTCAGTCTTCTCATTTTCGAATGATGTTCTTTCAAATTCTTCGTCTTCGAAATCTCCAGCTCTGGAATCTTCGTCTGGTATTAAATCAATCAATTCTAATTGTTTTCGAAGATTTTCGTTCTTCTGATTTAATAACATTTCTTGTTCTTCCAACAATTTCAATTTTCTTTGCATACTTCTACTGCTACATTTAGATTTGTGTGACTTTGGAGGAACAGGATTCGATTTATCTGAGTGAATATTTTCGGGCATTTGTTCATTCTTATCCGTATTTTGTAATACTAATTTACATTTATCGCAGTACTAGTTACTCAGTTCTTCAGATGTAGGATCATCAAGTCTTAAACAGGTGAAATGGTAGAACTCTTTACACACTCCAGTACATTGAATTATTTCTTCATTGACCACTGTCTTTTTACATATTACACAAAGTTTGCTTCGTGAACGCAATTCAGGAGCCATTTTAATTAAATTTTCCGTGATAATCCAAACTAATAATTGTGTTGCAGAAGGCGCAACCTCAATTAGGAATCACAACTAAACAGAAGGGGTGTACTGACAGTTGAGATATTTTCTTTAAGTTCCAGATATATCACGTCTCGTAATTTTAAGAAATTGTAACAAAATATTGTTACAAGAAAAAATCAACCGTTTTTATAGCTTCACTACTATTTTATTTATTTTAATACATTTTCAGTATTATCAGAGAGTGAGTGAATGAGTAAGTGAGAGAGTGAGCTTAAAATTACCTATAAGGAAACAATATCTTTAGTTTTATGTAAATACATAATTTAACTGTTAACTTACGGTCTAAGAATATTATAAATTGCTCCCAAATTATTATTTTTATGATTTTACACTTTGTTTTGTTGTTATTTTTTGACATGTACAAATTGTTTCTAAGAAATCTAGATTTAATTTTTTACAATTTGTTATTTGATATTACTAGATTATTTTATATTTTTTACATTACCTATGTCACTTTTTCCGCGGTGGTGCGAAATGTCAAGTTTTTTCTCTACAACCTGTCTCTATATTTATTCAATATTTACTCAAAGAGCCCATAAGTCCATAATTACTATCAAAACTCACCCTGAAATAAATGGTTTGTGTATTTTGCACATCAATATTAACTGCAGCTGGACATGTACTAAAATTCCCGTAAAGTTTCTCACAGTTGTGTTTAAACTGATTTTTATCCATAGTTAGAATAGGATTAACTTCTCCTGCAGATATGTATGAAACAGCACCTTCCCTATTTCTTGAAATTGTTGAATACGAAATATTATGTTGAATATCGCGACCTAATAAACAAATTAAATTATCACAAAGAAAACGATGATTTATGAAAATACTTACTAAATACTATCGCAGATATGGGAAGAGTCACAATCTCTGCAATGAATCCATGTGAGGAAGAAGCTCCATTGGCAAATAGCTTCACACTTAAACTTGGTTCTTTTGTTCTAAATAATTTCTTTTCATTTAATGATCCAAACTGAATTTGCCCAATCACTTTGGAAGTAACGTTGTATATGTCACCATCAAATAACGTAATGGAATCATGTTTTCCCGGTTTATTTGTAGAATTAAATAAATTAAATTGCATCAGCCGAAAACCGAGAGGTTTTACATTATAAGAACTTTTAAATATTTTCACACAATTAACTGGATGATTATCATACTTGTAATATAATAGAATTCTTTCTTCTATGGTTATAACTTTCGATGTATCACAAATGTCAAGTATGCTGAATAAATTATAAGGAATATTTAAATCTTTGAGAGGGTTAAAACTAGATTCTTCTGCTTCTTGCCCTTCTCCTGTTAACGACAATGCATTAATACCAATTCCAAGTGTATCATCAATATTGTTGAAGAGTAACTCAACATTACGAGAAGGCGATATTAAATTTATGCCATGAGAAGCTGAATTAGTAATATTGACAAATCTAATCTTCGGGCTTTTAACAATTGTTTGTATAGCAGGAGATTTTTCGTTATGCAGAATTCCTGCACCTATAATATTAATAAACTCTAATTCAGACTCTTCTTTTTGCGACGTACGATGAGTTTTAACATCGTGGATTCTGTGTTCGTAAAGATGTTGTTCAAATTCACTGCTGGTAAATCTGATACCACCCCAATAATCTAATCTCTTTTGGAGGTTTTTGTCACCACAATGAATGAATACAAACTTAGAATTCCATTTACACTCATAGCGATGTCCATACAGCTGTCCATTTAACCGAATAGGACAGTCTTCATAATTATTTTCAGTGCCTACACATTGAAGGGGTTCGGGCCACGACCATATTCTAGACAGAGAGTTGCTATGATAATCTATTCTAATATCAAAGTCGAAATATACGTTAATTGGATCGAATCCTAGTTGACGGCATACTACTTGAGCATTTCTTTCAGTAAACCTTGGATCACACATTGGAATCCATTGTAATGTTGTTTTGTTGAAATATTCTAAAAAGCCTTCATTTGGAATTTCCTCAGTATTTGAAATACAGTCTTTGTTTTTACAAAGACGAATTATTTCATGTGTCATTAAAGTTTCTAAATCTCGTTTTTCTCTGGAGTAATATTCGTCTGCAGATCGTTTTAAAACATGTTTTGATTCTAAATTTTGCAGTCTTGATAAAGGTCTCATGATGATTTCGTATCCTCGTAACCCTTTGGCTTTTAACGTTCCTAGGACTAAAATACCAACATTGGGGGCAAATTCCATTTCTACTCCAGGTCCTATTGTCATTCTCACATCAGGCATGATAGTTATATCAGAATTTATTATATAAGGTGAATCACGTTTATACAAAACAAGATCTCTATTTATTCTCCCACCTAAATTGTTCAAATCTATTTCATTCTCTTTCAAAAAGTCATCAGAATTGCTCGCATCATAAGAGTCTTCAGTTAAGTACGGTTTGAACACAGCAACTGCGTGGTTGTTCCAATCATCAAAGTCAAATATGTCTCTTTGAATTTGACTTTCATTCTTTGAGTTCCACCAATTATTTTGAACGTCTAGATAGTTATTAATTCTGGCAGTTCTAATTCCTGCTATGAGGGTATAATCTTGATCATTATTAGAGAAAAGATTTCGATTTACTCTAACTTTTTGTACTCCGTTAAACTTTATAACACATGTTGGTTCTTTTTTTGAGAACTGTAGTTGTCCAAAACTTCTAGAAATAGAGCTACTATGTCTATTGTTTCGAATGTCATTGTAAACAAATACTGCAAATATTTCTCCCATAATTTCTGACTGACTGTTAGTGTTGAATTCTATAATATATTTTCCTATATTGTCTTCAAATTTATTATAGTCTATTTTCATTTTCTTTTCCATTCCTTTTAGTGACAATACTCCTTGTTTACAGTAGTTATTTCGGAAATTATTTTTTGTTATGTTCACTCTGGCAAAATGACCATCGATAGAAATACCAAAATCGTGATTTGATCTCCAAGTATTATTATCAAAATAAATGGAATGAGTGAAATTTTCATTATATTGCCAAACATAAGGAAGATTGATCTCAAAACCACTTGCTTTGTTTCTTTCAATTGTGTTATCCTGCATGATGTAATGGAATAAATTATTTGAACCACGCATATCTCTGGAGAAATGATAAATTCCTCTTCCGTTATCAATAATTAGAGAATTATTTATCATGAATGTAATTTCAGAAATATTGCTTACGAAAATATCCCAATGGGGAGAGTTAATAAAAATAGCTTCTTCTACATTATGTGCTATATCACAACTAAATATCTTGAAAGTTTCATTAGCTTTTCGTAAGAAATGATCTCCTAATTCATTTAAGTACCTGTTATAATAAGAAGCTTGTATACCGTATCTATTTCCTTTTATTTCTGAATTTTTGACAATTAAAGTTGGTACAGGACCCTTCACTATTCTGTTGGGAATGTCTTGAATAGGAGCTTTAAGGGCTGAAATAACCAGCACTGTTCCTCCTAGAGAGTTAATACCACTTTCATAATGTAACAGAACACCATAACCACTTGACGTTGTAGGAAATATACTTAAGTCTCTGCCCAGACTCCATTTCGATGATTTATTATTTACACTTTGCGAATCATAAATTATAATACTTTCAGTGCTCATATTATGTATAGGATTTAGAAGTTGAATACCAACTACATATGTAGGAGGACATTTAATAACATATTTTTTTGAAATACTGTCAACTTGTACTCTCTGAGTGACTATATACTTAGTTTCTCTTTCTTCTATATAAATGTTTTCATCATGATGAGGAATTAATATTGGTCTGTAATATGTTTCATGTTCGTTACTGTTGAACCATCCAGCCAATTCCCTTTGTTGAAGGCCAGATAAAGCAGGATTGTGTCTTATTCCTGCTCCAGCATTGTTTTCGATTTTAGTTCCCTGAATTCTCATTCCAAGTTGCTTGAAACTTATTCCACATCCTTTATTGTGTGATAACTCAGAATTCTTTATAATATTTTCAGCATCAGCGGAGTAAATATCAGAGTACAATACTCCTATTCCATCGTGTAAGTTGTCAACAATTCTCACGCTTTCTAAAGAATGACGAGCAAAGTCTATTTGTAGAGCAGGTTTAAATCGATTAGTAGAATAGTCTAATAAACCAGATTTTTCTATTGTTATAAACTGTAAATCAGATCTTTCTGCCAGAACACCAAATCTAATACCCGCCCATGAACTTTCATAGCACTTAACGCCAACATCGTGCTCATGTGTACAAGAATTTTCAAATTGGTCAACTCTGTCAGATTTACATTTTGTTATATCGGTGTCAAATTCATTGCAACGTACATTGGTAAGTAAAATATTTTCCGAAGTTCCTGCATCTGGAATCTGGTTTCGTTCTAAGAACCAATCGTCAGGATTTAAAACTAAGCCTAGTTGATGGCAAACTAAAGCTGCGTCTAAAATATTCCAACCATAGTTGCAAACAGTACCCCATTCATTCTCAATTTTTACTTGTAATCTACCCTCATTAGATGTTTTACCTCCCAATAAACGAATGGGAACCTTTGGTTCTATTTCAATAATTTCAGTGTCGTGTTCCATTTGTTCTGTATCTACTTCATAGGTGTCATTTTCTGGTTTCAGAGCAATTTCTTCTTTTAAAGTGAATCTTATATTGTTTGGCCCATTTCCTCTAGCTTCTATTTTTCCGCCAATCATCATACCAATAGAGGGAGGGAATTTTAGTGTTACTCCAGGTTCTAATATTAGTATTCCTCCTGGACGAATATTAATATCGCGTTCAACAATATATTCTCCAGATGATAGAGTTTCCATACCTTCAACTTCACCTCCTACGACATTGGAACCATCTTTAATAAATTTCGGGACGTACAATTGATGAGGAACAATAGCATTTGTTAAAGGAAAAGAGTTGTGAAGAAGGTATGGAATAAATGAAATTTTGGCAAGATTGTAACGATCGTTACGGTGAAATATTCTGTCGAATATTTTCTGTTCATCATTAAACCCTAACCAATTATAGGTACAATTAATTACTTTGCTCTGATCTTCAAAATGACTACCAATTTCATATTTGGAATAAGAGTTTTCTAGTATATTTCTGAATATATCAACATTGTTAGAAGACACAACAACAGCAGCAGCCACTCTTGTCCTAGGAATGAGTCGTGATATGGTGCCATCATCTTGTTCAAATGGTTCTTTAATGACATTATTTTTAACAAAATTACGATAGAATAATATTTTTTGAAATTCTGAGTAAGGAGATAATCCTAGATTAACAACAAATGTTCCTATGTTGTCATAAAAATTGTTTTGCTGTATAATTAAATTTGTTCTGAGACTATTAAATTCTTCAAGTGGTTTATTTTTAATTAAGATAGTACCAAATAAATTTTTCCTGAAATTGTTGAATTCAATTCTTCCATCAATATTTAAAGCAGGAGACACCTTAATTCCAATTTCCTCATTATTCATAAATAGATTATGTCCAATTTGTAATTTCATTAAAACATTTGAAAGAAACCAACATGATTTAATTTGAATAGCAGTTCTAATGCTATTTAAAAATTTGTTTCCAGTTATATTTACATAAGATTCACCGCAATAATTTCCATGAAGAATTCCTACATCCAAATTCTTGACAATTTCAGAATACTGTACTACGGTAGTTTGATTATGGTAGATATATTCAGATTCTTTTGTGTCATTCAACCAAACAGCAATTCCATATCCTTTATTTGAAGTAATCATTGATCTAGATATGTTTCTGTTTCCTCCTGTGCATGTAATGTTGATTCCATCACCATCGTTAAAAGATATTCTACTATCAGTAACATTAACATCTCCTACTCCATTTATTATGTGAATACCGGCTATATAATTGTTGTTAGATACTGTAGAATTATGAACCCGTAATTGTGATCTTAAATTTTCAAACGCAATTCCTCTTCCATTATTGTCAGCAATGTAAGCTGACTTCACCAGCAAATCATAGCTTTTCTTTTTTCCAGAAATTAATTTCATGTAGGTTAGCATGCGTGTCCTAGGATCTGCTCGAAATATAATGTGAATTCTATTACTTGTTGTGGTAACTGATTGAGGTCTGGTGTTGTTACGGACATAGATTTTGGTTAATAGATTGTCATTTTTAGTTGTCCCATCATAGACTTCAATTTCTGCACTTTTATTTCTATCTGTTTCTGATCGAACGAAACTTAGTGTTAAAACATTTCCGAATTGTGTGTAGAAAGTTTTGGCACAATTTTTAACTGACGGAGAGTATTGCGATTGTTCAGCAAATAGTTGTAAAGGATATATTTGATTCGTAGTAATGGCGAGTTTGCAAAAATCGGATAATTCGCTTCGATCTGGTTTGTTGTCTGGACGATCTTCTTGATGGACATATTTAATACCATCTGCACCATTTTCAACAATATTACATCCATCTATACTAGCTAAACCATATGTAGAGTTTATGAAAATGCCATATCCTCTATTATTTCGTAAATTACAATCATTTATTACAACAGGTGCCATTGGAGATGATATATTTATAGCATTGTATGCAGAATATAGGACTTCCAAACTGCCTATAACTGGCGGTACACCCTGTATATGTAAGGCACTAGTAGCTTTGTAATCTCTTCCACTTCCTGCGTATTTTATAGTAACATATGATAATTTGGACTTGGAGGTAGGCACATAGAGTGTGTTATCACGAGTAAGTACTTTATCTTTCAATGCGTTGTCAAATTTAATCCCCTTCCAAAAGGGGAGAGGGGAATCATGCCTAGGTATACATTGTATACCTAGATCGGGGTGGTAATCACATACTCCAGAACCCAGTTGTCTGGATTTCCACTGGCAGTCGAACACAGAACGTTCTGTGCCATTGCATTTTGGTTCCTCATAGAGCAAGCGAGATTTCTGTGGCATTTGTCGATCAAACCAATTGAAGAATTCGCCACCTTGAAAGCCAAGTTGTCGGCAAGCTGTTTCCATGTCGGAACGAGTCCAACTAAAACAAAATATTATTATATAGTAACTCGTATACCTACTTTTAACAATGATATCACAACATGGTACAAGAATACAACAAAGTATGATAGCGCATCGTGTATCCCCACAACGCGCTCTCGGTGACGTCGATCATTCCCGTATATTTCGGTACGCGCTTTTTTTAAAATTTGCTTCAATTTATTGTAATACATACTACAAAATAATGTGCTGTAAGCCGATGTCCCTATTCCACAAAAAATTTAAGAAATGTTACTAGGTTACTACAACTTCTAATAGTTCATGGAATGAAAGTATAAAAATCGATAGTGAAATGAGCGATGTGCGAAACCAGCAATATATTTCAGTGTTTAAAAATAGTAATATTTCTTAACGAAGCAGAATATCAAACAACCATTGAACTGTACTAACTGAGACATTAAAATATGTAGCAGGATATGTTGCGTACCATTTTAAGGATAAATATAATTTTATTCATGGCAAACTTTACATACGAATAATTTAGTCGATGATGGGATCTCTCATATTCATAAGTAAGGGACAGTTATTCAATCCATCTTCAAATTTCTTAGTAATTAAAGTAGAAAATTTATTTAGAGGATACCATGGTAAAGAATTTAGTAAAAATAGTAACATAACGTTTTTGTCGCACAAAATTTTAAAGGAAACCGAGCATAATTGCAAAATACGTATAGAGTTTACGAAATGTTGTTAGATATGTATGTAAACAAAAAAATAAGAATTCCCACGTAGATAAAAAAGAGATGGTAAAAAAAAAAATATGCGCTCAATTTATAATATGTACATATTATTGAACTTTATTATTTAAAATTATGCTTTATTTAATATTAAATTTATAATTTATATCTACCTTATTTGTATTTTTTGAATTATTTTATAACATTTTTTTATTTAAACTTTATAATTTATTCTTGTATTTTTGGTATTTGTTTATAACAATTTGTAATTTTTTAATAAAATTATTCAACTACTGTGCACTAAATTAATTTAAGCAATTATAAAATGCGTTTCTTAATGTATTTTAGTAGTCCAGCGTGTACCGAAATACGTCATGACCGAACGCGATGAATTTGAATTCAGCGATGAACATACCTTGCACCATGACATCAGGATAAATAATTTAAAAATATGGAACGTCTATGTTTTTTTTTTTCAAATTATAATATGATTTATTTATTCATCACATTTGAAATATGTGTTGTAACTAAATACAAATTTCTTTCAAAATAAAATTTAGATATAATTTTGACAAATGCAATTCTTTTATTCTTGTAGGTTAACAAAACAAAAACAAACCAAGTTTTCAATCTACAATATACTCGTAACATAAAGATCATTGAAGTTTCTAGTCCAGAAAATATGAAAATAATCTAGATAATATCATAATTTTTTTTTATATTAATCAAAACCCAAAACTAATTCAATTATTTGACAATTTCACTTACTTTCTTGAATTGGTGCAAACACTGCGCCATTGTCCTTGATGTCGGATTTGAACCCGGCCGGCTAAAATCGTTGGACCATCAACTAGCCTGATGTCGGGAACACTCTGCTGATGAGCGGGAATGGGATTATCTTGAGCACTCGTGAATATTATTTTTTCATGTAATGTTCCCTGAAAAGATAAATACAAATATTAATATACAGAAATTTAGAATAACGAATATATAAGAACATTGCACTATGCGTGTCAACGTGTCAAATATTGTTTGCTTATAAATAGTGTGTATGTTATACCCTAAGAATAATTTTAAAGGAGTACAAGTTGTAAAACAGTAACTGTTGTTATTATTATGATTTTATAACAGAATGTGTAATTATGTCGCTGCTGTGCACTCTGGAGAGCGGTAAGCGCTGAGCGGCGAGCTTAAGTGATGAGCGGCGAGCGGTGAAAAAAATATTTTTTTTCGCTACCACATTGGTAAATTATCATTACCCTATAAAAAAGTCGACAGTAATGGAAAGTGATTTATCCACTAATGGCAGCAACACATTGAATTGAATATAACCAAATGGACACTAAAATCGACTTACCGCATTAGGTCACTTACGGCACATGGTCAAATACCATAATACCTAACAACAGAACAAATACACAAAAGTAAATAAAAAATAAGTAGATATAAACAATATGAACTTATTTATATATAGGTACAAGCATTAATGGTGCAATTTAAACAATTTTGAACGTTAATTAAAGGTGGATTAACAATATTCAGAATGTTTACTGTATTAGTAAATTTTATGGGCCAGTTGCATAAAGCGTTATTAGCTGATCATGTGTTTAACTACACATTGTAACCATGGATACGTATCAAAAATACATTGGGAAATATTATCCAGTTGCGCCAACAAGACATATTTTAATCTAATGCCATGATTATGGTTAGGGATTCACGGGCTTGGCTTGAAGCTTGAAAGCTTGGCTTGGCTTGGCTTGAAAAAGCTTGAAAAATCAAACCAAGCCTGCCTTTCAAAAAAGCTTGATTTTTCAAGCCAAGCCAAGCTTCTGTTTCATCAAGCCCAAGCCAAACCAAGCCTATCATTAAAAAAAGATTGAATTTTCAAGCCAAACCAAGCCTCCGACTGTCAAGTAGCTTGGTGAAAAACAAGCTTTTTCAAGCTTTTCACAAGAATTGTTGACGAGGCCGGCAAAACCGAAATTTTATGGAGGTAACGTCCTTTTCCATTGCTTCAGCACACTTTTGCGAATTTCTCAGAACTGAGGTAGGAACAGTTTAGTAGGCTTCAAAAATTTGTAAATGGGAAAGTTTATCCCATCGTCTCACAGATCACTTTTTTTCATAATCTGAACCAACCAATCGCACACTTTAGTTCACGCCCACAATCAAGTACAAAATAAATTTATACTTATTGAAAAAGTTTTTAAATAGATAATGATAATTTAATATAGAACTATTTAAATTTTTAAAATTTCTTATTATTGTTAAGATAAAAGTAATTTATATAAAAACTTAAGTAGATACTTAAATCTTTAAGTAACTGGAATAAATTATAGAAACAAAGGTTTAAGAAATTGATTTATTATTTTTAAATGTACCTGATTATATTTCACAATTAAATAATATTCATTAAATTTTTTAACTATGTAACTTGATCATAAATACCAAGCATCAAGCTTTTATAAATAATATTTATTATTTTACCTGTTACAGGATATTAAGCCTTTATTTACATATACAAAATATTCAGCCCTATTTTGTAAGGAAATTGTTAAGTCTTAGCAATGATTAACCAATAGAAACAAATGTATAGCCTGTCGTTTTCATATTTTTTCAGTGTTCGCAATTATTTTATTTTATCTGCCATGTTGCTAAGACATACCAACTTTCTTACAAAATAGGGCTGATATATATTAGACGATACTGACATTCAACAATAGTCTACAAAATAAAATGAAAATAAAATAAAATGAAAGTATAATGCTCACGTTAGTGTATCGTTCGTAACACGATTTATTTTACTCTAAAATAATAACCTTGATGATTAAAGCACTAAAGCACATAATTTGAATATTATTTTTATAAATAAAGTCTTCATTTTCTCAAACCGATAAAATATCGAACAAACCACGGGTGTTATGAATCATAATTTTGGAGCTGAATAAATATTATAAGAAATAATAATATAATCAACACCACAAGGTAATTAAGTGACTACGTATGATGATGATAAATATCATAGTTTCATTTTGTTAAATGTTTCGCAAATGTTGAATTTTTTGTCAGCTATGGATTTACAATGTTTTGTTATAGGGCACCTGCACCTACGTCACAACATGGTGGATGATCAGCTGATCTCGGGCAACCAAGCTTCAGTTTAACATTGCGTCTTATGCAGCGAATGTGTTTTCTGTACAAGAAATTCAGTTTTTCCTAAATTTATACATGCTATTTTAAAATGTAATTAGCCATAATTAAAGATAAGTGTATGAATTATTTACTAGTAAAACAAAGCAGTCGTATTTGTAAATATATTTTTAAAAATATTAAATTGAAATAAGTAGCATGTAGCATCAGGTTGTATTACATTCATTTAAGTTTGTATAAGTTTTTTTTATGTGTATTGTTGAATGAAAACATGAATATTGAAATTAAAATAAATTGAATTATTAGATTTTTTTAATTTATAAAGAAAATTAAATTTGAAATATATATATTTATCTTCGAGTTCATTTTTCTTATTGTCATATTGTGTATTTTTATTGTATATAAATGAGTTTATTGAGTTTATACGTCAAAAATTAATCTTTGGAAGCCAAAGTACGTTAAATAGATAAATTTAAGTGGATACATAATGTGGATCCTTATACATTGACATTTTTTTGACGAGGATTATAAATGCCTTCTAAAAATCAATGTGAAATCAATAATTGATTACCTATCTAATTTTTAAACCTTTGTGAGAAACAGACACAAATATATATATATATATATATATATATATATATATATATATATATATATATATTTTCTGTTAAAAAAACTTCATTAAAAATTTGTAATTCTATCATTTAAAAAATATTTTTTCATGTTTTTTATATATATTATTAAAGAAAATTACATATATTTAAACATTCATACAATATGTTCCTATCCGATTATGTTTAAATTATTTTATATGCAATAAAAGTATACACAAAAAAATAGGATTGGGTTAGTTTTAATTTAATAACCTGGAACTCATTAAATAGTAAGAATGTCCTGACTTATTTTTTACGGAAAACACTCCTCATATACTCACTTTTACACACTCTAATCAGTTTTTCCCAAATAAAACAATAAGTGCCATAAAAACACAATAAAAGCTTACGGCACGATATTTCTCCGTAAGACACAATGCAAACTGAAGGTTTGGTTGACCAAGATCAGCTGGTGGCCGCCATGTTGAAACGTCACGTGCAGGTGCCCTATTCTGGTATAATCATAGAGACGAGAAAGTTTGTGTTTGTGGAAATGTATGTATACAAAGATTTCAATGCTATTTTTAGTACAGCCCCTAATATTGCTCCTAATAAAACGGCCTTGTCTGAGGCAGTATAACAATACAATAAAAATGTAAACCGACGAAGAGATTATTCTCTTCTAAATATTTCCTTGATTCAAGTTTTCCTTGTTTATATGTACATGAATTAAATAAATATATAATAACGGCTTATTACCTACCTAGTTCTGGGAGTGCCAATGTGCTTTTATTTGCAAATTTTGGTAATGAAAACATATCCAAATTGTTGAGGATACCTATTTACTTTTGTGCTATTTGCAAATTGGAAATAATTAGGATAATTATATATACAAAGTAACTTTACATGATTCTGTAATAAAAAATCAGCACAAATTTTATAATGTTCAAAATAGAAAGGACAAGTTATTGTCTCACGAACAAACAAAATATCGAGGAAATCCCAGTCTATAGGATTTTATTATTTCCAGTTGTATTTGAAGTTTAAAAGGGATACTACCTACGTAGCAGGTCAGTTTTATCCCATTGTATAAGTAGTATTCCAGAATTATGTATTTCTTTGAACACGGTTCTTGAGTGTTTGGGGTATTGTTTTGTTTAATTTATTAACAAAGGGTAAATATGACTATGTATTACAGGGCCGGACTGGGTTACCAAACCGGCCCGGGCAAATAACACGAACACTCCGGCCCCTAGAGAACATGTTTAGCATTTTTTTAGAAAGTCTATAATTTTTTTAAATAATTTTTTAAGAATTATTTAATTTTTATAAATATATTCAGTACTTTGTAAATAATATACAAAAATAAAAATATAACAAATAAAACAGAACTACAAATACTTATTGCACATAATTACACTTCGGTCTTCGGTTTTTATAAGATATACGGTACCTGTACACCAGGTTAATTGTATCAAAAAAATAAATAGAAAATTAGATGGCTAAACGCTACCCATAAAAACCGAATTATAACACTCAAAATAAAAAACAAATAACATTATAAATATTAAAAGACAAGTACGAGGTGTGGCAATTAAATAACAAGATTGATCTTAGAACATTAACAATGTATAAAATTACACAAAAAAAAAAATATTGCCATCTTCAATGTACTCTCCTCCCTGAACCCTACACCGCCCGTTGCGAATATTCCATTGTTGGAAGCAATGCCTGCAGGCCTTTTTTGTTAGGTTGTTCATAAGCTCTGCCGCTTTTTCTATAACTACATCTCGACATCGAATTGGTGTCTTTTAACGATTTGGGAATAAAATCAAGTCAGATGGCGCTAGGTCAAGTGAGTACGGTTGATGTACCAACACGGTGATTTTGTATTTCGTTAAAAATGTCTTGCCGGACAAAGCGTTGTCTTCATGGAGAATCCATCACATTTCAGACCTTTTTCTTCTCACCCGTGCATGAAAGGTTATCACAATAATATGCTTGGTTAACGAAATGCCCTTCAGGCACCCAATCCATGTGAACAATCACTCGCATTTCGGAAAAAAAAAACAATGTCAGTGCACGGACGAGGCGTTAATCGTCTCCGATCTCTTTTCTTCCTTTTTTAAATCTTCTAAACTGCTCGAAAACTTGAGTACTAGATAGACCCTTATCACCATAATATTCTTCAACAATTCGTACATTTCTGTAGCGGATTTTCACACAGAATTTCATATAGACACTAACATAATTCCGGCGGAGTACGAGAAAGTAGTTAACTTCAATCAAAGGCTAATGCCGAACGGTTTGCCTAATTATTTGCAATGTTGCCAAATTTACAGGGAAGCCGGAAGAAAATAAATCTCGTTATTTAATTGTCACACCTCGTATGTCCCTCAAGCTTTTACTTTTATCTGTCAAATCATTTATGATATCTTCACTTTCGATTGACATAAGAATATCTTCTTCGAAAGACAGCATGAAAGCTTCCAAATGGTCTTGAGACAAACTGCTCCTTACTCTATTTAAAATAAATTTTAATTTAGAAAATGTCCTTTCACATTATGCAATTTGAGAAATAGAAAGATTTAATATATATTTATATACTTTTTCTAAATTGAGATATGCTTCTGCATGCTATGGCTATATTTATTATTTAACCTGATATTATACATGTAAATAAATAAATAAATATATCATCACGGTATATCACCCATTTCTAGGTGTGCCAATCTGCTTTGTCACAGATATCGGTAATAATGATGACATATTTGTACCGTGCGGGCGTTTACCAGGCGTCAACTCACGGGAACTCATTGCTGGCGTGGAAAATGCACCAAAGTGGTCACTTTTGTGCCATTTAAAATCCGAAATATTTGGCGTCGGTCGGAATCGAACCCAGTTCCCCAGGTTCGCGACCAGATACTCAGGCACGCGGCCATGAGACCCCATACGTATAAAATACTATTAACTAATTTATTTAAGAAAATATTTTGCACTGCATTGGAATATAATAGCATATTTTTTAGCAGTAAATTATATAAATTTCTAAACGTCTACCGATGCCGGCCCATCGGGCTAACGCCCGATCGCCCGGCCCGCCAGTCCGGCTCTGATGTATTATATCAAACTTACAGTTTGTTAGGGAGGTCATGAAAATAGATCCTATTCATTTTAGTTATTAAAATTCACCAAAGTCAAGTCTAACTAATAAACCTATATAAAATGAAAAAATTATAAAGGTAACATAAAAATATCACGGTATTTTTTTAATAAAAGATACTAAATTTTTGATTTTTTACTTTCAAAAATGAAATAATTGAACAAAACCTAAATTTCTATATTTTTATATTTTACCGTTTTAATTTATCTCTTCGTATAGTTATTTTTTGCACGATCATTTTTTAAAATGTTTACCGATGCAGTAGACTTTATTTCCAAATGATGTGAATCACTTACCGATCAGAGGAGGTAGAGGCGGCAAATAAAAAACAACGATCAAAGCTTACTTTAAAAATTACAACAAACAATTTTTAATATATCAAAATAATTTTCAAATTTTTTAGGTCGATCGTGCAAAATACTTAATAAGTATTGCGGTCAGGAAGAGCTCTTTTACCGATATCGGATATTAAAAAAATCTTCCCCAACCCGTGACTACTACTAACCTTAATACTTAAATAACTATTTCAATTATACCACAAAAAAATATGTAAACATAACGTGATTTATTCATTACCACGACAAAATGAAACGTACCGACATATCAGTACATCTGATATATTGATACAGTACATCGATACGTCGGAATAATTGGTTTACTTCGAAATATTTAATGTAATTCCACCCAATATTGATATTCAAATCTTAATACCGAACAGCCCTCCTGTATTTACACTAGATCAAGTTTTCAAGACCCATTATACATATGTATGTACAGTAAAAATAAAATAAATGAAATAAAAAACATTATATGTGCATGCGAAAATGAGTTTGCGCATGAGCATTAAAAAGCTTGAAAGCTTGAAAAAGCTTGAAAAGGCTTGAAAAAGCTTGATAAAGCTTGAAAATCAAACCAAGCCTAAAACTTTTAAAGCTTGAAGTTTTCAAGCCAAGCCAAGCTTTGGTTCCATCATGCCCAAGCCAAGTCAAGCCTAACATTAAAAAAAGCTTGAATTTTCAAGCCAAGCCAAGCTTTTTTATTTCAAGCCAAGTAGCTTGGCTTGGTGAATCCCTAATTATGGTCATGCATTGTAGCCCTATAGAGCTTTGTGGTTTTATTGTCAAATAAAGATGATGAAGGGTAAAAAATACATATTCTTATAATCGTGCAAGTTAGATTATTTTTTTTTTCTTATGTATAGGAATGAAATGAGAATTGAAAGAAGAATGTTAAGGGATTCTACGAATCTTTTCGAATTTCCCGAAAATAAATTTATTAGACTTTTTTCTAAAATAATCTATAAACGATTTATAGCGCTAAAACACTGCTAGTCATTTCCTAGCTAATCACTCTTAATCACTTGTTCATACGACTACCCAGTATCACTTTCCATAGCTCTTATAACTCTTCATATTGTTCAGTAGATGTATATAATATATGTAATGGCGCCTGTAAGCAGTGGTAGTACTACGTCAGTCTGTGATATTTGTAAGAAAAAAGTATCTAGATCAGATATAAAAATCAAGTGTTCCGGTGTATGTGGTGGATATTTTCATCTACAATGTGTTGGTATAACCAGTGAAGAAAAAAAGAAGCTTGATGAAGAAAAAACTTGGAATTGTTCAGAATGTCTACAAGATCCGACCTTGAGCGTAAGTCAATTTGACTTAAGTAAAAAATCTGAATTAGAAAATTATTATTTAAAACGTGAAATTGATAATTTAAGAAAACTTATCGAGGAAATGGAGAAAGTCAATGAATTACAAAATTTTAAAATAATAGAATTAGAACAAAAATTAAATATTAAAAATGGAATCAATCCATCGAATAACAATATTGGCATGCCATCTGCTGACATCCAAACAACTAAAGATTTGTATAGTTCTGCTATAAAGGCGAAACCTGCGAATAAAATATTAGTGATCAAACCGAACGAAACTCAACAAAATTCGACAACAACTACGGAAGAAATTAAACAGATTATTGACCCCGTCAACTTATCCTTGGGAATAAATAGAATTAAAAATGCAAAACAGGGTGGTATTATAATAAATTGTACATCTGATCAATCCCTACACAAATTAAAAAGTAACTTAGAGTCAGCTACCAGCACTTACAATATTTATGAGCCTAAAAAACTTATGCCTAGATTAATAATATATGGAGTAGACAAAAATGAATTAAAAGACAATGAGAAATTTATAAATAATATTCTGCTACAAAATGATATTAAGGATATAACTCAAGAGAAAATCAAAATAATAAAAATTATAACAAGGGAAAATATAAAAACAGCCAACGTTATAATACAAGTATCACCACAAATTCGAAATCAGTTACTTAAATATAATTCCGTATATTTAAATTGGAGTAGCTATAAATGCTTTGATCATTTTTCGGTAATTAGATGCTACCGTTGCTCTGCTTTCGGTCACATAGCTAAGGATAATAAATGTAAAGAAAATGTATGCTCGAAGTGTGCGGAAAATCATGAAGCTAAAGACTGTACTTCACTAGCAATGAAGTGTATTAATTGCGAAAATTACAATAAGAAAAATCCTAAGAAAACGATATTTAATACTAACCATTCAGCAACTGATAATAAATGTCCAGTGTATCAAAATTTAATAAGTTTAATTCAGTCAAAAACAAATTATGATCCTCAATAGCAACTACAGAATGACCCAGAATGTGCAAGCAATGAAGAGGATATGAATATAATTATAATGCATCAAAATGTTGAGTGCCTTCGTAATAAAATTGATACATTTGAAGTTTTCGTACAAACAAATAAGGTAGACATTCTTTGTGTTTCGGAACATTGGTTAACAAATAGTGAAATAAACAATGTAAAAATTAAAAATTATGATTTAATAACCGCTTATAATAGAACTTCTTTTAAAAACGGTGGTGTGCTCATATATGCAAAACTGGAACTTGATATACACAAAATAAATACATCATTTATTAAACCGGAAGATAAAAATTGTGAATACGTCTCAGTTAAACTAAAATTAAAAAATGTGAACTATATCATTATATGTATGTATAGATCACCTGATGGAGACATAGGCATTTTCTTCAATAAACTTGAACAATTACTTGATCACTTTACTACAAAGAACTCAAATATAATCGTGTGTGGTGACTTTAACATTGATTTATTAGTGCACAGTAATAATCGTGCTAGTTTTCTGGATTTGTTTAATAGTTTCGGTTTCCACTACACCATAGATTCACCAACAAGGATAACTGCCACCTCCCGTACCTGCATCGATAATATCTTCTCCAACATCCAGAACAACTACCGGAGTCATGTAGATCATAATGGTATTGCTGATCATTCCGCTCAATTTTTTTATTTATTTGTAAACCATACTAATAATAATAACAATACAAGAATTGTTAGAAACAAGATTCGTGTATTTTCGAATACAAATAAGGAATATTTTTATTACTGTTTAAGTAAAGAAAACTGGCAAGAAATTTACAGTACTCCAGATGTTAATGAAATGTTTTCACAGTTTATGCTAACTCTTCAATATTGTTATAATGTTGCCTTTCCAGAAATAAACTGTACAAGTGTCTCAAGATTTAATAAAAATAATAAATGGTTAACACCTGATATTATCGAATCTTCAAGTAAATTAAAAAATTTATTTTTTCTTCGTAACAGAGGAATAATTTCCAATGTGCATTACAATGAATTTAAACGCACTCATAGAACTTTAATAAGAAGAACGAAAAAGAATTATTACAATAATTTGATTATTAATTCAAAAAATATTTCAAAGACAGTTTGGCAAGTAATTAAAGAACATACTGCTACATCCAACAGTACAAAATCCTCTGAATACAAACTAAATGTAGAAGATAATATTATAACAGATGAACAAACAATTGCTGACACTTTTAATAATTATTTTTGCTCTTTGGCTAATAATTTAATTACAAATACATATTCTGATTCCTCCATCTATGAGAACTTTTACAGTATGCACATTGAAAATAATTCCCAATCAATTTACTTGACACCTATTGATGAGTACGACCTAGCTAATATTATAAATTCTTTAAATAATACAACTTCCACCAGTTTAGATAATATGTCAAATGTTTTTGTAAAGAATATCATGTATCTTATTTTAACACCGTTAATATTCATCATTAATACAAGTTTAAATACTGGATCTTTTCCATCTGACTTAAAAGTCTCAAAAGTTATACCATTATTTAAAAGTGGTGATTCAATGTTACTTTACAATTACAGACCTTTATCTATTGTTTCACCTTTTCATAAAATTTTTGAAAAAGTAATTTACACTAAAATAATATCTTTTTTTAATAAATATAATATTATAATAGAAGAGCAGCATGGATTTCAAAAGGGTCATGATTGTATATCTGCTTTAGCTGATTACACTAAGATAATATTTTCTATGTTAGACCAACAACAATCTGTAATAGGTACGTTTATAGATCTAACTAAGGCCTTCGATTGTATAGACCATGAGTTATTACTTTATAAATGTGAAAGATACGGTCTTCGCGGTACATGCTTACACTGGCTGCAATCATATCTTAGTGACAGAAAGCAATTTGTGAAAATTAATGCTATGAAATCTAATGAAACAAACATTAATATTGGTGTACCGCAAGGATCGATATTAGGCCCCTTATTATTTTTAATTCACATTAATGATATTAAACAGTCTATTCCACATGGTACTTTTGTTGCATATGCAGATGATTTATCTTTAATTAATTCTGGTCCACAATTACATAATACAATCCAGCAAACAAACATCACCCTACAGTATCTTCATAAGTGGTTCACATGTAACAAACTTATACTTAATAGTCATAAAACTCATGTAGTTAAATTTGGAAATAGATCTGATCCAACAAAAAGCGTTTTGATTAAATATAATAAGAAATCACTTCAACAAGTAAAAGAATGTAAATTACTAGGATTTGTTATTGAAGAAAATATGTCAGGCGATTGTCATGTGGAATATGTATGTGGCAGATTAACATCAGTTTGTTATGCGATAAGACGTCTCACTGAAATAACAAATATTTCTGTAGCGAAAACATATTACTTTGCTAAATTTTACTCTCTGCTGAGTTATGGCATAATTTTTTGGGGTTCATCTGTTACAGCATCAAGAGCTTTTAAACTACAAAAACGTGCTGTACGGTATTTGGCTCGATTACGATGGTATGATTCTTGTAGAAATGCTTTCAAAAATTTAGAACTACTAACATTCCCATGTATTTACATTTATCATCTTTTAATATTTGTTAGGAAAAATTACAACACCTTCAAGAAACATACAGATAATCACAGTTACAATACACGACATAAAGATTATTTAATTCTTCTTCGGCATAAAACTGTTAAATTTGAAAAAAATATTTTTTACATGGGGGCGATGTTGTATAACAAGCAACCAGATAATTTAAAAGATATGGAAAATGATAATTTGTATAAAAGAAAATTGAAAATGTACTTAATGAACAATTGTTTTTATTCTCTAGAAGAATATATGGCTCATTAGTTAAAAAACAAAATATAAGTAAGATATTATAATAACAGTGTAACAACTCTATTTACCGACTTGTCCAATATCATGTATTATTGATCGATGGAATAAATAAATATTATTATTATTATTATATTATATTATTGGCATGCCTTACACGTTTTTTATTATTTATTAACTAGTATATTAACATGAATACCTGATATATTTTATTTACCATGAACTACGGTGAAAATTTTCCATATTTTGATCTGATAAATATGTTTTATTTTCCAACCTATATGTCACTATAACAGCAACATAACATAAATGAAATTAGCTGCTCTATAAAATGACATTTCGACTTTAAAAAATTAAATTTAAATGACCGTAATCAGAATTCGTTAAATTATTTAAGAATCTCTTTAAGACAACTCTAAGCTTAAATTCTATAATTTTTAAAGAGAAGGCCATAATCGGGGTATAAGTTAAACAAAAAAATGCAAATCGAAATTTTGACAGCAATATATTATAATTCATTCGACATTTCATTTCAGTGCAATATTGTCAATTTAAATAATGTTAATTATTTAATTTACGTTGGTGCAATTGGCCATAAGTTTCGTTAAAGTTAACAACGTGATTAAAGTTAACATTGTTTTATGCAACTGGGCTATTGTCTTGATCAAGGTTTTCAATGTTGTGAGTGAATTAACAATATTCGAGATGTTTACTGTATTACTATTATAAATTCTTTGTCTTGAACAAGGTTTTCAACAATTCCATATGAAATCATATTGGCCGTGTCCACTTTGTTCGTTATAGAATCTCCAACATATCCTTTCGCAACTGTGGAAGACTTCCAAAAATCTACGTTCTTTAGTATCCTTGGGTCGTAGCATGATATATTTTTTTTATAATTTAAACAAACCTTCGAGGTATCTTATTTTTTGTTTTTAAAATTTTAACAATTCCCACAGCAATTCAATATCTTCAAAATTTAAATTATACAGCTCGTCTATCCGACATCAATATCATTGCAACTTTCCACAGAAGATATTTATCGTCGGGGGCACAACTATCAATTTCTTCTTTTGGGAATATTTTTGCTTTTTTTGGAAGGTAACCATTATTTTTCCTCTTTAGAAATGATATAAGTTGCTTGAATTTCGTTACGTCTATATTATCATGAACGCACATTGTTAATTTTAACATAGAATTTCGCCCCATAAGCTATTCGATGACTTAATTATCCTCAATCTTTCATTAAAATATACGCTAGCAGTACAGTTTCGTTAATATCGACTAGTTTTTCGGAGAGACACTACTCTTTAAATATTCTATATACTCTTTCATACCTTGTCTTCGATTTTTCCGGCAGTAAAAAAGCTCACGCATCATTGGCAGCGCTTTCAATTTCCCTAATTCTTCGAAGTCGCTCAATTTATAGCAGAATCAATTAATTACAATAACATTCACAATCTTGGTTCACAATTATTATACAATGACACTTAATATTTTTGTTTTAATCAATTAGTTTTTTTTTTGCGCATCGCCCATATTGGGCATTAAGGACATACATTTGACTTGTGACAAATGAAAATGTCAAAAATAATTACGAATTCAAATGGATTTTCTTTCGTGGTAGCGAGAAAAATTTTATGTGTAACGCGTTAGGTAAGTTTCTTTTCCATCTTCAGAAAAGTTCACTTACCTTGCTTGGTACGCAAATAACTATTTAACAATAGCTTTTACTCGGTAGTGCGTAATTAACATGAGCGGTAAACGATAGCGGCTCGCGGTGTCGCTCATCTTTAGGTATCTTCAATTGCAAGCGGTATCGCTCAATCTTAAATGGTTAGTAGCTGTCCAAAATGGATTCCGGCGAAAAAATATTCAATACATAATTAATTAATAACAAAGGAGCATATAAAACCTACATTATGGAACGATTAAGATCCGAAATATAAAAAGCAGAAGTTACATCCAAATGATAATTTGCACCATAAACGACAAGGATTTGATTTAATTTACGAACTCCTTGTCTTGTCTTTCTCTTGTTTTTGAAAATAAATCTCGATAATGTAGGATTTTTCATTAACAAAATCATTTGAATCGATGACACCACCATTGTATTTAGAAAAAATATTTTCAACAATAGCTTTTACACGATAATGCGTAATTAAGACGAGCAGTAAACGACCAGTAAACGACAGCGGCACGCGGCGTCGCTCATCTTTAGGTAACTTGAATTGCAAGCGATATCGCTCAATCTTGAATGGTTAGTAAAAACTTTAAGATGCCCAAAATGTATTCTGGCAAGAAATATATTCCAGAATAACAGAGATGCAGACAAGACCTGCACTATGGAACAATCAAAATCCGAAATATAGAAAAGCAACCCAGAGTATAAAGATAATATTTTCGTAATGAGACGAACTTGATTTAATTTATGAACTTCTTGTCTTTTATTTCTCGATTTTCCATTATCAAAATCATTTGAATCGACGCCAACATCGTTGAAATTGGGGGGAAAGAAATTAGTAATCAACGCTTTACAAATATACACACAACACCGCTCATCGGTTATCGCTCATCGCTCAACGCTCACCGCTTACTGCTCGGCAATGTGTACGCGGCCTTATATTATTAAACAAAGTAGCACGTTCGTCGTATTACTTTTCAGCTTATGGATTCGGATTGTTAATGTCCTAATCTATTGCTTAATTGTATTTGTATTTTACGAATACTCATTACGTGGAAAAAAAATTTTTTTTGCTTTTGTGAACTTGGTGTCCAATTTGACCAATCAAGGGGCAGAATTTATTTACCCATCAAAACCAACGCTATTTTCTTACGTGAAATGAACTATATAGGCTTAGAGGCAAGGGCGGATCTATATTGAAATTAATGAAGCTTATATCCCGAACCAAAGGGGCCACTATAGAGCTGAAAATATAATTTTAAATTTTTAGAGTAATTACATTAGTTTTTCCTCATAGTTGTTCCTCTTTTTTTTCCTCGCAATGTATAATATTATATTGTTAGAAACAATGAAGGGAATTGAGAGATTGTTCCAGATTACATGGTGCATCTCAGAAACTATGACATACAAAGTTGGTTAAATTAAAAGAAATGAGGAAAAAAACATCAGAAATCATTTTAATTTTTATTGTTATTTTAAATTAATAATGCTCGCATTATTGCTGCATAGACATAGTTGAAAAGGAAAAATATTCTTCGAAAACGAAAAAAAAAATATATATATATAACTTTGACCTCATTACCTGATATCAAATAACAATATAAAAGAAAACTGAGTATCACCATTCGAAATAAAATAAAAAATGACCTAAAGAAGTGAAAACCAAAAGGCTTATAACATTTTTGCGAAAACAAGTGAAGAAAATTTTATTTAATGCTTTATATTTAGTGACCTATACATTTTTTCCGGGGAAACAAATACTTCTCTAAAATTGTCTTCGTATGTTCCCAATATCCCAATGCATGCTAACATTATCTGGGACATCTGAGAGCAGTGTGACAAAATTTACGTATGACTTATTTACATTCTCCTGAAGCAAGATCTGAATATCGATAAGCGAAATTAAGGCTATCATCGTATCATATCGATGACAAATTTCAAAATAAACAGAAAATTAAATTTTGACTTTTTTCCCATTTTAGTTTTAACTTATTTGTCAAATCCAAGAATCCATATTAAATAAATTTGCAATTTATCATTTACAATGAACTTTAGAAACAAGAACTGGGGTTCTAAACTTATGACGCTACACGTATTTAAATTCTTACAAAAACTACCCGTTATAAGAAAGTAAATTTAAATTTATTTTTTAGTATATGTCAAAAATATTGGCATAGAAGAATAAAAATAGAAATAATATAAAATATAAAAAATTGGGATAAATATGAAACATGGTCGCCATTTTTCCTTTTTGAAATAAATGGAAAATAAAAATAATTTGGAGTAGCAAAAATCTATTTGTTCAGATTATAAATTTAAATTTTTTTACTGTAATAATACAGTTTATCACAATTATTTAGTAAATAATAAAAATACTGTAAAAAATATTGAAATGTACACTGACAACTGACACATACAGATGCATTTCTTACAACATCTTTTATTATTTAAAAAAAATGTTGTTATTGATCTGCACACCTTTAATTTAGGGAGTAAGAGATTAATATTAACTGTAGGTAATTTATTTATAAACATATAATAAATGATTTATTTAGTTTTGTGTTTTATCGTTTGTTTAATTTGCGTTTGTAATTATGTAAATTTGAAGTGTATTTATAAACGCGTAATTGTTTTTTATTTTAGCAAACGTAAACAAATGGGCGTGATTCGTATTTCCGACTTAGCTTTTTCTGTTCTGTTCATTATTATTCTGATGTTTTTGATATATATGATAGCATTAGCACAGAAGTTTAAAGTATGTCTCAATTTATACCTCTATGGTGTTTTATGTTTTCCCAAAACCATGTTATGTAAGAATAAGAAACACAATTGTTGTCTTTTTATGCTAAGAGTCACGTGTATTTATATTTTATAATATTTATAATTGTAAATACTACAACGCTGGGACACATTATTCTGACAAGTTTTGTATTTAAAGTTACCTAGCGAAAAAGTGCGTATAGCAAAACTTTGACAGTAATATTTAAAAACTCATTTGACTTTTCATTTCGGTACGACATTGTCAATTTAACCAACAGTTAAATATAAATAAGCGGTGCAACCGTGCAACTGCCCATTAATAACATATTTAAATAATTTTTTTAAATTAATGTTTCATTTTTATCTCAACTGGTAGGGTCTACTATAACTGTCCATATAGTAAAGAGGTTACGGGTCTCGGTTAAATTTTTTAAAGAAAAGAAATGATTTTAAGTAGTTACAGAAATACTTCATGTGGAAATACTAGTATAGGTACAATATTTAGTGAGAACGAAAACATATATATATGTATGTATGTATGTATGTATTTGAAGACAAGACGAAAATAAAGTCATTACATAAAATGGTACCTATCCATATATTTATTTGGAAAACTGGAAACAAAACTTCCACAAAGGTAAAAAAATATTAAAATATTAAAATGAATTTTCTATTGGTATCCTAACTAAAGGATGCCTTTCCATTCGAACACCAATATCATAAGCCACAAAACATTATTATGTTTATGATACGAGTCTTCATTTTGTTTGCTGAACATTTGACAAAATTGTAATAATCAATACTAACTCAATTGGTCTGAAAATTGATTATTAAATTAAAAGATTTTTACCTGCAATTGTTTTAAATAAATTTAATAAATAACTATGAACCACTTACCGTTATGTTTTCCCAAAAGAAAGTGTTTTTCCTTATAAATTCAGTTGCTGCCATAAAAGCACAGCAGTTAAGAAAAATAATGATGCTTTAATCTGTTTTTTGAAACACATTTGATTATTCTTTAATCCAAGGTATTTATGCATCCTTTTCATTGCAATGACGTGGTTTTTTTTTGTAAGTAATGTTTTGTAGGATATTGATGCAAAATAAAATGTAATTGGTGGAAAGTAATGAGCTGACATCATATTTTTTTTTTTTTTTTTAGATGAAATGCGAATAGGAATATATTTAATAGTGTTAAATAAATGAACAGATTATACGTGACTAATTTTGAGGTATATGAAAATATTAACCAAAAATACTTATTATGAATTTTATAAGGCCCATGAGATGAATAACGAAACGGAAACAACTCTAACAAGCGGAAATACGCACTGTTAAAAGTGTTTTGTGTATATAAATAATGATTCAATTGAACAACTTTACATAAAAGTTAGTTGCTGAAATAAATATAAATTTAGAGAATTTCCGGGAAGAATGAAAAATTACGTGTTATAAAAATATAAAAAAGTCATTAGAAGATTGGTTGTGGTTCTGCCGACCCAGGTTCAAATCTTATTGAAGTAAAACTCTTAGTTTTTTAATCGTACTGAAATTAACTCTGAGCTGTGTTGAATATTTTCTATGGAACAACTATGTCATTACTGTTCATTAAAAAGCTGATTGGTACCCCTAATAGGTAAAAAGACATAACGATTTCTTATTATTATGTAAAGTTACTTGTGTAACAAAATAAATAATAAAATCTCTCACATTCTTTACTTACAATATATTTCATATATTCATAATTTTATTATTTTATAACAAAAATTAACATACATAATTATATATTACAATATCTATATTATTTAAAAATGCATAAAATATGCTTTACAACTGTATCATATTTTGTGCATTTTTATAGATATTTACTCACCAAGTGAGCTAAGGTAATGTTTATCCATGAGAAGAAAGTTTAGCTCACGAGCCAGTAAGGGCGAGCGAGTTAATTTCTTTGAGTGAATAAACATTCTTAGCTCACGTAGTTTGTACAATATTTTATTCAATTTTGACGATATAATAATAAAAACCATTATAATATTTAATTTTGACAAAATTAAAAACTGATCAGTTAGTAGGCTGAGCATGACAATCGTCGCTGATACACGTCAAATCATCTATGGGCCATCCATCGAATCAAGCGGTTTACGTCATAAATACAATATCACTAGAAACAATGACGTTATATGTTAAAAAGTTTACATGAGCATGTAAAACGGATTAAAATATGATCTGTGGGTTGTCTTCATAAATCCAAATATTTCTTAAAAAGGTAACACGTCTGGTATAATTTTTTTTCAGTGAAATCCAATTTTATTTGAAATATTTTGAAGGATATTGCTTACGCCGTTATAAATACTTCATTCTTGTAGTATATGCAACAAACTATCTAGTATTATGTGAGATCCTTAAAAAAAATACAGAATAAATACTGCATACCATACAATTTCTCACTGTTTCTGTACATTGCGTATAGCGTTTGCCACACACTGTACATATAGATTTAATTTTCAAATTATTACTAACAAATAGAACGAAATATTACCTCAATATTACAATAGTGAAAGTAAGAGCCCACCAATCTATTTTTCATTTTCAAAATAAGTCAATAAATTAACTACAAACTCTTGAATTTGACATGACAGAGCATTTGACATTTTTTCAATGAACAATAAATCAAAAACAAAATGAAATCACAATACAGGTTGAAAAGTATAATATAGACATATAATATTTAGTAATATGCATGTTCAGAATTACCAATATTAAAAAATTATAATCAAACGTCATTTTGCAAAAATTTACAAAATTTTACTTAATATGTAATAATATATCCAAATATAATTATTTCTATTAAAGGTGTCAAATACATAATAATAATAAAAAAACAATAAAATACCGTTAATAAAACATATTTAAAGAAATAAAGAAAATTTCAAAAATCCCTAAACGATGACGTAAACCGCTTGATTCGCTGGATAGCCCATATTTAAAAAGTTTTATTATCTGTCATTTATGTCTTAAAAAATAATGAAAAGGGCTGATATTGTCTGATAAATAATGTGGTGAGTGTTATTTTCGTTCTTGATGTTATTTTTAAATGTATTTTTTGTTGCAGAGAGAGTTAAAATTTTGGGAGTGATTTAAGATTTTTTAATTCACTTGTGAATAAAATGTTACTTGTAGTTGTTGCTATGGAGTTAATAATGACAGTTTAAAACGTCAAAATTGAATAAAATAATATAGATATTGTAATATATAATTATGTACGTTCATTTTATAATTTGAAAGTTATCTCTACGTACTCTGGGACTGGAATCGATATTATATTTGCTCATACAGATTATAATCAAATAATTATAGAGAATAATTGTTTTTTACCTTAATAAAGGAGATATTTGGTATATTAATCCATTCTTCTGGAAATTTAATTTAAGTTTTTACGAATATATGTATGTACTCTGGTAAGCGACGTTAAAAAGACAAAATATGACACGATTATGATATTATTTATAACAATTTATAAAGAATCAACTACACGTCGTTTTGTTATGATATTGGAAAATAATAATTGATCGTGCAAAATATATTTTCGCACTTAAAAAATACATACTTTAAAATAGTAATACTAACCTAACCATCCTTAGTACAATTTAATTTTTTTTAATATGTACCTCTGTAATTTATTCAACTGGTTAGATTAGGTTAATTTATCATTATCATCTCCATTATTTTTTTACTCATTGCATCACTACGTATACTTGCTCTCTATTCCAATGTCGTTTCTGTCGATACGTATTCATATATCCCTATTTCTTGCTGGAAACTGTAGGTAAGTAAAAACAATATAAAGAATGTCCAGGATAACTTGTCCAATATGAGGATCTCGAGAACTGTACGATACGAAGTCGGTTAAATTATACTATGTTTGAAATATTGAAAGATTCTTGTGATTCTATTTGTTGCTATGCGCTGTAGCCATGTGCGGTTTACACAAACATAATTCAAATATTATGTCAATTATTATTTCATTCTTTGTAAGTGTTGTGCGTTATTTGTTGTGTTATTGTAGTTTATTAAATTTTACCTGGCTATTTCCCTGTATTTATTCTCTTACTGTTTTGTGCAATTGGCGCTTTTCTTTTTAAACACCGAAATCAGTTTGGTGTAAAACAGATTCCTAAATCATGCCATCATAGGGTAATCGCTCAATGACATCTGTATACACGTGTTTCGCTCTTATTAGAGCTCATCAGTACAGCATAGCTAGTCAATAGGTGGATACTAGCTGTGTTGTACTGATGAGCTCTAATAAGTGCGAAACACGTGTATACAGCTGCCATTGAGCGATTACCCTATGAACTACATTTTTCTTATGTCTATAATGTTCATTTGTTTCTAACCTCAAAAATGTAACAATTATTACATTTAAAGGTTAAAAACTATGTTTGTTGCAATGAAATAAACAAAATCATCACTCAGCAGGTGTTTAATTTTAAGTTTATATTCTTCATTTTCTTTAATATTGTTGACAAAGTATTGAAATATATTTTTTTTATTTCGTTGTAAATACGTCATGACGTCTAAATAAAATTATTAACACTATAAAATTTTGAGCACTAAATAAGGAAATTATAAATATGGTAATAACCAAATTATTATTTTTAATTGTTTCATTGCAAAAACCATTATTTTTAACTTTAACAACAAAGTATATAACTTAAATAAATTTGAAAAATCAACTGACTTCATCGGGACTCGAACCCGGGCGGAAAGTGGAAGTCTTGGGTTCGAGTCCGGACGAGGTCAGTTGATTTTTCAAATTTATTAAATTATTTTTAGCTTATAAGTTGAATAATTGTTGCCTTTTTGCAGTCAGAAACAAATTAACATAGACATACATCATTGGAAAGGTAAAAAATTCTCTTTTCAATTGTGTAACTTTCCAATATGGCGTATAAAAATTAAAACTTTGACATCACAGCCTGTCTTTGTACACTTGTACAAAAATACCAACCTCTTGAAGATGATCCAGGAGGTGCATACTTTGGTCTCTAATTTGAAAATGGTTACCTGACTATGCATAAGAACATTATTTTGAAATTATTCAGATTTTTCGTTACACTTTACACTCCTTAATTACTTACGAAAGAGTGATGAGGGTACAAACATTGCAAACTTTTATTCTTAGGGTTTAATGCATATTTTTTGACTTTTAAAAGTTCTGTCAATTTTATAGAAAAAAATCTGTTGTGGCCAGCACAAGACCTTCCGTCAATTCCATGTATTTTGTACAAATCCCATACCAAAAGGTCCTTGGAACAGATTCTATATAATATCATGTAAAAACACATACTATTTTTTACAAATTCCATACCAAAAGTTCATTTGAAAAGGTTCTATAAATCCAATTAAATTATAACATAAACTACACTAATTAATGTCCTTCCATCTTCTCTTTGGCCTTTCTCTGCGTGTCACTTGCGAGCAACACTATGACATACCAATTTTAGATCCTATACTTTTTCCATATTTGGTTTTGCACTTGCAACTGACATCTGTCAATTAATTTTTTTTGAATAATTATGTCAGCTGTTTCCATGATAAATAACAAAGCTGACTAATTTTTTAAATTAATTTCTTTATAATGCTTTAAATTTACATCTATTGAATATGAAGGAAAATGTATAATCAAACTGTATAGAGAAGAGTATTTTCTTTAATATATATAATAACAAAATGTCAAAAAATAATATTTAACTGCGTTTTTTTAAGAAAAACTGTTAAAAACTTCAAATAAGGGTACTTCCGGTGGATCAATTATAACCAAAATCTAATCACCTCTTCATATGGATGTACAGAAAAGGAATACGAAATAATTATAATTTTTGGAATGGTAGTATTGGAGTTATCGTCGGAGAAAAATTTGTCACACACGGACACACACACACACGGACACACACACACACGGACACACACACACACACACATACAGACATCATCTTAAAAATGGTATATTCGTATTGTAGGGACCCTAAAATGTGCTTATTCATTAAAAACTCACCACCGAATTTTTTGACCAAAGACAATACCTTCCTTACCTAAAGGTGACGGAAGGTAAAAAGGAATTATTATTGCCTTTCCTTCAGAAGATGAATTCAGCGTATGTTTATTTGAACTTTTTGCTTAAAATTATTCAAAGAATATATGATTTGATGATTGCCAATCTTTCCTTGGATATCCTGTATATAAAATCAATATAGCAAATATTTTTGCGTCATGTATAAAAATTCTGAGAAAGCGTTTACCAAAGAATGCATAAGCAGTTAATCACTGCTAATGCATGAGTTGCACGTTATTTGACCATTATCTACAAAACATTAAATACATGCTTAACTTTTAATAATTGTGTTTTAGTCTAGAGATTCCTGTTAATAACCTAATCACATACTCAGACTACATTTACATATTTATTTTTCATGATTAGTTAGAGGTCGTTAACTTTTATCTTTATGTATATATATATATATATATATATATATATATATATATATATATATATATATATATATGTTTCGTTTTTATATACAAAAAATAATGCTAATTTTCTAACTAGAATAAAAAGAAATTTCATGCTGAACATATTATTACAAGAAAATATTAAAACACCATAAAAATTACATAACAGTTTGCAAAATGTTTCAAACAATAGTTGTTTCATTTCGCATAAATATGTTTCTTAATGTAAGAAGTATTTGAAATTGTAAACGTTAAACATCTTTTGTTCTTGTGCGCCCTTGGGAGAAGGAGATATAAGTGGTAATATAACAGTGCTCAAGTGAAAGGTAAATGTTAAGAGAATAGACTAACAATCTAGGATTGCTTAATATCATCCATTGGTAAATGTGCATCAAAATAAAAACAGTTATTAAAAAAATGTATTGTAAAAGTATAAAAATTATACTTATGTTTTTCATTTATATACATACTTATTATGTATATAAGCATATTACAAATAAAATCATATTATTTATACTTTACAATAAATAGCCTTGGACATTCCTACTCACATTCGCTACACGGATGTATCAGATTCCTTAAAAACATTTGCCTTGTTGTCCTTAAAGAGTCTTTAGCAAATTGAAGTTTCATGAATTTAATAATATAATAGTAGTAACGTATAAGAATGTTCAATACTGATTCCGGTGGTATACTCGTGTAATGGGCAAAGTTAGCCAACTCACAACCCATTCAAAGGTCTTCGATTCTAATCCCGGGTAAAGTATGGATGTTTGTGTCTGTCTTTATCATGGCATCTCCCTAAACATCTAAACTCAATGAATACAACGAGAAAGTTTTAAAAATGCATATATGCAAAAATTGATTCACCCTCATCTATTAAATATAATAAGTTTGTAAAAAATTAGAATACAGTTAAGATTATTATGATTGCTATTATTAATAAAAGTGTTCAACAAGCGTGTAATGAAGGTCATTATAAGTATGTAGGAGTAGATACTATAATTTATTTACGACTATTCAACAAGACACTGAACTTTTCGTTCTGGATATACTTACGAATTTTAATATAATACTTCAAATTAAATAGGGCACCATAAAGGCTCATTCACAGCTACGAAAATAAGAAATATAAATAAGACTTTCTGGTTAAGGTTTACAACTTTGAAGCTAACGGTGTGATTCTGTAATTTTTTATACCACTATAAAACTGTAACTCTCAACAAAAGCGCATCATTTTTTAATGTAAAACGATAATAAATGTATTAGTAAACAAAAATTGTTCCGATTTTGTTCACTTTTACTTTTCTATAGTGTTATGGAAAATTACAGAATCACACTATAAAACGTAAATTAACGTCAGTTGCCATTCAGTATATTCATAATTAACAAGCAATAATAACAACTTCATACCTTTTAACGTACTGTACACTGTACGTAATCATATATGCAAACCGTTTTTAAAACAGCTTTTTTAAATTATATTTAAATTTAAATCCTTTTATCAGAACATAAATTGACAGTTCAAATAACAGTTGTTATGTATGTGCTTATGTTTGTGTAAAATATTTGTCATTTGCAAATCCTTGTTTCTGTGTTTAATTTTATTTTCGAGAGCATAAGAATTTATTGTTAATATCGTTATTTTTATTTTTATGTATAATTTTATTCTTATTTTCGTAACTGTGAATGAACCTTAATTACAATGTCTAAAAATACTAGGGATACCTTAATTTTAATCAATTATACAAGATTGTAGCTATGGTAACAAATTTAAGAATGGCTAACATTATTAATGAAACTGTTTTTCTGCTTACTTTTTGTAAATTTACATTTTTAACTCCAGGCTGATTCAGATAAAAATTATGAAAGACGCATACTACAACCATTCCTTATCCCAGGATCCGTGGAGCATGAAGCGATAGCGCTACCGCTACTTCACCTGACTCGGCCATATAGTGGGTGAATTATGGAATATAATTTTTTTATTTTGCATCTTGAACAAAGCTATTACGTCCTTCTCACAAAGTAAAATGACAATTATGGCATTAGTTATATACTATTTTTGCAAGTATATTATCTGTTCAAATTACTGATCGGTATAATAGTCTAGTCATTAGGGAATCATTGGGAATCTTCGGGAAGCACCGCCAACTTCAAAAAAAGACGCATTTGTTGAGAATAAAATTGCTTACAACTTTCATCTAAAACATTTTTTTCTATAACCAATAAATAGCGAGCTACAGCGCGTCATACAGAGCAAATTTTTGAAAATTTCCATACCTATTGCTTCATTTAAATAATATTTTATTATATTTTTTTTTTACTTATTTTACAAATTACTTATTATTATTCATTAATTATTATTATTTAATTACTATACATATATATATATATATATATATATATATATATATATATATATATATATTAATTATTGTTTATTGTTATTTACTTCCTTGTACGAAGTAAAGGAAGTATTTTAATCGCGAAAAATTTCAGTTTCCAGATTTCAGCGGAAATATCCATTTTGACCATCCTTGAATCCATTTTGACTAATTTCGTCGTAACGTCTGTACGTAGATACGTATTTATCTCGCATAACTGAAAAACGGTAAGCCGTAAAAAGTTGAAATTAATAGATTTTAATGAAAAACTATATATACTTTTCAAATTTGGTATTTAAGACTTTTATGTCAAATACGTGTAATATTGGGTCTGTTATAATACATATTTTAGTTATTAACAAAATATGTATAGTTTAATAGGCGTACAAGGAAATCATGTGGTGATCACATCAGATTTTTTTTTTTCATTCTAAAGACGTTTTTATCTTAAAGTAATTACAAGAAAAGCTTTTTAACGGTACCCTGACTATATTTTAAGGTATAAACAGTCAAAATAAGAGTAGAAGTCGCTAATCCAAAAATGAGGATTGGCTTAAATTTTTTCAAGAATCAGGCTCTAAATGTTTTAATTTTAATTTTGTCTTTAAATCTTTTTTGTCTGACATAATAATAACGAAGTATATATCATCAGACAACATGTAAAAGAGGTTCAAGGCTTTGATTTACAGGAATTTATTTCCTGCCGGCGCTTCCGCCACAATAATTCTATATCCGTTGTATATCTTCAATGAAACAATGGGTTTTACAGTAAATGTTGTAAAATGAACCCGTAAAACCAGGAAATACTAACAAAAACTGAAATGAATGGAAGATAATTTTTATTGTAATCGCAATTCTTATAAATGTAATAGACAAAACAGATCATTTTGTGAAAATATAATATTTTTCCTCTATTTGCTGACCTCTTGTTACGTGTACGGGAACTGAATCTGGTTACTCGCGTGCACGAACCACATTACCCAGCCAGCCACAGCATGACGTAAGGTCAATGGCATCTTGTGCAAGATTCAAGACAAGATAGAATAAAGCTTCTTATTTCGCTCACAAAAATAGGTTTGTTCTTTAGAACGGTATTTCATTGTTTGCACGGAATGAGGCGGTTTCACATTTTTACCTCCCGCTACCTTTGGTAAGGGTATAGGGATCGTGCTTAAAAATCGCATGTCGAGATTTTGGTAAATAATCACGTTTTAAGGTCCCTATAATCCGATTTTAACATTTTCACGATTTTGCCACTTAAGGCATCATCAGAAGTAGGTACTGGCGGTAGGTATGGTCCAGGCCACAACAGATCTTTTAAAAGTAATTTAAATGTAGTAATAATAAAAATAACAATAATTTATTGTTATTTTCGTAAATAATTAAATAAAAAGATTGGCGCCAAAAAGAGTAATGAAAATATATACAGTGTGTTAATTAAAAATCTGGCCATCATAGGCGTTTAACATGGGAAAACAGTTTTTCTTTGCGCAAAAGTCCCCAATTAATTTTAGGCAAAAATGTTTCAAATAAATGTTGTAGACAATAATATTCTATGCCTAAATCACTAAACAGACTTAATTTTGCACGTTTGGTAACTTGTAAAATCTAATTTGAAATTGTACAAATATTGCTCATTTGTAGCGATACCCATGAAATTGAAACAAAATTATAAAGAAATTCATATCGTTTGAACTGTCAGAAATTTAATTTTATAGGTTTCAAAATGTGACAAAATAATAATAATAAATGTTATTGAAGTGTTAGATTTTAAAAATAATACCTGTGTAGTGATTTAGGTGCAGAATTGAATTATTTGCAACTTTTAATTGAAAACCAAATCGTAAAACGTAAAACCAGTAACATCGTATTCTAGGGACCCTAAAACGTGCTTATTCATTTAAAACACCATCGAATTTTTTGTTTAATAGTATTGACAATCATACATTTTTTTATGGATGAAGCCAACAATACCTATATTAAAACATACGTGAAATTATTTTGTATTATTTTATCATTCTAGAATTAAATTTCGTACGAACTAGTAAATAATATTCTAATATTAAATTACTAATAATAATTAATAATATTATCTAAAATTAAAATGTCAATAGTATCAATAAACAAAATTCCCAAGCCCGAGCAAATGTTGAGGTTTAGTGGCAGGAAGAGCATCCGACTGTAAAATCTTTGCCAAAACAAAAAATGGGAAGACTAGGATCTGAAACTGGTATCCAGGCTAGTGTTCCTGGCAATCGCAAGTGACATGCATTTGCAGCCTCATCTGACCTCAAAGAAAGAAGCTAGGTAGTCATTAGGATTGGAACGTTCAATGTAGGAAGTATGAGGATGAGAGAGAGAGAAAGGAGTATGTGAAGAAAATGCGTTGGACAATTAAGAGTGGAAGAGAGAAGTAGGAAACAGCGACTCCTAATAAAATAAAGAAAAGCTGAAGAAGAAGGGGAGTATCAATAAACAAAATCTCGATTGTCCAAAATCTCAACACTTCAAATTTAAATAAAAAATACTATTTACCTAAACTTTTTCAGATTTATTTTTTAACATCCTTGTATTTTTAGAGTATAATAAGCAAAAGTTGCACATTGTCAACAACTTGTGTAGGAATTCTCTCATTAGCATATTAGCAAATACCTTAATTGCTTAATTTAGTTATTCTTATGAGACTATTTAACACATGGGTAATTTTTACCTTCCGTCACCTTAAAAATAGGAAGGTATTGTCTTTGGTCAAAATACTTTTTTATGATGATGTCTGTATGCTGTGTGTGCGATCGTTTAGGATGACATAACTCCACACAAGTCTAAAATATATAATTGGTCAACCGGAAGTGCCCTCATTTGCAACTTTTAACACTTTTTATTGAAAGCATCATCGTGAAAATATTACCTACAAATTGACAGATACCGTGTGAAAAACATAGTATGATGGTGAAATTATTTTACTAGGAATATAAAAAGTATTATAAAAAAGTGTAACAAATTATGAGTACATATAGTACTAACCAAATAAGTAAAAAAAAGCTTAATCAACATGGTGCTGATCTTCAACTGTTCCGAGAAAGAGGCGATTTTGTATTATAATCGAAGAAAAACTGACAAAGATGGTGATCGAACAAAATTTTATCTATGTCAGTAAATAGACTATTAAAAAAACGATAAAATTTTATATGAAACATTTTTTTTCAATTTCTAATAGTTACGAGATAGCAAAGGTAAATCCCATAAAAAAACATTTTTCACTGCCTTATATCTCGGAAACTATTTTTTACTCATTTTGGTCAGTATTATGTCCTCATAATTTGTTATACATGTTTTTAACACCCTGTATAAACAGATTATGTTGGGTTGGTGACACAATTTTACTGAAAATACAATGAGGTATATGCTACAACGAATACAATTGGGACCAAAACCTTGTTCGTATTAACATTTTTTGTTCATTCTAGCATTTAAAAAAATATCAATTAACGGATCTCGAAAACATCATCTTTACTCTTTTTGAGTGAGTGTTCTGTGACTCATCAGTTTTAAGACGTTTGTCCACCGAGATTTTTTCATTCGTTGTAGCATTTCCGTTCGTTCTAAAATCCATATTTTATTATTACAACTATTCGTTATAGCATCCGTTCGATATAGGATAGTTCGTTATAAAGTACCTTACCGTATATAATATTTTGCAACAAACTTTTTGTAAGAAATTTATATAAAATATATAAAATTACCGGAAGGTTATGTGTTGGCCATATCAGATTTTTAAAATATAAACTCATTTTCTTATAAATAAAAAAATATTTTCCTCAAATAATGTTCTGTACATTAGACTCATAGGAATTTTTTCTTGATATTTTTATTGTTGTATGATTATGCTATAAATAATAGTCTTATTTAACGACATTGACGTTAAGTTTGATAATTGCTTTTAAATACTTCTGTTAAACATGAAATTAACAAGTATATTATTATTTTTGTTAAGTAGACTGTAAATTTTTTTTTAGTTTATAAAAAATGGTAATCAGTTTAGATCATTCTACAATACTGACGCATAAAAAAGAAACTGGTTTCGTTGTATGGGAAGTGAAAGACCTAGAAAATATCTAAGCAAAAGTTCTTTTTAGTCACACTTTTTATTACGTTCTTAATTTATAAGTATAATGCAACATTTTTCTGCATTTATTTTTTCTTAATATCATTACATTAATAAAAAGCAATAACTAAATTATTATAACTGCATCTATTTAAGAAAATAGTAGAAGGCGTTTGAGATCCGAACGTTTATATATGCATTAAATAATAAAAAAAAAAAATTCGTGAAACCAAACTTTGTTCATAAGTACCACATCTTTCTACATATTTATAAAAATGTACACTAACTTACAATACTGTCGCTATACTGTAAATTCGTTTTGATTCATACTGGTGCGTAGTGTTGTTTCACTGACACTTATTTAACACACACACACACACACACACACACACACACATATATATATATATATATATATATATATATACATATACATATACAGGTGTCCCATTGTAATGTACCACCTGGAATATCTTCAGCATCATGCACCGCATTAAAAAATGTTTCAAATAAAAGTTTAACGATATGGAGGGGGACATCCGATCCGGTAAAGAAATTCAACACCCCTACCCTCAAAGGAGGCTGGGGAGGGGGTAGTTTTAAAATTTTAAATGGTAACCCCTATTTTTTATAGCAAAATCGGATAGAGCGTGAAAAAATAAATAGATTTTATCTAAATTTTTTTTTTTTGCAGACAAACACAAATACACATACACACGAGAAGCAAATCCGACCGAGCAACCTCCTCGTGGTACGTCTCGGGTAATGGGTAATGCTAATGCCGGCGGTAAATTGTTGTCAGGATGTCCTCACCAACACACATACACACACACAAACACACATACCCACACCCACACTGCTTTGATTGTTTCCGGAAAATTATGTTTTGAAAACAATTTTGTTAATTGCAGCGCCATATACTTAAGTCACAAAATTTTTTTTAGATAAAATCTACTTATTTTTTCACGCTTATCCGATTCTGCTATAAAAAATAGGGATTACTATTTAAATTTATTTACAGGAATGAATGTCCCCCTCCAAATCGTTTTTTTTTATTTGAAAAATTTTTTCATTTATATATTTGGTTTAAGATTTGCTTCTTACCAGTTGGTTTTTAATTTTGAATGCTTTTACTTTAACATATTTTTATAATAACAAAATAACTGTGGTATCTTATGTACCCCTGTAAAATCTACGTAAACGACATTACTGAATTTGACAGAATGGGAATCATAACTCATATAATCTGACGATGACCTTGATCAGAGATCATTAAACTGTACATACCTACTTAACTGAAACGCTGTATTTTTCTGAAACAATAATTAATTACCATGCAAATTTATTAGTCACATTTATATTAAAAATATAAAAAAAAATTATGCTCCCATAAACTAACTTTTCTTTTGAATATGGGTAATGAGTAATGTGGCAATGCATTATGTATTATACATTTCTTTTATAAAAATGGTCCTTTGTCACAAAATCAGTGTAGCAACCTCACGAAGATCTGATGTAACTGTGCGGAAATAACGTGTTCACGGAAACGTCAAATAATTTCTTGTTTTCTTAAATTGAGTCAAACAGCTAGCTAGCACAGTTGAAAAATAATGTCATTTTATTTCTTTTACGTTTCACTGCGGTTTTACCTATTTCCTATTTGCATCCTAGTTGGTGAAATATTATTTTATGCTCTAATTCTATAAAATGTTGTAAAAGTAATGGTATTTGAACAATTATTTTTACTCAATTAATTGTAAAGCGATAATAAGAACAGTTACGCTGTGACCCAATTTAGCCATTTTTAATTGGTCAATTAGTATTTTTAGACATTTTTATTAATAATAGTAAAAAAATTATTGTTTTAATTAAATTTTGCTATAAAAATAAATTTTACATTTCTGTCAATTCATTATCAAAGAATCCTTACTGGTCGGGAGTCTGAATCCTCGTTTGGACGATACTTTTCTAATCATCGTAATCTTTATCTGAAATCGTCAATAAATATCCAGATATCTTCATTAAAACAGGTCATAATTTTTACCTCTCGCTAAGAGAGGTATTGGAATCATGCCAAAAATCGCATATCCCGATTTTAGTGGATAAGCACGTTTTTAGGTCCCTATAATCAGATTATAACATTTTTACGATGATGTCTATGTGTATGTGCGTGTGTGTACGTGTGTGTATGTGTATGTGTGTGTGTGCGTGTGTGTACGTGTGTATGTGTATGTGTATGTGTGTGTGTATGAGTGTATGAATGTATGGATGTTGGAACCGCAGCAACCAACACGGTTTCACAAATACTATATAAGATTTAAAAAATATTTAACTGCAGTTTCCTCAATCCGGGAACAGCTGATTAGATTTTGGTAACAAATGGACAACCGGAAGTAATAGTTCTTTAAAAAACCTTCTAAATATTATTTTTTGAAAATTTCTGTTATTACTAAAATTAAAGAATATAAAAATCTCTATCCGATATATTTAAAATTTTTATTATATCTTCTATGGAGTTAAAGATAGAGACATATAAATATATAAAATAATAAGTTGCAAATGTATCTCGCAGCCCAAGGAAAACAAGTGGAAAAATTAAAATATTTGTAATTGACAGATAAATGTGAGCGTCAAAATGCCAAAGACATTATTAAAGACTTTTTCTGGGAAGTACATTTAATATTTCTTATTTTATTAGATACTTATATTACATATACCCTTCAGAAATACCGCCAATCTCATCAAGAATTAGAAGAATCTTGAACATTAAAAGAATAGGAGTGAATAGATTGAATTAAAAAATATATAAAGATATGTGTTTTTGTGTGTATCAGAAATGTCAAATATGTACAATACTTATATACCCTAATATGGAAATGGCGAGAGGTCTTGTGCTGGCCACAATAGATTTTATGAAAGATGGGCGAGCTTATCAAATTGACCTTACTATTTACAATATTGGATCATAAGTTAAGAACGCGCCTTGTATTGGGATGTAGAGGACTATAATGGATACGAATTCGTTTAAACATAAGTTGCCCTATTAGGAGGCCATTGTAGAGGCGTTTCTTTATTTGAGAAAAAATGCATAGGTTATATGTTCTACTAAATATAAGCGGAAATGTAAATTTTGCGATTTTTTTTATTTTTGAGGGTAACTTCCATGTGGAAAATAATATTGGGTTTTGGTTTGCAATTTTGACGCCACCATTATTCCGTTGATTAATGGTCAACTGATTAGGGAATCAAGCTGATTCGTAAATCAACGTTTGTTTTAATTTACCAACTTGATTTCTGTACAAAGTAATCATGATCAACAGATTCACAGTTTTGTTTTGGTTTTTGACAGTTAATGTAACTGTCAAATAATTTTATTCGTGGTAATTGTACTTTCCGTTAAAAAGTATTAATATGTAAGTTTTTAATTGATTTATAAAATATATTTTATAATTTTTCTATAATAATATTATATTTTTATTTTGATATAGGTAGAAATTTACACAGATTCTAATAAAGGAATGTTCTTAAAAAATAAAAGAAATAAAAGTATATTTAAAAATAATGAAATATTTGAGGTTTTAATTTTTAAATAAAAATAAAGAAGAAGCATCAGGCAAAGTTACAAATGAGTACAACAGCCAGAATCATAACATAGCTATAAATGTGAAAATTTGGATTCAAAGATCTGATCAAAGCTTGATTCATGGAATAGGACGAATCAGTTGATCATTGATTTTGATTAGTAGATTAGCTTGATTTTTAATGATGAATTGGATTGATTCAGAATCAGCGTTGATCTGTGGGTCAACTCACGATCAAGGAATGGTGAATTCGGCCGTTAGTGTACTTTTTTACGTTCTTTCGAATAAGAATGCTCAATTTTTTTTTATCATTTTCGGATATGGAATTACGATGTCAAAGTTTTTATTTTTATATGAACGCCATATTGAAGATCTGTACCATTGAAAATAGCTATTTATGTAACAAGTGTATAAAGTAGTACTTTTTTGCTCGAGTTCGATATTTTAGCACGAGATAAAAGATACACGTGTTGCATACAATATTTTTCCTACATGTTAATGCTATTTTTAATAATACTAAGTTTGAGTATACGTGCATCTTCAAATATTGTTAGTATCTTCACGCTCTAGTGTTTGGAATGTGACACTTTATACATTGTAAAGAAAGCGTAAAGTATGTACTTTATGCTCGCTTGTGGGAAATAGCTATTTGTGTATGAAGAGCGCAAAATGGAATATTGTCGATTGACATGTGAGAGGTTGTTGTCGCGCGACGTAGGAAATCGACAATGTCCATTTGCGCTCGAAACACACAAGATTTTTTCCACAGTCGCCACAATGGGGTCCTCTAGCATAGCATAATAAAATGTAGACTTTGTACTTCTCAATAAATAACGATTATATTTTTTAATTTTAATTTATCGTTATGTTCCATTCTTCTTGGGCTATTGCTACAATCTAATCTAATCAGTTTTTACTTTTGTTTTTGTAAATGAATGTCTTATTTAATTTCAAAAAGACGCAGGATAATCGGATACCGAATAGTAACCGGATATCCGTTGCATCTCTACTAATTATTATTATTATTATTATTATTATTATTATTATTATTACATATTATTATTAGACTTAACATTAATATTATTTATTTAAACAATATTGAGCTTATTACGGTTATTTATTTCATCACTATTCATTTATATCACTACTTGTTTATTTTTATCAGTATTTATTTTACCAGACGAGCCGACCCAACTGCCTTCACGATATCTACTTTATAGCAGCGACATCCCCTATCAGTCTGACTGACTGACTGTCTTCTCTCTCTCAGACGGTCTTCTCTTCTTACTGTCTCCTCCTCAGACTGTCTCATCGTTAGACAGTTTCTTCTTCACTCAGACTTTCTCCTCTTCAGACAGTCTCTTCTCTCAGACTGTCTCCTCTGACAGACTCTCATCTTACAGACGCGTATCAGACTTCGAAGTCCACTCAACTAACTCAACTGTACTCACTAACAGTCCTTACTCAACTTCAACTAACACTAACTCCTTCAACCTTCAACTAATTCCTTCACATAGCGTCGCTCCCTTTTAATAGCTCATGCTATTCTTTTTCGAATACCCTCCTAGAATATCTCCATTACAAAGTCACACCGCACACAGGTTGTTTACACAGCTGATCGCTGTAATTACCTTCTTGAAGCATCTATACAAGGACGCGCCTACGACACGTTCAGACACGTCCATCCAATAAGTGGTAAGTGGTGTCCCGTCCGACCAGCGGCGCCGGTACGGTATGCTTGCACGTTACACTATGTACAGAGATAGAAAGCGATAACTGTTAAAAAGGAAAGTCTATTTTGACGAATTCTGTGAGCATTTTAAAAATTGAAATTAAATCCAGTAAAATGATTTTTGCGGATGTGGTTGTACACTATTTTATATGGTACTGATTATATAATCAAAAGCAGATTAATGATTGAAATGTCACTCTCAAGATTACAACTGAAAGCAGAAAATTTAACATTAGCAACGCACATTGATTAATTCCGATAATACAACTCCCAGAACAGTTCAGTAATTGCTATTTCATTAAAAAAATTGCCTGGAAAATGCTTATATTTCAATTGTTTGCAAACATTTTTTACAAAATTATCACAAATAAAAATAAAAGTAGAAAGTTACACTTTTTATATTCACTCCTTATCTGACAAATAAGAAACAAAAAATATATGGCCTACTTGTTTAACATTTCTTTTTTACTTTTATATGTAATAATTTGTATGTAAAAAACTCGCTTGAAATTAAATTACTTTTACCGATTTTAACTCGTATGTAAGACAAATTATAATTTATTAACTCCGGCAATTGATATGGAATTTACTATCTAATAATTTAAAACAGTCATAAGTAATAATTAGAATATCCTTATCACCTTATCCAAAAAATCAAAAAGTCCACTGAATTTATCACTGAGATATTTATTGGTATAATAATCTGTGCTGTGCATTTAATGTTCAATGGGGTATTCCACCATAACAAAAAAAAATTTAAAAAATCAATTTAACATAAAGTATGGCTCAATAAACAAAAGTTAAAACAATGAAAACATTTTTTAAATAATTACTTTAAGAGATATTTCACATTTTCTAAAATGGAAAATCAACGTCATACAATTGTTATCTTTCTCTCGCAGCGTACTCAGAGCAGTGTGTATGAGAAAGACAAGTATAGGGGAAATGTGACGTTATACTGATTTCTCGAAAATAAAATACTGTTAAACTAGGAACAATTAAGATTTTTTAATACTATGAATCGCTTCAAAACTGAATGAAGTTTTATTTAAAATAATAAAAAAAATTGAGTGGAATACCCCATTGTTGTGAATTTCGAGCCAATAAATAAGATATTAATTAATACTGTCCCTCTATATTTTTTCTATTATTTCTTCTAATATAAAATTTAGCAATAGAGAGCATGATAAATATTTTAAACTGAAAATTTCATAAACGTCTTATTATTCTTCAAACCAGTATATCAAGCTATTCCGTCAACTTTAGCTAAGAACTTAGCAAATATTTACTTATATAATGCAAGATTTGCATCGAGTAGAGAAAAACATCCATCAAATTGAAACTAGTGAGTCAGGCGAGTCGCAATGAAACTAGAAATTCTGTCTCGTTCAGATTCTGCTCAAAAAAATAAATATCGTCTCGCGTTACATTAGTGATAAAGAATTATTTCTACATACTAGGGGAGTTTTTTTTTATGTTATCTACCTAGCTATAAAAACAACGAGTTAATGAACAAATAAAATTTTATTTTTCAACGTTAGAACTGTAAACACTAACACACTTCTTGCAACGTTTTTCTAATAAAGCCATGCCTTCAAAAAAAAATCTTGCTAACTCTGCAAAATACAACTACACGGCGTTTTCCAAGTTATCATTCGACAAAAAGCGACGCCCTCCCAAATGTTTTTTGAGTTTTGGAAAGAGATAATAGTCACAGGGGGCGAGGTCAGGACTGTAAGGTGGATACTGTAATTTCTCAAAGCCGCATTCATTGACTACTGCTTGAACAATTCGTGCTTTATGAAGCCTTGCAGTTGTCGTGTAGAAGCAGATTTTTCTGAACATAATTGTGGGGTCTTTTTTCTCGTATAGCTTTCAAGTTCTTAATTGTATCTTTGTAGATATTCCTCGTTATTGTAGTCATTTTGCCATATACTTAATTAAAAGAATACCCTCCGCGTCCCAGAAAACTGTACCCATTACTTTCCCCGCAGAACATTGTGTCTTCGCCTTCTTGGGTGGTGGAGAGCCCTTATGAATCCATTGCATGGACTCTTATCCCCTGTTATAATAGGGGATTCCAACTCAATCGAATTAAAGGAAAATAGTAAAAAAAATACGAATGTATATGCTGAATAACGAATATTAATAAAATAAATGAAATGGTATAATTGAGATATTTCGGAAATAAGGGGTTTTTTGTTATAGCACTTCGAAACTAATATGAAATCAATATATAATATTTCGATTGGCGACCGAAAACCGCCTATACATGCATAACAAATAGCGTGTTAGGAGGTGGGAGTTACTACAAATGGAAGTTAAGAAATTCAAATTCGAAAGGAGAGGCTAACATTTCTGTACTGCAGTTATTAAACAGTTTTTAGTTTAACTTAAATTTCTTGCATTAAACTTAATAATTTAAATACACCTGTTATTATAAAGTATGTAGACTTATACAGTGTTATAATACTCATTTATTTTATGTAAATATAACTTAAAATAGTATATATTTCAAGAACATTTAGGCCCATGATGAAAACAGTTTGATAAAAAAACACATAAGCGTGACGTCACGTCAATCTTTTCAAAATTCGGGAGACCATAACTCGCTTATTAATAAGAATTTTTTCGCCGGATTTTCATCAATAGTCTTAGTTTTCCTAATATTTTCAGATTAAATTATAAAAAAAATGGTGGAATCCCCATTCTGTAGAAAAAGTCTTCATCTTGGGATAAAGCAGTCAAATTCTCCTCGCAAATTTGTCGTCTAAACAGTTTTTGTTCGGGACTGAGCACTCTGGGAATCCATCGTGCCAATACTTTGCTCATTCCCAAATCTTCGTGTAGAATTTTAAAAACACTCGTTTCTGATATTACTATTTCTCTAGCAATAACTGAAACTTTTACTCGGCGTCGGCGGTCAGTCAACACCAAATCTTCAACTTTATTGATGATTTCTTCAGTTCGTGCTTCCAGAGGTCTTCCACACTTTGGGTCATCATAAATGGATTCCCTGTCCCATTTAAACTGTTTGCACCAATATTTGACTTGGAAATAGGACGGGCTGTTTTCTCCATACACTGCCACCATTCTCTCATGGATATTCTTCGGGCTACTGTCTTCTTTCGATAGAAATTTTATGATGCTTCTATGTTCAAGTTTCAAATCAATCATTTTCGTTTCTTTAGGGCCGGTCTTTTCACCTTCGGATAAAGTTTCGGATAAAGTTATCTGGTGGATAAATCAAAAATGTGTCTTTCCACCTTCAGATAAGGTTATCCGCCAGATAAATATTGCCTATCTGACAGATAAGTTATCCCGGACTTTTCTACCGGATAAATATGATATCTGACAGAAACATATGAATTGATGCAATAAATTTGGAGAAATGTCAAATACATAATATTTTGGTAGAATACAAATATGTAAAATTACTGTATGTACATGTAATTTCACAAATCTATTTATTATTTTTTATTATATATAGCGCCAGAAAATTTTCAAGTGACTGGCAAAACTGATATTCCTGCTTACAAATCGTACTTATTTTTTATTGTTATATAATATACCAAAATTTTAAATAAATATACACCCGATTATGGATATCAGGGATATGGACAAGAAGAAATCCAAACAAATAAAACATTTCACATCTAAACTTTGAGAGACAATTTTTTTTTTGCTTCTCAGACACTTTTTCCATCATCCTTTCCTTCTAGTCTGTAGTTAGTACATCCCTGGTAAATCATTTTCACTGTTAGCATAGTTAATATTGTTGTAAACATATTTTATCATTGTTGTAATCAAGTATGATCATTCTTGTTATCAAATTTAATCATTACTATCTTCCATTATACAATTTAAAAATAAATTTTGGAGGCATTATATTTGCTTTTTTTGTCGGTCCAAGGGAGGTCAACTGTCCCTTCTTGATCCACCTCCCCTCCCCCTAACGGCGCTCCAGGATATGTCCTTTTATTTTCTATGATATGCTTATACTTGCACCTTAGTACAACTACAAATAAATGTAGAAATATTCCTTATTTCAACAATTTCAAAATTATTGCAGCTCTCACGTTTCTTTCAATTTTCATAATCTTTAAACATTTCCAAATATGAACAGAAAACAATAAACTGCACTCAGAATATTTATTCAAATTACTTTTAAATTATAAATTCTTGTTCACAGTAAATATTTTTAATTACGTCAAAAAGATCATAACCACAAATGTCAAAACACAAATATTAAGCAACTTGATCGAAACAAAACTTATATAGTATCAGGTATAGTATTTTCGTGCTCTGCCTTATTACATTTGCAATTATGTTATCTCTTTTTAATTTTATCAGAGATTTCGGAACTGCATATACCGCACTTATCTGTAGGATAGTTATCCGTCAGATAAATTTGAAATGAAAGACAGAAAAAAGTTATCCGTCGGATAAAGTTTCAGATAAGTTTATCTGGAGGATAGCTAGCCGGAACTTTATCTGAAGGTGGAAAGACCGGCCCTTAAACTGATATAAAAATGACAAATGTTAAGTGATTGGAGCCAAATTTGGAGATGACACTATAAAATGTCACAGAAACTTGACATAAGAAAATTGTCGAAATAGCACATTGTTTTCATAGCTAGGTAGATAACATAAAAAAACTGCCCTCGTAAGTACATAAATATACCGTGAGTATTTTTTAACGTGAAACATTGGGTTTGTCATATCCATAGTTACGACTTGACATTTGATTGACAGCAATGTATTTGCCCGTTCCATTTAAAATGAAACATAGGGAACGAATTTGACATTTGATAAGACGTCAAAGAGGTTAATTTTGTTTAAATAATTATACCTGCATTCTAAATTAAAATTAGTTGTAGAAAAAATATATTTAAATATAATACTTCTGTCAAATTCATTTCCCATGTGTCATTTTAAATGAGACAGACAAATACATTGCTGTCAATCAAATGTCGAATTATAACTTACAGGAAAATTCAACGGTTATCTGTCATATTGACAAGATGTCATTAGAGGTTAATTTTGTTTAAATAATTATACCTATTTTCTAAAAATTAAATTTAGATGTAGAAAAAATACTGTGGTGCACCTTATGCCCGAAATATGTTTAGTGTTCTCGAGTGGTTTTCTGATTCCGCTAAATTTCTAACAATATTTAAATATATTTCTTCTGTCATATTAGTTCCCTATGTTTCATTTTAAATGGAACGGGCAAATACATTGCTGTCAATCAAATATCAAGTCGTAACCATGGATATACAAACCCAATGTTTCACGTTAAAAAATACTCACGGTATAGATCAATATACGAGGGGAGTTTTTTATGTTATCTACCTAGCTATGAAAACAATATGCTATCGCGACATAAAGTAAAGTAAAAGTTACTGTGACCTTTTCATGTCTACAAAGACACAATTAAGAACTTGAAACTGGCTATACGCGAAAATAAGACCCCACAATTATGCTCAGAAAATGCTGCTTCTGCACAACAACTGCAGGGTGCATAAAGCACGAATTGTTCAAGCAGTAGTCAGTGAATGCGGCTTTGACGAATTACAACATCCACCTTACAGTCCTGACCACGTCCGACTATTATTTCTTTCCAAAACTCAAAAACATTTGAGAAAGAGTCGCTTTTTATCGAATGATGACTTGGAAAACGCAGTGGAGTCGTATTTTGCAGAATTACCAAAAGATTTTTTTTGCAGGCGTAGCTTTATTAGACAAACGTTGGAATAAGTGTGTTAGTGTTAACGGTTCTTACGTTGAAAAATAGAATTTTATTTGTTCTCTAACTGGGTGTTTTCATAGCTAGGTAGATAACATAAAAAACTCCCCTCGTAGTTAAGTTTCAGGGCGGTAAGTGCAGTTTACCGTTGCTAGAGATTAATGTCAAGGTTAATGTTTGGATACCAAGATGAAGTCGACTTATACAATATTATTAGAAAGCGGAGTAAATACAGTTAACGCACGTGATCCTTATTATATTTCTTCCACGATCGGACATTTTGAAGCACTTTTATACAATCATCTAAATAAAATTTAAAAATATTTTCAAAATTTACGATTATGGCCAATTTTTCAATCTCTGGTTAAATTTTGAACTTCTAGTTAAGTAAATAATATTGAATCGTTTTATTGACATGATAAATCTGTCGTTTCACAATTCATTTCGTTTCAATATTGTTTATTTAACTAAAATTTTACCCAGATATTGAAAAACCGGTCCTAAAAGTAGTTAGCCACAGAAAAAAAAAAAATATCATCACGGCATATTACCCATTTCTGGGTGTGCCAATCTGCTTTATCGCAGATATCGGTAATGATGATGACATATTTGTACCGTGCGGGCGCTTACCAGGCGTCACCTCACGGGCACTCATTGCTGGCGTGGAGAGTGTGCCACAGGGGTCACTTTTGTGCCATTTAAAATTCGAAATATTTGGCGTCGGTCGGGATCGAACCCGGTACCCCCAGGTTCGCGACCAGACACTCAGGCACGAGGCCACAGGAATTTTCTATTATTTTTCGTTTTTGAGTTATAGGTTTCAGAGTAAAACTTTTTATTCACTCATTTTGAAAATATGTATCTAACTCGAATCTCGCTTATAAAGAAAGAAAATTATATATTTTTTAAGTATTACGAGTATAACATGGTCTAATAATATTTTTTTAAAACTTAATAATTCTCGAAATATAACACTAACATTATCTCAAGAATTTTCAAAAAATCTAATTACATTACGTTATTCTACATGAAAGAAAAGATTAAAAGAAATTGAATATTTTTTCTGTATCTCTTATATTAACTAAGATTCGAGGTATTTTCAAATAGAGCAAAATGAAGTTTGTAGCTTAGAAACAAAAAACGATAGAAAATTCCTCTGGCAATATTTTTTGTCTTAGCAAATTGTGTATAAAAGTAGAATAAAAAAATCATGGAAAATATTTTATACATACAAATTCGTTTACGCGCTAGTACCTACATTTTTATATAGAACGATAAATAGATACCTAGTCTCGATATAGTTGTTATGGAAACCGTGTCTAGTACATAATCACTGCTTGTAATTTTTGTTTAGATTTTTGCAAAAACATGCATATGTTCAATTACACAGGAAAGAGTAAATTATGAAGTAAATTATCTATGAAAATAATTCCCCGGCTGTAATGAAATACTTCACGAATACGGCTGTGGTTGATTACGGTTAAGTATAATTGCATTAATTAGTGGGTCGTTGTGTCGATGCATCAGCCTCCTACACGGTCGGGTCAAAGAGCCATACAGCTGCCCTTTAAATGAGTGATGGTTCATTCATAATTCCACGAGTGGATAGTAAGGAAATAATTACTCCGTAGGAAATGTTTCTAATTAGTGTACACTAGATAAATTAAACGTAGGAGATAAGTACATTATTTTAACATATTATGTTTTGATAAACGTATGTGTTTTATTCGTATTTATTTTTCATTTATATTTATTATCAATATAAGTATGGTACCTACATATACCTAAATATGATAATAATAATAATAATAATAATAATAATAATAATAAATCAGAGCAAAAACTCCACACAAAAGGAATGGCAATAATAAATAAATTTTGTATTATACATGTTATAGTAATTGTGATGTAAACCAATTTTACATAATCGGTGCAAATGTTCTGATTTTTAAACAAGATGAAACAAAGTTGAATATATACCATACCTAAATATTAAAATATGCTTATTTTAATATAATTAGGTTTTTCTTTCACAGCTTTCAAGAATAATATTTACGTTGTTGAATTTCACCAACAAGGTTTCAATTTTAAGTGACCCTTAAACAAAAATATTGAAATCGAAATTATAGCACAATGCATATTTCACTGGACATTTGATTTCGTTGCAATATTGTCTATCTAATGGGTCATTCTGTTTACATCTGTAAGTCTTACAGATCTGTAAATCTATAAAAAACTGACAAAAGCACATCTATTCTATTCTAATTATACATACGAGTGTATTGCGATTTTGTTCATTATTTACAGATTTACAGATTTGTAAGACTTAGTGATCCCAGTGGTCGGTTCTACCTACCATTGCAGATTTCTCTTTCAATACAAAATGTATGTTTCAAATTTATTATTTTTTTCTGACAATTTGAAGAACTTGACCAAGTTCAATATATTGAACTTAAAATTGTGCAAATTTACCAATATTTACATTTATCACTTTTTTTTTCATATTGAAATATCAAAACACATTATTTAACAGTCATTAAATTAAATTGACATGTTGATGTTAAAATTACTAGAAATCAGTAAAAAAAAAAAAAAAAAATTGAAGAAAACATATAATATGCTCTATATTCGGCTTACTATGAACTTAAAATTGACGCAAAAATATCCAGACGAATGTTTAAAATCATATTTAAACAAAATACTGTACATTAAAACTTTGACATCAATATTCAAAACCATAACAGTAATTAAATAAAGAGACAAGCGACTCCTAGACCTTTTGCACAATATTTGTTTTAGAACAATTTCAAGGATCGACTAGTTTCGAGTGTATTGAACGTTATGCAATATACATATTTTGCCAATCAAAATCTCTTTGCTCAATAAGGTCTAAGGGCCACTTAGAGAAATAATTCAAAATATGATCAATATATTATAAATATTTATTTGCCATAAGTCTGATATAACAAAAAGGAAAATAAAACAAAACAAAAAATGAGACAATTTTCCTTTTTACCTCTCGCTAAGAGAGGTATTGGATTCATGCTAAAATTCGCATACCCAGATTTTAGTGAATAAGCACGATTTAAGGTCCCTATAATCCGTTTATACCATTTTTAAAATGATGTCTGTGTGTGTGTGTGGATGTGTGTATGTGTGTATGTTTGTATGTGTGTATGTGTGTATGTGTGTATGTCTGGATGTTGTAGCCACGATTCCTCAAAAACTATAAGAACTATTTAACTATGGATTCCTCAATCTGACATTCCTGAGAAGAGCTGAAAAGGTTTTGGTAACAATTGAACAACCGGAAGTAGTAGTTTTTAAAAGAAATTCTTCCAAATATTAATTTTTGAAAATTTTTGATATTACTAATTTTGAAGAATAAAATTCTACACCTGATACATTTAAATTTTTTATTATATCTTCTATAAATTTAGAGATAAAGACGCTATAATATATAGAATATCGGGATATAACAAGTCGAGTAGGCGAAACTACACTAAGGAAACCAGTTGACAAAGTCAAATGTTTATAACCTAATTTGTAAATGACAGATTTCAGTGTCAAAAATTAACAGTTTTAGTGACATTTTGATAGCTTTTTCTGGGAAGTACATTTAATCTTTCTTATTGTTTTATTAATTAAATATTTGCAATTATAGGTAATATGCATATATCCATCAGAAATACCGCCAATCTGGTTAATGAATTGGAAGAATTTGTGACATTTAGAAACTCCCTCATACAATTAGAATTATATGTGTGCAGAAGACATGTTAAATACAATAAAAAACAATATTTGGGTAAAGTCCTGTAATATTTTGTTATAAAACGACGGTTCGATAACAAAGTGCAATACAATACTTATACATATAGTCTAAAATGGAAATGGCGAGAGGTCTTGTGCTGGTCACAACAGATTTTTAGAATTGTATAAAGGAAAGATTACATGTTATTAATATGTAATTATTTCATTATTTATTAATCAAAAGCAGATTATGATGAAGAAAAGTTAAGCAAAAGCACATTTGAGACTAACGCACTACTTAGGAAAGAAACGAAATTCAGTGAAGAACGGCTTTTAGTGGCCGATAATCGGTAGTCTGCTAGCCGGTCAAAACCTTAGTCGGTACATCACTAATTATTACACAGGACATGATTTACTTGGAGGTCTCTTTTTTATTAATTTTATTTTCATATTTTTATTTCAATTTATCTAATTATTAATTTTTAAAACAATTACTTTCACATACCTATACTTGCCTACATAATGTACAGATTAATATTTGTAACTTTCAACAAATTAAATGATAAGTTTTTATTCAATTATAACATTTCCGTTATAGTTCATTCCAATTTTTTTCCAGAAATTTCATGGTAAAATTCTACTAGCTAGTTACTACAGTTGAGTCAGTCATCAATATAAAAGTGAGTAACGTTTACAGGTAGAATTTCCTGCTGCATAGAAAAACGGCCGGAAACATGTTGTGAACATAACAATGTGAGCATTATCATTGCATTTAATTTTTATCATCCTCGCAGATTCCAACAATTCAAATGCCTTTTATTATGACAAAAAAAAGACTAAGTACGACAAATAATTGTCATTTTTTTAAATAAAATCATTTACTGTTGTGAAGTAATATTTCTACCGTTGTAAATTTAGAATTGTGTAAATAAAAAACAATACCTTCTAAATTAACATTTTAGAAACAAATTTCGAAACCGCAACTTCCTTTTGAAATAATTTTGTTGAGTAAATTTCTTCATACTTTCAACAATTATTCTTTTATATACTTATACGCTAGTAAGTAGATAGTAGGAGCAATATTTATTCATATTTATATTCATTTATTATAATAATATTTTGTAATTATAAAAAATAGCAATAGCGTAAACTAGCGTTTACATCCGGCCTGTGTTAATAATTCATTGAGGAAGATAAATCAAATTCTATATACGCTCTCTTCAGTAAGCGAAAAACAAAAACAGCCATAACCTACAAAGAATGATATTTATTAACAAAACCTAACTTTATCAATACTAGGGTTGTTCGAAATTGGTAAATTGTGATCGGACATTGATCTTTAATTTTGATCGATCTTGATTAAATTGATTTATATAAGTCGATCAGTTCAATTATTTCATTGCTACCTGTATTAAATATTAAAGGAATAAAGAAAAGGTATTGTCAATAACTATAACAATTTGAAATTTTTAGTATTGGCCAGTCATTTCTTATAAAATTACAATAATCAGAATATAAAAAACTAATGTAGTATTCATGATAATCCCATGCGTAAACATAACCTTACCGGCTGTTGGATAGATCTTCTGATTAACCAATAAGATCAATTAATCGATGTTGTCCATGATCATGTCGATCGGCCAATCGATTTTCTGATCAGATCGATCAAATCAATGTTTTTTCACAGCCCTAATCAGTACTAGTATTGTTCAATTCTATGATTAGGCAATATTCGTTAAAGTGGAAAAAATCGGGTTTGGGTATTTTCAGGTGTTCAAAACTAGTTCGGGGCTATTTTTCAGACAATGCCCGAATTCGAGTATAGAATGTAACATACCTACATATAATATTTCATGTTTTGCAAAAAGAACTAATAAAATGCAAGAATTGTGTTTCGATAAATTTTGATATTTATATTCTACATTGCCACATTAATAGGACAGACATGTATTTTAAAAGGTATATTGAATATGGCGGGAGGACGGGCGTACGTGACACTTAATCTTTCAAATGAAACAAATATGAAGTCTAGTAATATGTATAAAATATTTAAAATATTAATTGAATTTATTGCTATCCAAGGTAACGCAACTATGGGCCATCCAGCGAATCAAGCGGTTTACGTCATAAATACAATATCACTAGAAACAATGACGTCATATATTAAAAAATTTACATGAGCATGTAAAACGAATTAAAATATGATCTGTGGGTTGCCTTCATAAATCCAAATCTTTCTTAAAAAGGTACGTCTGCGTCTGGTATCATTTTTTTCCAGCGAAATCCAATTTTATTTAAAATATTCTGAACGATACTGCCGTTATAATTCTTGTAGTATATGCAACAAACTATCTAGTATTATGTGAGATCCTTAAAAAATACAGAATACCGCATACGCATATCATACAATTTCTCACTGTTTCTGTACATTGTGTATAGCGTTTGCCATACGCTATACATATAGATTTAATTTTCAAATTATTACTAACAAATAGAACGAAATATTACCTCAATATTACAATTCAGTGAAAGTAAGAGTCCACCAATCTATTTTTCATTTTCAAAATAAATCATTAAATTAACTACAAGCTCTTGAATTTGACATGACAGACCATTTGACATTTAGTCAATGAACAACAAAACCAAAAACAAAATGAAATCACAATACAGGTTGAAAAGTATAATATAGACATATAATATTTAGTAATATACATGTTCAGAATTACCAATATTAAAAAAATATAATCAAACGTCATTTTGAAAAAATTTACAAAATTTTACTTAATAATAATATATCCAAATATAATTATTTCTATTAAAGGTGTTAAATACATAATAATAAAAAACCAATAAAATACCGTTAATAAAATATATTTAAAAATATAAAGAAAATTTCAAATATCCCTAAACGCGATGACGTAACCCGCTTGATTCGCTGGATAACCCATAACTCCAATAACACTTCGTATAACCACAGATCTCATCACTATAGTTATTAGTTGTCGAGTAAATTTGATAAAATGAACAAATTCGAAACAATTTCTCTCTGAAACGAAATGTCAAATAAGTAATTGAATATTGCTCTCAAAATTTAGATTAGCTCTTATTTGTTTATGTCAAGTTTAAAATTTAAATGTTAGCGGTGCAATTGGGCAAATTTAGTATATATAGAAGTAAATTTTACATGAAGATTAAATTTCTTTAAAAAACCGGCGGCCCTAAAACATATAGATATTTGTTCTATTTTTCTCATTTTCACCAATGTAAGCGATTATGGGCCCGATTCTCAATTTTCACCTTCCTGATATGATATGAAGTTATAAATTTATATCATATCACTTGTCAGTGTCATGATATTATTTGTCAAATGTAAAGAAATACATGCACAAAATTCATATTTTCTTATTAAGTGCAGCTAATATTGTCAACATACGGTAAATACATACAATTTCGTACTTCCTCACTCATTTATATCAGATCACTTTGCAATTGAGAATAGCTCCAAGTGATACAGTGAAAAATTTTCACCGCATATCACTTCGGTGAAAATTGAGAATTAGGCCCTATATTAGCAATTGCCTGACCAGAAAAGGACAAAAAGTATTTATATACTCGTAAAAGTTGTTTTTTTTTTTATTTTAGTGTTTCGCAGTTACATACATCATTCGTTGTCTGCGGTGTTGAAGATATAAATTTATATTTGACTATTCAAATTTCAAATATGCCATATTACACATTAAAATCAGTCTTATATTCTTATCCATATCACGTGTAAATATTTAGCTTAATTACAAATTACATGTACATTCTCCTTCATACATGTGGACACCTACTGATAACAGCGATAGTACTGAATGTTTACATGTCATTATACAGTCACAATTAGATATTCTATATCGTTATTTTTCAAGATAATGCCCACCTGGACGAAACAATATTTTGATATAAACTTTATAATTTCTTAATTTTCCGAATACATATTGGTTTTCATTACATAAAATTTGAAATTGTGGAAAATAAATGTAAATAAATTTGATTAAATTTGATTACAGTAAATATTTTTTTAATAAAAATGATTTATTCACGTCAAACGTATCGACAGAAACGAATAATAAATAAAGAAACATTAAATACAATAAATGGAATAACTTATAAACCAAGATATGCCCATAGCTCGTTGAATAGTTAAGTTCATATTTTGAAAAATTATTCATTTTGATGCTAGACAGATATTTTATTACAAATGAAGCAAAAATAATTATAAAAAATATAAAAATAAGGCCATACTATATATTTAGTACGGTGGGTTGGTGGGCATATCGGTACCTATTAAGTTATTAAGATAATTAATGTTTGATATGATATTTAACAAAACATTTGCCAAGAAGTCCTATGTTGCATTTTTGACACTTAGTCATTGGTTCTTTCATGGCATAGGGCACATCTAGTTTGTTTTTCCTGGGAGATAATTCGGTGGTTGGTCCGATCATTACGAATATTTTTGCAATCTTGAGCTGATTTTTTACCGTTGGAATAAAAATTAGGTAGAATAAATTCAAAATTGTTCTTTGAGAAAGTTTCTGAAACCAAATTATTGTAGCTGGCTCTTTCATATTCCTAGGTATATTCATGTATTGTTAGTAAGAAAATCCATAAAAAAACTTTTCATTTCGTACAACGAATTTTTTTGCCTAAGATTTTGGTACAATAATATGAAGTAAATTATATCACTAACGAATTATGGAAAAAGCTCTAGTGGTGATTGGTGAATCTAAATCATCATTATGGTTGGTATAAAAAGCAAATGTACGGAAAGCAACACAAATTTTCATTCACCTAACCATAGCTAATACTTTGCATTTTTTATTTCCAGTAGATTTTTTGTTTCTAGGCGACTTTGCGGATTTGACAGAAGTATTTCATCCTCAGACGAAATGTTTTTATTAGAATACATTGCGTTTGGTAGTAACGAAGTTTTTTATTAAAGAAATTTTCCTTCTCAGAATCTTCATCTGTTAAAGATTCCATATTATCACATTTGTAGTCTTCTAATATTCAAAAAGCTTGTTCCAGCGAAAATACACCTTAAGTAATAACTTCGGTAATAACGCAACAGAAAGATACATATATGCCCAGAGTACACTAACTAAAAAGTAATACTAAATATAACCGTGAGTTTAAATATTTTCAAAATTTTTGAAACAAGCATAATAATTTACTGATAAACGAAATTTTAAAATAATTCAAACAATAAATTGCATAAGAAATATATATATATATATATATATATATATATATATATATATATATATATATATATATACCGGGTGACACTGAAAGACGAGGTACTCAAAATAACTTTTTTATTTATAATTATTTTATAATTTTCTTGATACATTTGCAAAACTAGGCCTTGGGGCTCACAAATCATGATATTGCTATGATTCTATTGCTTCCGGTTTAACCGAAAGTGACATTAACTTTCAGTTTTCAAATGGGACGTCCTATAATTTTTTATATATTTGGAATCTTCGCAAAATCACGAATTCTGCGTTATGTTTGAAGTGTATTTTATTAAAGAATTAAATTACAAAAACGTAAGAGAAAATTTTGAATAATTAACCTGGCTAAGCCATGATATCAAGCAGGCTATGAAAACAGCTGATATATTATTGAGTAATATTTTTTTATATCTCTTATAATTACGGAGTTATTTGACATTTTTAAAAATCGTGATTTTCAGTTTTTTTTTGAATAATTTTCAGACTGTTCGAAATTTTGAATGTTTCTTAACGGAATCTGAATCAACCCTCAAAACTACACAACATTGCCCATTTCACCGACCTCGTAGCTCTTATAGTTTCCGAGATCCCAATGGTAGCCTAATCAGTTTGGGACACTCTGTATATATTGTAATTAATAACGTAACATAGGCTATGACACGAATTAACGTGACGTCATGCTCGGCTCTCCTCGAGTTTTTTATACAAGGTCGGAAAACAATATCTGTCAAAAAGAAACTTTAGTTTCAAATGGGAATAAATCGCGCACTCATCACCGGTTGTAAAACTGTTATTGGTGTTTTTGGCCAGATTTTAAAATAAAATTTTAGTTGCTTCCCAGCCTTCTCTCAAAAAGATTAAAATTCTTTCTTGAAAATTTTGTTAGAATTTGGTTAGAATGTTCACAACATTTTGACATCTTATAAAATAATATGAATGTAAGCCCAAGCACACTTAAACATTTAAGTTTATAAAGCTTCCGAGAACAGTCAAGAGATGACATTGCTATACGATCCAAATGCCAACCATTTAAGTCCCCACCCTGAGAAACATTCAAAAAGCGGCAGAAACGTATGCGAAGTGCTGAATCGTGAAAAATATTACTGAAGAGTGATTCAGTCATTGTGTTTTGTATAATGTTGAATAATTTATAATATGTTTAAAAGAATATAAAATTAAAATCAAAGCAAGCAATTTTTATAGTAATTAAAATATCAAGTACACATGAAACACATGATAGTTATGATATTTATGAGTTGTCATTAATTGTACGACATATTACAATAAAATATAAATTTTCACTTCGAATGTGCAGTCTTCAGCACACAATTTTTTTCAATGTTTCAAATAAAAATTGTATATATTTATATTCTAAGCCTAAAGCACTAAACAGATTTTATTTTGCATGTTTGATAACTTGTAAAAATTGCTCATTTGTAGCGATAGCCATGGAATTACAAAAAAAATTACAAAGAAATTCATATCGTTTAAACTGTCAGAAATTTAATTTTATAGGTTACAACGAGGTTACAAAATGTGAAAAATAATAATAATAATAACAGTTATTTAAGTAAAATATTTTTAAAATGATATCTGTGTTTGTGTAGTGATTTAGGTGCAGAATTGAATATTCTGTAACTTTTATTTGAAAACTGAAATTCTTTGTAACTTTGTTTCAATTCCAAGGCTATCGCAACAAATGAGCAATATTTATACGATTTCAAATTCGATTTTACTAGTTACCAAACGTGCAAATTTAAATCTGTTTAGTGATTTAGGCGTAGAATATAATTATCTACAACTTCTATGAAACATTTTTGGATAAAATTAATTGGGGACTTTTGCGCAAAGAAAAACTGTTTTCCCATGTTAAACGCCTATAGCCAAATTTTTAATTTACAGCCTGTATGTATATCATCTACCGTGTGATTTTATTCAATAACAGATGCGCGCAGATAATCGATACTCTCGGGGTGTCGGGGTGTAAGGTGCAGTTCGGTCTCTCATTACATTTTCATATTCATTGATTCTTTATATATTACTTTCACAATGATGACACTAGCTGATAACGGTTGATAGCGAATCTTATTTACAAGCACTTGTTTTTATCTCTAGCAAGAGATAATAATTTCAGAGAGTAATCGATTTTGGAAGCAGCAAGTGGAAAACGTATTGACAAAAAAATCAAACAAGATAATAATTTTCTTCTCCTAAATTCAAAAAAACCAGCATAATATTAATTATAATATATGATTTTGATCTGATCAATTTAGTGGTAACCCGAAAAATAGAACATACAATTTTTTAGTTTTATCACTTAATAAAATTAATAAATGTTGCTTCCTTTTTTCTCAAAACGAATTTTATTTCTGGTTCGTTATTTTACTTTAAAATATTTTACATATTTTTTTATGAAATTGGTAATAAAGGTGTCTCATTTATTGCGACTAAAATCAATGTTATAGTATAAAAAAACAAGAGACTAAAATGAGTGTGACTTTGATTTTGATAATGCAAACAACGTCATGAAGAATGTTTAAATTCAACACAGTACCACTATCAATTAGATCCACTAAGCGGTTCGCCATTTGAAATGCAATATTATTAAAATAATTAGTGAGTTTAAATTTTGATTGAGTCATAAAAGTGGTATCGCAAAATAAATACTTTTTCCTACAACCGTAGTTGCGAAAAAAATAAATGTTATTTTTTCCTATTAATTATGAAATATACACTAATTCTAAACATATTAATGTTAAAATTATTAGAAAATATAAAACTTTTCATTCATAATTTCCATAAATAAAGTTCGCGGAGGATTTCTTGTGACGTAGCCTATTAATAATTATATAGTTCGACCAAGTCTGTATGACTCATACAAGCTTGTAGTAATACCACGAAGAAGCGAAAATGTTGAATTATGTTTTAATTGTATCATACAAATATTTACAGTATAATTCTAGAAGTAAAATAACAGATTCAAAAGTATTATTTAACAGTACGTATATTTTATAATTATTTACTTGAATACCAGATATGTTCAAGATGCTTAATTCTTATATAGACTTCATAATTTTGTCACCAGGTGGCTACACACTCCAGGGAATGTACAATTGCGGCCAAAAAAATGGAAACACCTACGTTTATCTAGTTAGCTGTTTTTATGAATTTTTAATATTGCAATTTGACTTCCTTGTCAATATGACAACAAATAATGTCACACAAGCAGTGGCGTTTCATTATGAAATCCATAAAACTGTTTTTATTTACTTAATTTTTATTTACTAATTAAATAATTTAATCAAAACAGAGAAAGAGAAACGTATTACTTATATCAAAAATAAAATATAATGAAAAACACAAAATTATAAACCAAAAAAACAAAAACAAAGAATTAATATTTTATGGGGGCACAATTTTTTTCTATCACAGTTGAAATAGCTCTCATCTTTTCGTTTTCATTCATTTGTCGAGGCATTTTAGTGCTTTCAAATTATTTTCATTTAATCTGACATTGACATTTATGAAAATAATGACAGAAAATTTACGACGCCTATGATTGAATATCCTGGCAAAGACTGAATTACAAAAATAAAAAATAGGTGTTTCCATTTTTTTGGCCGCAATTATACATGTAATTTTTAGTGATATAACCTATGTTTTACGTGTTAAAATCATATTTTATTTTTCTTTTCTATATCAGCAGATTTAATGAAACTAATGAATTTATGTGAAAATGAATAATTTCTTTTGAAATAATGCTTCTCTCAAACATATAAATCGTTTCAGATAAAAATGGTAGTATTGTGTACAGGTGCACAACCGAGAGTGTACCGTTAGGGCAAGAAAGACTGTGATTGGTATTAATAAAACACGTCACCACGGGAAATTTTAAATAAGAGTTTTGTTTAAAAAAATTATATTTTGAAAAATATACAGTTGCCAGACATAAAATATGTATTAAAGTGAATAACTTAACAATTCTTTCAGAATGAATTGGAGAATGCGCAACTACCCTATTGTCAAATAATACTAACAATATTTGAAGATCCCTGTACACTCACACTCAAAGTTATGAGAAATGGCATGAACATTTCAGGTGTAGGAAAAATATTGTATGCAACTCGTGTGTAAATAGTATTTTTTATCTCGTGCTAATTTCCACATGAGGCACAGCCGAATGCGTAAAACATTGCATTCGATCAAAAAGTACTCACATACTTTACACACTTGTTACATAAATAACTATTTTGATAAAATAAATTAAATAAGAATCATATTTTTTATATATTAATGACTTATTAAAAAGAATTTGAAGTTAACTGAAAAAATATTAGCCATTATCATAAAAAAACGAAGTAAAATAAAAACATGAAAAATTCATCTATCTTCTGAGATTCGTTCGTAGTCTTCATTAGCCCATAGGCAGTGGACAATGTCTACCTAGGCCTAGGCAATCCGTCCCATTTGATACAACCGAATTTAGTGTAAAGTAAATCAATTGACTTCTTGACACTAAAACTGGCTGTTGGGATTAGTTGGCAAGTTTCAAAGCTTACAAACAATTTCAATTATTTCAAAAATAAATCCTACATGTCTATAAACCTAATTAAATTTATAAACTTGCATTTGATGAATAGTAGGTAACTATTACTTATTGAAACAATATTTTTACTAAAGAGATATTATTTACACTAAATATTGAACAAATAATATTTTACTGTTCATTCACTATTTCCAAATAACATCTGAACATACACTGTTAATATTGATCGTTTATGAAAAACTATTTATTTGCATAATAACTTTGTATTCTAGTATTCTCTTATAATTACAAGTACATATGTACTCGTTATAATGACTATTTAATTGCAATGCAACATTAATCTATGAATCATTATCAACATTTTCAGAAAATAAATATATTTTACAAGGAAAGTAATTCAAAAATATTACAAAAATGAGACAGAAGTATATTTAAGAGTAGACATATTTATACGATGAATCATGATATTAGTGATTCATTGACTATAACGTCATGAACGAAACAATAATTAGTGACTGATAATGCAATTTTATCTTTCATATAGGTGTACACACAAATGGAATATATTCTTTGTTAAGAATTTTGTAACCTAATTTTACCATTACCACTAAATTCTTGTAGGAACAAGTTTCTTAATATTTTCAAATAAAAACTAATTTTATAACTATTTTGGTTTGGTTTATTAAATTAATATGCAGAGGATAATAAAAATTTAAGAAACAAAATAAATACATATAACAATTACAACAAAAAAAAAACAACTAAAATAATATTTGCATAAGGCGTAAAGAAAATTAATTTCATGTAGAAACAATTATCAGTTGATTACAAATTTCAATTACTCACAATAAAACTGTTAATGTAAATTTAATTGTTTAGATGCATTTTTTAAAGACTTACGATAAATGTAACAAAGAAAAAATTCAGTGATAAGATAATAACATAAACAAAGACGAAAATGTCATGAAACATACATATATATTTTTTTAAAATGTCAATGGAATATTTTGGTAGTTTAAATTTCTGGGAAATGTTTTAATGTTTCATGTGACTAAAGGTAAAAATACGTTGTGTGAATACATAACTATGGCTGTGGGTAACCGTAACCATCATACCTATGATTTTTTTTAAGTTTATAAAGTTAAAAAAGTTAACAGCTATTTGAGAATCTCGTTGAGAATTTGTCATATACGAATACATTCAAATATTAAATACAAAATACTTTAAATAAAAGTTGTAGAGGACCTACTTATAAAATTCTACATAAAAATTAAATCAGTAAACAAAATTAATTTCGTGTGATTAGAAACTGCAAAAATTAGATATGAAAATTACGAAAATTAAAATAAATAATAAAATTTAATTTATTTTTTAATAAAATTACCTATAATATTGCAATATCTATAAGTAGAAAATTCATTTATTTTTATACAATTAAAATACTTATTATATGTACTTATTTTATTGATAAAAAGTCAGAAAAAAATTGAGAGTTACAAATCCACAAAACGTTAAAACCTCGCATATCTGTTTATCTTTTTGTTTTAATTCCATAACTAGCATTATTAAAATTGTAATTTTCGAAATTTTTATATTAATAGTTATTTATGTACCTAGGACAAAAAATTGCATATTACAGCAGAGCTTGAGTTTGCTTTCCGAGGCGAAGCCGAGGTAAAGCAAACAAGCGAGGCTATAATATGCATTTTTTGCCGAGGTACATATTACATTTTTCTGTCTACCTTACTTTAGTACTTTACGTAATAGATCTAGAAATAAATACACATTTTTTTAAATTCGTAAAATCTTATTATTTATTATATGAATAATGATAGGATAATATATATCTTCTGCCATTTTCACAAAATTTTAATTCTTAGCTCTGTTTTAGTTTGAAGGAAGACACACTACACTCACAGACACATCAACACTATTTGACAGGTGAAAATAAACAAAACCAACAAAATAACCTCGAAAACAACTCTATCCAGCGGCATCTTAGATTAACAATTAGTCATGTCAAAATTAATAATTTTTAGTATAGTTAATTTCATTATTAATTGCGCACATATTTAAATTAAATTTATCATTAAAATAATATTTTTATTTGCTCGTTTGATATTTGTTATTTACAATTCCGGTAGTACACACAATTACAATAATCATAAAATCGTAGTAGGCTTAGCGTACGAAAAAGGTTTGCGGACGAAAAGTGATAACGTTCAGAAAAGTATCATTTTTCGTCCGAAAATAAGTACGTAAAATTTCACTTTTCGTATAGGTAGACAGAAAACATATTTTTTTATTTCCCATATTTATTTATAATCTGCCAAGAGTTGACAATAAAACATAACATAAACATATGAAATTAATTTTGTTTACTGTTTTTATGCTCTAACTTTTTTGAAGATTTTTTTAAATAATTAATTTGGAAAATAACGCTCATGGAAAAACTGTTTTCCCCTGTCAAATGCCTACAATGTATAACGTATTTCGAGCGCAAGTAATTGAAAAATGTAAGAGGTAACTTTTTTATTATTTTCATAAATATTTATTTACAATCTTTTTACTACTACTTTTATATACCATATTATTTAAAGGCTAACCCAAACAAATATGTCTTAAATTAATAAGGTAGCTTACATTAATGCATTCATAATTTCATATGAGAAAGTGCATTCATATTTATGAAATACATTTTTTTATTTTCATGAGAATTCTGACTTAATTAGAACTATAGTTTCAATTTCATATACATTTGTATATATTTAATTACTGACACAAATAGGAATATTTACCTACGTGTCAATGTTCAAAATATGAACTGTAATCAGCAAATTGCACAATTGAATTACTCACCACGGCAGTTATAATTCCTTTGACTATAATGCCCACCATGGGTTCGAATCTGACTTCAACTCCAGGTTCCACCACGAGTTCTGCATTTCGCTCGATGACTATGTCACTCCGCAACCAGTACGGACTTTTGGAGCGCAGTAGGCGATGTTGTCCATCGGTGATGATACCTCCTGCATGTTCCGTTACCCCACTGGGCACACTGCCGTATGCAGAGGTCACTAGATTTACCAAATCCTCCCCGAAACTAAGTTTCACTAGCACAATTGCTACAATAAACACTTGCGTCCTTAATCGACAATGACCCATTATTGAAATATTTGTACCATATTTTTTATGACGCGCACTTGTATACAAATATTTGATTTATAAACGGCAGATTAACATAAGTTAGATTTATATCACTTTTAAATCACCACTTTCTCACTCTCTCTGTTTACACTGAACACAATTTACTTATTTATTTACTCCCAGCACTTATCTTCACAAAAAAATTATATCTCACTAGATATCAAATTCTTGCAACAATGAAATATTAAATTTTAATTTTAATATTTTATTACATTTTTGCGAGGTAAACAATGGAATGCAACGGACAAAGATTTACAACGGCCAGTCTGTGGTCTGTAGGCGCGGCTTGCTGGTTTTTTAGAGTAAAAAACAGTCGCGGTCACGTGACTTGACGATAGGCAGGTATCTCCCTCCACTTACCTGTCCGACAGGTAAACACAGGTGCTGCGGACTGCGGAGCAGGAATTGATTTGGACGAAAGCCGCTAGGTGGTGCACTACTCCGCGCTCTACGGAAACTGACTTTCAAACTTGTGAGACTTCACTTTTGTTGACTTCTTGTTAGTGAGAGCGACTTCTTGGCGCTGTAAATGCTAATTATATGTGGGAAGAGGTAAACAGCGCACTCAAGTGCAGTGTAAACCTTTATTACAATTACGGATTGATCAGTGTTGTAAGGATATTATCACACCGAAATAAAAACGGATTAATTGTTATTCATTTCAAAAATTATTAAAATTTAACGAAAATAATGAGTAGAAGAAATAGTCCGTATTACCAACGCACTTTTATAATAAAAGCGCTTCTATGGATTGCGCTTTTACCTTTTACATTATATTCTTAAGAAGCATGGAGCATAAAAGCGATTTTATTATAAAACTGTGCTCGTAATATGGGCCATTTTTGTTTGCATTAAGGAATGCAAATATAGAAGACTAAAAATTATTCAAAATCTTAAATGAATCAAGTAGTGGCCAAATATTTGTTGTTAAATGTGCATATTACAAAAATCCATAATAAATATTAATAAGTTAGGTTATGTTATTGTTTTTTGTTTCATTTGGATTAGATCTTTTGAAATTCGGATTATTCGGAATACATGTATTCTGCACTTGAATATTCGATTCCTTCAGGGTTCGGAGATTGAGTAATAATACATATTCCGAAAACTGTCTGAATATGCTTATGCGGAGTTTGAATATTTGTAACCGTAAACGTATTGAACGCAGATTTTTATTTATTTATTTTAAATATCGATACACAGGGGCAGGGAACGGACATCACTTTCTAAAATAATTATTTTCCATTTCGATACATAATTCAATGAGGTGCGGGAGGCCACGTGACTTTGACAAGTGCTTGTGGGGCCCAACATGGTTGCCAAGAATACGGCTTGTGTACGTTACCTGAGTAAATAAATTTGAGTGTAAAATTAAAATAAAATAAAATTGTAAAGCTAGTTATTATTAATGAATATCATGTTGTTTTACTTTTTAACACATAAACTTAATTTTTAAAAAATATGCGACTTGTGCTGCCATCTACGATACAAAGATTTCTTGGCGCACTAAATTTGAAGAAAACAATCAGATGAAAGTTGAACGTCTTGTATATTTTAAAAATTCAGTTTATGTGTTAAAAAGTAAAACACCATGATATTCATTAATAATAACTAGCTTTACAATTTTATTTATTAATTTTACACTCAAATTTATTTGGCAACTCAGGCAACGTACACAAGCCGTATTCTTGGCAACCATGTTGGGCCCCACAAGCACTTGTCAAAGTCACGTGGCCTCCCGCACCTCATAAATTGAACAAAATAACCTAATTTTATCAATAAAACAAAAAGAGTAAATGTAGCCATCTTAAGACAAGAGAAGGGCAGAAGGAGGAAGGCAAATGCAGGACAAATGTAATATTTCATTTGTTTAAACATACTTCCATTCAAAGACATTAAATATCATTTAATTCTGTCGATATTATTTTCATAACACAGCTTATAGGTGATATTCTTTTAACTTTTGTAAACTATGTACAACAGGGGTGGGCAAACTATTTTGCCCGCTGGCCATATGAATGTTTGTAATATGTGTTGTCTATGGTAATATGACAAGCGGGCCACATGGATATTTGTATTTTGTAAAGTGACTACGAAAAACGTCATCTTCCAAGGAAAAATGAAAATAATACTAATATTATTATAACACACAAAATGGCAGGTAAAGGATACGGAAATTCAGGGAAAAAAGATATGTATTTTTTACTGGTATTAAAATCTAACGAAGCTGACAAAAATATATAAGTAACAATTGTAACGCGGGTTGCACAGAATGACGTTGCGGGCCGCATTAGATTGTCCAACCCTGGCTGTGCAATGTACATTCTGGCCAATCCGAGGGCAGAATCACGGACCATCTAAATCTAAACAGAATTTATTTCCCTATCAACCTAACGATGTTTTCTTACGTGAAATGTAGTTTAATAACTAAATATTGAAATATACATGTATTTGATGTATGTAGTTGTACAGACAGAAATATAAGGTATTTTAAAGTATATAAATGGCGTCTAGTTATGAGATAGTTGTTCTGTTTGAGGGATATTCACAAGTAAATGATATAGGAACAGAAATGATGGCAAACTGTACATGTACGTTAATAAAGGGCCCGAAAAACATAATTGTTGATACAATGACTGCTTGGGATGGAGACAAAATAATAAATGCTCTAAAAAAACACAAACTGACGCCATCTGTTATAGACTGGGTAATTTGTTCGCATGGACATTCTGATCATATTGGGAATAATTCATTGTTTCAAAATGCTATACATGTAGTTGGATTTTCCATTTCAAAACAAGAAAAGTACTTTTTACATGACTTTGATAATAATCCAGAATACATTATTGATGATTACATAAAAATATTAGCAACTCCAGGGCATACTTTAAGTGATGTATCTGTAATAGTAACCACGAACGAAGGAGTTGTAGCAATAGTTGGAGATTTATTTGAGAGAAAAGAAGATATAGATGATGAAAATTTATGGTTAAATGTAGCTGGAAGTGAATGCCCTGAAAAACAAAGGAAAAATAGACATTTAATTTTAAATATTGCTGATTATATTATTCCTGGGCATGGACCCATATTTTCTGTTAATAGTGATATGAGAAATAAGTAAAATTGTTCTTCACTTTCTAATTCAATTCAATAAATATTGATTTTAAAAAAATTCAGATTTTTAATTTCTTCCTATACCTCCCAAATGTTTTATGACGTGTTTTTACCGTTACTGCACTAACTGTCAACTGTCAGTGTTGTTTTGTGGTTTTGAATTTTTATATAAGGTCATTAAAATATTACGATGAACTTTTTAGCAGAAGTATTAACATCTGCCGGAGAAGCACAAATGCAAAATGTGAAAAAAGAAGTTCCAAAAATTGTTTGCCATATAGATAAATTAAAATGTGAGGTTAAAGATTATATGACAAACTCACACGTAGATTTTAAATTGATGAAAAAGAAAAGTAATGGATTATTAGAAGAAGCAAATAAGTTAAATAATGAAATGTCTGATTTAAATAGTCAAATAGAGCAGATTAAAAATAAAGAAGTTGATACATTACAAGATCTTGTAAATTTAACAGATGATTTTAACGAAGCGAACTATGCCTTAACAATAATTAATCATTTAGTAAAAATAGAAAAATTATTAAGTGGTGCCAAGAGTCACTTAAATACTAAGCAATATTTGAAAGCTATCATTAATATAAATTCTATTAAAAATATTTTAAAAATCATTCCTGCAGACGAGTGCCTCGATATTGTTCAAGCAATTAATATTTCTGTAACTATTGAACATGGAACTGTATTAAATGAAGCAAAAAAAGTTTGGAATGAATCTGTTATAACTGACAAAAAAGTTGATGAAAATGAAATAACTTTAAGCATGAAAATTAACACATCTAGATCAGACGAAATACATCAATGTATGCAAGCTTTAGGATTTGAAAATCCATTTATATTTGAGTGTTTAGCAAAGTTTTTAATGAATGAGATATTTATTTCTCTAATTCGCAATCACTGTACATTGGATGTAATAGATGATCAGATTTATTCTTTGTTAAAAATTAAAGTAAATAAAGATATGAAGAAAATGACGTATGATCAAGTTTTTAATAATATTCGAACTGTGATAGATTATTTAATAGCCACCATTAATTTTGAAATAAATAGTGACATGCTTCTTTTGGGATTTGTTGGCCAGAAAATAAGTGAACAGTTTTGCGAGGAGCTGATTAAGAACTGCTTGGCTGAAACTATACCATCGACTCCTGAGGGTTTGAAGAAATACACTGTTGTAGCCCAAGAAGTTGAATCACTTCAAAAACAACTTTCCGATTGTCAGTTTTTTAGTTCGGATAATAAGTCTATTTTGGAGTACGCTAATAATGTTCATGTTTTATTTGCAAATAAAACATGTCAGAATTATTTAGATAAAGCAAAAACTATATTAAAAAAAGATTTACATGATATGATAGAAATTGAAATGGATTCAAATTCTGATTTTAATAATACAAATGTTTCGGAAAAGTGTTTTATTTCCCGAAATGTTAATGAATATCTAGATTTAATTACAAAAATTTTAGATCAAGCAAATACTAGCTCGGAAATGTGTGCTGGAAGATTAATTTTAACTGCAGATCAAATCGTTGGTCTGTATCATGAGTTAATTCCAGAATATCATAAAAAGTTGTTAGATACTATACCCCAGCAAGTTGGTAAGTTCAACGCAATTTGGAAAAAAATAAATAATAACAAGTAAATATTTTTAGCATTGTTTCATAATAATTGCATTTACATAGCTTATGAATTGTTAACTCTTAATAAATACCAGCAAGATAAAAAAGCAAATCCAATTTTAAGAGAACATTTATTTGCTAACCAATCTCATTTATTGCGATCTACAGGCACAGAATTATTCTCAAAGTACATGGGATCGCAAATGAAACAAATTGAGGAAATATTACAAGAATCAGGTATTGTATGAATAAAATATATTGTCGTTGCAGATATAATATCCTAAAAACTCAGAAGGTCTACAAGTAAGTGGGCTATCAATGTTTTTTTTTTTCTTATTTAAAAGAGAAAACGGTCAAATGAGGAAAAATATGCTATTATTTTAAGGTGCTGTAAATTGGACTTCAAATAATATATTAAAGAACGAGATTATGTATTTTTCGCATGCGTCAAAATTTAGAAAACGATTGGATTAACATTTATTAAATGGACAGTAATTGCCTTGTGAGGGCATATTGTCTATCACGTAGCGGTATTATTCTAACCCCTTTGTATAGGTGTTTTTTTACCTATCTCATTTTAAAATATCTCGCATGTATTGTGATTAAAATCATTTAGGTCACGTTTTCCACCTCTTGATAAAGTGCCAGAGTTAACTTATCTGTCAGATAAAAGAAAAGTTATGGGGGAGTTTAGTTATGTTGAAATGTAATCTTTTTTTACGTGAGTGCAATACTGTACAGTCGTAGATACAATAAAAATAATAAAATATAGCGTAATTTTTTTTGTAGAAACGATATTAAATTTATTGTTAGTTAAATCGCTGCAATACGATGCCATATGCGGTATCTTTGCTTCGTCGTAGTTGTCCGCTACAAGCGCTGCTAGTATAGAATGAAGACATGAACGTATAGGATTCTTCACGGAATTTCATTGCGCAATAATAAGTGTTATGGTTCTTGACGACATACGTAAATGAAGTAGTCTTCTTTTGTTACACAGGTTTTAAAATATATTCATTTATGAACAGATTAAACAGAGATGACCTGTGTAGCAAAAAGCGACTATTTTATTTACGTATGTCGTCAAGAATCATACACTTTTTATTGTTGTTTACTTCACTAACGTACTTTGAATACGTATCTCCATAGTATTCTTGGACATTCTAAAATGAAATTTAAACCTTGACTAAGATTAAATTGGAACCACTACTTCGAAAAATGTATTACATACGCATTTCAATTAAATTCGTTCTCAGTAACAAATTAAAATTATTTAATTAATTTATGCATTCCAACAATATGTAATATTCATGATTATCAAAAAATTCCAAAAGTAATACTTTATATCTACAGTTTTTCGTATTATGCCGCCATTTTCACTATAACAGCAAAAGCAGCGTAATGGGGGATTACACCATTTTTTTTTATAATTTCATCTGAAAATATTAGGAAAACTAAGACTATTGATGAAAATCCGGTGAAAAAATTCCTATTAATAAGCGAGTTATGGTCTCCCGAATTTTGAAAAGATTGACGTGACGTCACATTTATGTGTTTTTATATCAAACTGTTTTCATCATGGACCTAAATGTTCTTGAAATATATGCTATTTTAAGTTATATTTACATAAAAATAAATGAATATTATAACACTGTATAAGTATACATACTTTATATTTACAGGTGTATTTAAATTATTAAGTTTAATGCAAGAAATTTATGTTAAAATAAAAACTGTTTGGAAACTGTAGTACAGGAATGTTAGCCCCTCCTTTCGAATTTGAATTTCTTAACTTCCATTGGTAGTAATCCCACCTCCTAACACGCTATTTATAATGCATGTATAGGCGGTTTCTCGGTCGCCAATCAAAATATTTTCATATTAGTGTCGAAGCGTTATAACAAAAAACCCTTTATTTCCGAAATATTTCAATTATACCATTTCATTTTTTTATTAATATTCGTTAATCAGCATATACATTCGTATTTTTTTACTATTTTCCTTTAATTCGATTGAGCCGTAATCCCCCCTCAGCAAAACAAAACCATCAAAGCGTTCAACACGAACTGTTTCCAGTTTGCTGTCTCTTGCTAGCTTCATTGAACGTACCCAATGTATATTTGTTAACAGAACTATTTAATTTCATCACTTATTTGCGCAGAAAATAAGCTGCGCATTGAAAATATCTCACTTTTTACTATCTCTCTCGTTTTGTGCAATGGGTCCATTGTCATCTGGTATCAACCTTCTAAAACAAAAAAATACGTATCAAAATGAAGGCTCTTTCGATACGCAATTGGGTTTCGTAATGACTTCTTTATGAATGCAAATATAAAAACATTTATTCATGAAAGTTTGGAGATTATAAAATCGGCAAAGAAAACTTGTTTTTGGTTATAACGTGCTTAAACGATGTTAAATTGTTTTGTCTGCAATGGGGAAGTTTAGCTTTTTATTTTTTTATTACATGGGAAATGACTTGAAAAATTATGTAACCTGTTTTATTTTTTTCAAAAATGCCCAGATTTTCTGGAAAAGCCGATTTTAAGCTGTGATGACGTCGGTAGAGGCTTGGCGCAACGTATGTCGCCTTATACACTTACGCACGCGGTTGCCGGTTACCAGTGAAGCGCTTTTACGCTTTGTTACGATCTACGTTCAAGTGGTTCGATTTCACCGTTCTGTCTGAGTTTGTGCATAACTGACTTGTGACGTACTTAAAGTTTACCCAAAAAATATTAATTATAAATAAATGGAGCAATAATTTCAATTTCAGCAGTCATTTGTGTTATATTTGTGAGAAAATAGTATGTTTTGTAGAATTTTTACCATGCTAAACTTCCCCATTCAACCCTCTGGAAAATAGACATTTTTCGGATTTTTCAATGCGAACTACTTTTCGGACAAGTCATGCCAAATCTTTCAGAATACAATGACTGGTAGTATGTACTCAAAATTTTAGTCACCCTAACTAATTACCATAGCTACCATTTTAAAATACAATGGGCCGAATTTAGCACTCTGCTTTAGATTAGTGATAGTCTCTAGTAACCATGGAAACAGCTTGCATCTTTTTTCTTATTAATGCATCAATTGTATATGTCTTATCTTTATTTTGTTATTTTTAGTTAAGCTCTTTAACTAAAGAAGCTTAACTAAAAATAACAAAATAGAGATTGACATTATATAATGATGCATTAATAAGAAAAAGATGCAAGCTCTTTCCATAGTTACTAGAGACGATCACTGGACTAGTGAAGAGTGCTGAATTCGGCCCATTAGAATGATTAAAAAACAAATGAATTTATTTTAGTCATTGTTTAATCACGCTTGATTAAAGAGTAAATACTACCAGCTACCAGTCAATGTGTTCTTTGAATTAACTAGTCAATCGGAATCGGAAGTATACATGGTATCTCATTCTAGTTGAATTTTTAATTGAGGCATTTCTGTAATTATTCTACTGTTGAATATATTGGCCAAATCAGATAACATAGCGATCGTACCTCATCTAAAAAATTATTTTATAGGATTCTGAAAAACTGCTTATCTGATCTGGTAAAATAATACTTTCCAGGCATAACGACTTATTAGTTTTTTTTTATCATTGAATTTGTAGATTTTTTTTTTAAATAAGAAATAGCAATGATGGTCCACTAATTTTGTTGCTGTAAATGATAGTTAATGATTAATTAATTTATACTAGATTTAATATAATTAAACGGCCCGTTTCATTTCTGGTTAAACAGCATCGATGTTGCACAGAGTGATCAAAAAAGACTGAAGTATGCCGCTCCATACGACTTTAACATTTGCGGTTTACTTACTTAGTATGACAGCATTATTATTTCCACGGGTATACCTTTCGAATTTTGCTAGATGTCATAAGAATAATCCTGAGAACTACCTTCTTTACGTTCGCCCGAACGAAAATATGCTTCAAGAAGAAATTTGTCACGCTCTTCATTAAAAATGAAAAGAAATTACTTCAAGTTTTTTCGAAGATATTAGAAATAAATATCAAATGTATCAACGTTACGGCAATGATATTAATCAAGTGTCATGCCCCTGTCGTCATATATTTCAAAGTTTTGATGAATTATGGAAAATTTAAATATCATTTTGTCATTATTTTGGAACAAAAGTTGTCACTTGACTTTGTCTCTTTTGATCAATCTGTAGCGTGAGTTGTAAAAATTACACATGTATCAATTTTCGTTTCCACATTGTTCTTATAATCGACGGTCAAATTTACTGACAATTTAACCAGAGTTGAAAATACCGGTCTTAAATTTATTGGATTTTACTGAATAATAATTTTGTTTAGAATTTACACAGCTGGGTCATGCAGATAAAATAGATACGAACTCCGAGAAATCAGTTAGACAATGTTTGCGGCAATTGGAACTCTTAAAAACAGTTTGGCAGAAAGTATTAACTTATGAAGTTTATAATACCAGCATTGGCGAATTATTGAATTCATTTGTTGAACTTTTGATTAAATTAGTTATTGATGTTGAAGATATATCAGCAGATAATTGCACCTTATTGGTCGAAGTTTATGGAATTGTTAAAAACAGAGGTCCAAAATTATTCACCGTAAGTATTTTTCACTATTTATCTAGTATACTTTCAATGAGTTTTATTTTTTTGTCTTAGGAACCAAAAGAAGTTAATTTATATGTAAAACGTTGGCATAAATATAACGAACTTATTCTCGTACTAAGTTCTAATTTAATTGATATAAACGATCGCTGGGCAGATGGGAAAGGACCTTTGGCTGTTGAATTCACACCTAACGAACTAAAAGGTTTAATTCGAGCTTTATTTCAAAACACGGACAGAAGAGCAGCTATTCTCGCAAAAATTAATTAATCACATTATAAGGTTTATTTATTTTTATAATAAAAGCAATATATATCAAACATATTTTTAATATCCTAGCATTCTTTACACTTGAAAATAAAGAGTTGAGAGAATTTAAATAGATTTATTTTTAATAATCATTAAATAAAAATAAGTCTATATAAATATGTTAAATATAATCATATTTATACAATTGAATGAGAAATAGCCTCTCAAAACTTAAAATTATAAATAATACAAAAAATATGTATGGAGTTACATGGGATGAACCGTTTAATTTAATAATACTGTCTTCATTTTACTCCTGACGATTAATCAGTCTGCTTAAAAATAAAAAAAGTTATGACAGTCTTGCGACATCAGCCAAATAAAAATAAAGATACGACGACAGGCTGAAGGGAATTGTAAACTGACAAATATAAAATGTTGAACAATATTATTACAATCGGATGAATGGCCACATACTCCTTTATATTAATAAAAAAAAACAATTATTATTTCTAAGTTCTGCAAACTTCCTTGAGCTGCAATCGATGGTCACAAACATTCGTTAGATGTGAATGGAATTATTGCCAACTGTAAACAGAAAAAAGATATTATAAAAATATTTTAAAAGACTGCAAAATAAATGTACCTGCCCCGGGAAATAGGTGAGCGTGAACGGTATCTGGAGCTGGAATTGTAGCTTCCACCGCCACCGCCGTAGTTGTCCCGTGATCCATAATTATCCCGGCTACCGTAGCTGTCCCTACCGCCATCGCGGTCGTAGTTGCGGTAACCACCGCCACCACCACCACCACCTCCTCGTCCTCCTTCATAATCCCCAAACCGACCTCGGCCTCTGGAACCTCCGCGGCTACCACCACGGTAACCTCGATCAAAGCCTCCTCCACCACCACCACCTCCTCGGCCTCGGCTGAATCCTCTGCTACTTCCCCGGCCGCCACGGAATCCACCACGCTGGTTGCGTGAGCGTTCTCGAGAGATCTCTACACGCAACTTGGAGCCAAGCAGCTCCGTGCCATTTAGTCCATCGCATGCAGATTCCGCCTCATCTTTGTTCAGAAATTCGATAAAAGCGAAGCCAGGAGGGTTGAATGCAACCCACACGCTGTTCAGTTTCCCGTACTTTTCAAACTCAGTCTCCAGGTCTTCTTTTTTGATTCCGTCGCCTAGACCGCCGACGTAAACGCGAGTTCCCTTGGTATAGGTGCTGTCGGCCATTTTTCTCTGTGGATTTACAAGTCAGTACAACCGACCGGCCAACCATTTGACCAAATTTATCACTCGTTTGGGCGAATTCGTAAAAAGCTCACATATTTGCGACGAAACCGATAATTGATTGAATAACAGGGAAATGAATGGGGACCTTGCGAATATGCAGTTAGTGAAACTTGATAGTATGAATTCGATGACATTTTACAGTCGTAGATACTTCACCACTGCAAGTATGTGGGAATAGGAATAAAGAATATTGATGCGTACTAAGGTCTACAGGACAGTATACATTTACAAATATTACTTATACCTTAATACATAGGAAGGATGGGAATTACATTTACATATAAAAATGGAAGTCAATGAGTGGAAAATGGAATGAATTACGTGAAAAAGACTATCAATTTCGTAGGCAACTCAATATTTGTGAATATTGAATATTGGTAACTATATTCGACGCGTAGAACGCAGAGATTACTTACTTAGAACGCAATTAAAAGAAAATGACGCGTAGTTCTTAGCCTCCAACATGCCGGCCATTTTGTCGAAAATAAAATTAGTACAACCGACGATATTCGCAGCCAAAACGAAGATTATTCATTTATATAATATATATAGATACTACTGATAGTTTCGCAGAGTGCGATGATCACAATTGTGTTTTAGTTACCCTTTTACGAAGCGTAGAAATATTACTTCAACTACGATGATACGACGCTTGCAACAATCAGTAAACAAATGATGTTCTTGTAACGGTTTGATGTCGGGTGTTGGCTTTTCAAGTAGGCCAGGAAGTAGTAGTGGGGGAAAAATCTATAAAAGAGGACTACGTAAATCATTACACGACTCGTGACTTTTCAAATTCGTTAAACCAAGCTTATGGTAATCATAAAAACGTTTCAATGTTTATTTATAATTTATTTTACGTAATAAAAAATCTATCACTAATTTATTATATTGTCGTAGTTTTTAAAACAGGATGTAGTGTTACAGGCGGGAAATATGAATGACAAAGAAACATTTATTACAACTTATAATTATGTATTATAAATTTACGAATTACTAGTCAAGCTAGCCATCAATAATTCCATTTTATGTAAGAAATTTTTCCCTTCCATTTTATCTAATCGTAGATCTCTGAACGCACCACCCAAATGCTCCCATTTTCTCTCGGAGACAAGTCTACTTGGGAAGAAATCGGAACGTGGTGAATGGGCTACGGAGACTTGAACTCCTGTTTGCGGTTCACAGCGAACTGCAATAATTCGATCTCCAGTGGGTGATGCTAAGATACAAGAGCTTGCATTTCCCAGAGGTTCCACTGTACCTAGCCCTAGGTGACTGCTGTTAGCTAGGAATTGCCAACCCATGCATTTAGCTAGAGCTTGTACGGCAAGAATTTGATGTTGATTTATATGATAAAAGATGAGATCTCGCAATTCCTGCGGTTCATAGCTCATATACATGACCTTTCCGTCTCTACATATACATTTTAAGCTTTTCTCGCCAACATGAATAACTAATGGAGTTCTACACACTGCATCGTAACCGTGGGTCATGATATTTATTTTAACACAAGATTGAGTCGGACTGTTCACTGAATTCCAGTGGGATACAATCAACGGATCTTTAACTTCTTTTGCAATAGTATCTAACACATACTCTGTTCGCATCCGCATGAAAAAATGCTGAGCTTGTTGAATGATTTGCTCAAGAAGAGTCTGTGATTTTGTCATTTCCAGCAATTCATACCGATCGGCTGCTGAAGGGCCTGCAAGACATCTCTTTTTTGAAGGTCCTAGAGGACCGGAAGACGGATGTGGAAATGGATGATGAGTGTTTTTATGGTGCACTTCTCGCAATAATTGATGTAATGAATGCTCTAACACGTGGTCATGTTCAGTCTTTGTAGGAGGTGGAACGTTATTTTTCTTTGTATCAGTTCCAGTTGAATGACATAAACCAATGATTAATTGTATACCAGGCAGTACCTAAACAAATTTAACATTAATTATTTATTTCAATACATTTGCAACTTATGTTACCGTAGCCATAATTTGGTTGCCCACAACCATGTGAGGGATAGGAGCTTGAAGTTGCACTGCTTCTTTCGCAAGCTGATTGAAAAGTTCTTTACAAAACAACACATTTTGTGCAGCTTCCAGTTTTTGTTGCCAGTGAATATCTGGGCTCGTACTTGCTGGGGCAGAGCCTAATAAATTTATATTGGCGCTGCATAAATCTTCCTGATCTATAAAAAAGAATTTCAATTACCATATGAAATAGAAATATGTCCTCAATGACCTCTAGAGTTCTTGGATTCATATCGCAATTTTTAACATGCGCAGCAGTATTTAATAGTAATGCACTAAGAAGCTATAGTTTAGTAAAGGGGTAGGCAACTTTTTATATTTCGCGAGCCGCTTTCAACATCAAATTATTTTAGCAGGTCAATATAATTTTTATAGCCTAAGCTTTAACATTCATATGTAATATAGTTAGTTTAATCATTTTGTTCTATACGGCGAATTTTAGCTCCGACTAGTTTTACGAGTCTTTGGCCAGTTTCAAACTTTAGTTTCTGTACCTATTGAAAAATCCTTCGCCTTAATTGTTCTTCATTTTGGGCCTCCTACCTATTGTACACCTTTCTTGTCAGTAATACCCAAAAAGTCGAGGTCTCGCCTGGGGTACGTTAATAGAATTATTTTTTGCCTTAAATAATACAATAATAATTATTGTTCAATACTACATTTTTCTGAGTGGAAAAATTCAAAGGAAAGACAAACTCCATATTTTGATTTTTTTTACCTATTGGATTCATGTTAATAATAACATAACCAGATTTTAGTAAATAAGCAGGTTTTAAGGTCACTAGAATCCGAATTTAAGATTTTTACAATGCATGTATATGTGTGTGTGTGTGTGTGTGTGGATGTGTGTGTTGGACGGTTTCTCAAATTTTATAAGACTAAAGACCAATTTAACTACGTACCTAATCCTTAATCTGACATTATTAGGAAGAGCTGAAAAGGTTTTGGTAACAAATATTAAAAAATATAAAATTCTCAATCAGATACGTTGAACATTTTTATTATATCTATTATATCTGGAATGTCCACAAATATTACTTTCGAGAAAAACTGCTTCATTTAAAATTTTATTGTAAAGAATGGATAATAAATACACATGTTGAAATTTTTTTGTTTGTGTAGTTTCATTTTCCTTAACTTTGTATGAAAATTGTTAAATTATAATTTTCAAATATTTTCGAAATATAAAAGGACCTAGTTGGACATGGTTCAAAATAATATAGTAAATTTATTTAAAAAATCCAATAGAGACTTTTCGTACCATGTCCACACTTTTTATTATTATTTTTTACTATACTACGACCAGAAGCACGTGACAGTAGTATGAAATCTGAATGGCTATGGACTTGATTCAAAACAATTCTTAGTGTATGTTATTTTAAGGGACATAGTACAAAACTATAAGTCTGTTTGAAGTACAAGAAGCACTGAATTTGATGTTCTTTCTACTAGCCATGTTACACAAAAATACCGGGAAACAAAATTTGACTATATCTATTGTTTTTTCAAAAACTGGACTTGGTACATTCCAATAATCAGCCAACGATATATAAAATAATCTGTTGTAATAAATAACTCCGTGGAAACCAATTGAAAAACTAAAATGTTAGTAATTGACAGAAAAATGTCAGTGTTAAAAATCCAGATACATTACTGAAGGCCTTTTCTGGGAAGTACATTTAATATTTCTTATTTTATTATTAATTATATACTTAAAATTATAGATACATATATTACATACACGCATCAGAAATACCGGCGACAATCTCGTCAATGAATTTGAAGAATCTCGAACATTTAGAAGAATAGGAAGAAACTTATTTATAAAATGAAAAAAAAAAAAAGATAATTGTAGACGTATTGTGTGCACCTGAAATGTTAAATATAATACGTACTTATATAGCCTAATATGGAAATGGCAAGAGGTCTTGTTCTGGCCACAACAAATTTTTGAATTATATATTTAATACAATGTTCTCATTTTACGTTATTTATATTATTCTGTAATTGGGACAACAGTCCTGTTGCACACTTTTACATTGCAATCATACCCGCTTAATAAAAGTGATATCATAATCAATTCTTTTTACCTCCCGCTACCCTTGGTAAGGGAGGTATAGGGATCGTGCTAAAAATCATGAATCGAGATTTTAGTAAATGACCACGTTTTAAGGTCCCTAGAATCCAATTTTAACATTTTCACGATGATGTCTGTATGTGTGTATGTGTGTTTGTATGTATGTATGTGTGTATGTGTAGGAATTTTGTCTTCGCTCTAACTCAAATACTATCATACAGAAAATTCTGAAACCTTGTATTTCTACCCTATTCTAATATGGAAAGATCCCATTAAATTTTGGTGTAAATCGGATAACCGGAAATGGCACTTTACCTGAAGCTCATACTGGTTTTTCTTCAAAAAATACCATTAAAAGCCAATTTTTCGCATTTTGTCATTATGAAAATTAAAGATTATTGAATTTTCTATGGGAATACATTAATACTTTTTCTATATAATTTACAGATAAATTTAAAAACCATTTTTTTTTTTACATCCCGAAGCCTAAGATAAACACAATTTCTTTGTTACACATCATATTTCAAATGAATGTAACTGACAGGTGAATGTCACTGTCAAAAAACTAATCACTTCAAATTAATAATAGTGACATTTTAAAAAGAAAATAGTAAATAAATAAATAGTTTTATGCAATGGAACAGTTTGCAGCGTTAGTAAATACGTAAGTATGTATTTAAATTAATAAAAATGGATAGGTAAGTGTGGCGAAGGAAGATTGTTGCGTAACTATTATTGTGGTCCGGATGGGGTTATTCGCTACCGAAAATCGGTCACTTTAATATGTTCTTATATATGAATGCTATGATGATTGTGGAGAGGCGAAAGAAGAATGTTGTTAAAGAGTGAAGTGAGTCAGCTGAGCTCTTACTCTTATCCCTTTTCTTATTGTTACTATTGTTTCCGGGTATTTGCTAACCCCCTAAGTGGGAATCGAGTGATTTTATGTACGTATGTATGTATGTAAAAATTAAATAGCGGGTTTTGTGTTGGCCACATCAGATTTTTTATATTTCAGACCGCATGAAATCTTCGCGAGCCACAAGTTGCCATCCCCTGGTGTAGTAAATAAAAAATAAAATATTACCTTTTTGACAAAGAACTTCAATGTAAGCTACACCCTGCAGCTCAGAAGGCACAGTGACCCTAAGAGCCGAATTGTTCTTGCTTGTAGGAGTGCCACATGGAGAAGGACTCTGTGGAGGACTATTCGATTTCTCGTCATCCTCCGCTTTCGTAACCTCAAACATTCCAGTTTGCGTATATTTTGACCCTGCAGTACGATAACTTAAATCACCTATTATGGAATTAGACACTTTTTTCAAACGCCAATTCTGTCTCAAACGTAATAATTCAATATGAAAATCTGGAGTTGTACGATTGCGTACTAACTCATTTTGCGATGTGCGTAATCTCTCTGCTCCAGTTAATAAAACACTTGCTGCTCCAGATAAAGCTTTCTTTCTTGCGTATACTTGAACTATTGGCTTGGTTTCTATTTGCTCCTGGGGCACAGGATCTAGCACCATATAGCGTTTTTCTTTTGCAATAGCTAAAACGTCAGCAAGAACACAAACTTCTGTCAATGCATTTCTTAGTTTATTCCTAACGGAATCCCATGGCCATAAACTTTGAAATGCATCTTTGCTATCATCATCATTCTTTCCATCAGAATCTGATCCCTCTTTCTTGATGTCTAAATCAGATGTCTTGCTAAAATCAATTTTTTGTGCATATTTTGCTAAATTTTCTGACAATGTCAGTGGTCTGAAAAGAGAAAAGAATTATTTTAAATAAAATAATCATTATATTGCCGGCTTACGAGTTATAAATTTCTGTTCCATCATACTGTATTTCTTGAATTTGATTTTCAATGGGAGCTTCTACTGATATATTCACTGAGTAAGCCATTATAATAGTAACGTGTGAAATCTTTCATTAATAAATTAAATGACATATATTTTGAAATTTACAATATGACATCAAAATACTGTCACTGTCATTAATATACTTTTCGCCATGACTGCCACCTAGTGAATAAATATTATACTCATTTTACTATCCGTAGGAGTTCGCAAATCACACATGTTACATATATAAATGTTTGGTGTCAGATGTGTACGATGACATGAAAAATACGAATTTTATTGACTAAGGAAATAGAATAAAATTAGACAGTTAATATATCTTATTTTAATATATATAGCGGCATCTATGAACTATTTTTCCTAACTACAACATCCAGGCACACTACGCGCTCACATTTAAATTTTAAGGATATGTTAAGATTAAGATTATACTTCATTTCACGTAAGAAAATAGCGTTGGTTTAGATTGGGATATAAATTCTGCCCTTTAATTGGTCAGAATGCTAACCTAGTTTACAAAAGTGAAAAAAATATCACTTGTCAGTTGTCAATTATCAAATAAAATCTACAGAAGTAAATGATATCTACCCATGTTTTGATGTAATTTTGAATATTCAGGACTCATACATTTTACAGATAAAAATATTTTGATTACTGGCAAAGTTTGGTCACAAATTTAAATTATTTATTTAATGTATGTAAAAACGATCGGCTCTGAAGCGTCATGTGTTATTTCATTATTTTGTTATTTTTAGAGAAGCTTCTTTAGCTAATGAAGAGTGCTGTATTCGGCCCAATATAATTTTTAAATAAATTTCAAATCATTGTTTCACGTAAGAAAATAGTAGATGGCGTTTGAGAGCCAACAGTTTTTACATGCATATGAACCTTATATGAACACTTAATTAGATTTTGTCAATCGGAAGTACCCTCATTTGCACTTGTCGAAGTTTTTCTTCACACAGTTAGATACTATTTTTTTACATTTTATGTTATAATAAATATTAAAGATTATTTTATTCTCTATACGATTTGACGTCATTTTATATTTAACATTCAATGGATATAGATCTATATAGATAGATTTGTGGGCCATGTGACGACTTTATTTGGTCGTAATTAAGTGTATTTAAACCTTTTTCAGACGTCTAATTTGACGTCTTTATAAAGACATATATTTCGTTTATTTTTACTTTATTTATAATATTATTAAAAATAATATATTGATTACTATAATTATTTTTAAAATTCGAATAAATATAATATAAAACTTATTTTATACATATATGTACAATATATATTTTTATTTATGTATCGTCATCACCAAAAACTAAGAATAGAAGCAAATTTGGCACATCCAGAAATGGGTAATAATATAAATATATATAATAATAATAATAATAATAAATGGACATTTTAATTTTCAACATTTTAAACAAAACGTAGTAATGACAAGACAATCTTTCAACAAATGTTAATAATACAAAATCAAATGTATAAAGTATAAACAAAGGGAAATATAAATTTTGTAACTTGGTAGATATTGGGGTCTTCAGTAGTGATCTAGCATCCTTTGGAATGTTCTTGTGATATTTTCTAAGAATAAATAATAATGTGTAAATGGTTAAAATAAAGCACACTGTCTTTTTGGTTAAAAACACTTTTATTGAAAATCGATTTCGCCCTAAATAATAATTCATTTACTGAAGATTGAGTTTTGAGTAATATTTTCTTCAACTGCCCATTTTCTTATATCGTATAATATATTATTGTTCTCATCACTCTTTTTGTGCACAACCGATTTTAAAGACAAAATTTCTATAAGGAAAAAAGAAATATATTAATCAAGAATACAACTAAAACATTTAGTATAGTATTAAGGTCCCAGCTGTGCTTGTTTCAATTCACTTAGAATGAAGGATTTTTGTCATTTAATTTATCGGCATACAGTAAATATAAATATTGAGGAAAACCAATTGTTTGATGTACTACAAACTATTATTACCGTCCATTTGCCACAAAACGATGTAATACATGACTTTTGAATTTTCCGCTTTAATTTCCAATGGTTTCGTTCCACGCCCTTCAGACATCACTACATTATATTATATAATATTAATTTTCTTCTTTTCATGAAATTTTATTTAGCTTTAAGCTAATAATAAATGAATTATAATATTTTCCCGGAATCGCTTAAATTATTTAAAAATTATTTATAAATTCTCAATTTTATGTCATTTTGACAATAGGGTAGTTGCGAAAAAAATAAATGTTATGTTTTCCTATTAATTATGAAATATAAACTAATTCTAAACATATTAATGTAAAAATTATTAGAAAAAATAAAACTTTTCATTCATAATTTCCATAAATAAAGTTCGCGCTGGAATTCTTATGACGTAGACTTTTAATAATTATACAGTTCGACCAAGTCTGTATGACTCATACAAGCTTGTTAATATACCACGACAAAGCGAAGATGTTGAATTATATTTAATTGTATCATACAAATATTTACAGTATAATTCTAAAAGAAAAATAACAGATACAAAAGTATTATTTAATAGTACGTATATTTTATAATTATTTACTTGAATACCATATATTTTCAAGATATTTAATTCTTATATAGACAACTTCATAATTTTTCCATCAGGTGGCTGCACACTCCAGTGAATGTACATGTCATTTTTAGTGACATAACCTATGTTTTACGTGTTAAAATCATATTTTATTTTTCTTTTCTATATCAGCAGATTTAAAACAAGGTAATGAAACAAATGAATTTGTGTGAAAATGAATAATTTCTTTTGAAACAGTGCTTCTCTCAAACATATAAATCGTTTCAAATAAAAATTGTAGTATTCTTTACAAAGTGTACAACCGAGAGTGTACGGCTAGGGCAAGAAAGACTGGTGATTGGTGTTAATAAAACACGTCACCACAGGAAAATTTAAAATAAGAATTTTTTTAAAAAAAATTATATTTTGAAAAATATACAGTTGCCAGACATAAAATATGTATTAAAGTGAATAACTTGAACAATTCTTTCAGAAAAAAAATAAATTGGAAAATGCGCAACTACCCTATTACACCAAGTGAGCTAAGGTAATGTTTATTTATGAGAAGAAAGTTTAGCTCACGAGCCCGTAAGGGCGAGTGAGTTAAATTCTTCGAGTGAATAAACATTCTTAGCTCACGTGGTTTGTACAATATTTTATTCTATTTTGACGAAATAATAATAAAAACCATTATAATATTTAATTTTAACAAAATAAAAAACTGATCAGTTAGGCTGAGCAGGACAATCGTCGCTGATAGACGTCAAGTCATATATTTAAAATGCTGTATTGTCCGTCATTTGTACCGTGGAAAATAATGAAAAGGGCTGATAATGTCCGATACATAATGTGGTGTGTGTTATTTTCGTTCTTGATGTTATTTTTAAATGTATTTTTTTGTTGCAGAGTGAGTTAAAATTTTGTGAGAGTGATTTAAAATTTTTTAATTCACTTGTGAAAAAAGTGTTACTTATAGTTGTTGCTATGGAGTTAATAATGACAGTTTAAGACGTGAATAAAGTGAATGGCCGCGTTCAGCACGTCACAGCGCTGGCAGCGCTGACCGTCGAAGTTTGCCGGACGCAATGAATGGAGGAATGTAATTGGTCCAGCAATAGTATTCGGCAAACTTCGGTGCTCAGCGCTGCCAGCGCTGTGTCGTGCTGAACGCGGCCAATAAAAAATAAAAACAAAAAAATCAGATTGTGTATCCATGATGAAATTTTACATTGCAGTACTCAAAAGAGTCAGGTAAAATTTTACATGATATATAATACTGCAAATATGGACTTTCAAAACTCAAGATAACCATGAAAATTTTTGACGGTTAACGGAAATATGTATGTATCGACGCACCCTCCGAAATTTTTGACATGTCACTTATAAAAGCTGTAAGCTGTAATGGTGGATGGTGGTTGCAAAGTCTACTGATTAACCACGGGAGAACATTGGAAATAAAATTTCATAATATGAACATTCAAAATTTGGTATAGGTATTGCAAGTAGATCAAATTCTGGTTATATTGCATATTATAATTATTTTTTTATAGCTATGATAAGATAATGAAGAAAATGCCACTATGAAGCAATGGTGAACTGTGAACTATGCACGACAATGGGCGAATAATTACAAATATATATACAGGGTGTTCATTTTAAATGTGCCACCATTGCTATCTCGAGAACTATAAGAGCTACAAAAACGGTTAAATGGGCAAACAATTTCTATTATACAAGACAAATTTAGAGAACAGATAATTTTTTTTTTTCGGCCAGTGGTTCTCAAAATACGGGACTCAACTTTTTTATTTTAAATGTGAACATATTTTTTTTATTTGCTTATTCGATAGAGAATTTAATTCTGAATTCAATGATATAATATTATCATATCCTCATAACGATTTTTTTGAGTAAAATAGATATAAAATTTTAAATTAATTTGATTAAAATATGATATTACTAAGAGTGCCATGAATGGAAAAACTGAATACAAGTAATTTTTTAACCTGGAATTAGAGTGCTCTGAATGAAATAAGTGAATATTTTGTTTTCACAACTGTCAAGTGAAGTTCAAAATCATTTAATTTAATTTTAAAAATGTATAATTTTACTCACATTGAAAAAGTTGAGATGTTTGAAACATACATTTTATCAAGAAAAAATTCGCGAGCTGCAGTTAATATGTATAGGGAACGATATCCTGAAAGAGTAGTACCGTCGCGGAAATATTTCCGAACACTTGACCTAATATTACGTGGTAATACTACTGCATTTATACATAAACCCAGAAGACCGGTGGATGAAAACAATGAAATAAATGTTTTGGCATATTTTGAAGCCAATCCAAGAGCTTCTGTACGAATGGCCTCTGATGAATGCAGATTAAGTGTAGGGACGGTGCATAAAATTTTAAAACGACACAAGTATAAGCCATACAAATTCCATAAAGTTCAACACTTGCAACCTGGTGATTATGACCGCAGACTTGAATTTTGCCATTTAATCATTAATGAAGGAATTGATATTTTAAAATGTGTTATTTGGACGGATGAAGCAAATTTTTCCAATAATGGAATGTTTAATGTAAAAAATAAACATTATTGGAGTTCCGAGTGTCCTATTATGGTACGTGAAAGAAGTTTTCAAAGAAAATTTAATATAAATGTATGGTGCGCAATTTTGCACGATACAGTGTTTTTTCACATGTATAAAGGTACTCTAACTGGAGATCGTTACTTAGAATTTTTAAGAAACAGACTTGATGATATATTGGATGATCTGCCATTAAATGTCGTTAGAAATCTACACTTTCAACAGGATGGAGCAACATCCCATAATTCTCGTCAAGTAACCGCGTACCTGAATGAAACATTTCCAAATCAATGGATTGGTACCAAAGGACCCATTGCATGGCCTGCAAGATCACCCAATTTAAACCCTTTAGACTTTTTCTTATGGGGTTATTTAAAAGATAAAGTCTACGATACTGTGCATCAGAATCTACAACAATTAAAAAACAGCATTGAAAATATTTTGAACAATATTGACGGAAGAAAATTAAGATTAGTTAGAAATAGTTTATTTCATAGAGTACAGTTATGTATAAATGAAAATGGAGGCAATTTTGAACAGTACTTATAAATTTATAGGAGTTTATTTTATTTTTGTAAATATTTCTTCATTATAATTAAATATTAAAATAAAAATTATAACAGTTTTTTTCATTCATTATACTTTTATTCACTTCTTTCTATCATGGCACTCTAATTATGCGTAAAAAACACATGTACATATTCAGTTTTTCCATTCATGGCACTCTTGTGATATCATATTTTAATCAAATTAATTTAAAACTTTATATCTATTTTACTCAAAAAAATCGTTATGTAAGGATATGATATTATATCATTGAATTCAGAATTAAATTCTCTATCGAATAAGCAAATAAAAAATATATTCACATTTAAAATAAAAAAGTTGAGTCCCGTATTTTGAGAACCACTGGTCGAAAAAAAATTTTTTTCTGTTCCCTAAATTTGTCTTATACAGTGTGTCCCATTTAGAGGTGCCACCATTGGGATCTCGAGAACTGTAAGAGATACGATGTCGGTTAAATGGAACTTTTTATGCGCCTTTGGGAGGCCATCTCAGATGTGCTTTTATTTTTTCAAAAATTCTCATAGGGCACTAGATAATGACGAAAAACTGAATATTGTTGATTTTTTCTTTTTCAAATAACTTCTAAACTATTAATAATTGAGAAAAAAGTTTCAAATATAAAAGATAGATATTTTTATTAACTAACCAGTGGCGCACGAAATAAATTTTTATATCCGTAAATTTTTGAGATATAACAGAAACTTATATTTTTTTAAATGGAACCCATATCTGATTTTAGTCTCAAAAAAATAAATATTTTTTTCTGTTTTCAACGATGTAAGGGTTATTATGTTTTATATTTGTTTTGCCTTCAAAAAATATTAGTTTTTCCTTATTTTGTATTAAATTTACAATTATTTTGAAAATATTGGTAGATTTCTATTTGGAAATACTCCTTGTATTTAAATAATTTATTTCTTTAAAAATATTTGCTCAAAATTCGTATCAAATTAATTTTTATATTTTGTATCAAGGTCGCCCTTGGCACATCATAGTATAATTTGTAATTATGAGTCTAGAATGAAAATATTAAGTAATAAAGGCATAAAACAAATTATTTTGATCAAATACAATATAATTAATAAAAATAATGTTTTTCTGGGAAATAATTAGAAAATTCAGGAAAATAAAGAGAAAAATTTTAGGAGCAAAATAAATATAAAACATAATAACCCTTACACCATTGAAAAGAGAAAAAAATATTGATTTTTTTGAAACTAAAATCAGATATGGGTTCCATTTAAAAAAATATAAGTTTGTGTTATATCTCGAAAATTTACGGATATGAAAATTTATTTCGTACGCCACTGGTTAGTTAATAAAAATATCTATCTTTTATATTTGAAACGTTTTTCTCAATTACTAATAGTTTAGAAGTTTATTATATATATTATTATCTAGTGTCCTATGAGAATTTTTGGAAAAACAAAAGCACATCGGAGATGACCTCCCAAAGGTGCACAAAAAGTTCCATTTAACCGACATCGTATCTCTTATAGTTCTCGAGATCCCAATGGTGGCACCTCTAAATGGGACACACTGTATAATAGAAATTGTTTGCCCATTTAACCGTTTTTGTAGCTCTTATAGTTCTCGAGATAGCAATGGTGGCCCATTTAAAATGAACACCCTATATATATATATATATATATATATATATATATATATATATATATATATATATATATATATATATATATATATATACAGGGTGTAAATTTTAAAACGGGTCATAGGGCTATAGCATAGAAAAACAGTTTTTTTGTCGCCAAAAGTTTCTATATTAATTTATTGAAAATATAATTGGTGCGTATTATAAAGAAAAAAATTCCGAATTTTTTGATACCAAACACCTTACATTTCTGTTTCATATAAAGCCAGAAATTAAATTTAAAAAATTTTACGATTAAGAAAAAATATCATGAAAGTGACAGTAACAAAACATTGTCATGATAGGGGACAATTAAAGATTAAAGTTTTTAATTTATGAACCAATACAAAATGACACAAAATAAAGTAAAAAATAGGATATTTATATCAGAAACAATTATTATTTATTGTAATAGGTATTTACAAACTAAAGATGATCTACATGTAATAAGAAATAAGTTATAAGAAACAAGAAAAACTGCAAACTACAAGGGAACAAATTAAAATCATTTATGCTGGGTTTATGCAGCATATAAATTATGAAATTAAATTATGCTACTAAATTAAGAAACTAACCTAAAATAACGTCGTTTATGCAGTAAATTAAAATTCAGAATTTTATGTTTGACATTTCGTATAATCTAACTTTTATAGGTGCAATTGCAATACATTATATTTATATAAGATAAAAAAATAAAGGTAAACAATTTGTTGAATAAGTCCAATTAGTATTTCGTCGCTCTTTTCTGCAGGAACTTTGTTGTCATCGTCGTACATTTTCATAGGTTAGGTGCGAAAATTTGTCATAAGTGCGCGAGTGGCGCAGGCGCAGCATTAATAATTTGTAATTTTTCTTCAGGAGTTAAATTGTTCATGATTTCTTCTTAATAAAACGAAAATAATAATAATTTAACAAATAAAGTGTAAGAAACGTTTATTAATGAGCGTTTAAAGTCAACAATTGTTTTGTTTTGTTTCTGTCAGTTTCACGGCTATTGATATTTTTTCTTAATTGTGCAAATTTTTAAATTTATTTTCTGGCTTTATATGAAACAGAAATATAATATGTTTGGTATCAAAAAATTCGTAATTTTTTTCTTTATAATATGCACTAATTATTTTTTCAATAAATTAATACAGAAACTTTTGGCGTCCAAAAAACTGTTTTTCTATGTTATAGCCCTATGACCCGTTTTAAAATTTACATCCTGTATATATATATATATATATATATATATATATATATATTTACATCCCACTACCATTGTGGCGTCCCCTGTGTAATTTTCTACATTCAAAGTGACGTCCTTGTGCATAAGACGTCCGTATACCGGACGTCATATGCACATGGCCTTATAAATTTTTTTCTGACATCAGGGGGGCCTCTAGTATCGTATAGCAAAATTTGTTATGGACGTCAGAATGATAGCGGAATGGAAAATGTATATTTTTTGTAGTTCAAAAAAATTCCACTTGCGGCGCTAGTGTCGTCCGGCGTATATACAATGTATATACTGAAGTTTCATTCCAGCGACATTCTGAACTCCGTACACTTGGCAACAGTGGAACTTTGGATACTACATTAGCGTGCAACTCTTTTAATCGTATTTAAATCTACATTGTGCACTCCTGGTAGTATTTTAAATTAATATTTATGTAATCAAACCTTTTGTTTTGCACTTGTAAAATCCTCTGAGCAAATACAAAATCAATAAACTATGAAATCAAAATGTATGGTTTACAAATGTAATAAATTTAAAAAAGGTAATTATTTATAAATACTCGTATCATAAAGCTGAATTATTAAGTACAAAGTCGAAAAAGAGAGTGTAGAAATAATTATTAAAAGAAAAAATGTTTAAAACATATTAATATGTACTACAAACGATTTATTAAATATAGATATTTTTTATTCTGAGTACTTCTTCCTATTTCTCCTCTACTTGAGGTGTTTCATTAAAGTGTTTTCTTTTAATTACAAAATATTTTTATACATTTTAGATAGTTTAAATACGTTAAAATATTTGCTTTTTATTTTTATTATAATATATAATAAAGGAATAACTTTTAAAAACACCGTATTTTTATTGCAATCTATATGCAAACATAGAAAGAAACACGGATAAATAATTTGTTTATGTGTAACAACTAAAGATTAATGAAACAAATTAATGTTTATGAAATACTCTCTCTGGAAATAAGCAGGACTGTTCGATGTAATAATAAATATTTCATAAATTTCACTTATTTGTTTTTACCTCCCGCTACCCTTGGTAAGGGAGTTATAGGGATCTTGCTAAAAATCGCATGTTGAGATTTTGATAAATGACCACGTTCTAGGGTCACTAGAATCCGATTTTATCATTTTCACGATGATGTCTATATGTGTGTGTATGGATTTTGTCAACGCTCTAACTCAAATACTATCATTCAGAAAATTCAGAAGCGTGTTTTAACCCTATTCTAATATGAAAGAAACCATTAGATTTTGATGTAAATCGGATAACCGGAAATGGCACTTTACTTGAAGCTCATAATGGTTTTTCGTCAAAAAATACCATTAAATGTCATTTTTTCGCATTTTATGCCATGAAAATTAAAGCTAATTGAATTTTCTACAAGTATACATTAATAATTTTTCTATGTATTTTACAGATAAATTTAAAAAATATAAATCAAATAAATATATCATCACGGCATATTACCCATTTCTAGGTGTGGCAGTATCTACAACACATTATTTTATAAATTCCAATGCCTTTGTTTCAAAGATAAACAAAATTCCTTTGTTACACAGTTTATATTTCAAATGTGTCAATGCAAAAAAAAAATTAGGTATGAATTTAAATTAATAAAAATGAAATAGCGGGAGGTATTGTGTTAACCACATCAGATTTTTTCATTTCATTTCAGGGGTTCAATAACTCTCAGGGGAGATTGATAATTTCAGAACAGTTCACAAGCTAAAGCACCAAAATTATCTTTTGCTGTGATTTATAATATTTTATCAAATTTCCATAATTTCGACTATACTCCTATGTTAAATAAAAAAATTTGATTTGGCCATCACATTACCTTCCCTCAGTTCTATACAAATGCCATACAAAAAGTTTCTAGCAAAAGATTCTACATTTCCAGTATTTCATTACATTGCATTCTGGCAGTTCCATGTATTTTGTACAAATACCACATAGAAAATTTCTAATTTCCAGTAAAATTATAACACAAACATATTATGTAATTTGCACTTGACACTGACTTATTATGTCAATTAGAATTTTCTTAATAATATGCCTATTATTGTAATTTCCGTAAAAATTTCAATTTATTGGAAAAATAGCCGAACCCAAACGACTGCTTTTCATATATTTTTACTATTTTATTGACATGTGAAAAATAATTTGTTCAACAAATAGCTATTTACTTAGAATAAGCGTATTAAAATCGGAATTGAATATTAATAATAAGCTTATTATTATAAATTTCATAAAAATTTGAATTTATTGCACAAATAGCCGAAGTGCATCCAAACTGTTGTTTTTCACATATTTCACTCTTTTTTACAAATAATTTGTTTAACAAATAGAATAAAAATATTAAAATCGGAGATTAATAATCATATTAACCTTATTATTATATTTCTTCACTATTTTATTGACATGTAACAAATACTTTGTTTATCAAATAAAATTTTTATGACTATAATACAAAGGATGATGGCAAATTTTACTAAAATAATACTGCAAGTATTAATTCAGTTCATATTAAATTATTATTAAAAATATCTATCTGTACTTTTTAATTGTAAGATTTTGGGGTTATTTAAATAGTTCATTCTTACTTATTTTCACATATTTACATTTCCCGTCGAAGCAAATAGAATTGTTGTTCTTGTACACTAAGTGCAAGAACATTTCACATTTCTATCACATTTTGTACCATCGAGTTCTTTTACTGTAAATACATTATAAAGATTTTGTTATTGTTTACTTGTATAACGGGTATCTACTTTATATTTGTTATATGTATGAGGAATACAATGGTAAAATTTTAATTTGGAGAAATTTTTTTCCTAATGATTTTAGAACAAAAGTATTAAGTATTAAAAATGACATTTTAAATGACAAATTAACAGTTCCATTTTCAAATTGCTTACAGATTGCCAAAAGAAATTACCATTATCAAACATTGTAGGAATCTATGATGTTTACAGCAAAGTATGCATATTGTTCTGAAAGAGTGCTTTGGTTTCTGCATCAGAATAATGTATTTAATATTGGCAACGCTGCTGGACGTCACTTTAACGGTAGTATGAATAAAAATATACAAATTGGACGTCACAAGTACTGATTATGTCTGAAGTATATACTGTGGACGTCGGATTCACTCAGAATGGAGGAGCTCATAATGTCCGTCAAATGAAAGGAAACGAATATCGTTGTAAATCGACTTTATTGAAATTTGAACCGAAATTCATAATCAGGGAGAATAATAAGTAGATATACTTTATAAAGCCGATACCTATCTCTATTCCTTTCGGTGGTTGCCACAATGTCCTAGCCATGAAAGGACGCAGCAATGATAGCGAGATGTAAATATATATATATATATATATATGAGTGCCCGTGAGGTGACGCCTGGTAAGCGTCCACACGGTAAAATATATCGTCATCATTACCGATGTCTACATCAGTGGCGTGCAGTCCATATGTGCAAGGTGTGCACCCTGTGAATAATTTCAAAATTTACTGCATTAAAATGTAAATTAATTAATTGATTTGATCTTAATATATGATATACAAAATATAAAAATATTAATACAATTATGGGGCAATAAGGAACAATAGCGTGTTTGGTTGCCTATCAGCGAATGTGTGAATTGCCGGCCGGGCAGTGCAGGTCTCCGCACTGCACTCGGTGCGCATATTTTTACACAGGGAGGGTATAGGAACAGTGTATTTGCGCAGACAAGGATAAAATATTAGAAATACGTATCGCCCCATCGTACTCTCCAGCGTGCAGCATATTTTGTGCACGTATCACCGTAAAATTACTTTTAGTGGTATTCACAAGCATAAACAAGTTCAGAAAAACAATTAATTATTAATTTTAGGTATTTGGTACATAATTTATATATCATTTATTTAACCTATATTTGTATTTATGAAAATTTGTAGAATAGAAATTGCAAGTGAATTACTAATAATTGCGGATTTACTGAAGACACCATTTTCTAGAAAGGAAATAGTATAAAAAAATAAGATAATTCTGAATTGTTAACTGAAGATTCTACCTACACAATACTTTTTTTAAAAAAAATCTGCACACCCAACACATAAACCCACCGCACGCCACTGGTCTACATGTGTTGTAGATACTGGCACACCCAGAAATGGGTAATATGCCGTGATGATATATTTATTTATTTATTTATATATTAGATAAAACAATATGCATTATTTAATTAATTTGTATTTTTCGTGAATATTTATTTTTTTCAAAAATACTTTTTATGTTTAATATTTTATTGTAGGTATATTGTTTCACTTTATTTAATATTTTTTAATTAATGTTTTATATTAGATTATAATAAAACTTTAGAATTATTTATTTTTTCTAGTAATTTTTCCCTACCATCATTTATGTTTATACCATAAAAATGCCGTCGAAAGAACGTCTTAAAATGACGTCGACACAACGTCTTAAAATTACGTCTAAACAACGTCTTCATATGACGTCGAAACAACGTCTAAAAATGACGTCGCACAGCTCCACGCTGAGACGTCGATAGCACGTCTACATGACGGAATTTCAGACGTCACTGTGACGTCGATTTTAGGTCTTTTGTGTTACTTGGGGAGTTAAAGATAATAGACATTTTCATGTTTTCATTTTATGTTTAATATTTTATTGTAGGTTTATTGTTTTACTTTATTTAATATTTTCTAATTAATGTTTTATATTATAGAGTATAAAATTAAATTATTTATTTTTCCTAGTAATTTTTCCCGACCATCATTTATGTTTATATCAAAAAAATGACGTCGAAACAACGTCTTAAAATGACGTCTAAACAACGTCTTCAAATGTCGTCGACACAATGTCTTGAAATGACGTCGACACAAAAAAAAATAGCGTTGGTTTAAATAGGTATGTTAACCTAGTCCACAAAAGCGAAAAAAAATATCACTTGTCAGCTGTCAATTATCAAATAAAACCTACAGAATTTTGTGATATTTAACTATGTTTTGTTGTAATTTTTAATACTCAGGATTTGTACATTTTACAGATTAAAATATTTTTATTTATAATCATTCATTATAGTAATATACCGATTCCTAATCTTTTGGAGGTTGGGAAATTCGTCATTCCTAACTTTAATGACAATCTCTTGGGTTGGAAGTGAGAGATTTCATTTCCATCTCTTAGACCAGTCATTAGGAAGATTTACCCTGCAAAAGGTCGGGATATATTTACGGGTCCTAATAAAAAATGTAAGTTTCCCCCTCGGGGGCCTTCGGGAAGCACCGCCAACTTGGGAAAAAAAGACGCAAAAAAGCGGTTTTCACTAAATATTTCTTCACGTATTTGCATTACCAATTTTGATGAATTTTGGTATAGAGATAGATTGGAACTTGGAAAAGGACATAGGCTACCTTTTGTCTCGAAAATAAAATTTGAAGGGGTTAAATAGGGGATGAAAGTTTGTATGGAGAACCCATCGTTTCTCAAGTTAGGGATATAAAAATTCATATTTATGCTTTTGGTGAGTGTTTCAGCGTTTTTCATATATATAATATATAACCATATGGTATAATACATAAAGATTAAATTCCTTTCATTTCAAAGGTTATAGCGCAAAAACATGTAACAAACCGCAATCATAAATAGATAAATAGTAGCTGGCAATGAACTATAGACGAACTATACAATATGGGATGATTTCAATTATTTTTTTTTTATCTTTGTATCTATAAGTTTTAACAGTTAGCAGATTTTCGATATTTGTGGGAGAGGTAGCTTGCATCATATGTACATAAGTAAAAGTACCCGATACATGTTTAGAGAAGGGCGCTGTTAGATGCGGTGCGGGATCGAGAGGGCAGTGGGCGGAGCCTGTTACATGTACGATGCGAGGCAGGTTGCCGGCTCTCTACGCAGCACATGTTTCCGAAGTAAATGTGAAAAATTACTGGTACACGTGTAGCTAATCGTTATTCTAGCTTTACCCGTGCTAAGCCGGGGCGGGTCGGCTAGTATTTTATAATTTAAAAAAAAAAATAATTTAATTACTTATTATTATTATTTAACTACTGTATATATTAACTAGCCGACCCGTCCCGGCTTCGCACGGCTAAACCTAGACCTAGAACATAGAAAATAGAGATACTGACCTGAGCATGACCTAGAATAACACCAGTAACCTGCCTAGTGCCTCGCATCGTACATGTAACAGGCCCCGTCCACTGCCCTCCCGTCCTCCCGATCCCGCACTGTACCTAACAGCGCCCTTTTCTAAACATGTCTCAGGTACTTTTAATTATGTACATATGATATAAGCTATCTCTCCGACAAATATCGAAAATCTGCTAACGGTTAAAACCATAGACAAAGAAAGATATATACTAGACCGAGCTTCCATCATGGCGGCAATGTCCAGCTTTGTGCCGAATTGAATAATATTGAGACGCTAATTCTAGTGTAAATTCTACAACATAATGAAAAAAGGTGACTATGGAGTAACTTAAAATATGTATTTTACATCATTTCTTCATTTCAAAATAATAAAGCTCAGTCGCTCAATAAGGCTCGTGCAGCTACGTCATCAACATGGCGGCCAACAGCTGTTTGGAAGGTAAACATCTAGATATCAGCATATGATTTAACGTTGTTTGAAGCAGATTATCGAGTATTTTTATGTTTTATGCAATTTGAAGTGGAAGTTTGGTTATTTTTATGATGTCGTCACATAGTGATTATTTATATAGCTTAGATGAGAGTGTACAGGCTAGACATTTGGAGAAAATATCACTACTTAATAATATAGACCCGTTTGTCATCGATATCGATAAGAAAATTTTTACAACAGACATTAAAAAATTTCCACAAATAACTTATATAGACATTTATAATTATTTGATTTAAAAAAGTGCCTACACTCAAACAGAATTTCGAGCATATAAAAGCTTAAATGCTTACAAGTTCTTCAAATGTGGATGGGTTAAAAAAAATCAATCAAAAGGTAAATTCCATTGTAGGTGTTACATTCTCAGAGATTGAATGAAAGCCCACTACAAGCGTAGGAAATTTATAATTGAATTGTAAGGAATTTTACTACATTAAATTTATTTCTTTAGGGGGACTGTGAATTTGTGGAGCAAAATACAAGAGGAGAGGCTAGCAATAAGTTCTGGTTTAAATGTAGAAAAGGGTGAATAACTGCTTCGATTTTTAAAAATGCATGCAGAACAAGTTTGGAGAAACCATATTTATTTATTTATATATTTAACACAATCCTATTCGATGACATGTATTAAATTATCTATATTGTGTATTTTATAGCCTTCCTTAGTAGATACTTACCTGAAATATGGACAATAAAAGACAATATCACATGAAATATTACAAATTATAATTTGCGCCTGTCTACCAAGTGCCTACCAAACAGCTGGCAGCAGCCATGTTGTGACGTAAGCTGCACGAACCTTATAAAAAATACGAACAATATTTAATTTACATTATTTTACAATAATTATAATAAATGTTTTCTTCAGTTCAAGTGAATTTCATTTATTTATGTTGGCAGTCCAGCAATCTGTCATTTCTGTTAGTAAGAGTTTTTCAAGTTTATTTCTTTGGTTAGTATTTGTTTACATAGCTTGTTTCACTATTTGTTTCATGTACAAATATATTTTATTATTGAATTTGATTGTTTTCAGCCTTTACGGTATACGTATGTCTATATTTTGTTAGTTTCAGAAAACATATTTTTCCTATTTTTAAATTTCCCGCCTTTCTATTAGCGTCTCGTTAAGGCGCCCATAGATTCTATTTGGCACAAACTCCTAACGTTGTAAACTCGGTCTAGTATATATCTTTCCTTGTCTATGGTTAAAACTTAACTATCCGGGAGAGCCACATCCTAGAGATGGCAGCACTAATGACCGACCTATAGGAAAACATTATATTTTACGTTTGTGCTAGTTGTATTTTGAGGCTTTGTTTTGAGGATATTTTGTTATTTTTAATTGAAATCAAATATATTTATCATAATGTCAGATATATGCATTTATTTAAATGATGCTGTGCGGCCTATGGTCGAAGGAGAAGCAGTATATATAAGGGGAAAATAAGATTCAAAATTGAGGTTATCTGCATGTTAACTACTTATTTAAATATTTTTAGCTGGACATTTTATCTTGTGTTGATATAAGACAGATAAACAGAATAATATAGAAATAAATTAACTGTGTGTTCAAACATCTAATTTGAAAGGGGCTAACCACTCAATCGTAATAACACTAAATACAAATGCACATCAAGTTTTTTGTTTTGCACGTCTTCCTCTTGCTCAATTTCTGATATTTTTGTAGTTTCTTCTTCTTCCCTGTCTTTCCTATAAACAATTTAAAATAAATATATAATATTAAAGAATAATAGTTACTACTTACAGGTTACGTCTCTCTATTTTTCTTCTCTGTACAGGGGTTTTGTCGAATTTTCTTTGCTGTAATTTTTAGCTTGCTATATCATTTTTTTAAAAATATTTTTCTTTTATTGACTACAAAAACAATCTAATAATGTTTTGAAGCATAAATTTTTATAAATACTTACATGGAATAAAATCGCTTAGGTAAAAATGTGAACAAACGTTCATGAACGGTGATTTGTCCTTTCCGATTTTTAACGCGATTTTCCACTTATTTTTTAATATTTCTCTTTTTGGGAAATAATGAACGGATATGCCAGCACTTGCATAATTATTGCACTGCGGTACAGAACAATATTTCTTCGATTTGCTGGTCATGTTTACTTATAACCCTGTATGACAGCACAACGTTTTCCCTACAACTTATATGTTTTATTTTGTCACTAGATGTCAGACACTTTGTTGGCTCTTATCAATAGATACCAAAAGCATAAATAGGAATTTTTATATTCCTTGAGAAATGATGGGTTCTCCATACAAACTGTCATCCCCTATTTCACCCCCTTCCAGTTTTATTTTCGAGACAAAAGGTAACCTATGTCCCTCTCCAAGGTTCAATCTATCTCTATACCAAAATTCATCAAAATTGGTTCAGCAGAAGAAATGATGGGTTCTCTATACAAACTTTCATCCCCTATTTCACCCATTTAAGTTTTATTTTCGCGACATAAGGTAGCCTATGTCCTACTCTAAAGATAAAAATGTACCGTTTTTCGTAGAACTAGATAGGTATAGCCAATTAAAAGTTTATTTGAGAATACATGCCTGAATTTTTTTATTCTATCTTGATTTAAAATACCCAACTCGTGCAATACAATGCAGCATTGGGAATAAAAAAAATATTGATGAAGAATAAAATACACTTTAATTCTTATAATAACGTAAATTATAAATAATACAATTGTTAAATGTGTCAAGTGAAGTATATTTTTTGACCTCCATATTAGTTGTAACAAAAATTTAATTAGCTCTTTATTGCTTTACAGAAAAAACTGACAAGTTCTAGTAATTTTGGAGTTATCGAAGTAGAATAATATCGTCACATATTATATGCAAGACCGCCTGCTCTCATACACAAACACATATTCACAGACATACATATGAGTACACAATTATTATTCTAGAAATTTTAAAATAATGTAAAAAAATCTGTTGTGGCCAGCATAAAACCTTCCGTCAATTCAATGTATTTTGTATATATCCCATACCGAAAGTTCCTTGAAAAAGATTCTGTATATCCTATAAAATTGTAACACGAACACACTATTTTTTACAAATTCTATACCGAAAGTTCCTTTCCCTATTTTATTAGGGGTCGCTGTTTCTTACTCTTCTCTTTTAATCATTCCTGTCCAACGCATGTTCTTCACACAATTCTTCCGCTCTCTCAAAAAAATCATCTGCTACACAGTCCTTCCATCTTCTTCTCTTTGGAGGGACACTCTATCACATTCACACATAACTTTCTGACCCTATACTTTCAACTTTGTTTTTGCATTTGACACTGACATCTGTCAATTAAATTTTTCTAAATATATCTGTTGTTTCCATAATTTTAACAAAGCTGACTAATTTTTGAAAGTTAATCTCTCTTAATGTCTCTATAACTCTATATCTATTGAATATGAACGAAACTGTATAATCAAACCGTTTAGAGAATAAGATATTCTTTCATATTGATAATCACAAAATGTCGAAAAATAATATTTAACTGTGTTTTGTCAAGAAAAACTGTTAAAAACTTCAAATAAGGGTACTTCCGGTGGATCAATTATAACCAAAATCTAATCAGCTCTTCATATGGATGTAAAGAAGAGGAATACGAAAGAATTATAATTTTTAGAATTGTAGTATTGGAGTTATCGTCGGAGAAAAATTTGTCACACACGGACATACATACACACACACACACACACACACACACACACACATACAGACATCATCTTAAAAATGTTATATTCGTATTGTAGGGACCCTAAAACGTGTTTATTCATTAAAAACTCACTACCGAATTTTTTGACCAAAGACAATACCTTCCTTACCTAAAGGTGACGGAAGGTAAAAATATATATATTAATAATAGGTGTAATTAGAATTTTTGTGTGTTTACCAGAAATTTTAAATACAATATGTTCTTATATAGCTTAATATGGAAATGGCGAGAGGTCTTGTGCTGGGCACAACAGATTTTTTATTTAAAATTCAAATGCACCACAAAACTATTCAAATGCACCACAAAACTATTCAAATGCACCACAAAACTTTAATAAATAGCAAACTTTAAAAATATATACCGTAATTTCCCGTAACAATAGTCCTGATGTGCAACACTGGTCCACGCGTGCGCGCAATAGTTTATTTAATATTTCTGCATAGTTTTGATTCAAACAACTCAGTAAAATGTATGGATGTCATGACGGTAGTTACCGCCATCTACTAACAGTGTAGGAATTTAATATATTTTTCGTGTTTGAGTAGTGGCAGCCAGATAGTTGATGACGTATAATTACGTCTTTTGCTAACAGCTGCATACTTTGTTCTGTTTCACATGTAAGGTAAGTTGCATCATTTTATGAACTATTTAGAATTATTCACAATACATTTGAGAAACTGTTAGGGCTCTAAATTATTTATATTATATACTTGTGAAATATTTTATAACCTCAATGTAAAAACCCATCATTCGGTACACAAAAATAGTCCATACCCTACGATGGACCATTGTTGTGACCTCAAACTTATTTCTTCACTTTCGTTTAAATACATACCTGGAACATAGTTGAATAATGAAATAATAATTCAGCTAATTTATTGTTTCATTTGCCTACAGATAATGCCTAAAACTAAAATCGAGAGACGTAAGGTTGGTGGGCGACCGTATGCCCAATATTCTTATGAAATTATGGACCAGTGCATAAAAGACATACAAACACACAAGTTAACTCAAAGACAAGCCTCTGAACATTACAAAATTCCTCGTAGTTCAATCATTTTAAAACTCAAGGCTATAAAGAATAATTCTGTTTCCTCGCCGGGGCGTAAATGTGTCTTTACAGAAGATGAAGAGAAATCATTCGTGCAACATTGCATAACTATGTGTGATTTTGGATTCCCATTAACAACATTTGATTTGCGTTGCATTATTAAAATGTATTTAGACAGCTCCGGAAGAAGTGAATCTAGATTTTCAAATAATTTGCCAGGAAAACGCTGGGTAGAATGTTTTTTGAATCGTAATAAGGATTCATTATCAAAAAGATTTTGTAGTAATATAAAAAGAAGTCGTGCTGCAATAAATGATGAAATTATAAATTCTTACTTTGATAATCTTGAAACTGTACTGAATGGAGTTCCACCGGAAGCAATTTGGAACTATGATGAAACAAACTTGGTTGACGATCCTGGAAAGAAGACTATTTTAACAAAACGAGGATGTAAATATCCAGAGACGATTAAAAATTCTTCCAAGGCTGCAGTTTCTCTTATGATGTGTGGAAGCGCCGCTGGTGAACTTTGTCCACCCTACGTAAATTATAAAGCAGAAAAAATGTGGGATACGTGGACAGAAGGAGGACCAGATAAAGCAAGATACAATCGCACAAAGAGTGGATGGTTCGACGGAAACAGTTTTGAAGATTGGTTTATAAGTATAATGCTCCCTATTTTGAAACGCATCGAAGGAAAAAAGGTGCTCATAGGAGATAACCTCAGTTCTCACATAAGCCATCGAGTTCTAAAACTTTGTCAAGACAACAATATTGCATTTGTTGCCCTTCCACCAAACTCCACGCATTTGACGCAACCATTAGATATATCATTTTTTAGACCGTTCAAAATTCATTGGAGAGGAGTTTTGGATGAATGGAAATGTACACCGGCAGGAAGAAGACATCCAACAGTTCCAAAAGACGTGTTCCCCTTTTTGCTGAAAAAGTTGTACGAAAAGATTAAAGAAAATTCTGAATCTAATCTTAAAGCTGGATTTAAAAAGTCTGGAATATATCCATTAAACAGACAAGAAGTGCTACACAAAATACCTAGCAGTGAAAGGATTCAGAATGATGAGAACAAAGATCTTGCGCTAGTCAGCAAATCTTTTACGGATTTCTTGCAAGCAACCAGACTGTCAGAGACAACGCCAAGAGTAATACGTAGGCGAAAAAAATTGAACGTGGAAGCTGGAAAAAGCATTGCTCCCGAAGACTTAAATGATACACCTGAAATGTCAACAAACAAGCAAATTTCTAAAAGAAAACCACAAAAATATAAAAGAAAACAGATCAGTGACAGTGACTCAGAAGATGATACCGACACCCAAATATCACTTGCTTCTGACACTGAATCAGAAGAATTTAGTGATAAAGAATGTAACGACGATTTAGCGCATAATTTAAAGACAAATGAATTTGTTTATAATGTAGGAGACTACGTTGTCGTTAAATACGATGGAAATTACTGGCCTGGAAAAATAGATAAAGTTGAAGAGAACGGTGCAATAGTATGTTGCATGGAGAAATATGGTGAGTTATGGAAATGGCCTAACAAGAATGATGTACTTCACTATGAAAAAGATGATATATTGATGCCTATTAAGGAACCAATTAAAGCTTCTACTTATAGGGACGTATACTCTGTACCCGAACTTAAACATATTGTAAATTAAGATTAAATGTACATTTATATAAATATATATTTTTTAACATATTTTTTCATTTCTTTATTGCACATATTTAAAGTACTAAGCCCTAACTATGTTCCAGCGTTGAATGCTATTGAGAAATAGACTTAGACCATAGTTGTGCAACTTAGAGCGCAACTATGTACCACCCTTTGAAAATTCCTAACTTTTTTTTAAATATAATTTTGGCCCAAATAGTAATAAAAGCAAATATAATATATCCTCAAATTGCTATCAAAAAATAATCAACTTATTTCTATTGCCTGTTTAGCAGTAATTATAACAAACATATTAAATTTGGACCATTGTTATGGGAAATTACGGTACATATAAATATTATTACATTCCTACACAAAAGCTTACTTAGAAAGAGCAAAACATATTTGAGATATTTCTTCACAAAGTGGTAGAAATCACAGTAGTAGAGTGGTCAGGTTGATTGGTCTCAATCGGTATCCACTCCTGTTACCTTGTCCAGTTAGGATGGAATTAACTTGGGAACCCCAAGCTATCGGGCGTCGGCTAGGGGCTGTAACAAGGGCTTGCGACGGATGTACTAGTAACACACATGGTAGTAACGTTAACCCTGCGGGAAAGTAAAATAAATAGTAGTGTGTGTATCTTAAAATTGAAAGGAGTTTATATTAATACATACTTTTAAGATAGTTCTGCGTTAATTAGTTCTTCATACATTGGTTCTTCATTAATCGGTTCTTCATAAATCGGTTCTTCATGAATTGGTGCTTCATGACTTGATTCTTCATGAATTGATGCTTCATGAATTGGTACCTCATGAATTGGTCCTTCATGAATTGGTGCTTCATGAAACGGTTGTTCATAATTTGGATCATGGAATATGACAAGATACGGTTGATCTTCAGTTGGTGATGGTGATGTGGCATAAAAATTGGCATGGCCTTCATTTCTACTAGCTATTTCGTTTCCAGTTATATATGGGTCTTCTTTCTTTTTATAACGTTTGTAAAGCCAAACAGTTACTACTACAATTAATGTAAGAATTATTATTAGTACTGTTGGTATTACTACAGGCAATATATCGTGGTCTGGAGTTGGGTATAAAAATACGTAAAAATTTTGTTCTTTCAAGTCAGAAATGCATTTGTAAAGCCCTTGGTCTGATGAAGTTGTCTTCAGAATATGTAGTTTATTTTGTTGTATAATATATTTTATATCATTTCTATTGTCGATATTTTCATTTATTTGCAAATTATTGAAGAACCATGTAGTATTTGTATCATTACAAAATAATGGACATTTTCTTCTTTATTCACAAATTTATTAGTAATATTCAAATAGAATAACTTATCATTTTGTTTAACTACACAAGAATGATTATTTATATTTTTATTTATTCGTGATTGCAAAATATGCTCAAATTTGTCATATTGTGCGTGAATGATTGTACTATGTAGTTTATATTCAATTCCATTTTTTATTTCAAACAATTGTATATCGTATACTGGATTAGCCATAACTGCACAAGACATAATAATGTTTGCTGCATCCCTTAATAAATTAATAGATATTTTAGGTTCACATAAAAAATCAGTTCGTGTCAAATTATTCTATTTTTTGCCATTTTGACATATTATTTCTGGTGAATAATAGGGGTTTTTTTTTTCTTTAGCAAATTCATAAAAATTCCATAAGTCACAATTACAGTTCCATGGGTTATTGTCAATATAAAGTGTTATGCGTTTATCCCTTGTTTTAAACACATTAGAATTTAAATAAGTGAAATTATTGTGCGACATATCCAAAAATTCCAAAAATAAATTATATTTAAATATATTTTCGTCCAAATGTGACAACATATTGTTACTTAATTCAAGAACTCGCAAGTCTGTTAATTTATCAAATAATCCACTTGGCATCACTTTAATTTTGTTGTAATTTAAATATAAATCTGTTATTTTGGGACTGTGATGAAAGGTATCATACTCAAGACTTGTTATTTTGTTAAACCCTACGTCTAAAACTTGGAGATTTGTTAGGTTAAAAAAAGCATTTTTTGCTATTGACTTAACATCACATCTTATAATATTTAACGTCTTTACCGCATATATATTTGCATTAAAAAACATATTATCCACTGAAATATATACTAACTGGAACTCGCATACTCTACCTATCAGCGTACGCTGCACTGAAGCTCATTGAACAATAATGGCTGGTCCGGTTCGCGCACGTTCGTGCCGAACCGAACCTAGCCGAATAACTCGTATCATAGCTGATCGCTTTGTTTTCATATTATGCTTCATTTATTTAAACACACGAAATAATTTCCGTCTACTCACGAACTGTCTCGATGTTTGCCAACTACTCCAGCAGCAGGCTTCCGTCTACTCACGAACTGTTTCGATGTTTGCCGACTACTCCAGCAGCAGGCTTTCAATATGCTTCACAGTCACGTTTCGTACGCGCATTCCAGTTAGTATATATTTCAGTGATATTATCCTTTAATTTAAATTTTAAATTCCTCAATACTAATTTTAAATATTTGAGAATTTCTCAAATTAATTATTGCTGCATCCACTGCATAATACTCAACTGTCGGTGTACAATATGCTTCTATACCAATATCAGCACTTTGAGTACAATCACATGGTTCACAATTAATATCACATAAAACATTCACTGGAAACACAATAAGAAATAAGCAAATTAAATACATCTTTAACAAAAGTTTTTATTGAAATGAATATAAAAATTTAGCATGACTTATTGATAAAGCTTGTGGTATTTCTTAGATAAAGTCAAAAAACCAAATGGAAAATTGCCACACGTCATCTTTCAATAAAGAAGTGGTACATTTTTAAAACCAAATACAGATTCGCCTACAGACGATTTTCTATTTAAAGTTAAATTTTTGATACTGCATTTTTCTTTGTGTGATTCAAAGTATATAGAAATTAGTAAAAATATAAAAGAAAATCTGAGATTTTAAATTTTCAAATCACAACTTCATATCTCAATTATTTTTAGAGATATAATTTTATTTGAAATTGGCACTAAAAGGCACAAATATCGTCATCGTAATAAAAGCTGTACATGTAAGATAATTTGGGCAGGTGTACGATTTTCAGTAGTAAATTTGTACGTAAAATAACAAAAATATATAATTCCGATGAATAACTTTGAGATAAATCACATAATTTTGAGTGATCTTAACGATAACTTCAATGTGTGACTTTATCACTAGAATTCGATTTTAACATTTCTACAATGATGTCTGTGCGTGTGTATGTGTGTGTGGATTCTGGAACGACGGTTTCTCAAATTCTATAAGACCAAAGACCAATTTAACTACGTATTCCTTAATCTGACATTAATGGGAAGAGTTGAAAATGTTTTGTTAACAATTGCACAATTGGAAGTAGTAGTTTCTTAAAAAAATCTTCTAAAAAAATGCTCATTTATGTCTTTTACTCGTAAAAGGAATCCAATTCCATTTGTCCATGAAATCGATACAGTAGCTTTAAATAAATGTGTAAATAAAAAAAAATTGGGCGTTATTGTTGAACACAATCTAGCTTTTACTATGCACATAACTGAAACGGTGTTAACATGTAATAAAACTCTTGGTTTTATTGTACGTAATTCTAAGAATTTCTTTAACTTGCAGACCTTAAAAATTTTGTATTATGCTTTGTACGCTCAAAGTTAGAATACGCCATTTTGATTTGGTATTCGCCATATAGTACTCATAAGGTTAGCATTGAACAATTTTTAAAATATCTTTGGTTAAAAAAATTTTCGTCATACCCCGAAAGGGCATGTGACGAACGAATGCTACTAGAAATGTTCTCTGTAGAGCCGATTGAAAACAGGCATACTTCTATCGCTTTAGCTACATTAGGCAATATTGTTGATAAGATAGATTGTCCGTACTTATTAAGTAAATTATCTTTTCACGTTCCCAGATCAATATCTCGTACACATAATACGTTTTATTTGCCATTGTGTTACTCTAATATTGTAGTTAAGTCCCCTGTTTATGTAATGTGTTTTTTGTATAACAACATGTAATTTATAATATTTCTTTTTCTCTTATGTCTGTTCATTTACTTGTATTGGGTTCACCCTGTTAAGTAATAAAGCATTATTATTATTATTATTATTATTATTATTATTATTATTATTATTATTATTATTAAATATTATTTTTTGGAAATACAGTTTGTCCCATTTAGAGGTGCCACCATTGGGATTTCGAGAACTATAAGAGATACGATGACGGCTAAATGGAACTTTTTGTGCGCCTTTGGGAGGCCATGTCAGATGTGCTGTTGTTTTTCCAAAAATTCTTATAGGGCACTAGATAATGTCGAAAAACTGAATATTGTTGATTTTTTCTTTATCAAATAACTTCTAAACTATTAGAAATTGAGGAAAACGTTTCAAATATAAAAGATAGATATTTTTATTAACTAACCAGTGGCGTACGAAATAAATTTTTATATCCGTTTTTCTCTTTTCAATGATGTAAGGTTTAGTATGTATTATATTTGTTTTGCTCCTAAAATTTAATTTTTCTCTTTATTTTCCTGAATTTTCTTATTATTTCCCAAAAAAACATTATTATTTTTTTTAATTATATTGTATTTGATCAAAATAATTTGTTTTATGCCTTTATTACTTAATATTTTCATTCTAGACTCATAATTACAAATTACTGTATGATGTGCCAAGGGCGACCTGATACAAAATTTTATAAAAATTTAATTTGATACGAGTTTTGAGTAACATTTTTTAACTAAATAAATTATTTATATACAAGGAGTATTTCCAAATAGAAATCTACCAATATTTTCAAAATAATTGTAAATTTAATACAAAATACGGAAAAAATAATAATTTTGAAGGCAAAACAAATATCAAACATAATAACCCTTACATCGCTGAAAAGAGAAAAAAATATTTATTTTTTTGAGACTAAAATCAGATATGGGTTCCATTTAAAAAAATATAAGTTCGTGTTATATCTCGAAAATTTACGGATATAAAAATTTATTTCGCACGCCACTGATTAGTTAATAAAAATATCTATCTTTTATATTTGAAACTTTTTTCTCAATTATTAATAGATTAGAAGTTATCTGAAAAAGAAAAAATCAACAATATTCAGGTTTTCGACATTATCTAGAACCCTATGAGTATTTTTGGAAAAATAAAAGCACATCTGAGATGGCTTCCCAAAGGCGCACAAAAAGTTCTATTTAATCGAAATCGCATCTCTTATAGTTCTCGAGATCCCAATGGTGGCACTTCTAAATGGGACACACTGTATATGTTATTACAAATATTATAGAATATAAAATTCTCTATTCGATACATTGAACAGTTTTATTACATCTTCTATAGATTTAGAGATAGAGAATTATAAATATATAAAGTAATCCGTTGTAATGAATTTCACAGCCCAAATAACTCCATTAAAATGTTTCTAATTAACAGAAAAATATCAGTGTCAAAAATTCAGATGCATTACTAAAGGCTTTTTCTGGAAGGTATATTTAATATTTCTTATTTTATTATTAATTAAATATTTAAAATTATAAATACATATATTACATATCAGTGCAAAAAGACTTACAAGTGTTAGGGATAAAAAACTGGAAATAAAAAGAGCACAGGACAGAATACAGTGGAAGAATATTACAAGAGATCAAGAGAAGCCATGGGTCTACACGACTTGGAGAGCCAAGTCACTGAATACGTAATATATATGTATTTAGTATTCAGTGGCTAAGTATTATTATTATATTACATATACACATCAGAAATACCTCCAATTTCGTCAATGAATTTGAAGAATCTTGAACATTTAGAAGAGTAGGAGGAAACTTATTTTTAGAATCTGTTGTGGCCAGCACAAGACCTTCCGTCAATTCGATGTATTTTGTACAAATCTCATACCAAAAGGTCCTTGGAACAGATTCTATACAATATCATGTAAAATCAAACCCGAACACATACTATTTCTATTCTATAAATCCAATAAAATTATAACATAAACACTATATACACTAAGTAAAATGCACTTGACACTTCTTCTTATTCTTCAGCTTCCCCTATTTTATTAGAGGTAGCTGTTTCCTCTTTTCTTCTACTCATTCCTGTCCAACACATCTTCTTGACACAGGCATTCCTTTAAGTCTTCTGCGATACAGTCCTTCCATCTTCTCTTTGGCCTTTCTCTGCGTGTCACTTGCGAGGAGCACTATGACATACCAATTTTGTGATCCTACACTTTCCATATTTGGTTTTGCACTTGCAACTGACATCTGTCAATTAGATTTTTTTTTAATATATCAGCATCAGCTGTTTGCATGATAAATAGCAAAGCTGACTAATTTTTGAAAATTAATTTCTTTATAATACTTTAAATCTACATCTATTGAATATGAAGGAAAATGTATAATCAAACTGTATAGAGAAGAATATTTTCTTTAATATATATACTAACAAAATGTCAAAAAACGATATTTAACTAGTGTTGCCAGAAGTCGAGACGAGACGAGACTTGGGGTCGGTCTCGTCTTGGTCTTGACTTGGTCTCGACTAGAGTGGTCTCGTCTTGGTCTTGTCGAGACGAGACTTGATGTCAGTCTCGTCTCGTCTCGAATCTCGACAAGACTCTCGACTTTGCTTCCATTAACATTTTTTTATAATCCCATCTAATAGTACATAAAATTCTAAGAACAACAGTACAATCGCGATTCAAAAATTCCAAATAATATTTGAGATATTTATTATTTTTTCTGTAAATATCATCAACTTGATACTTGAGCTCTTGAAATAATTAATATGAAAATATACATACATACCGAGTGTTGTTTCTTATTAATAAACATAAAATATGAAGCAGTAAGTAAATGGACAAAAATCCCCGAAAAAGTAACTTCTTTCGCTATTTTTTTTTTATATTTTTCTAAATAAATGTTAAATAAGTAGATAACTAAAACTTAACCTTTCGCGTATCCCCTAGTACGCGTACCACCGGTTGAGAACTTCTGCTTTATATCAAAATTTTGACGAATGTATTTAGAATAATAATGGTATATTCAATAAAAACTGTAGGTAGTTACATAAACACAATTCTCTAACAAAAAAAAAAAACGCTTATTTGAAAAACAAATAAATTATAATAAACGTGCTTAAATTTATAAAATTAGTAAAAAAAATTAGTAACTAAGAAACTTTAATAATAACAGTTGTACGGTTTAACGAATTATAAATAGATTAACTTTCCAAAATCAGTCAGCTTTACTATAATCATAGAAACAGCTGATATATTCAAAAAATTGTAATTGACAGATGTCAGTGTCAAGTACAATATACATAATGATTGTTCGTGTTATAATTGTATTGGATTTATAGATTTTTTACAAAGAACATTCGGTATGGAATTTGTAAAAAATAGTATATGTTCATGTTATAATTTTATTTAATGTATAGAATCTTTTCTAGGGAACTTTTGATGTGGGATTGGTACAAAATACATCAAATTGACGGAAGGTCTTGTGCTAGCCACAACAGATTTTTTATGTACCTACTAAAACTTCTTTTACATGTTGTAGAAGGTAGAGTTAAAAATAAAATCAAGCCATGGAGTAAAAATGGATAGAATTTTTTGGAGATATCTAATAATTCTTCATTTGGTATTTCTTTCTCTAGAGGTTCTTCTTTCCACTTATGAAACCATAATAATGATTCCTCACAAAAATTGTCTATGTTATGTTTCATTTAATTCTTTATCATACGTTTATACTTTTCTTTATTATACGGTTTTATATTTTTAGGATGCAAAATTGTTAGATTGACTAAAGTATTGTATTCGGAAATATTTGGATTTGGCGGTTTGGGTTGGGCAAACCTACCTACTTTTATTACTAGCAGATGTCTAAAAGTGGTTGTTATTGTCTGGTAATATGCAGCATTTATAACACAGGCCGTTGTAAAATTTATTGTTCCATTATTGGATTTTTACAAGAAAAGAAATGTTATGCTATTTTTTACCCATTTTTTTAAAATTATATTATATTAGGGAATTGGAAAAACAGTTTGTTTTACACATTTGTGCATACAAAGTTTTAAGAAAATTGTTAAAGAAGGGCATGTACATTACAACTTTTATATTTCTATTTTCTTTAAGGCTTTAAGTAAACGTTGATTATTGTTTTCAATTTTTTCATATGAATGAATTTATACAATGTATTTTAATTTTCTCTGTATACGCGAGTGTACTTGCATTTTGCATGTGTTCTTACGAGAAATGCTTAATACCAGTTTCTTAGAATATCTGATACCAATTTTGCCAAATTGTTATACCTGTAACTACATATTTTAACAATGTCCCTTACATTTCACTTTGTTGAGATAAAGTTTTACTTTCATTATACATCACATAAAAGATGCATAAACTTTTATCTTTTGAAGCACATATTTTCCAATTATTTTTTACTAAATGATACATTATGATTTTTTTGTTAGTTTTTAATGATAACTCTAGAAAATGTTTTATTTTCATTGGTTGGAAAAGTATTTTTACATAAATTATGGATACAAAGTTTGACAAGAATACAAAATAATTATGTAATTGATTTGTTAGTATTAATAGTTTACATTATTTGCAATTAATATATTCCTATTTCTACATGCGATATTATTCATATGTTTCAATGGAAGAATTATTTAGGTGAATAAGAAGTACATCCGTTGAAAATGTATTTTTTATATTTTTACTGTTTCTTTACAAAATAATTATGTAACTGATTTGTTAGTATTAATAGTTTACATTATTTGCAATTAATATATTCTTATTTCTACATGCGATATATATTCATATATTTCAATGGAAGAATTATTTAGGTGAATAAGAAGTACATCCGTTGAAAATGTAGAATATGGTTATTTTAAAACGGGAATTTCCCTAAGATCGTAAAATCTTTGTGTGCATTTTTGTAAAATTCTAAGAATCACAATAGATTCTTTAAAAATAAAAGAAAATAATGTATATTTGAAGTGAACGTTACTTTTGTTATAATATATTAATTTAATAAATAAAACTGAAGTACATTGCTAACTTGCAGAATGCACCACAGATGTAACTTTTGTGTGCTATTTGAAAATTGGAAATATTTTTGAAGATGTAGTCAGTATTTCATATACCCAGTTGTACTAATATATTAATTGAAAATTAAACAAAAATTAAATTAAAATCAACATGTGTAGTATAAAATAAAGGTTGATCTTAATTTAATAAAAAATATTGGTGCATTAAAATAACATAAGAATTCTAAATTGATACTTCTTTCATTTCATCCCACTTACATTCTAATTTAAATTCATTTAAAACTTATATTTGGATTATTTAGATGAACAAGGAATACATCATATTTACATAAATTAATGTTTCTGGGACATAATTATGAAAGTAGAAAATTACAAAATTTGAAAAATTAATATCTCTCTTATTTATTCGAATTTTCAATCAGTATTTACAGCAATACTCTCAGTTTTTGAAGCACTTTTAGAATAGGTATATGTTTAAAAAAATACCTTTGATCTGAAGTCGAGAGTCTTGTCGAGACTCAAGACTTTCTCGACAAGACTTGATGCTAGTCTCGTCTCGTCTCGACTTTTCTAGTCGAGACCAAATGATGGCCTCGTCTCGACAAGACCAAGACGAGACGAGACCAAGACCAAGACTGGTCTTGGTCTTGTGGCAACACTATATTTAACTGCGTTTTTTTAAGAAAAACTGTTAAAAACTTCAAATAAGGGTACTTCCGGTGGATCAATTATAACCAAAATCTAATCAACTCTTCATATGGATGTACAGAAGAGGAATACGAAAGAATTATAATTTTTAGAATTGTAGTATTGGAGTTATCGTCGGAGAAAAATTTGTCACACACGGACATACATACACACACACACACACACACACACACACACACACACACATACAGACATCATCTTAAAAATAATAAATTCGTATTGTAGGGATCCTAAAACGTGCTTATTCATTAAAAACTCACCACCGAATTTTTTGACCAAAGACAATACCTTCCTTATCTAAAGGTGACGGAAGGTAAAAAAAGAATACTATAGAACAAAGTTGTAGAAGATATTTGTTTATAGAATAAAATATATATTTAAACCAGTGGTTCTCAAGTTACAATATAAAGTTCGTGTTTTTTCTTCTCGCTTTAATTTACATATAATTTTAATATCCGGCATTGATGAATTTGTTTATATAAAAAATTAAAAGAGAATAATTTTTATCAAAATAAATTCGTACTGTATGTATTACAAAATTGCAGTACGCAGTGGTACTTAACACGTTAACTGTCCCATGAGACACATATGATTCATAACAAGTTTTCCATACACGTCCCTGAGACATATATGATTCATTTGCCTACCCTTACACTACTTGCTTATCAGTGGCGTAGCGTAGGGTTTTGCCGCCCGGGGCACATGTCAAATTTGCCCCCCCCCCTTTCCAAAAAAATTTAAATTCCCAAAAACACAAAAAGAAATTATGAAAGGTATGTAGAGAAAAAGGTGCCGCAGGCGAATTTTTTTTTCATTCAAGGTCAAATGCTTTATAATTGAAAGTTACATTTTTTCAATGGATGTAAAGGGGTATGAAAAATGACCCCCATATTTGCGCGTTTGAAGAAATGCTCAACTTCATTAATGTCCAATACCAATATGAATAGAAAAAATCAAATTTTAATATTTTGTAACCATGAGCTTTGTGAATAATTTAAACGTTATTTTTTTCGATTTGTTTACATTTTGTTTATAATTGAAATAGTAAAAGTGTTAGATCTCAGCTTCTATTAATAACTTACATTTGAAATTTGGTATGTTGACTCTAAATGAAATTTTAATATAAAATATTAATATTTTTTTATTTTAAATTGATTAGTTTAATTTTAATAATTTTTATTGTTAAGCACATCATGCGCTCATGCGCATAAAAATTGAAAAAGTAATAAAATTAAACTAATCATTTTTAAATAAAAATTTATGAATATTTTATATAAAAACTGCATATAGTCGTAGTCTATAAATAAAAGTGTGTTTCACATTTAAATTTTTTTCAGAAAGTTATTGAGTTTACTGACTATAATTATTTCCCCGTTGGTAATCTTTTGAATATTAAGTCAACGATAGGGAATTTGCCGCCCCTAGAAAAGTGCCGCCCGGGGCAGATGCCTCCATTGCCCCCCCCCCCCCCCCCCCCCTACGCTACGCTACTGTTGCTTATATGTGTTACACGCTCATTCCCGGCACTGTATGGTGTATGGTGTAAAGGAAGTACAGACTGACTTTCTTTTACTCGGCTGCATCATATGTGATTTATGGGATTCTGTGAGGTGTAAGTTTTTCAGGACTCTCATATAATGCTTAAAAGGCATAGTTATTTCATAAAATATTTATGATTTATGTATACAAGGCACATTTATTTCGAAAATTAAATATTATTCGTATAATACAACATAATATACAACTATAGAAAGTACAGAGAACAATACATTAATGATTTTCATTATAAGATAAAAGTTCCTCATACGCCCATGAGTCATATAGAAACACGTACAAAAACAATAGTTAATTTTTGCTTTTTTTTAAACTCTTTTAGGTAAAATATGATATTCTATATAAATAAAATAAAAATACTATAAAAAGCAGTTGGATGTGGTGGGTAAAAAAAAAAAAAATTCTTATGGGAACAGTCAACGTTTTAAATATAAAAACTTAAATCCATATTTGGGAACTAACTTCGCCGTTCGGCGTTCCCCCTCATTAATAATGCTTTCTTTTCGTGAATATGTACGTATATTGTATAAAATTTATAGCTATGTTTTGAATAAATTGCAGCCTCAAATTAAAAACTGTGCAGACTATTTGGGTGGTCCCTATGTCATTTTTCGGCCGGCACACCTTAGAAGTTTGCATTTAAATAACAAATCATGTATTCAACTTGTAATATATATTACATTTTCAATTACACCATATTTGTAGACTTTCACTTGATGAACATGCAATAGGTAGGTAATTTAAAATTTAATATTTTTTTATCATTTTAACAAATGGCATGATATTGATTTTATTACATTTTAATGATATAAAATATTCACTATATTTCACGAAAAAATTATTTCTGCAACATTTCGGCGCCCCTAAAATTTTGGCGGCCTGTGCGATCGCCTAGGATGGCCTAATGGTTAAATCGGCACTATATTTACGTATATGAAAACTAGACTTTAAAACTCTATGGTAGAGCCTATCAAAGTTTTAAAAAGTTATTAGTTTTTAAAATATTTGAGTTTTAATGCCCTTAGCTTCATCTTAATATCTACGTTACACATGTACTCTATTCTTTTGTATTTTTGAAATTCGAAATCTATTTTCAAGTAAATAAATGAATGCATAAAATAACTAATCAATGACCAAATAATCACATAATTTTTCATTGCATTTAAGAAATTTATATGAAAGTAAAATGTATTTTGAATGACATAGGCTCATAATGGTAATCAAAAGTTGGATTATAATATACATACGTAGTTTTTTATTAAATATTTTATTAAAGTGATTATTATCCACATGTATTTTCAATTAATGACCACAAAAGTTATTTTAAATATATTTATATATTTTTGCAACTTGTAGTGTTGCATGTATTTTCAAATAATGACAACAAAAGTTATTTTAACTATATTTATATTTTTGAAACTTGTAGTGTTGTAAGATCATGTATTTTTAATTACTGACCACAATAGTATACTGTGTTATTAGGAGTAAAAGTGATACTTTGTATGGCGATCATGTAAGTTTGCACGACGAGCGCTAGCGAGTCGGACAATTGTATGCGAGGCACACAATGACAAGTTTACTCCGAATGACCCCTGAATGATACATTATATTTTTTCTTCAAACGTACTTATTTAAATAAAATAATTACAACTTTATGTTACAATAATTATAAATATTTTACGTGAAGGACGCTTGCTGATTTCAATTGCTTTGTTGCTCTGGATACTTTCGTATATGTTCACTTTTTGTTATAAACATTCAAGTGAAAATTTTCACGTTTTGACGTTTAAATAAAAACTACGCAATTTTATATTCTTCTTATGTGCAATTATATCAGAATTTGAAGTATTGCCATGCACGGAACGGCCCTTAAAATTGTTCAATCGCATGGGAGTTCAACAATACTGCTGTGAAGGATATGATATGTCGAGGAATCGCTGAAAAACAATATGAACTTTTCTTATCACTTTAATTCTAAGTATTCTTGCCGTCATTACTAATATGTAAGCCTGCTATTTTATATGTCATTTCGTTAAATATAAACCGTTTATATTTCAATTTGTAGATTATTAATTTAAATTTTACAGCTGTTGGAGGTTTTTAGTAACTTTATCCTTAGGTTATTTTGTGTATTTATAGTGCAACCTACAAGTTACTTCTTATTTGCTCATTTTATATAGTTGCTATGGATATTTATTTATTTCATTTGTACGCCGCTGGCGTAGAAATTAGCTATTTCTACTCCGGCGGCGTAGAAATGAAACTTCTACCTTGTGAATCAAGTCACAAAAGATGTCATTTTTATGACGTTTGAAGAAAAAAGTTATTTTCAATATATTTATATTTTTGTAACTTGTATGCCCGTATTCACCAACATCAAATAAATCTTCGAATAGCTTATTCATTGAATAAGAGAAAAATATCGCATCAAAATATAACAGCTAGAATAAATATCTTCATTTGTGTTATGATATTTTTCTCTTATTCAATGAATAAGCTATTCGAAGATTTATTTAATGTTGGTGAACACGGGCAGTAGTGTTGTAGGATCATGTATTTTCAATTAATGACCACAAAAGTTATTTTCAATATTTACATATTTTTGTAACTTGTAGTATTGTAAGGTCATAGTGAATCTATTAGCGAAATCCACTGCTTGAAATATCACACAATATTAAAAAAAATTACGGCATAACGTATAAAAATTATAACTTTTTTACAAATACAGATTCTTTTAATTTAGATCAAGTTACACAAAAAAATTTAAAAAATGAACTTACGCATTGTGTCCTGTGCCTGCAAAAAATATTTACAAACAATAGTTATTACACGTGATACAGTTCAAATAAAAAATATTGGTGTTTTTCTTTTTTATTTTCTTTCTTTTATATCAATTTTTGGTATATTCGTTAAATTTTTCAAGTATTTTTTGCGGATTAGTACCGTAGTGGGCCGCGAACCATAGTTTGGAAAACACATTGGGCCGAATTCAGCACTCTTCTTTAGCTTAGTGATCGTCTCTAGTAACCATGGAAATAGCTTGCATCCTTTTCTTATTAATGTATTATTACATAAATCTATCTTTATTTTGTTATTTTTAGATAAGCTTCATTAGTTAAAGAAGAGTGCTGAATTCGGCCCATTGTAATTAAAAAAATTGTACGTTTTTAATTTGACATTGTTTTATAAATAAATGTTGAAATTTAACTAGGAATAATAATTGAAAATCTGCACAATTTTGAAAATTATACTTGATTTAAATTCAAAGCGACTTTTTATGTATTTTTAAAAAATAAATTACTTGAAAGTGAAACTAAAATCATTGATATTTAGGTCATTCTGAATACTACTATAAAAATTACATCTCTGCATTTTTATTAGCGCAAAGACAAATATTTTTATAAACAGTAATTCTTTGTCAGGTTAATAATAAAAAAGTTTTCCATTTTCTTTATTATTAATTGTTTTAGACTAGACCTAGGTATCTTATATAATTTAAATGATAAAGATGGGCGCGAAGTTAAATTTGGTGTGAAATGATCCTGAATTTTACTTTCGTTTCGTTCATTCCATATTTTTTCAGATGCATAGAATTATACATTTGCTGCATCTATATAGTCAATCATAATACCTTTGCTATTATTATTATATCATATTTCCATAAATTTGTAGGGACTGATTGAAACAATAGAGTTGAGAGAAAGTCATTACATCGTAGACTAATTCATATGGCAGTGTTGTTGGTGGAGGCTTAGGGGCATAGGGCCACGGTAGGGACGGTAGTATTCGTGAGCCCGTGAGCGGCTTCGATTTCAAGTCGCACACCACATCAATCTTCTGCAGCCACTTTTTTATGCGAAATATACAAATACGAACGATAAATCAAATTGAAAGAAGCTGTCACTTGCTGTAGCGCCTCGCTCAAGCCCATTGTGCCGCTGTTGTGACAGTGGCGCGCTTGTGGGATATTTTTTCCATATGGTTATTGTAGGCTTTTCGAGGTTATGCTCAACTTTGTGATTTTTGTTGACGTGTGTGATATTAAACATATATGATGTCATTTAATAACATAACAATTTTCACCAGAACCAGAAAATATTGACTGTAATAAGTACGTGCTACTTATTGTTGTGTACTGTACGAGTATAATACAATAAGTAGCACGTGCTTACTATGTGCATTCAATATTTTCTGGTTTGTTACTAGACGCAATTTTGACATCTCTCATCAGTCTCAACTGCACTTGTGCATACTATAATTAACCGTTAATGATCATTAATTTTTGTAGTGTGTCTCGGGTATAAGGCTTATTCAAAATTACGAAAATAAAAATAAAATTATACTTATAGTTTCTACATGTGTTGTAGATACTGGCACACCCAGAAATGGGTAATATGCCGTGATGATATATTTATTTATTTATGAAAGTGTTTACAGCGCTCGAAAATAAAATTAAACAAGACATAAACTTAAAGATTTGCAAACGACAAATATTTTACATAAACTTAGGCACATACATAACAACTGTCATTTGAGCTATACGTTCTGGTCGTGGTTGTGGTAAAAGGATTTAAATATAATTTAAAAAACATGTTTTAAGAAAAAGGTTCGCATATATAATGTATGTGCGTGTGTGTGTATGTATGTGTCTATGTATGTATGTGTGTGTGTGTGTGTGTGTGTGTGTGTGTGTGTGTGTGTGTGTGTGTGTGTGTGTGTGTGTGTGTGTGTGTGAGTGTGTGTGTGTGTGTGTGTGTGTGTGTGTGTGTGGGTGTGTGTGTGTCAAAAATTTCTCTGACGATAACTGCAACACTACAATTCTAAAATTTATAATTCTTTCGTACTCCTTTCCTTTACATTCACATGAAGAGCTAATTAGATTTTGGTTGTAATTGGTCAACCGGAAGAGCCCATATTTGAAGTTCTTAACAGTTTTTCTTGAAAAAAAAAAAAAATTATAACAAACATATTTTTTTTCACAAATTCCATATCGAAAGTTCCTTGGAAAAGATTCCATAAATCCAATAATTATAACACTATGTAAATTACACGTTTTTCTTAAAAAACATAGTTAAATATCATTTTTTGACATTTAAGTTATAAATATGAACGAATATTTTGTCTATACGATTTGATTACGTATTTTTCTTCATATTCAATAGATACAGAGTTAAAGAATTATAAAGAGATTAACTTTCATAAATCAGCCAGCTATGCTATAAGACTAGAACCATGAAAACTGCTGATATATTCAAATAATTCTAATTGACAGATGTTAGTGTCAAGTGCAATTTACAAAGCGGGTGTTCGTCTTATAATTTTATTTGAGATATAGAATCTTTTCCAAGAAACTTTCGGTGTGGGATTTGTACATAGAATTGAGGGAAGGTAATGTGCTGTCCACATCAGATTTTTTTTGATAAAATTATCTAAGAAATATTTTATTTATATTTTTATAATAAGTTCAATTTTTCATTAGTCAATAAAGATACAAAGCATTAACCGTCTGTCATTATCTAAGATTCAACAAAAATAGAATAGAAAAGATTCACAACTGAATGTTTTTGTGAAATAATATTATTTTACATTTAAAAGCCAATAAAGCCAATCAGAAATATATGTAATAACAAACGGATTACAGATATTGTTCACAAATCAATACAATGAAAAAAAAAATCTGATGTGGCCAACACAAAACCTCCCGCTATTTAATTTTTATTAATTGAAATACATACCTACGTATTTACTAATGCAGCAAACTATATTACATTCCATTGCATTAACTATTTACTATTTTCTTTTTAATATGTTACCATTATTAATTTGATGTAATTAGTTTTTTGACAGTGACATTTATCTGTCAGTTCATATATTTCAAATATTAACTGTGTAACAAAGATTATTTTAAAAAAGATTATTTTTTAAATTAATCTGTAAAATATATAGAAACAGTATTATTAATGTATACCTGTAGAAAATACAATAATCTTTAATTTTCATAATGACATAACAAGCGAAAAAATGGCATTTAATGGTATTTTTTGAAGAAAAACCAGTATGGGCTTCAAGTGAAGTGCCATTTCCGGTTATCCGATTTACACCAAAACTTATTGGTTTCTTTCCATATTAGAATAGGGTCGAAATACAAGGTTTCCGAATTTTCTGAATGATAGTATTTGAGTTAGAGCGGAGACAAAATACATACACGTACATATATATATATATATATATATATATATATATATATATATATATATATATATATATACAGTAAAATTTTTGAAAGAAGTCCGATCAAGGCCATCTACGAATTGCATCTATGAATTAAGATTTTATGCTGTCAAATGTAGTAGTGTCGTTTACATAGTTTTTATAAGGTACACAAGATATTATTCACCCTCATAAAAACTATGTAAAAGACACTACTAAATTTGACTGCACAAAATCTTAATTCATAGATACAATTCGTAGATGGCTTTGATCGGACTTCTTTCAAAAATTTTACTGTATATATATACACACATACACATACACTCACACACGTGCACACATATAGACATCATCGTGAAAATGTTTAAATTGGATTCTAGGGACCTAAAAACGTGGTCATTTACTAAAATCTCGATATGTGATTTTTAACACGATCCCTATACCTCCCTTACCAAGGGTAGCGGAAGGTAAAATATGTAATATTATTTTTTTGCTGTCAATAACAAACTAATGTATTTGATAGAACATAGACCATAGTAGTACGAATATTGTTTTCAGCTTAGGCTGGTTGGTTTTATTTACTTTACACGGTCTACTAAACTGCTTATTCACTGAAAACTTTATCGAATTTTTGGATCTTACCTACGGTATGGTGGGAGGTAAAAATAAGAGTGGAGAACCCCATTCTTGTATTGAAAATACTTATAAGTTGACATTTCACCAGATTAATACCAATTTATAACCTTAAAAGTCCCTATTTTTTTGCCGGTCTAGGCCTGTAAAAAACTATTTCTGGATGATATAGACTTATAGAGTAATATAAAACTATCTTATTTACACCAGACGGAGACACAAAAACACTTTTTTCTACTCCTATGCGTGAAGTGAGTACTTCACGTATCAATTTTTATGTGTGAAATTTGAGTTTTTGCACACGGTGCATGAAGTGCTACTTCACGCACACTGTGCGTGAAATAACATTTCACGCACCGTTCATTATTTTAAATATTACAAACTGAATTGTATTTTAATAAAACAAAGCTGTTAAACACCCGTAACGTTGGTAACCATGGTTACACAAGTCGATAATACAGAGGCTTTACGTTTAAAGAATGACAATGTGAAGAAAAAATATATTTTATTGCAAGGTCGTAGAAAAAGTATAGTATGTAACACGTGTGTGAAGCCTATTTTACATTCGGGTGGTTTGCGACACCCTCATGTAAAAATGTCAGCTTCACACACTTGCCACATAATATACTATTCTGTCCTTATTTTTACCTCCCGCTACCCTTGGTAAGGGAGGTATAGGGATCGTGTTAAAAATATCATATCGCGATTTTAGTAAATGACCACGTTTTAAGGTCCCTAGAATCCAATTTTAACATTTTCACGATGATGTCTGTATGTGTGTATGTGTACGGATTTTCAGAAAATTTTGAAACCTTGTATTTATACCCTATTCTAATATGAAAAGAAGCCATTAGATTTTGGTGTAAATCGGATAACCGGAAATGGCACTTTACCTGAAGCTCATAATGATTTTTCTTCAAAAAATACCATTAAATGCCATTTTTTCGCATTTTGTCGTTATGAAAATTAAAGATTATTGAATTTTCTACAGGAATACATTAACACTTTTTCTATATATTTTACAGATAAATTTAAAAATATTTTTTTTTACAAGGCCCGGAGGCTAAGAAAAACACAATTCCTTTGTTACACAGTTCATATTTCAAATGAATGTAACTGACAGTAAATGTCACTGTCAAAAAACTAATCACTTCAAATTAATAATAGTGACATTTTAAAAAGAAAATAGTAAATAAAGCAATAGTTTTATGCAATGGAACAGTTTGCAGCGTTAGTAAATCCGTAGGTATGTATTTAAATTAATAAAAATTAAATAGCGGGAGGTTTTGTGTTGGCCACATCAGATTTTTTTATTTGTGTGCGTCATTCGTGTAAAAAACGTAATAAGCATTGCGGTCAGAAATGCTCTTCTACCAGTATCAAATGTATTGAAGATCTCGACTTCGAGATCAATTTATGATCCTGACCCCAAAGCATAATTTATCTCCGCCCAAGAAACTCCCAAATGCATCAAACATTTATTACACAGTGCGTTCATTTTATTTTCAATAAATATGAGATCTAATAAAAATATGCATGGGGTCCCGTGGCCGCGCCTGAGTGTCTGGTCGCAAACCCGGGGGAACCGACAGACGCCCAATAATTCCAATTTTAAATGGCACAAAATTGACCCCTGTGGTGCACTCTCCACACCAGCTATGAGTGCCCGTGAGGTGACGCCTGGCAAGCGCCCACACGGTAAAATATATCGTCATCATTACCGATGTCTACATGTGTTGTAGATACTGGCACACACAGAGTGTCTCTGAAATAGGGGGACATGGCTTAACCACAGATTCCTGAGGCTAAAATAAGACGATTTAACCAAACTTGCTTCTACCGGAAAGTGTACCATTTAGCCAGAATTCTGCTTCAAAGTTCTTCGAATAAAAATTAATTTTGCTTACAATATTCGGACGCTTTATTCGATTTGGATGAAATTTGATATAAAAGTTTATATGGTTATAGGTCATCTTTTAAGGTGATACTTATTATTATTACTGAACCACTAGTGTATGAAACTTAGGTGTCCCAACATTAATTAGACCGTAACTTTTTAATGGCAATGCCGAAAACGTGGAATTATTTTGCTTCAGAAAGATACATTCAATAGTAAACTTTTCTCTCTCTGTGTAATTTGTAATATCTGTTACGGTTCACACAGAAAAAAATAAAATCTGAGTGTCTGCACTGCTAAATTTTTAAAATAAATTTAATCTAGCAGTCTATCCAAATGTCAAACAAGTAATTTTTAATGACAGTAACAATTGTTTTACGGGTTGTCAAAAATTTTCTTCGCAATATTCTAAAATTAGTAACATCCGTGTGTTCGGCCTAATATATAATAATAATTTTACTACCATTATTATAAATAAGACGATTACATATCTTAGCTTGCTTCTAAACAAGTTGTAAAGATTGACAACTCGTTACTGTCATTAAAAATTACTTGTTTGACATTTGGATAGACTGCTAGATTAAATTTATTTTAAAAATTTAGCAGTGCAGACACTCAGATTTTATTTTTTTCTGTGTGAACCGTAACAGATATTACAAATTACACAGAGAGAGAAAAGTTTACTATTGAATGTATCTTTCTGAAGCAAAATAATTTCACGTTTTCGGCATTGCCATTAAAAAGTTACGGTCTAATTAATGTTGGGACACCTAAGTTTCATACACTAGTGGTTCAGTAATAATAACAAGTATCACCTTAAAAGATGACCTATAACCATATAAACTGTTATATCAAATTTCATTCAAATCGAATAAAGCGTCCGAATATTATAAGCAAAATTAATTTTTATTCAAAGAACTTTGAAGCAGAATTCTGGCTAAATGGTACACTTTCCGGTAGAAGCAAGTTTGGTTAAATCGTCCTATTTTAGCCTCAGGAATCTGTGGTTAAGCCATGTCCCCCTATTTAAGAGACATCCTGTATATATATATATATATATATATATATATATATATATATATATATATATATATATATATATATATATATATATATACAGGGTGTATCAAGATAATGGAACAGTGCATTTTATTCGTGTATGTGAAAAGATACAGAACAAAGTGATTAAGATATTTTGTAAGGCATAGAGGGGGACATATTTTAGCATAAACTTTAATATTTTAAATCCAGTGGTACTCAAACTACAGAGCAATATTATGTTTTTTTAAATGGCATTATATATATTTGATTAACTCATTAAATAGCGAATTTTGTTCTGAATTCAACGATATAATAATATCATACCCTTACATTGCGAAAAATTTGATAAAAATTAATTCAAAGTTAATATTTCATATCTACTTTATCTAAGTAATCTAAGCAAACATTCAATCAATAAAACAAAATAAAATTTATTTTAGTTCAAGTAAGCTACGATTTTGGCAATAAATTCAACTTTTAAAATAATTTTTTTGTTTTATTGATTGAATGTTTGCTCAGATTACTTAGATACAGTAGAAATGAAATACTAACTTTGAATTAATTTTTATAAATTTTTTCGCAATGTAAGGGTATGATATTATTATATCGTTGAATTCAGAACAAAATTCTCTATTTAATGAGTTAATAAAATATATATATATAATGCCATTTAAAAAAATATAATATTGCCCTATAGTTTGAGTACCACTGGATTTAAAATATTAAAGTTTATGCTAAAATATGTCCCTCTCTATGCCTTACAAAATATCTTAATCACTTTTTTCTGTATCTTTTCACATACACGAATAAAATGCACTGTTCCATTATCTTGATACACCCTGTATATATATATATATATATATATATATATATATATATATATATATATATATATTTATAAAATATTCTAGAAATTCTCACGTTATTTAGTACCTACCTGATGGTACATATAGGTACGAGTATAACACTAAAATCTTGTTGGTACGCATATGCACCATACTCTCTCGCTCACCCCCAACAAATAATTTAAGTTTTAGTAACAAAATCCCATAAGTTGACACTAAATTAGTATAACCTTTCTAATTTTTGTTTTAAAACACATAATTTATAATCAGGGACGAAAGGGTTAAATAACTATTGCATTTATCATTATTTGCGAGATTTCTTTATTTTGTACTTGTCTCGATTTGAATAACGGGAACTCCTATTATTATATTTCGGTATAATAAACTTCTTATTGCCATTTAAATATTATGTTGTTGTCATTAGTACCTATACTATTTTGTTAACTATTACTTAGAGATTATAAAAAAATAAAAACACTAATAAATGAAAAAGTTTAATGAAATTTTTCATTGATTTTACGAGTATATTCTCATTTGAAGAAAGCTTTTACTAAACATCAGCATATTAGTAAATATTTTATCCTAGTGGCAAAATATCTCATTAAACTGTGATAAATGTGTAGCGTATCTAAGATCCTGTTCGTAATTAGGAAATTAAAGATACAAAAAGATAATGCAGGGCATTTCACTGTGAGTAATTATAACTCATTAGCTGAAACCCTGTGCCCTTGTGTTAACAAATAAGGTTGGGTGGGGTGGGATTTGAATCAATACTAATAATAAATGAGTCAACTATTTAACTTAAAAACAATCTACATAACAAATTGTTAATTCATATTAACAGACAATCGTAAATGATATAGGGGTCAATTCTCAAATTATCGCAGAAGTGATATGCAGTGAAAATATTTAATTTTATCGCTTGGAGCTATTCTCATTTACAAAGTGATCTGATATAAAAGAGTAAGAAAGTGAGTGATATTGTATTTACTGTATGTTAAAAATATTGGTTAGGCTTAACAAGAAAATACGAATTTGGTGCATGTGTTAGTTGATATTTGACGAATAATGTAATGGTACTGATATATGATATAAATTTTTTAGACGACTAATTCAAAAAGTTAAGAAGTTGCAATACCGCAGTTATAGTTATATAGGGATACGGTGCGGAAAGAGCAAAAGTTGAGCATCAGCCCATATTTATTTGACGGCGACTACCCAGTAAGCAATGATTATCACAGAGACATTTAAAATGTTGCGAAAAATGTTTCATTTGTGACATACGTTTGTAATGTTTTTACCATTTCACATGTATATTCCTTGTGAGACATTACCTATAGAGCGTTACAGAGATATTGATTTTTAAACATTATTTTACTCTTATTACATAAATATTTCATTTGTGATGTTTTCAAATGTTCAAGATTTAATGTTACATAAATCTTTCATTTGAGACATTTTTAGATATCCTAAATGTTATATTAGAAAAATATTTCATTTGTGATATGCCAAAAGTGTTGTCATTTTCTTTGTGATCATTTTAAAATGTTCAAGGTTTAATGTTATATAAATCTTTCATTTGAGACATTTTTAGATATCCTAAATGTTATATTAGAAAAATATTTCATTTGTGATAAACAAGAAATGATGTTGTGTAGTCATTTTCTTTGTGAACATTTTAAAATGATCAAGAATTAATGTTTTATAAATATTTATTATGAGATGTTACATTGGAAACATATTTCATTTCTGATATACCAAAAGTGAAGTTGTATATTAATTACCATTATGATCATTTTAAAATGATCAAGAATTAATATTATATACATATTTCGTTTGAGTCATCTTTAGATATCCTAAATGTTATAGTTAGAAAACTATTTCATTTCTGATATAACAAAAGTAATGTTGTATAGTAATTATCTTTTTGATAATTTTAAAATATTTTATATCTAATTAGAATGTGGAATTTTTCATACTAAATATTACGAGCATTTTCTAATATATAGTTTTTATTGTATGGACGTACCTCAATAATATTATAAAACGCATTAAATACAATACATACACTGAGAAAAATATTTCTTTGTCACTGCAGGTATATTTATTTGATTAAATAAATAATTATTCATTTAGAACTAATATATAATTATTGTTTGAATTATAATTAATTCATATAGATAAGTATGTATTTTTATTAATAATTTTTTTATTTTTATCAAATAAATATCGCTAAATTTAAATACACCTGCACAGAAACAAAGAAATATTTTTGTCATTGTATAGACATCGCAAAATTAAGCACATGCGCATAGTACTAAGTATACTTGCAACAAATATGACACATCTAAGAGACATCGCAAAGTTGATCTTTTTGGTATTGCAATATACGCAATAGCATCGTCGTCATTTCGGTGATCAGTCAGGCTGCAGGTAGTGTGTTAGTGTTGTGTGTTTAGTTAGTGTGTTTCTTAGGTCAGGAGGGCCATAGTGCAGTGAAAAATGTTGTGCCATTGTGATTATGACCGTTGTTTTGTAAATTAAGTCGTATGTTTTTCACATTTCCTTCTTGTATTGAGAAATGTAAATGTGCATAATGTACTTTTGTTAAAAAAAAAGAACAATAAATACAGTTAATAAAAAAGTCATTATTTAATTAAACCTATTTCAAAATATATACATATTTCATTTAAATCATTTGCATATTCTATATATTTATATACTCATTACGTTATGCAGATAGCTAATTATATTTAAAACTTTTTAATTTATTGTTTTAATAAACATCACATGTAATATTAGATTAGATATGAGTATTTAAATATTTTTAAGTATGTATATGATTTTGAACGAAAATTTTCAGCTCCAAAGAAAAGAGAAATATAAAAGAAAAAGGTAAGTATACGATATGAAGATTACATCTATATAACATTTTGAGAAATAATTATGTAACGTTCCGTAGATATAAAGAAAAGTTGCTGGAATATTTGTTTTGTGATATCTATTTGATTGTTGTGATTTTGAAGAATATTGACAATTACATAGTTATATATGCGACATCGCGGAGACAAAGGCATTTTAATTCGCATTTGAGATTATTGAGATATCGGTAAAATATTAGTTTTGTGATATCTCTGAGACTGTTGTGACTTTAGTAGGACATTAATAATTACATAGCTTGCTGTGCGACATTACAGGGACAAAAATATGTTAAATCACACTTGTGATGTTTACATTACAGAGACATCTATGTGATTAAAATTTGCTTACTGGGTATACACGATATGTTTACATCGCAATGAAGAGATTAGCCAGGCAGCTTTTCCTTCTTTGTTACTATGGTTGAAAAAACAGTAGGTATTGTAATTTTACATAAAATTCATGAAAATATTTTGTTATTTTTTGTGTATAACTTCCTTGAAAGTAATATCGTTTTGCTCGTGTGTTGACTCACTCGGTATCACCTCGTTCTTCAAATATCACCATATTCACTATTGTAATATTATATGATAGGAAATGATAGTTGAGAATCGGGCCCGTAGTGCCAAAATTGCAGACGTGGTTAATAATCAATATGAATAAAAGGATGTAGATATTTGTTTAAGAAATATACATACAGGCATTAGAATTACACGAATAAATAAATTTTAATCTTATATTGGAAATATAGACGCCAAATCAAATTCTATTTATTGTACAAAACTGTTCAAAAGAATGTACTTTTTTGAGTGTTTAGAAATGGGCTTTGTGATCTTCATTAAATTTATAGCTGTATTCTATATAAAACAGTTTTACAGATCTATAAATCTGTAAATAATGAACAAAATTAGAGAAAATAATTATACAGGCTCCTTCAGGACTTATCACAAATCAAACAGAATTTGTCTGAAATTCACAAAATTAAGGGCATCTTTCTTGAAATGTACATTTTAAGTGCCACTAGCCGACTCGAAATTTTTAAAGAAAATAATGAGTTATCTAATTACGTAACTGAACTGATGTTGAATAGAAATAAATTATTTAATTTTTTGTTAAGTTGTTTGTTACAACGATTTTTTTAAAACACACGGTCCTGTGAGTTTATTGTTTTTTTGGGTTCTCGTTTTATTATATTTATTTTCAGTAATATTGAGTATTTCAAACTTATTTAATTTAATGTTATTTTTTTAAATAATTGTGCGTTGATGCTAATTTAAACATTTTAAATTAACCAATTTTTACCGTCCGTAACCTTTTTTTTTATTTAAGTAAAAGTAAAATAAAAAGCAGGTTTTAGGGTCCCTAGAATACGATTTTACTAGTTTTACGATGATGTCTGCATGTGCAACAATTTTTTTCTCCGACGATAACTTCAATACTACAATGATGTCATGCACGACTTTTTTATAACTTTAATCGATAGAGTAGTGAAAAATATTAGACCCGTATTTTTTATTTTTCCTTAAATCTATCTGTAATCATGAAACAATTGTAATTGAAAATGACATTCTTTAAAACGGGGCAGCTAGATCCTCGCTTCGTCCCTTGCCAAGTGACGTCACAGGTTCGTAGCAACGACCAGTTTGATTTTCACACTGTTTTAAACGTCAAAATGACATTTAAAGGTAACCTGAAATTTATGAAATTAAACATGTCGATGAAACGTTGTTTCGTGCCAAAATAAAGAAAAGAATAATATTCTGCAATATATTCAATGTCTCACATGCGTTTACAACTTTCTAGTGGCTAATCTCAAATCAAAAGTGAAAGAAATCTCTGATTTAACGTGTAGATAAGTACACGCCAAATGAAAACTATATTTATAAAAATGAATAGAACGATGTTATATTAATATATTATAGTATATTTAGATATGTAATCCTAAATTTATAGTATATATATTTCTTTTAGAAATTCTGTGTCCATATAAAATGTCTGTTTGAAATGAGTCTGAACCACGTCTGAAATAATGTTCAGAACCTGTGACGTCACAACATGGCTGGTTTTTGCAACTTTTTAAAAATATCGTACTTTCAAACAATTTTATACAACAAAAAAGGTAAATAAAAAATAATTTAATCATACTGAACGATAAATTAGTTTATCCTTCTTCGATTTAAACAGAAAAAAGGTACAGTTGTTTATTTTTGCATGACCTCAATTAGAAAATTATAATTTTTTCGTTTTCCTCTACTTTACATCCATATGGAGACCTGTAGTGACAGCACGCACTTTAGAATTCTGTCAAATGTAGCATTTGTTTTCGCTTTTCGCCACGAAGCGAAAATTTGGTAGCATGCATGTCTCAAAATATTCGCTTGCAAACGTACGACTCGAGGCGAAAGTATTAAACTAACGTCATTATTTTGTCACAATTCAATTAAAACTCAATTTACATATTTATTATTTGCAACTGTCATAATATTTTCTATTTTAATGTGTATGCTACCATGATTCGTAAAAGTAAAATCGCATTCGCCTGTTTTCTACGATATAATTCTAAAGTGCGTGCTACCAATACTGATAAGATTTTGGTTATAATTCGTCAAACGAAGTTCTTTTAAGTTCTTAATAGTTTATTTTGAAAAAAACGCAGTTAAATATCATTATTTGGCATTTTATGTGATTATCGATATGAAAGAATATCTTATTGTCTATATGGTTCGATTATACATTTTCCTTCATATACAGTAGATATAGAGTTAAATAATTATAAAGGGATTCATGGAAACAGCTGATATATTCAAATAATTCTAATTGACAGATGTCAGTGTCAAGTGCCACTTACATAGTGTATGCTCGTATTATAATTTTATTAAATTTATAGAAACTTTTCCAATAACATAGTATATGTTCCTGTTACAATTTTACTGAATATAAAGTATCTTTTCCAAGGAGCTTTTGGTATGGGATTTGTGTAAAATACATAGAATTGACGGAAGGTATTGTCTTAGCTACATCAGATTTTTTATATTGTATTAAAATAAACCTACAGGCTTAAATATTTACATACATAATTTGTTTATTCAGTTATTAGCTTATATTTTATAAATTGTTATTATTTTCCAATAATTTGAGTTCTTTTTATAGGTTTTTAAGTGATTTTTTAAACCGAATGTATTTTTTTAATCATTGAGCTTGTGAGCTAACACTTTCCGTTACGTAATTTGTTAGGTACATATTTTTTAAAATCTTTCTGTTTTTCGCTTAAAAGGAATTTAAATTTGGAATGTTGAAGTTTGCAAACAAAACCTATTCTCTCAACAAAGACAGTTTCAGTTCCGGGTCGGTCATATTCCGAGCACGAGAGAAGGAGCGGAGATTAGAGAGACGTGTTTCTGGTTTCGCTGAAACTGAAAGAGAGTTTGGTTTCATTCTCTCTTTCTCCTACACATGTACAACGTACAACAATTGAATTGTATTGTTGTAAGTCTTTGAAGAAAAATATATGAGTGTCATTCTAACTAATTTATCTGTCAAAGTAATTAATTTACTATAGAAAAATCACAGTTTTGTAGATCTTTAATGTGAGGTTAATGTGAGCCTACAGATCATACGCGAAATGATAGAATTCTATGAAAATGAATATTGATATAAGAAGAATTGTATAGAAATATGTTGTACAAGGTAGTATAATTTATTTGTTATGTATAATATTTGTTGTAATTATAACGGAACAATGATACAAGAGTGTTAACATTTTATATATTTTTACTTCGCGTACTAAAAAGATTCATTATTAGGTATTAATTGAAACGCTATTCCCTTTAATTGAATTTATTATTTAGTTCACTCCAAATACACGAAGTCTGCGTTTCAGGGTAGCCATGTTGCAAGACTTCGCAATCGCTTGGTCACATTATTGATATTCCACTTGGAGTCTGAGTTTCAGTCCGCGACAGTGGCGACACTACCTTCTGTCACCCCTACCTCCCCCTAAAGCCTGTTATAGGATATTAGATTCATCAGGATTTAATTTCTTCTACATTATTTATATCAGTCTAACTAAAGTATTAACAACCTCTTAACTTTTGCTAAATATTAAGAAGTGAAAGTTAAAACTTTTAGGAGTTGGTTTCTTGAAAGTTTGGGGTTCGTAAAAATATTATTACGAATTGCATATTTTTAATTAATTTATGGTCTGTAGTCGCTCTCTTGATGCCAGAATTTACATAAATAAATATAAATATTGCTTCATAAATAATTGTTTTTGCGCCAATGGGGTATGTGCGAAAAATTGTTTTTAATCTGAGTTAAAAATAATATATCAGTATTTCAATTTTTTATGTAAAAATTAATAGATTTCGAGAAAAACAGCTGGTCTGTACCTATCATTCGTTGCTTGTATTACTTCCCAGCTCAGAAATGACGTCACAGAGGTTACAAAGCCGTTTTTCTCGAATTCTGTTAATATTTAACATAATTTAAAAATACGGGTATAATAATAATTTGTTTTTGATTATTTCTCGAAATGTCTAAGATTTAATATAAAGAGAAAATTAAATTAAATTTAAATATGACTACGTACTTTTAAACGTCAAACTATTTGCTTATACAAAGAAGGTGCAGATATAACAATTTGAAAATGCATCAAAGTTCCATAATTTAAAAAAAAATATTAACTCTTTAATTTTTAAAGAAAATGGAAGTATTTAAAAATAAAAATACATGCATATAAAATAAGTAAATATATCATCACGGCATATTACCCATTTCTGGGTGTGCCAGTATCTACAACACTTGTAGACATCGGTAATGATGACGATATATTTTACCGAGTGGGCGCTTACCAGGCGTCACCTCACGGGCACTCATAGCTGGTGTAGAGAGTGCACCACAGGGGTCACTTTTGTGCCATTTAAAATTGGAAATATTTGGCGTCTGTCGGGATCGAACCCGGTTCCCCCAGGTTCGCGACCAGACACACATGTATCATTCCATTTAAAAAATGAATAATGATATTGCTTCCGGCGATACCGGAAATAAAATTCAAGTCAAGACCGTTTTACACTAAAAAGTGACTTTTAATTTCACTTCCAATTTTGTAATTGAAACTATATAGGCCTAAAATTAACAATAACGAAAATAACCATTTGTCTTTTTTTTCAATCATCCTGTATAACATAAATGTCTTAAATAATATATAAACTTGTTTTCAAGAAAATTGTGACAAGAAAAGTACTACTTTGACATATCAACCTTGACTAACATGCACATACATACTCACGCACAACTAAAAACATAATGTAAGAAACAAATTATAAACTTTATTAAGTTTTAAACGAATCATGTAATTATTAACTTAATTTGATTTTTTGAATGTTAAGATTAGCTTTTTATTTCATAAACATGATCTTATTTTGATGAACAATAATTTTCCTTTTTACCTTTTAAAACTATAACAATTATACCATGATCAAGTATTAAAACATTAATTTGTTATTTCACTAAAGTTAATAACATATTTCAGGGAAAGAAATTTCTATCATTTGTGTTGGTAGAGAAAAAGTTTATTGATTTTTTACAAGCACTTGGTCAGCAAATTTAATTACGTTTTTCTTTACTTTCTACGGCTTTTATTTGGGCTAAGATATAACTGATTGATTCATAATGAACAATAAAGTTATTTCTGTTATGTTTACTTGAGAATTTACAGCAACAAAACTAATGGTTTTTCAAAGCGTGAAATCATTATATTGAATTATGTTTTTATTAATTTTCTTTTGTGATTTATATAGAAGAATTAAAAATATTAATATTTGTGTATTTGAAGTATAGATATTATTGTTATTGAAAAATTTAATGTAAAAGTACAGAATAACATAATTTTATTTTATGTATTAATAAATAATTAGTTCGTGAATAATCATTTTCAATTTCATATTATCTATTCGTACGTATTACAAACAAAAATTTAACGTGAACAGAACGTCCTGTTATTCAATTAGGTCAAGTTCCTATTTATAAGCATATTCAAATTTTCAAAACATTTTGAATAAATTAATTCAAAAATATGCTATTTACCTTAGTTTACCCTGGTTATTTTCTAATAATTTAATCTATTATTTGTTAATCTCATAATTATATTTGAATAATTTATCCATTTTTTTTTTAAATATCATATGCTTTACTATGTGATTTTTTCTTCATAATTTAGTGAAAAATCCAAATTTTGAATAATATTCTGGGTACTTTGTCACTTTCTGTTACAATTTTCATTACCTTTCAAATACCTACATAAGGTGTTATTAGTTCATAAATATTTTTTAGGGGGTGAGCCTGATTTTGAAAATAAAATTAGCAGAAAATTAAATAATCTTTAATTTTTTATAAGAGACAGTGATAAAATTAAATCAATGTGTGGTTTACAGCTTAAAGAAAAAATACTATTTCCAGTTTATCGATTGTTCTAAAGTTTAATGATTTTTTAACTTTTTAGTAAAAATCGTATACGCATTCACTCATTAATATTATCAGGAAGATATATAAAAATTAAATTCTGATTTTAGAGTCTTGAAAACGAGTTGTAATTTATAGCACAATCTCGAGATAATAGAGAGGAAAAAAAAAACACTAAAATATAATTTGTAGGTATAGCTACACTACTTAATTTTACATATCTTAGTGGGCATAATTTGCTTAGTATATAGCTGGTTTTTATTCAAGGGATAATTCTTACCGTTTAATTTACCAATGAAACACTGTTAACTGCTTTTGTTATATAAATTTAGAACTAAACTTTAAGCTAAGATGTAAAACCGAGTTCATATTACCAAGTTAGTATGTAGAATGTAGAAATGATAGTCGCGTGACAAGGAGTGTTAAGGGACTGGAGCGGTTCTTTCTGTCCGAGTTCGATTCTATTGAAGTCTACTTGAAAATTAATTTCATTTATTAAATTGCACAAAAATAATACCTGTTCTGCTTTCTACTACACGCGCTATTACAGCACTATCCGCGAGGTGATGCTTCGTAAGCTCCTTTAAGGGACAGATTTAGGTATTTTTAATATTATTAAGAAGATTGGTTTACCCACAATTGGGTCATAAGCCGTGATGATATAAATAGTAACATGGAGTTACACTGCGAAATTCATGTCTTGGAAATAAAATATATGCAAGTGTTATTGATCAGATTCCAGAAAGTAGGAAATTCATTGCATCTGGGAGGCAAATCAATACGCGGGATTCAGTGAGCAAGGACAAATTCCACGAATCTGATTCCTCCTCGCTCGGCAAATAACATTCGTACAATCGTAGAAAGTCTGAGAGCCCACGCCAATCCAGTGGTGACTGTGTGCGCCGCCTCTTACAGTAAGATTCCACATTCCGAGAAACGGCGCGACGCATGCGATTGGAGCGCCGCTTCTCGCATTGTCACTGCGCAACCCTGGGTGTGACGATTCCGACTCGATTCCGTTTCCGTTTCGATTGTTTGTTGTGACGTCAGTCGGGTTACGGCCCTCATTCGTCGAAACTCGCTGGCATTACGACTGCGCCGCATCCACAAGAACTGCCCTCAAACGAATCCAACCTCGCATTTGAATTACCTATTGCAAAAGTATAAACACATTCACTCTACACAACCACGTACATGCCCTTATTTCTACGCCAAAAACATCTTTAGCCCTCCACAGACTACCGTTACTGGAGAACTACTGTACTGTATCATATTTAGGCAGCTGCACGTACAACACCCTCAATAATCCGTTGAAACATTGACATAATATTACAGGAACATATTTTTCGATACTGTGGCACTGTGGCTTGGAAATTATTAATTTCTACATCAGTGAGGATATGTACTTTGTTGTTTTTTGATGCATTGATTCGATATGCAACCTTCATTTATGTTGAGTCGTTAGTCATAAAGAGTTCAAGTTATTTCTTATTATTAACTTGTTTTGATGCCCAGTGTTACATAAAGTCTCCACACCCTTACAATTAAATTATGGGGTTGTTTTGGTATAACTGAAAAGATGTGGTAGTAAACTCATTATTCGCTACTGCGTCTGTATTAACAAAACCAAATCCATTTACTTTGAAAGTTACGATATTGGAAGTAAACACGATTAATTTTAAATGGTAACAATAATAGTTATATAAAAAATAAATTACTTATTTATATATTTATGATAATTCTGAATATGCATATCTTGTTCTAAAATGTGTTATGCTGTAGGAAAAACAAGACAACAATGGAATTCAAAATCAATAAAAATGATGTGTATATATTGAGACGTCAAGGAAATGTGAAAGTAAACAAAAATGAGGAATCTTTGTTGGAATAACGAACTGTTATAATGGATATTATTGTACGTATTTAAAGATAATATTGATTATACTGAAATATTTACAGCACTTAAAAATGAAATATGTAGTAAAATTGTGTAGGTACGTACTTATCTTTTTCAATTTTATTTAAATGACAAATGGATTTAATAAGAAAAATAATACTCGTAATAAAGTCATCATACATATTTATACATTTTTCTGTGAATCATTCTACATTTATTCGCAAATTTTGGCAATGTCGGTATATTTCTACCCTTGAAAGTGCTTACCTGAGGTCATTTCACGTCTGTTTTTTTTTCTAAGATTTCTGTAATGATGATATACTGTACTTGTACCAATGCGGGCATTCTCCAAGCTTCCCGACGAGCTCTCAAAGTTTTAGTCCGTCGGAATCGAACCCCGGCAGTCCGGTCATCTGCACCAAGTCACGCGATCCCATATATGAAACAATAAAAATGTAAATAATATATTTATATTTGTTTGATAATTAAGTATTAGTGTTAGAATAAAAAGCTAATGCTCGGGAGAAAGAGATTCAGAGTTTAATAAAGTTTGACGACAGTGAAAATTGTCGTGAAGTCATAGTATGTGCAAGGCCATGGCATGGCATAGGATTCTCTCCTCTCTCGCAGATATTTGACAGAGCGCGAGGGAAACATCTGCATCGGAGTGCGGCGGAGGCGGCATGGCGTGGCAGTTTCTTGCGGCAACATCTCCCGGTCTGCCCGGACTATCGACCGATGCCTCGCCCGGATGAGGACATTACCCGGAGCTCTCAATACACAGTGCGCATTGTTACTCTCTCCACGCTCGGCTCTGCTGGAGACGAGACGACGCCTGCGAGCGCGACAGCGTTTTACTTTCTCGCACTACGTTGCCATCCAACTACCACTACCATACCAACCAACTTTTATATCTACGGACTTTTCTCTCTTGAATTTATTACATATTTTGCAACATTTAAATAATATGTGACGACAATAATTGCTGTTAGTGTTAATGTTATTTTAGTAATAATAATTATTTATATATTTGTTTTAATTGCGTGTTTTTCACTTATAAAATCTCTTCAAATAACTGTTGATATAAACTATTTTATTTTATGATTTCAATAGAATTATATTAGTTTTCTCTTCGCCTGGTTTATATTTTTAATAGAATCACTAATTTTGATAAAAATTACGATTTATAAGAAAAATATATATTAATTTATATTGATACATAAGAGATTTGGTTTCAATCTAATTAAAATAATATGAGTACTTATAAATCTACAAAGAACCTAATTTATTATAATATCAATCGAAAACCTGAAGATATGCTCTATGTTCTTAATTTTGTTTCTTCAAGAAACATATTTAATTTTATTTTTTTATTATTTTTAAGTTAATTATTAAAATTATAAATTACGTCAATTTCTAATTTTTTTTTGTATACGTACTTTTATAAAAGTTTTAAAACCATTTTATAATCTTTCTAATTTCTAAGACAAGAATTTGTAAAGTATAAAACAAAAATTCAAATTCAAATATTTCGTCCAACTCATTTCCTCTTTTCGCAATTGCAGCAAACTTGGTTTGATAGGAAGCTTTTAATTAGTTACTCATATTTAAAAAAATAACGATGAGTACCTCTATTTTCTGTAGGGAACAATAAAATCTCGCCATTTCCTGTATTCTTTCTAAAAGGAAACATTCTCCATATCGTCACTGCGTATTCTCCTCTTCTCCCACTACACTTCCTTCCCCCTCCACAATGCCATTCTTGAATTCGTAACTTCTGCTTCTCTCATGTAATCTGTATATTGCAGTCCCCACCATTGTCGTTTCCCCCCACCATTAAAGGAAGAAGAGAGGATTTCCCCACCAACGTCTTGATTCCTGGACTTGCATTTCAAATGTCGTATTTGAAAATCGATTGCTAGGAATTTATTTATATAAAAGACAGAGAAAAGGCTTTTAATAAAAATGATAGACGACACATTTTTCTGTTATATATTACAATACAATTAATATTACAATAGAATATTTAATATTAAAAAAAAACTATGAAATATGTTTACAATACTTGAGTAAATAAATGTTAAAGGTTTGATTTAAATAGAATTTTTATTTTTAAACCGCAAAGAAAGGTATGTATATATCGGGTAGGGCAGTACGTGACAACTGGGTTACAGATATTAGGTGTTTTTTTTAATGCAGGAAAAATAGTCAAAAGTGAAGTTCTTATTTTTGTAAAAACCTAACCTAACGCATAATTCTGTAATTCTACAATTTTGTCGTCCAGATGACAGGCGCCACTTGACTAATGACTATGTCCCAGTTTGACTATCACGTAGTCGTCCTCGCCCAATGGGGTATTCCACCATAACAAAAAAATTTAAAAAAATTCAATTTGACATAAAGTATGACTCAATAAATAATAGTTAAAACAATGAAAACATTTTTTGAATAATTACTTTACGAGATATTTCACATTTGCTAAAAGGGAAAATCGACGTCATACAATTGTTATCTTTCTCTCGCAGCGTACTCAGAGCAGTGTGTGTGAGAAAGACAAGTATAGAGGAAATGTGACGTTACACTGATTTCTCGAAAATAAAATACTGTTAAACTAGGAACAATTAAGATTTTTTAATATAATGAATTGCTTCAAAACTGAATGAAGTTTTATTTAAAATAATAAAAAAAATTGAGTGGAATACCCCATTGCCCATTTCCCAGTCGAATATAACGGAGTATTCCTCTACCTACATCTACTCTAGCTTTATCATAGTGCTGTTATCATAGACAGACACCATTAGTTATTTGTTCGAAGTTCGAACATCACATGGAAACAGAAATTAATTTAATATCAGACATGCGAAAGTAAAAGAAAGGTTTCATGTTTATTATTATTATTATTATTAGTATTATTATTATTATTATTATTATTATTATTATTATTATTATTAATGAGATCTTGGGGCCCCCTTAGGCCAGGGGCCCCGCGTGTTGCGTCGCCTAGCACGCCCTACGCCAGAGGTTGCTTTAAAGTAATGCTAAAATATGTATATCGTTATCGTCACTCAGTAAGAGTTAAAAATGTAATTTCAAATTTAAATATCTTGCTTTTTATTGAAACTTGTAAGATTGTGTTTATAATTTTTTATGTATGTGGTTGTAAAAATTTGTTTTATGTAACGTTAAATATGAAGATCCAAATTTTCGTAATCATTTTATTGAAAGTTATCGTTGCTTGCTGTAAAAATTTTAGAGACAAAAGTAATATGCTAATTACAATTATCATCATTTTATTACAATTTTTATTATTTAACACTTTATTGAATTTATTTCAATATTATCTACTCGTACACGTATTACATATTCTTTTCATCTAAAATGAGTGCAGATACTTAATCATTTACAAATATTTCAAATGTGGTGTTACTTATCTAGTGTCCATTAGGTGATTCAAAATTCTTAAATTCTTTTATATTTTAATATTGACAAATAGCAGTACCCATAAAATCGTTAAGTAGGGGTATTAAAAAAATAAAAATGTAGTATAGCAGCAATGCATATACACAGAAATTTGCACTTCTCGAAGATTGGGGCTAAAACCCAACTCTCGTATCCAATTCCATCAATATTGCTCCATCTTTGTTTATATTCGTGCGTCGAGTCGGGCGAATCATTTCGTTCGCGGCGTAATTTATTATTTAAACTCGAAAAAGCTTTCACACTTTATGTGCGACGCAGAGGTGTGAACGAGTGCATAATGTAACGCCGAGTCGGTGTCGGTGGGGGTCGAGGCCGTGGTGGTGGCAACAGTTCAGGAAGGACTCGTGGCGCAAGCATCGCCGCCACCTCATCAGAACCATCTGTGTCAAAAGCGCCAAACTAAAGATGAGGGCTTTCGACATCGATGTTTTGTGGATTGCTTTGAGAGGAAACAGCATAGCATAGACCTGATAAAACGTACACTCTTGAAACAAAAGTGTGAAAATTTCAACCTTGCATGGAGTAAAAATATTTTTTCTATTTTGCATCTGTAACAAAGCTATTACAGCATCCAAAGGAGTTCGTTACTAGCTCATTTGAGTGCAGTAATAGACTAGTACAAATTATTTTTGTAAGGTTGGTGGTTAAGAATTGCAAAAATATCAAATGTCAAATCTTATGGAACGCCGTTTTAATATTTATTCTATATTTAAAGATATGTTAAATTATATAAAGACGTCATTAAATGAAATAAAGACGTCTTTAATTCATTTTTGGATGTTCTTATAATATTTTTTGATATCCAAAATATTTTAAAGACGTCTTAAATTCAAATATTTATAGATATCAAAAATTCTTTTTTAGATATCAAGAATTGAATTAAGGATATCCAGAATTAAATTAAGGATATCAAAAATTGAATTAAAGATATCAAAAATTGAATTTTGGATATCAAAAATTCAATTCTGGATATCACATCTCCATAAATAACATGTCCAAAATTCGAATTTTTGAGGTCCTAAATTAATTTTTGATATCAAGAATTGAATGGGGAAGTTTAGCATGATAAAAATTCTACATAACATACTATTTTCTCACAAATATAACACAAATGACTGTTGAAATTGAAATTAAAAATTAAAATTATTGCTCCATTTTTTTATAATTAATATTCTTTAGGTAAACTCTAAGTACGTCACAAGTCAGTTATGCGCAAACTCAGACAGAACGGTGAAATCGAACCACTTGAACGTAGGTCGTAACAAAGCGTAAAAGCGCTTCACTGGTAACCGTAACCGCGTGCGTCAGTGTATCAGTCGACATACGCTGCGCCAAGCCTCTACCGATGTCATCACAACTTAAAATCGGCTTTTCCGGAAAATCTGGGCATTTTTTAAAAAAATAAAACATGTTACATCATTTTTCAAGTCATTTCCCATGGAATAAAAAATAAAAAAAAAATCGCTAAACTTCCCCATTATGGATATCACATCTCCGTAAATAACATGTCCAGAATTCGAATTTTTGACGTCCTAAATTAATTTTTGATATCAAGAATTGAATTATGGATATCACATCTCCGTAAATAACATGCCCAGAATTCGAATTTTTGATATCAAGAATTCGGTGCGCCATCTTACGTCATCAAAAAATATTCCTAAAGTAATGACGTCATATACTACAACGTTTACATGGGATACTAATTTATAAGGCGCAAGCTGTCATGTGACTTTGTTGGTCTTTCTTGACAAGCAGATATGGAGGACCCGTGACAGAAAAGGTGCGTTCAATGAAGCTAGCAAATCTAGCATTTGCTAACCTGCGCTAAGCTGTTAAATTACAGTCACATTGAACGGTTTGCTAACTTACTTGGCGGTTTCATGTTTCGAATGCAGGGAGTATCTACCTATTCGACGTGAAATTACGTGAAAAGAAATGAATATGGATAAAAATTTAATAGCAATTTAAGAATAAATGTACACACATATAATTGCGACATATATTCCCACTAAACATGTTACATTCATGAGATATCCATATTTGTCTCATACACGTTCCTTTTGCGATATTGCATTAATTTGTTATATAGACATTGTGCGTATGTTGACACAATGAACATCGCAATTCAAACATTTAAGTGATATACGATTAGCGATCATTTTAATGAGATATCTATGTGACATTAGCTTTAAATCCTCTCAGCCACATCGCGATGCAACGTATGGGCGATGTCAGTACTATCACTAAAATAAGCAGTTACGGTCACATGATCACAATATAGGTCTCTCATTGGTTTAGCTATACTGCGCAGAAAACTAACGCGCACATCGTCTCCGTACAGCGTAAACACGTTGGACTAGTATTACTTATTTTTGATGTGTAGCATGAAGCTTAAAAAACGTGAAGCGCATAAACCGTGATTCATTTTTTGAGTGTGTAAATGAGTACAGTTGAAGTTGAAGTATTAAGCCATGAATCCAGGAAAGCCAGCAAGCATCAGAATGAGGTACTTAAATTTGACACAGTCAATTAATGCATTCTTTAAAGTAGTGCGTAATACGTTTTAGTTAAAAGAAGAATTAATATGCGATATTTATTTTCAGACAGCATAAAAGCTAACTTCCCGTCAGTTAAAGAATCCGAATTTGAAGAATTTGTAAAAATTTGGTTTCGGCTTTCAAATCAAAGGGTCCGAAGAAAGTCTATGATATAATAATAATGTAGAATTTTTTAATATGTTCACATTCTGTAATTCGGTGGACAAAATTGGTTTTAACCCTTACATTCAGCTGAGGCATCTGTAAAAATTTATTCGTATACAAGGTAGGAATATATTTTTTCTTGAGTTGTTCATAATTTTCTTGTTTAATTATGTAGTTTTTTTTTAATTTTTGATCACTGGTAAAAACCAATTTGTCCATGACGGAATATATTTATTATTTATCATAATGTAAGTTTTTTTATATTGTCAATAAAAGCAGATGCTTTCAAATTTTGTAATTTTTGTTTTAATCTAAGGCCTAATACAAAGTAAACTATAAAGGGCCATTTTCACGAACTCTGGTCATAGTGTCGGTTCAACTTGTACGCCGACTTTCATAAAAATATTGCATCGAAAACTTTACGCACATATAATTTCGACAATAAATGACAAATTTTTGATGCGATATTTTTATGAAAACCGACGATCAAGTAAACCGCCACTTTAACCAGAAGTCGTAAAAGTAGCCCCGAAGGGGAGAGGGAATAATATTGTTGAGTTACATCTACGCGATATTTATGAAACAAAGCACAGATAAATATTTTCAGTAACATTTAACAACTATATAACGTCGAAAAGAAAACATGGCACGAACATTGTTTAATTATGTCTATGCAATGTTATATTATTTGGTAACATAGGGCGGACATTAGCAAGCCCTGAGATTACACATAGATGTCTATAGTACAAGAAAACAGACATCGCAGGTGTGATTTCAACATCTATGTCACATTGACAAGATCAAAAATTGTTTACTGGGTTAATTCATAAAATATTTTTTGTAGGTTCTTGTACACAGATATAAAGAGAAAAATATTATTAATGAAATATTAAATAATACAGAACTCGTCAGAAATATTAACATATTATTATAATTTTCCATGTTTTCACGTGCTCCTGTTTAACATGTACTACAAGAAAATTAAAATTTATTAAATAAAATAGAGATTTATATTTAAAAATACTTTTCTTATGATGAAATATGAGCTATGCAATATATAAACGTTTTAATTTAAGCACCAAATTATAACTGATTTTTAAATATTCCCGCCATACATCTAAATCTAGTAGAGCTAGCATATAAATTCTCGCTACATTTGCTAGCTAGCAAATCTAGCGAACGCTAGACTAGCAGAGCGTTCAATAGAAGATACTTTCGTTTCGCTAGTTTTGCTAGCCTCATTGCACCTATTGACAGCTAGTAATCATGTACAGGGTGTAAATCAAAAAACGAGACATAGGCGTTTAACATGGGAATTCAGTTTTTCTTAGCCCAAACGTTACCTAATTATTTTATGCAAAAATGCTTTAAGTATAAGTTATAGAGATTTAAATTCCGCATCTAAATCATTGAAACGATTATTCTAGTTCTTCAAATAAACATAAAAATTAATTATAAAATTACAGTTTTTAAGAGTTTTTATTCTAGGCAACCATGGATTTATGACAAAAAAAATAAACAAATTCATTGTTTTTAACTCTAATTAAAACTAAATTTGGATTAGAGCAGTAAATTAACACAACAAACGAAAAAGTTAAATGTTTTAGTTTTAATTGACAGTTAAAACAATGCATTTGTTTATTTTTTGTCATAAATCTATGAGTGCCTAGACTAAAAACTCATAAACACTGTAACTTCATAATTAATTTTTACGTTTATTTGAAGAGCTAGAATAATCGTTTCAAATTATTTAGATGCATAAGTTAAATCTCTATAACTTTAACTTGAAGCATTTTTGCATAAAATAATTAGGTAATGTTTGCGCTAAGAAAAACTGAATTCCCATGTTAAATGCCTATGTCTCGTTTTTCGATTTACATCCCGTACATAGATGTCAAATGTCATTATTTTTCATTTCAAATTTACTGAGTTTCCAATTTCATGTGATTTATTTAACTTGCCAAGTAAAGTCCACACTCCTTGTGACAAAGAAACTAGGTATTTTCCTAAAAAATGGAAAAGTAGCGGAATTTTTCCAAAATTTATGAAAATAAAACCAGGTGAACTTAGAAAATCTTGAAATTTGAATTAAAATTTATGACATTTTTAAGTTATGTACATAATTACTAGCTGCCATTCTGACACGGGCCCCATATCTTCTTTTCAAGATTTTTTTATTTGCAGAGCATCTTTTGCTCTCTAAAAATACATAATTTAATTAAAGATTGATAACAAAAGAAATATTTGAACAAACTACCTTTCGCATGGCTTTCAACAGAATTAATAGCCCATCGTTGAACAATTCCCGTTCAAATAGTTCACAATATTCATGGTTAATTTCTGAAATTGCTTTATTAAAGCTTTGGGCATTATTATGGATGTATTATAGTATATTACTTATTAAAACAGACAAGTAATACTGTAGCACAAGTCACAAATACTTAACGCAGAGAAAACTGACAACCAAGTGACAATAGTGATAGGATCGATATTCGATCGATATAAAATTTAATGTAAACATTGTCATGCTAACGTATGCAATAAAAATCAACTACAATTATTTCAAATAATTTTATATTCCGTAAAAGGAGTAGATATTGACGTGACACCTTAGAAACGCTGAAGATGTATGTACTCTGACGTCACATTCTGTTTCAGATCACGTGACTTATTCAAAATTTTATCCAAATTTCAAAAATTAATTGTAAAATATCTAAAGGATATTTTTGTGATATTTTCAAATTTGAAGCTCTTTAGAGAACAATATCTTTTAAAATTTAATACTTAGAAGTCATATAAAAATTCTTGCAACAGCCCTATTGAAAAAAAAAAATCATGGTTTAGTTTACTTCGCCAAAAATAATATAATATAATAATATAATCTGTCGGAATGGGCGTTTAGAACAGTGTCACCATACATATTAAACGAAAAAAGTGGGTCAGAAATGGAGACGGATCATTATCTTTGCTTTTTAAAATCAAATAAATAGTTTGAAACTGTTGTTCCTGAGGGCCGATAGATGGCAACACGGGGAATAAAAAGGTTTTTTATCTTGTGTTTATTGTGTGCAAAAGCCCTGGATTACAATAGGAGTTTCCACTAATTTTCAATTTTTTTATATGTTATTCTTCGTGAAAAGTTATATATATTAGAATAAAGAAAACATTTTTATTATAACAGGTTTCGTGTAAAAAAATTTTGAAAATAGTATTTTTCATATCTCGTTTAAACGGCTAATTTTTACCGCCACAATGACTGCGTACGCTCCCACCGATTTTCTGGTAACGCTCAATAGATGGACGAGATATAAAAGTCTATAAAATATAGGAAATGCTTCACTAATATACGATAAGGTAAACAATAATAATTGTATTTACAATTTTAATTAGTTTAAAATAACTATTCATATGGAATGCCGTTTTAGCATTTATTCCCACATTTTAAAACAGTCATACAAATTAATATATCGAAAAAATAAACTCTCATTAAAAAGAAAGATTTAAACTGATTGTTGAATTAAAATGTTTGTTGATAATATAATTACAATTTTTTTAAACAAACATTTTAAATCAATAGTCAACACACAACCTTCATTTTAACATTAGTTTAATTTTATGTTTATTCAATTTATATGATTGTTGTTAGTCCCTAAACAAACTTATAAATTCAAGTATCATAGAAATGAAATAACATTTATATGAATGAATTAAATTGACTCTGTATTTTCACGACACATGAATTAAAACGATTGTTTATTTCTGTGATACTTGAATTAAATTGTTTGTTTCATTCTACGATACGTGATTTAATATGATTGTTGATAATTTTATAACAATCAATTTAAAAGGCACTGTCATATAAATTCATGTATCATAAAAATAAACTCTTATTAAAATGAAAGATGTAAATTAATTGTTGTATTAAAATGTTTGTTGATAATACAATAACAAATTTTTCTAACAAATTCTAGATAATTTTGTAATTATATTATCAACAAACATTTTAATACAACAATCAATTTACATCTTTCATTTTAATAAGAGTTTATTTTTATGATACATGAATTTATATGACAGTGCCTTTTAAATTGATTGTTATAAAATTATAAACAATCATATTAAATCACGTATCGTAGAATGAAACAAACAATTTAATTCAAGTATCACAGTAATAAACAATCATTTTAATTCATGTGTCCTGAAAATACAGAGTCAATTTAATTCATTCATATAAATGTTACTTCATTTCTATGATATTTGAATTTTTACGTTTGTTTAGGGACTAACAGCAATCATATAAATTGAACAAACATAAAATTGAACTAATATTAAAAAGAAAGTTTTGTGTTGACTGTTGATTTAAAATGTTTGTTTGAAAAGCTTGTAATTATATTATCAACAAACATTTTAATTAAACAATCAGTTTAAATATTTCTTTTTAATTTTAGTATATTTTTCTGATACATGAAAATATATGATTGTTTTAAAAAATATCAACAATCAATGAATTTGAAGTATCTTATAAATAGACTAGAATTAAAAGAAATATTTAAACTGATTGTTGAATTAAAATGTTTTTTGATAATATAATTACAAATTTTTCAAACAAATATTTTAAATCAACGGTGAACACAAAACTTTCCTTTTAATGTTTGTTTAATTTTATAATTGTTCATTTTATATGATTGTTGATATTTTTTAAACAAATGTAAAAGTTCAAGTATCATAGAAATGAAGTAACATTTATATGAATGAATTAAATTCACCCTTTATTTACACGACACATGAATTAAAACGATTGTTTATTTCTGTGATACTTGAATTAAATTGTTTGTTTAATTCTACGATACATGATTTAATATGATTGTTGATAATTTTATAACAATCAATTTAAAAGGCACTGTGATATAAATTCATGTATTGTAAAAATAAACTCTTATTAAAATGAAAGATGTAAATTGATTGTTGTATTAAAATGTTTGATGATAATATAATTACAAAATTTTATAACAAACATTTTAAATCATCAGTCAATACAAAACTACCTTTTCAATAATTGTAAAAAGTCAAGTATCGTAAAAATAAAGTAACCTTTATAGGAATGAATTAAATTGACCCGTATTATCACGACACATGAATTAAAACGATTGTTTATTTCTGTGATACTTGAATTAAATTGTTTGTTTAATTCTACGATACATGCATTAAAATGATTGTCGATAAATTTAAATGTATCAATTTAATTAGCGCCGTCATGACTATTTCAAGAACTAGTTGCAATTCGGTCATTCTTCCGCAGATGGCTCTACATATTGTAGCTTTGTGTATATCTGTAATTTATTAGTGACGCTCGATTGCGAGCATAGTAAAATATACTTTATAAAAAATAACCGAAAAGCTATGGCCTATAGCTATCTTATAGTTCTTATAACTTCACTCGGTACGCATAAGCATATATTTCATATGTAAAGCCATCTGTTAAAGTATGACCGAATTACAAATAGTTCTTGAAATAGACACCACGGCGCTAATTAAATTGATACATTTAAATTTATCGACAATCATTTTAATGCATGTATCGTAGAATTAAACAAACAATTTAATTCAAGTATCACAGAAATAAACAATCGTTTTAATTCATGTGTCGTGAAAATAAAGGGTCAATTTAATTCATTCCTATAAATGTTTACTTCATTTCTGCTATACTTTGCTTTTTACAATTATTGAAAATATTTTTTTGTATTGACCGATGATTTAAAATGTTTGTTAGAAAATTTTGTAATTATATTATCAACAAACATTTTAATACAACAATCAATTTACATCTTTCATTTTAATAAGAGTTTATTTTTACGATACATGAATTTAGATGACAGTGCCTTTTAAATTGATTGTTATAAAATTATCAACAATCATATTAAATCACGTATCATAGAATGAAACAAACAATTTAATTCAAGTATCATAGAAATAAACAGTCGTTTTAATTCATGTGTCGTGAAAATAAAGAGTCAATTTAATTCATTCATATAAATGTTACTTCATTTCTATGATACTTGAATTTTTACGTTTGTTTAGAGATTAACTACAATCATATAAATTGAACAAACATAAAATTAAACTAATATTAAAAAGAAAGTTGTGTGTTGACTATTGATTTAAATTGTTTGTTTGAAAAATTTGTAATTATATTATCAACAAACATTTTAATTCAACAATCAGTTGAAATCTTTCTTTTTAATGAGAGTTTATTTTTTCGATACATTAATTTGTATGACTGTTTTAAAATGTGGGAATAAATGCTAAAACGGCATTCCATATATTCACCTCAAATACTTTTAAATGTAATGTTACAATTTGAATGTGCTGCCATCTATTACTACTAAACTGTAAAACCGTGCTGGGCGTTTACGTCACAAATTTGGCAGCGTTTTAAACGTAGTAAAATGTTCTCATGCATTTTTAAAAAAATGGAAACATATTTAAACATTTAGTTAGTGTATTGTAATACATTTTAGTGTACTAGTGTTATTTTTCATTTTTTAGATAATGGTGGAAACCCCCATTATAAACAACAGGTTACGGGTCCAGGGTAAGTGATAAGGACGCTAAAACTTGCAGGACATTCTGTATACATTGAATAATTAAACAAAGAAAACTTTGACACCTAGAAGCTTCAAATGGTTGCAATTTTGATTAAAAACGACTGGGAATACGTAATCGGTACAAAAGCCAGACTTGAACCAATTATAGTCGACCGTGTAACTACAAATCAAGCAAACCTTGGCGCTTGGGATGTAGCAGATCAAAAGGCAAGAGCAGGCATAATCTTAGCTATGTCATTATCAGAGTTATGTCATATCAAACACTGTGTGACATCAAACGATGTATGGACAAAACTTGATGAAGTTTACCTCTTAAAAAGACCTGCACGTAAAGCCACGCTGTTACTGTTTGCAAAAATGAAAGAACGAAAAATACGATGGAACAACTCAATACTTTCTTTGGTACAGTCGATGAATTGTTCGTTCGAAATGGATATTGAGGTAGCTGGAGAAATTTTCGCTGTGCGATAGAAGCAAGAGACGACTTACCTACACCGGAACATTTGAAAATAAAACTTTTGGAAGAGTTTAAAGCTCGAAAAGAGAAAACAAAACAAGTAAAGCAACAAAATTAAGATGTTTTCTACGCGAAGTCTTTTGAAACTCAGAACAAATATTTTTAGCGACAAAATGATACACGTACAGAAAGTTCAAGTAGATTTCAAGAAAATCAAAACAAGAAGAAATCGTACAAATGTAATTACTGTCAAAACTTGGGCATAAAGCATCAGCATGTTTGTGTAAAGCTAAATATAAAGCAACGGAACAAAGCACTTCTAATGCTGAAGAAGATGCATTTGTAGTCATTGAATTACATTCTGAACATGAAGAAAAAGCATCTCTGGCGTTGCAATGAGCGCAAGTTCAAACTCAACAAATGATTGGTGATAAAAATAAGTTCTTGAATTTAGTCCCTATAACAAATAAAAATGTACGATGAGCAGTAGATCGAAGAACACAAGTTATCGGTAAAGGTACTGTGTACTTAACTGTACAAAATGGAAACAACTTAAAGCAAATAAGGCCAGAACTGAAATCTAATCTACTGTCAATCTCAAAAAAGGTATCCAAGGGTGATAAAGTTGAATTCAAGGAAACTGAAGCAGTAGTAACACATGTAAAGAGACAAACTGTAGTCACTGCAAAAAGAAAAGCAGATTTATTCTTCATAAAGTCAATCGATGAATTCACAGCTGTAGTCAGTGTTGAAACAAGCGAACTGGAAAATTAGCACAAACTTTATGGCCACCTAAATGAGAAAGACCTGGTAAGACTCATTTCCGAAGAAATGGTAGAAGGAATTCAAACTAAATCTATGGGACAAATACCAGTATGGGAAGTCTGTATTCGAGGAAAGCAAAGTGCAACACCTTTTCCTCAAGAATCACAGACGAAAAGCAAAAAACAGCTAGAACTTGTCCACTCAGATGTTTGCGGACCATTTAGGACAAAGTCACTTGTTGTAGCCAAGTCGTTTGCAACTTTTATTGATGAAAAATGAAAGTATGTAGAAGTTTATTTTTAAAGGCAAAGAGTGATGTGAAGGAGGCATTCATGAACTACAAGGCCTTAGCGGAAAATCAAACTGAGTGTAAAATAAAGATTTTACTCACAGACAACGGACTAGAATATTGCTGACCTGAATTCACAGAACAATTACAGCAAGCAGGGATCACGAGAGAATACACAGTAGCGTACACTCTTCAGCAGAACGGAACAGCAGAGAGGATGAACCGTACGTTGGTGGAGATGGCCAGATATTTGATGCTACAGGCATATCTTCCACCATATTTCTGGAGTGAAGCTATTGCAACTGCTGCATATGTAAGAAATCGATATCCTATGAGAAGTTTAAATAACATGACGCCTTTTGAAGTAAGATTTGGTATAATTTCAGAATGTTTGTTTGCAAGATAAGTATCCCAACAGAGGGAAGCACGAACCGAGAGCAATACAGCGTATTTTTACTGGCAACTCGACTACATCAAAATCTTACCGTCTGTGGAATCCGGCTATAAGAAAAATAGTTGTAAGCAGAGGCGCAAGATTCATAGAGAAATCAAAAAATTTTGAGGCAGAGACAGAATCAGATCCAGTAGACTTCATGGAATTTGAAGTTTCATCTAGTAATTCTAAACTTGAAATAATAATATTAATGAAACTGAGGATCCAAAAATATATAAACAAGAGCCTAAAGGTCGAGAAACCCAACAAATTCCGATGAAGAGAGGGCCTGGAAGACCTACTATAGTAAAAACTAGAGAATGAAGCAGGCCACGCAAGTTATATAAAATGCTAGAAGCCAGGACTAAACAGGAAGCTGATCAAGTACATGAAGCAAATTTGACATGTGAAATACTTGTTCCATCTGTTGAAGAAGCCATGGCAGGACCATACGCTAAAGAATAGAAGGCAGCAATGAAATCTGAATTTTACGCACTACAAGAAAATGAAGCGTGGGAGCTTGTAAAACGTCCTATAAACAAACGTGTAATAACTGTAATAGGCTGTAGATGGGTCATAAGAACAAAGTACAATGCTGTCGGAAGCATCGAAAGGAGAAAAGCTCGCTTGGTAGCAAAAGGTTCCCAGCAACCGGGTGTTGACTTCCAAGAAACTTTTTCGCCAGTCTCTAGACAGAGCACAATCCGTGTTCTAATGGCTCTCGCAGCTGAAGTTGATCTAGAACTGTACCAATGAGATATCGTGATGGCATATATCAATGGACTTCTTGACGAAGAGGAGATAATACATATTTTTGTTTTTTATTTTGTACCTATTCAATTGTCTGATCCACGAGCCGTCACTTAAAGGGGGATGCAAGTGCATAACCTCTATTTTAATTGTGTTGTTGTTTATTATGACCAAACTAGCAATAAGTATTTTTCTGTACTATTTATTAACATTTCTATACTTATTTATTCGGCAGTTATAATATGAATTATAAGTACAAGTAATTGAGGTGTGGATGTGACATATTAATAGTCACAACAAAAATGGCTGCAACAAGACAAATCTTATGACTTTAACTTAAGACTATGATTAATTAATAAATTATGAAATAATTACAATATACAAATCTAAAAAGGAAAACTGTCTTTTGTTTTAGAGTTTTCTTTTGTTACCTATATCAGACATGGCAAATAAATATTTTTAATAATTAATTTAGTAATAGAAATTGTATTTTTATGCCTTATCGTAGCTTATTACGTACTAAGCCGATTAATCAGTCTCTTTTTCCGACTATTTGTCGACTAATCGCCCACTAGAAAAGTGGCCGGATAGTCGGTTTAATCGACTAATACTAGTCGGTAATCTCTAATCTATATATATAAAAAAATAAGGTTTTTCTTTGGGGCCTTAGTTATGGACTTCTACCGAACCGATTTTAATTATTCTTTTTTTAAATGAAAGCTATTAGCATGTAGATGTGCACAAAAATCTAAAATGTTACAGTTTTGATTCCGTCTATTTTTTATAAGGCCTTAAAGATTTTTTATTAAGTACCGCTGTCAACCGATAGATGGCAGCACATGAAGAAGAAGAGAATGATTTAGAATACATACAATTTATGAAAACTGCTACAAAATAATATTCTGCATTATTTAGGGCTGGTTTATTAATGCAAAGTTAAATAATTTAACAGGTAAATATCTTAAATCATGCAAAACTTTTATAATACAAAAGTCAAAAGTTGACCTTAAATGACAGATAAATATGTCAACATGTGTGAACTTACAATGAAAACATGAGAAAGATTTTTTTCCCTCAAAAATTAATAAATATAATAGTTAATTCATTAATTTAAATATTGTAAGTAATTTAATAATATTGAGCAAAATTAATAGAGATACATATTTTGTAATAATTTTTTTTTTAACCTAAATTTTAAAAATTTATTGAATTATATATCCTTTATCTAAAATACAGCATTATTACCTATTTAAAAATGCACAAGAGATAGCTGTACATTTACAGGTTTTTAAATAACGAAATCATTAAATACAAAAGAGTATTATATTATAATCAACCAGTTGGATAACCCTATTTTCCCGCTCTTAAACGCTACCCCTTAATGCTATCTTTTACAATATGTTTTCCCACTTTTCAAACTGATTTCACGTTAACAAAATATGAACTCACATTAACGAAAACGAATTTCACTCAAATGAAAAGTGAATTCCCAATAACGAAATATGATTTCACATTAACGATAACTGGTTTCAGGAAAAAAAAAAAAACTGAATTCACACCAATGGAAACTAATTTTAACTAAAGAAAACAGATTTTAAACCGTCGGGTTACATATTCTCGCTTCTAACGTAGCTAACATTGTTGTAATAAACTTTTATCATTGTTGTAATCAAGTTTCATTATTGTTGTTAAGTTTCTGAAAAATGCTATTCGTTATTTATTTAATATTTTATAAGGACAAAAAGACATTTTAAAATATTTTAGAGATAATAAAAATGCTTTATTTTTTCGCCTCTCCAAGAGGTGGCTACTGTCCCTTCTGCCCTTCCTTGGAGGTGTCCATTTAAAGTTCCTATATAAAATCTGTTTTCATTTAGTTGAAACTGGTGTTTAAAATTGTGAATTCTGTTTTCATTGTTACAAAATCGGTATTCAGGAGTGACAAATTAGTTTTCGTTACTGTGAATTCAAGTTTCCTTTGTGTGAAATCAAGGTTCGTTAATGTGAAATCATATTTTGTTAACGTGAAATAGAATTTCAAAAGTGTGAAATCATATTGTAAAAGGTATAGACATGGAATGATTATGCATATTGTTTTAAACCGAATAAAGATGTTAATTTGCATAATAGAAACACGTTAATCCCTCATAGATTACAATAATGCATAAAATTTTTGTGGACAATAAAACATCCATTATTACTACAATAATTGAACTTGAAATCATAAATGAAACACGTTGATTACAACAATAACAATATTTGTTGGTGACTATAAATTATTTACGTTATAAAATGAAATGAATGAATAACGTTACCCCATATTTTTGTTGCAAATATTTGCAACGGGTACAGCTAGTCTATATATATAAAAAAATAAGGTTTTTCTTTGGGGCCTTAGTTATGGACTTCTACCGAACCGATTTTAATGATTCTTTTTTTAAATGAAAGCTGTTAGCATGTAGATGTGCACGAAAATGTTACAATAAAGATTCCGGCTATTTTTTATAAGGCCTTAAAGATTTTTTATTAAGTACCGCTGTCAAGCGATAGATGGCAGCACTGAAAATATGAAGATGAGCATGATGTAAAATAAATATAATTTGTGAAAATTGCTACAAAAATAATATTTTGTGTTATTTTAGAGCTGGTTTATCAATGCAAGATTAAATAATGTAACAGGTAAATAACGTGTAAAGCTTTTATCATACAAAAATTAAAAGTTAACCTTAAATGACAAATAAATATGTCAGCATGTCAAATTATAGTGAAACCATAATAAGGAATTTTTGCCCTCAAAAATTAATAAATATAATAGTTAATTCATTAATTCAATTATGGTAAGTAATTTAATAATATTGAGCAAAATTAATGAAGATATATATATTTTGTACTATAATAAAATAATTTTTTTAACCTAAAATTTAAAAATTTATTGAATTATATATCCCGTAACTAAAATACAGCATTATTACCTATTTAAAAATTGACAAGAGACAGGTGTACATTTACAGGTTTTTAAATAACGAAATCATTAAATTCAAAAGAGTATAGTACAATCAACCACTTGGATGCCCCTATTTTCCCGCTCTTAAACGTTACCCCTTAATGCTACCTTTTACAATTCGTTTTCGAACTTTTGAAAAATGATTTTACATTAACCAAATATGAATTCACATTAACGAAAACTGATTTCACACAAATTAGAAGTGAATTCCCAGTAACGAAATACGATTTCACATTAGCGAAAACGAAAACTGATTTCATGTAAAAGAAAAACTGAATTCATACCAATGGAAACTAATTTCAACTAAACGAAATCAGATTTCAAACCCTCCGGTTACTTTTCTCACTTTTAGCGTAGCTAACATTGTTGTAATCAAGTTTCATCATTGTTTTAATCAAGCTTTTTTATTGTTGTGATCAAATTTAATCTTTAGTTAAGTTTCTTAAAAATACTATTCGCTATTTATTTAATATTTTGTAAGTTCAGAAAAATATTTTAACATATTTTAGGGACGATACATTTGCCTTATTTTTTTGCCTCTCCAAAGGTGACTATTGCCCCTTCTTGCCTTTCCTTGGCGGTGCCTATTTACGATTCCTATGTAAAATCTGTTTTCATTTAGTTGAAACTGGTTTTTAAAATTGTGAATTCTGTTTTCATTATTACAAAATCGATATTCAGGAGTGATAAATTAGTTTTCGTTACTGTGAATTCAGGTTTCCTTTGTGTGACATTAAGTTGTGAAATTATACTGTAGAGGGTATAGATATGCAATGATAATCCATAATGTTTTAAACCGAATAAAGATGGTAATTTGAAAAATAGAAATACGTTGATTCCTCATAGATTACAATAATGCATAAATTTTTTGTGTACAATAAATTATTACTAAAATAATTTAACTTGAAATCATAAATGAAACACATTGATTACGACAATAACAATATTTGTTGGTGACAATAAATTTTATACATTATAAAATGGAATTAAATGAAGTAAGAATGATTGCAACATTGATTCATAATTATAATTTATAATAATAAAATATAATATTGAAAGACGTTGAATATGCGGATAATCTCAATTATTAGATGTTTTACCTTTTTCTTCATTTAAATTTATAACAATAAAAAAAAATTCAGACGAACTGTCGAATTTACCTCTAGCATCAAATCTTCAAATCATAAACTGTTCAATTAAATGAATACCTACTGTAGTTCCTATAGAATTTTTATTATTTTTCTATATAAATTGCATATTTTTAATAGGTATGTTTATCTGTTACAAAATTTAACATTGTTGCAGTTTGTTGTAAAATTTGTACAATAATATCCAAAGTTCCTTATCAAATAATTACGTAGCAATAAAATCTATCCTGCTCCTGTGTTACAAGACCTGTATTTTTTATGTATCAAACCAGTTTCAGTTCCCAATTTACAGTTTTTATTTATAAACAGTCAATCAAACATATAGTTTTCCTAACTAACAGTTACCATTACTTCACTTTTAACTTTGCATTAACAAACCGACCCTAAATAATTTACTTATTATTACCAGTGTTGTGTCAAATAATCTCCCTATTCCTATGTGCTCAACAAAGCAGCGGTAGTTAAAAAAGTGTAGAAATGTACCAAACATTAAATACAAATACAGAAAATTTAATAATGTTACCCCATACTGTTTGTTGCAAATATTTGCAACGGGTACAGCTAGTTTACAGTAAAATTATTATTTTTAAAGATTAAAAATTTAACACAAATCGATATAAGAGTATTAATTTCATATTATATAACATTGCTTCTATTATAAATAATGTAATGTATTTTTTTTAAACATTTTTATTTAATAAATCCTGGCAACCTTACATTTCAAATTCGTTTAAATATTTTTCAATTTTTCTTGAATTGTTGGTAAAACTAAGCATTATTTCATTTTACATTAAAGAATAAAATATTTAAGAAAACATATTTTCCTGTACGTGTCATTAATAATTTTATTACAAATTAGCGATAATTTACTTTAGTTATTATTTAAATCATATATGAACTAAATAAAATGAAATTAGCGGGTGGACTAACTGATGTGGGACAGGGCTCGTAGTATCGAGCCTCAAATTAAAAAAATAGTATATTACGTTCCAAGTTAAGAAAAGTGAAAGTTTACCATACGAGTACAGTAAAATCACTTTTCTGACGCGGTGCGTATACACTACTTTTTCGTATTTTATATTAGCATTAAAATTTGAATTTTTTGCGGCATAATATACTGAATTAAGAACATCTAAAAAACATGGTAGTCTGATTCTCAGTAACAAAGTAACTTGACAGTTATTGTTTTTTTGTACCTTACAACCTCCAAATAAATTAATTTTTGGAAATTTGCAAAACGATGTATCTAAATAATGGAAAGAGTATGGAAAACGATTTAGAAGATAAACAATAAAAAATAAAAATAAACAATTCCTTGTGTCAAAATGTATTTTAATGAGAAAACCGTTGCTATGCAGTAACGGTTACTATGTTGTAAAGTAACCCATTACTGTACGATTTTTAGTATATTAAAATAGTACATTAGGTAGTATACAAAATACGAAAAACATATTTCTACAAAATTCATACAAAATACACACTAGTTATTTATAATACAAGTGGGATAAAGATATTATTAACAAAAGTATTGCCAATTGCTTTACGAGCCTGCAGACGATTAAAGAAAGTGGATAAAAAAACACTAGCAAATGAGAAAATCAAGTTTTAACTAAAACTAAGTCAGTGCTAAATTATTGAAAAACGTATTTAAAATTAAACTCATTATTTTAATTATTAGAATCTAATAAATTTGAGAAAACGAAAAAAACTCTCCTTTGTCGTTTTCTTTCGTACGTCCCGCGACCCCAGAAACTTTTTCGCTACCACATTTGAGATCGCGATCCCTAATTTGAATACTACTGTCATATAACATTCTCCTGACAAGTTCACAATTTTTTTATGTATTTACTTATTTTTTCAAAATATTCCTGTTTTGTAGGGAATACTCATGTTCTTGTCACTAACAGATTTTTGTGTTGTACTTAAGAAATGAAAATTCACATTAAATTTCAAAGTTTTAAAGTTGTGAATGAAAATCCATATTTTATAATTTATATTTAAATTTAATATAATAATGCTCAGTCGTACGAAAAGAAAAAAACAATTTATAACAGGAAAGAATAAAAGTAAAAATCATTGGGACACCATTAAGTATTTCAGGGAGTGCATTGGAAATGATATGGTAAAATCAGGTTCAGAAATAAATGATTATTTTTCCGGACGCAAAGCCAAGAGGGTAGAGGGTTCGCAGACCCTTATATCTAAGCAATCGCCAGCCTCAGTTGAATTAACGTCACCTTGAAAAGAATTAAACGAATGGAATTAATTATAAGATTGATGAATGCGATTTCTTTCATAATGGCAGACTAATGGTATAAGATAAGCAGAAAACGATCTTTCTAATATTTTGAATTTTGTTACTTTTAATTGTAGCAAGATTAATATTTAATTTTTCGTAACTAATAGCAATATTGTTAGCTAGTTTTCGAGCAGAAATATGACTAAAATTGTACTTCTTTATATTTGAAATCTGACACTATGAGTTAAATTCTGCACGGAATAATAGAGTTAACAAATAATGCTTTCAATGCCAATAAAAAGTCTAACAACTACGAGTTTATGAGATGATTCTTGATGTCCTTCTATTTTGTTTTTCTATCTGATGCTTTTATTTTTTATTTGATTAAAAACGTGTGAACAAAGAGTTATAAAGAAACAAGAAACAGCTTATATATAATTATAATAAAAATTATGTAATAAAAAATCTGATGTGGCCAACACAAAACCTCCCGTTATTTAATTTTTATTAATTTAAATACATACCTACGTATTTAGTAATGCTTCAAACTATATTATATTCCATTGCATATAACTATTGCTTTATTTACGATTTTCTTTATTATTTAATGTCACTATTATTAATTTGAAGTGATTAGTTTTTTGACAATGACGTTTACTTGTCAGTTACATTCATTTGAAAAATAAACTGTGTAACAAAGGAATTGTGTTTATCTTACTTTTCGGGATTAAAAAAATGATTTTTAAATTTATCTGTAAAATATATAGAAAAAGTATTAATGTATACCTGTACAAAATTCAATAATCTATAATTTTTCAATGACATAAAATGCGAAAAAATGGCATTTAACGGTATTTTTTGAAGAAAAACCATTATGAGCTTCAAGTAAAGTGCCATTTCTGTTTATCCGAATTATACCAAACTCTAATGGCTTCTTTTCGTAATAGAATAGGGTAGAAATACAAGGTTTCAGAATTTTCTGAGTGATAGAATTTGAGTTAAAGCGAAGACAAAATTCTTACACATACACACATACAGACATCATCGTGAAAATGTTAAAATTGGATTCTAGGGACCTTAAAACGTGGACATTTACTAAAATCTCGATATGTGATTTTTAGCACGATCCCTATACCACCCTTACCAAGGGTCGCGGGAGGTAAAAAGTAATCGTTACCCGACAGCTGGGCCAGTGGCGTATCCAGACATGACCCTTGGGGGGGGATATGACATGACCCTTGGAGGGGGATATAAAAATATTTTGTATAATAATCAAAAACTTTATCGTAGATACAAATATAACAACGCCTTGGTTTTTAGGCGACCTGTTCTATAATAACATATTACATGATATTGCAAAAAAATCGTAAAACAGTATTCAAACGTCTTGATTTTTACTTTTCTCCGATGTCATGGGGGGGATATATCCCCCATATCCCCCCCCGTAAATACGCCACTGAGCTGGGCGAAGGACAATTAATCGTGTCACACTGGACGATGGTCAACTAGAAGATGGATTGGGTGCCGCGACATCCGGGCGATGGTTAACTGGGCGATAAATTAAAAAATTTAGCACGCTTAGCAAAACAATTTGTTGATTTTTTTTGCAACATGAAAAATAATTAAAATGGACGCTCTGATTTATCTAAATAAACATTAATATAACATGATCTAACGCACAATTGTTTAATTCTACACATCTATTATTTTATCGCCCAGTTGACAGTGTCTGAAAAGTAATGCTGTCCAGGTTTAGGCATATGCTCGGGCGTACGAAACAAACATTATGCTTTAGTGGCGCAGTCTTTCTAGAAGGCTGACTTCCAAAAATTCGAGAATGTACTAGAGTAGGTAAATAAATTTCTAGCATTATTGACATAAATCTCAAATAACTCGGCGTGCAGTTTTGAAAACTTTATACCTTTAAGACACTTTTTTATACTTTTTCGAATGGCGATGCTCAAAATTTTATCTAACAAATTAATTTTGGTACTGAAATCACATAATATTATTTTTGAAATATTATCAAATTTATAAATGATGTAAGTAAACAATGATTATTTGATAAAAAAAAAACAAACTTACATACCTACAACTTTGTATCCAATATTTCGGTATTTTGAACCTTGCAGAAAGTGTAAAATAAATCGAAAGCTTTCTGAATTTCAGATGTTTATTACTGATAATATTCCTTAATCTGACTCTTAAAATTTGTTTTCCTACAACCGTGTGTAAAGTACATACTTTACGCACTCTTTACAATGTATAAAATATTACTTTTCAAACACTGGATTACTTATAAATTGCTCTTTTTGGCACACCCACACAGTTGAATATCATATGTCCATACGGGTTGAGAATTTGGTTGTACAGAAGTACTTTGTTATATAGTGACAAGGTGGAATTCCGTCCCAACAGCCAATACATTTTTTTAAATTTAATATCTAATTCTTCTTTCTTCTTTTTGTTATGAGCTTTCCAGCGTACCCAAATATTTTGCTGTATTAGCGCATTGTACTTGGATATTATTTATGCTAACGGGGATATGTTCATTTCTTTTGTTCGTGAAATTGTGGACAGATTTTGTCACATTCAGGTTAATTCGCCATTGTTTAGTCCAGTTGTTAATTTTGTTAAGCGAGGTTTGTCTATTTATTGCCGCTTCTTCGTGGTCCTTCCCTACGTCTATTATTGCGATGTTATCAGCAAAGGTGGCTATCGAGTCATGCTCTAATTCAGGAATATAAGTGGTGTACAAAAGGTAGAGGACTGGCCCTAAAACACAGCCCTGTGGCACTCCTGCCTTAATTTCTTTAATTGCCGAGTAAGCACCTTCTTGCTTAATTCTAAAAGCTCTATCAAAAGGTATACGACTTCAATAATAGCGAGAACGGTTTGGGCAAAAGCTTGCTTAATTTATAGTTAAGTCCCTCATGCCACACTTTATCAAAAGCCTGTGCTACATCTAGGAAGGCGGTAGAACAGACTTTTCTTTCTTCCAATGACTTTTCAATTATGTCTGTGATCTTTTGGACTTGGTCTATAGTTGAATGACTCTCTCGGAAGCCAAACTGGTGTACTGGGATAATGTTTCTATCTTCAATAACAGGTTTCAATCTTTTTAGAAGTATCTTTTCGATCAGTTTCGAAATTATAGGAAGTAAGGAAATTGGCCCACAAGACGTTACTTCATTTGGTGGTTTTCCGGGTTTAGGTATCATTATCACTTCTGCTATTTTCCATATCTTTGGAACATATTTTAATCTAAAGAATGCGTTAATGAAATAGGTAAGTTTTACTATTGCTTTCCGAGGAAGTTGTTTTAAGATTTCCTAGTAATTAAACCATATCCTGATGCTTTCTTGGAGTTGATGTTTACTTCTATTTCTGTAGTTATTTCTTTTGGAGTAGTGAGTCTGATATCTCCTTCTTCTTGGCTATGGTTTTCCTAGTCATCACCCTCATTCGGTTGGAAGGTCCTTTCAAGGTGTTCAGCAAATATGTTTTTTTGCATGTTACTTTTTGCCCATTTTAGTGACTCTCCATAGGAAATAGTCTGTTTTACTGTCATTTGACAGTGTAGTTAGATAATCACTAACTGCGTTATTTTGATTTTTTTAATCTCTTTTTTGAATTGTTGTGTAGCATTATTTAATAAAGTTTTATCTGTTGGAGATCCAGATTGGTGCCAAATTCTTCTGAGTCTTTTTTTTTCGGAGATGAGTGCTCTAATTTCTCTGGGGTCATTTGGTTCTTAGAATAATATTAGGGGTATTATCCCATGCAGTTTGTTGGATGTCATTTACAAATGTTTCTGCCTCATTATCTAGCTGATTTTCGTTTCGTAATGGGAGTGACAAATTGATGGTTTGTTCTAGTTGAAGCTTGAAGTTTTGCCAGTTAGTAAACCTGTTAGTCAATCTGGGAGGCATTTCCTTTTTTTATAATGCTATCACATAGTGTGAGAAGAATGGGAGAATGATCGAAGTTCACATCCCAAGCCTCCTCCACATGCATATAGTTTACAGACACATTTCGAGTTATAAAGAAATCAATTAGATCTGGAATATTATTGGGGTTTGTAAACCAGTTTGTCGGCTTGCCAGTTGATAATGTTTCGCAGTTCAGTTGTTTGACTGCTTGTAGAAGTTCTCTTCCTTTGTAGTTGTTAGCCTAGATCCCCATTGAACATGCTTGGCATTGTAGTCACCTCCAATGATGAATCTGTATCCATGATTATTTAGGAAGTCTAAATATTGGTCTTTTTTGAAAGCATATCTAGGCGAACAGTAAACTACGGAGACAATGATCTCGTATGTTTTGGTTTTAACGTTAACAGAGGCAGCTTGAATTTCTTCTGTTTTATATACTATCTCTTGATGATGTTTAATTGATTCCTTGATTATTATGGCACTACCACCTTTGGCTGCATTGTCAGTATGTATGGTATGGTATACTTCATAACCATTGAATTTAATGAATGTTTCCTTAGTAAAGTGAGTCTCAGAAACAAGACAATGTCAATATTTTCTATATCTAGGACTGCTTGCAATTCTTGCTGATATTGCAGGAGTCTATTGGCATTCCACTCCATAATCTAAGGTTACTTGACATTAGGATTTTTTGGAAATAGCTCCTATAGAGCTATGCTCAAGTCTGTAAATACGCTCAAGCATGTTTGTTAATTTCTCTATTATTTGTTGAAGAGAGTTTTGAATGAAAACGTTGTAATTTTGTTCTTGAGGTTTACTTTTGTTGATAATTTCGGTCTTTTTAGCAGTTACTTAGCTGAATGTTTTTTTCCTTCATTTTTGTTGGCATCCGGCGTTGAATAATCCTCTGTGGCTGTTTCGGAAGACTTGGCTTCTTGGTGCGTTTTTCCTTTAGGTTTTGCATTTCTTTTGTAACCATGCATCCTTTGTAGTTGGCTGGGTGTCCTTCACCACAGTGAATCCATTTTGGTTGAGCAGATTTTGGTTTATCACAGTTAATTGTGAGATGTTTGCCAGTGCATCTGACACAGCGTGGTTTCTTGGCGCAGTACTTTTGTGTGTGACCATATGTTTGGCACTTTTTACATTGTGGCGCAAGCCTGGATTTTCTCAATGGTAGAATTTCTACTCTGCATTCTAATATATCAGTTATTCCATAGATCTCTCTCATCATGCCTAAATGAAAGCATGAACATATTTAGAGGTTGTTTCGTTTTGTATTTTAATTTAAGTGTGGCTTCAATTACCTTGAAGCCTCGTTTTCTTATCTTCTGGATAATATCCTCTGGCTTTACGGAATAATGTAGCCTCTTCGCCATAACTTTAAGTGGCTTATTCTGCTTATTCTCATATGTATGCCAAGAATATTCGTTTTTGTTTAATAACGCGGAAAGTGATTTGTTTATCCTTTTCGTTTTGCACATTAATTTTAATATTTTTATCATTAACGATTTTAATTTGTGCGTTAGAAAACTTGTTTACCGTAGCATGTAAACCCGAATAAGTATGGACGTCCCGATCGGCCTTGCCGACGTGCCGAAAGCCGGGCCGAACCGAACCGAATCCAAACCGAATATGATCGGTCCTGATCAAAGACAGCCGAACCGAATGGTGTAGTGTGGACTTGCCGAATGTGCCGATCGGCCTCTACACTCGGCATAGGTACTCATTGCGGGTAGTATTGTTGTCTTGTGTATTGTATTCTTTAACTATTTTATTTTATTTACGTTTTACATTAGTCAGGAGTGATATATTCATGGTTTTCGACTACTGAATAACAAATTGTGAGTACTATGGAGTGGAATGAAGAGCAAACTTTAAACTTTATAGAGATGTATCGTGCCCGCCCGTTATTGTGGGATATTTCAAATTTAGATCATAAAATTAAAAACCAGAGACACGATGCATTCATAGAAATTGCCGTCATCACTCATATTCTAGGAACGTAGTTAGTCCCAGGTCGAGTTAATCGCACACATTACCCGGTGACTACAATGCGTTGGTTCGGCACCATTCGGGACGTCCACACTACTGAAGCAATGTGGACGTCATGACGTTCCGAACGTGCCGACCCGAACGTGCCGCCCGGCACAGGCCGATCGGCATCATTCGGCATAATGTGGACGCACCTTATAACACATTGAAGTTATCAATATTTTCCACTACAATAGATGGAGGCATTTTGGTTTTTTTTATTAGTAAATATACTCGTTTTATTCTGTTGTTTGTGTGGTGGTGGAGTTAAAGAAGTATTATTTTTATTTTGTTTTACACGAATCCACCCTGTTTCATACGCAAGGTCATCCTCATCCGTATGATATTCTACTGCCATTTCGTCAATGATGTTAGGCAGTCTTTTTTCCAACTATTTGTATTTTAAAACAAGTTCGTCATATATTGATATTATTTTTCTGAGCTGGAGATCCAGTTGGTATGCCTTGGCTGTGGCATTGATCTTCTCAGCCTCCGAGAACTTCCAATTGTCAAAAAGTAGTTGCTCATTTTGCGTAAGTTGATAATTTTTGAAATTTTTAAAAGCCACTCAGACGAGTGTAAGAAGAGTCGTTTTTGAGATGAGGTCTATGAACTTCGGTGTCTTCTGACATTCGTCTGGGTCGATGAGTGGTTTTAAGAAATGATAATATCTCGGAAACAAAACTTGCCGTCACAATGGCTAAAACCGTCTTCTGATCTAATACCTACCGATCTATTTTCCTTGAGATCAATTTTTACGCGTTGAACTTTTTGAACATAGTATGAATAGTATAAAAATGCGTACGTCGTTCAGTTTTAGAAACGTTGCTCTAGTCATCTAATCAACATTATTAAAGCCGGTACGGTAAGTAATGATATCTCTTTTCAAAAAGAGTTTTTTTTTTTACTTATCGTTTGCCTATAAAGTGAGACATTTCGTTTATCTTTGAGAGGTTCTCAAATGTGCTTTTTTTTAAAAAAAAATCAAATGTGTGTAGAGACCTTGGCCAATATTTAATTTTTAAATTAACTTCGTAATTCTTAGAAATTGAGAAAAATGTTTCATATAAAGTTATATATAGCAATTATAATCATTATTATAAATTTGTGAAGAGACAAATGCTATTTGTTCTATACATAGGCGTAGTTAGGGGGGTACTTGAGGGTGCTTACTACGCCCAGATTTTGAATTAGCACCCCCAAACTAAATTTCTATAAATTTTAATAATGATTATTTTCATTTTAATACGAAGCATCGACACAGATGTCTCTATACTTACAGTGGGGTCCCATCGCCGAGTGCCTGGGTGTCTGGTCGCGAACCTGGGGAACCGGGTTCGATCCCGACCGACGCCAAATATTTCTAATTTTAAATAACACAAAAGTGCCCCTGTGGTGCACTCTCCACGCCAGCAATGAGTGCCTGTGAGGTGACGCCTGGTAAGTACAAATATGTCATGATCATTACCGATATCTGCGATAAAGCAGATTGTGGCACACTCAAGAATGGGTAATGTGTCGTGATGATATATTTTATATATATATATATATATATATATATATATATATATATATATATATATATATATATATACAGGGTGTAAATTTTAAAACGGGTCATAGGGCTATAACATGGAAAAACAGTTTTTTAGACGCCAAAAGTTTCTATATTAATTTTTTGAAAAAAGAATTAGTGCATATTATAAAGGAAAAAATTACGAATTTTTTGATACCAAACACATTACATTTTTGTTTCATATGAAGCCAGAAAATAAATTTAAAAATTTGCACAATTAAGAAAAAATATTATTAGCCTTGAAACTGACAGAAACAAAACAAAACTATTTTTGACTTAAGACTGTCATTGATAAACGTTTTTTGGACATTATTTGTTAATTTATTATTATTTTCGTTTTATTAAGAAGAAATCATGGATAATTTGTCTAATGAAGAAAAATTACAAATTTTTTTTCCCTTATAGTTTGCAGTTTTTTTCATTTCTTATAACTTATTTCTAATTCCATGTAGATCATCTTTAATTTGAAAATACCTATTACAATAAATATAATTGTTTCTAAAATAAATATCCTATAGTGTTTTCTTTATTTTATGTTATTTTATATTAGTTCATAAATTAATAACTTTAATCTTTAATTGTCCCCTATCATGTTATTAAAAGATGACAATGTTTTGTTACTGTCAGTTTCATGGCTATTGTTATTTTTTCTTAATTGTACAAATTTTTAAATTTATTTTCTTGCTTTATATGAAACAGAAATGTAATGTGTTTGGTATTAGAAAAATCGTAATTTTTTTCTTTATAATATGCACTAATTCTTTTTTCAATAAATTAAAATAGAAACTTTTGGCGTCTAAAAAACTATTTTTCTATGTTATAGTCCTATGGCCCGTTTTAAAATTTACACCCTGTATATATATACTTACAGTAATGTACGCTTTTTAGTTAATCAGGTATTTACCTATTTTAACAGTAGAATCCATTAGTTCCGAACCCTGCTTATTAGGGACTGTGAGTTTCTGACTTTTATCCTTTTTATGGTGTTTATTTATGGATATTGTCACGGTAATTGTTGTCGTACGTCCAGAGAATATCGAGATATCCAAGAATGAAGTTATGTGAATTTCATTATTTCTTAATTGATACCTAAATTCTTTTGGATACTTGTTTTTTCTTTTCTAAAAATTAAAATACTTCAAAAACTACTGTGTTTATTAAGTTTTATCAAGAGTACTTTTTTGTGTATTTTTGTATTGTATGTAATATTTTATAGGTAAAAATAAGAAAATGTTAATAGGTAAAAAAATAACGATAAAAAGTCTTCATTATTCCCCCAAATGAGACGCCTCTGGTTGAGATACAGAAACAAAATAAAGCATTAATATGCATCTAAATAAGTAGTATTCTAATACCAAAATTTCAAAATTTTATTGCAACTAGCACCAGAGTTATTAATAAAAATATGACAGATGAGGTGCACTTTCAAAGGGCTGTAACTCTGTAAAGAAAAGTTTCTGGATAAACCTTCATATAACATTTTTTACTCAAATTGCCTCCCCCAATATATGGTTTCATTTTGGCACACTCGTGCTGAATCACCCAATATATTTGGAATCTGTATAAAATTACGAATTCAACGATATGCTTTTGAGTGACCCGTTTTTCAGTGTCAACCTGTATATGAACATTTTTTGTATGTACACTTTTGTTCTAAAATTAATAGTTCAGAAATTTTTCCTATGGTCCATAAAAAGTAGACACTCGATATAAATGAAATTTATGTTTTGATTACATCAATTTATTTTATAATTACAAAAAGTATGTGATAACAAAACTCTTTTAATATTAAAATGACATGAACTTAGTAATTCAGATATGTTGTAAACAATGCATATTAAATTAATTTGCCAATATAATGAAATATAATTCATAAATGAAATTACTAAAATCTAATTTGGGAAAGTCAGAAGAAATTATCCGCAGAATAAAAATTTCAAAAGACAAGTTGTCGTCAACAGCAAAAAGTAGTAAACACATAATACCCCAGAGGAAAAGTCATACATTTTAATTTGATCACAGCTCCCACCAAGCCTAACGAGTCGCCCCTGTGCCTGTGCACAGCGACAAACATCCCCAGCAGCTTTTAATTGCTGCATGTCACCGGCGTCTTATCAATCTAATTTTTTCCCTAAAGAAACGTAAACATCTTTAAATAGAAGAAAAAATCTTTCTGAATTTCGTGTTTCACTTTCTCGTTTTTTTCCTTTGCTGTTGATTAAAGAGAATGATGGATTGAGTTACCAAAGCCCAATGCTTAAATGAGCTTAATTAAAAATATGTAAATAATCTTATTAGATTGGTATGTTGATTTTTTTTTCTTTTAAACGACTTCCTCTTTGAATGATTTTTATCGCTAAGTTTATGTTTGTAATTATTAAGTGAATCTAGTTACACGTAACCAGCAATGTGTAAAATTTTATTAATTTCGCTCATAATTGAAAATTAACTTGAGCAGATTTTATTACTATCTAGTGTATCGGAAGTTTGTTAAATTACAGGACGCATTCTTGCGTATGAGAAATATTATCTGCAAATATTAACATACATGTTTTGTTCTAGAATAATTAGTACAAATTCGTTTATTTAATGCATTTTATAGTTGTGATTCTGAAAATTCTAATTTGAATTTGCCTGAGATCAATATACTTATGTATTATATAAATGATTTATTGAAATTCAGCATTACGCACAATATTGAGTAAATATTTATACTACACGTACAATGTTTTCTATATTTGAATGAATTGGTCGTCATTTTATTCATTTCAAAATATACAGGTGTTATGTAAGTAAGTGTACAACGCTTAACCCATGGTAGAACTAACCCCATATATAGTAAATCTAGCAATAATTTTTGTTTAACATGCTTCAAGAACTAGAGGCCTTTAAAATCACGTCATAGTACAAAATTTTGTCAAAACAGATATTACACGTTTTTTTTTTTTACATTTTACAAGATTATGCAGACATGCATTATGGTTTATGGCAGTCATTACAAAATAGTCGTTTTGCTGAATTTTGGAATTGATTCATGAAAATTTCATTTTAAATATTAGCAGTAAGTAAGCCATATGGTAGGAACATCTATATTTATATCCTGGAATTTATTTAAAAAATAAAATTTACATCCTTACCACTACTATCTCATGCAAGCTTTGCAGCCAGAAGATTATGTTCGTAGAATGAATTTTTGTCAGTGGCTCCTACATACAGTATGTCCCCGGATTGAGTTTACAAAAGGAAAAAAAAAATTTTTTGGTTTTACAAAAAATTGCCAAGGGAAGAAAAATTTTTGCTTGAATTAAAACGTATGTTTTAGTTATTAAAACTTTTAATTAATGCCAGGTTCTTTTATTATAACGTTTTTTCGTATTTTTGTCCTCCTAATAATACAGTTATTACATTGAATTTAACATTAATTTAGTTAGCTTTGAAATATTGACAGATGATTAAATGTAATTCTTATTATCATAAAGTAAGAAGGTAGGTATTGTTCAAAATAGAGAAATTTTGTTAAAGAAATGTTAACGTTAAAACAAGAAAAAGAGAGTTAATTGAACAAAATAAAAAGGTATTTTGATTTTCGCTATTTTTACCTCTCGCTAAGAGAGGTATTGGATTCATGCTAAAATTCGCATATCCAGATTTTATTGAATAAGCACGATTTACGGTTCCTAGAATCCGATTATAACATTTTTAAAATGATGTCTGTGTGTGTGTGTGTGTGTGTATGTGTGTGTGTGTGTGAGTGTGTGTGTATGTGTGGATGTATGTATGTGTGTATGTGTGTATGTATGTCTGGATGTTGGTTGGACGATTCCTCAAAAACTATAAGACTTAAGACTTGTTTAACTATGAATTCCTCAATCTGACTTTCCTGGGAAGAGCTGAAAAGGTTTTGGTAACAATTGGTCAACCGGAAGTAGTAGTTTCTTAGAAAATTTTTTCTAAATTTTTGTTATTATTAATATTGAAGAACCAAATTCTCCATCTATTACACTTAAATTTTTTATTATATCTTGTATAGGTTTAGAGATAAAGACACTATAATATATAGAATATTCTAATCGCAAAGGCTAAGGCACTAAGGAAACCACTTGATAAATTCAAATGTTTATAACATAGTTCGTAAATGACATATGTCAGTGTCAAAAACGAACAGTTCTGGTGACATTCTGATAGTTTTTTTGGAAAGTATATTTAATCTTTCTTATTGTTTTATTAATTAAATATTTGAAATTATATGTAAAATGCATATATCCATCAGAAATACCGCCAATCTGGTTAATGAATAGGATAGAATCTCTGGCATTTAGAAACTTCCTCATACAATGAAAAATAGATATAATTAGAATTATATGTGCTGAAGACATGTTAAATATAATAAAAAAAAAAAAACAATATTTGGGTAAAGTTCTGTAATTTTTTGTTATAAAACTACGGTTCAATAACGAAGTGCAATACAATACTTATGTAATGTCCCGGCATCTAGCCGCTATATCTTTATTGTTACCCTTTAATATAAATACTTGGCGCTGGTCGTCAAGAAAATGTTTTGTAAATATTATATTAATGATTTTTGTTATGTCAATATAGTAATAAATTTCTTCCGTCTTTTTCATATTTTATAGTTCTACAATTTAAGTTTAATATATTTTTACATTGACATTACAAAAGACGGAAGAAATTTATTACTATATTGACATAACAAAAATCATTAATATAATATTTACAAAACATTTTCTTGACGACCAGCGCCAAGTATTTATATTAAAGAGTAACAATAAAGATATAGCGGCTAGATGCCGGGACATTACACTTATATAGCCTTATGGCTACCCTAGGTAAGGGAGGTATAGGGATCGTGCTAAAAACCGCATATAGAGATTATAGTGAATAAGCACGTTTTGATGTCCCCAGAATCTGATTTTAACATTTTTACAATGATGTCTGTAGCTATGTATGTGTGTATGTTCCTGTGTGTGTGTCTGTGTGTGTGGATCTTGTGGATACGATTACTCAAATACTATCAATCAGAAAAATTTGAAAATTTGTATACCCATTCTACACTAATGTGGGAAGCGCTCATTAGTTTTTAGTGTATAGCGGATAACCGGAAGTATCATTTATACAAGCTTTTAACAGTTTTTCTTGTAAAAAATTCATTGAATATAATGTTTCAGCAACTTTTACTAATTCAAACTGAATATAATGGTACAATCTTCAATTCTACGATAATAACATTTAGTAAATAACTCTAAATAACTTTAAATATGAATTTATTATATAATTTATTTTCATGTATTACCTAGTCTATGCGTCAAACAAAAACATAATTTTATTAATAATTTTGACATTTAAAATTAATAATAAAACCGTGTTAAGAATATAATATAAAATATTTAATTAAGGTTTGTAAAAATAATATATTTTCCATCATACGTAAATGTTAGATGTACGGGATGATCTGATTTAAATTTTTTCTATTTTTGCAGCACTATAAATTAATATTAATTTACAACTACACATTTACGAAATGGATCATGTACGGCGAAGAATTTACAAAGATTGCGTTTTAGAGCACCAAGATGATGCTGATTTTTATAAGAATATGTGTGTGTGACGATTTTTCCTTAAAGTCTATTAAAATATGATCCAAAACTTCTCAAATTTGGTATTTAAAACTCATATATAATTTGAAACATATTAGATTCTAACCATATATGATAAATCAGAGTAGTAACAATAAAACAATCCAAAATTTCGTATTACAGACTTTTCAATTTATTGGACAACAAATTAGATTTTATTTACAAACGATTAACCGGAAATGATACTTTACTTAAAGCTCACTGCTATTTTAAACATGGAATTGGGAGGTCATGTGCTGGCCACATCAGATTCTTTTATCTGTAATTAGAATTAATAATCATTTGTCAATATTTCAAAACCAACTAAAATAATAGATTCAATCAATAACTGTGGTAGGTAGGAAAAATACGAAAAAATATTATAATAAAAGAACATTGCATTAATTAAAAGTTTTAATAACTGAAACATGCGTTTTAATTCAAGCAAAAAATTTTTTTTCCTTAGCATTTTTTCGTAATTTTTTTTTTCTTTCGTAAACTCAATCCGGGAATATACTGTAGACATAATCAGGATCCAGAATTTGTAGAAAACATAATATTCAGTGATGAGTGTAATTTTTCGAGGAATGAAACTTCAAACTTCAGGAATATATTTTATTTATTTGTTAGTCTAATTACTTATAATCAGTGTTTCATAAACATATAGTTTTTCATTATGAAATCTGAAATATGCCGCGACGTCAGTGATCTTTATGTAATTTGTGACAGGTGTGATATTTTTTCCAGCGAACACATTGATTTTTACTTTTTTACAAAATTTTAAACTATGACGAGATTAGTCACTTTTAAAGTCCTGTGTGTTCTGCTACAAAAATAACACAAGTTATGTACTATTAAATATACGTACAGGAGTATATTTTTCTTACATAGGAAATGTAAGGATTTGATACGATGATGCGTACAAAAAGATGTTTGTTTACAGTAAAAATTGTTATTTACAAAAAGAAAAAATCATACAGAAGTATTAATTTGTACAGTAAAATGAAGTGAAGTGTATAAAATGAAGCTGATACATAGAATAAAAATTTTATCCCACGTTTCCGTATACCCATATACTTTCTACAGGGTAAATAATCTTACATAAAATCATGTACATATAAATGTGGTATTCTCTTCGTAAGAATGGCATTACGGAATAATATTTCGTTTATGGGTAGTTAAAATATATTTCAATTATTTTTATTTATAATCTGTGCTGACACTTACTACAAAACTATTTTCAGCATTAAACTAAAAAAAGGCAGGTGCAGACAAGACCATTATTCCAGCCCTTTTCGATACCTACGTCATTATTGATAAATCACGTAAATCAGCACGAAATATAAAAATGTTAAATACACACCAATGTATACGAATAATGTTGACAATTTCAAATTATTTCCTGAAAGATTTATGAACTACTGCAATTACATATGTCGTCAAGAATTATACACTTTTTATTGCGCAATGCCATGAGAAGAACTATAAATTCGTTTGAAACATCGTATAAAAATTCATAATAAAGCACATACACATCTTTTCCCAAGATTATCAGAAAATATAAAAAATGATTCTTACACTTTGATCAAACCTATATTTTTGTTAAATACGTATATAAAAGTATATAACATTTTTTTTCTATATTACCTTTCACTTCTAGTATCTCAATTGATGCCGATAACTGATTAACGTTATCCAAATTCTCTCTTTCGTGAATTGTTTGAAAGAAAATTCAGCCTAAATTTGGTAGCACTGAAAGCCGATTTTTCCGTCTGACGTCGTAACCTGTTCTCGACGCATGAGAAAGAAAAGAGCAGCGAACAGCACTTTGTTTTGTTGCTTTTGTTCTTCCATGGCCCTCTACGAGAAGTGAAATTAGTTGGTGAAAAAACTGCACATAGCGCTGGATATCGCGTAGAAAGCGCAAAGCAAAAGGATTCTGAAATATCGACACTTATGTTCGTACCTTTTTAATTTCCCTTTGTACAGAGTTTCGTTTGAAAAGAACTTTGTAAAATGCCGATGCTGTTGCAAATTTAAATTTCAATGAAGGTGGTTGTTGCACCAACTTCACAGTACTAAGTAGTACTATGATTTATTCTTGTTTATTTATTTATCGTATGGCTACAAACACTACACATATCTAAGTAACAAATAAGGAGAAGTATAAGAAAATAAGAAGGGTATAGGGAGAAACCAGGTACCCGTATGTCACTTTCGTTTTCAAAACGATAAAAAAGTGCAAAATTGGAATCAGTAAGAAATTGTATTTGAGCCCGAAAATTTCAGTATCATATTCCCAGTTTTATGAAAAGCTAAACCCATCATAAATATTAACAAAATTATAACTATTTATAAACAACCATCTAAATGTCTAAATCTTGAATTGTCGTTAGCCATCAAAAAAGTCACTGTATCATGATTGTGCGATAAGTTTAATAATTTACATTATTACGATTGTATTGAAAAAAAAAAAAATGCTGGTTAGTATTATATTAAAAATGAAAATATCGGCACCTATAGAGGGTGTTTCAACATAAGTGTAAAAAAATTCTAAGGGCATACTGACCCAAATGAGTAAAAAAAAGTCCGATCTTCAATAGTTTCCGAGATTTGAGGCAGTGAAAAATAAGTTTTTACAGGGTTTACCTCTGCTATCTTGAAAACTATGAGTTACGACTTTAATTCAAAGATCATCTTAGACGTATTGTGGTTTCTTTTTAAAAATCAAATAATTGTACTATGTTAAATGTTGTAGCGACCTTGGCCAATATTTATTTTTCATATAACTTCGTAACTATTAGAAATTGAGAAAAATGTCCCATATAAAATTTATTGTTTTTTTATAGTCTATTTACTGACATAGACAAAATTTTGTTCGAGCACTATCATTGTCAATTTTTATTCGATTTTTCATTTATCTCGGAAACAGTTGAAGATCAAACCTATGTTGATTAAGCTTATATTACTCATTTCAGTCAGTACCATATGCCCTTAATTTTTTTACACTTTTTTTGAAACAGCCTGTATAAAAAAAAACATGTACGAGTATACTGGCATTGTTAAATACGAAGGTGGATCAAAAAGTTCGCAGAATGAAAGTGTATTTAGAGGAGTGGGAGTATTTATTATTTATTTATCTCAGTCTATCTAAATCCGGGACGCATTTAAACTTTCCGGTATATAGTTCGGCACCCACCAAAATATAATTGGCTATGATATGAAGAAATAGTTCAACTAATAAGAGCCGGAGTGCCGAGTTCACTGCGTAATGTTAAATGGTGTTGAAATGCAGATCAGAATGTTCAAGAAGCAAATACGGTGCATGCTATGCATTTCGTGCCATCTTTTAAAAATTCTGTACAGTACTGCACGTCTTATAGATCTGTAAATCTGTAAAAAAGTCATAAAAATACATATATTCTTGTTGATTAATACAAAATTATACATAAGAGTACCTAGCAGTTTTAATTCGATTTTACAGATGTACAGATCTGTAAGACTTACAGATGTGAACAGAATCGACCCATTAAATCCGTCATCTTCGTTTCGGAGCAGGTTGATGGAAACAAAAGTTTGTAGGAGTTGGGAGTTGACGATGAAGAGAAGAAATAAATGACAGAAAAATTCAACATTATTGCATTCCGGCTCTTATTGGCTGAACTATTATAGTCAATCATATTTTGGTAGGTGCCGAAATATATACCGAAATGTTTTAAATATTTACGTACAAGGCAGCCCGCTGGTACCACTTTCTTAAGAATTATTAATTTGAAAATCTTATAGTGGATGATGTTCGGCTGAAGAAAAGCAGCTTGTAAAAATTAACAATTAAAAGAAGCCATAAAAGAAAAAGAAGAGAAAAATGGACCAAAGGTGTTCGCAAACATATATGTGCACAACAGCAATATTGCAATAGCTTTTTTTCATAACTTTGGCTTCCAAAATTTAATCGAACCTATACTTAATGTTCAGGCCTGGCTCCCTTCGATTATTATTTATTTTCAAACTAAAATAAGAAGAAGAAAACAGTTTCGGGGGACACATCTCAGGATGATGAAGTTGACAATTCATATTATTTTGTACGTAAATATTTAAAACATTTCGGTATATATTTCGGCACCTACCAAAAAAAACTCCATGACTTTTCTTTATCATCATCATTAATTAATCTTCTTTCATCGTACCTGTCTCATCGCCAGTTATTTGTCCAGTTTCTTGGTCGCAAATCCTCACCCTTCATTTCTAGCTCTGGCATTCCCCAAGGTTCCAACCTAGGCCCTTTGTTGTTTTTATTATTTATTGATGATGTTACACATAATTTACACTCTAACAAACTGTTATTCGCTGACGACCTAAAAATATTCTATCCAGTTTCTTCCGCTATTGATTCTCAAGTTCTTCAAAACGATCTTAATAATTTATCTAGTTGGTGTTCAATAAATAACTTAAGCTTAAATTTAAATAAATGTACAGTCATGTCTTATACTAGGAAATCTTCACCTCTTTTATTTTCTTACAGCATTAATAACCTTCCTCTAGTTCGTTGCTCTTCTTTTGATGATCTAGGCGTCACGTTTGACTCTAAGCTCACTTTTGTGAGTCATATTAATCGTATTTGCAACTCATCCCTCCGTATGCTAGGTTTTATTATTCGTACAACTCGTTCGTTCAGTGATGTTACTGCTATTTTCTCACTTTATTATGCCTTTGTCCGCTCCAAACTAGAGTACTGCTCCATTATCTGGAATCCCATTTACGAAAATCATCAGGACCACATTGAATCCATCCAAAAAAAGTTCTTAAAATATATATATTTCAAAATTAACAGAAGTTATCCGGACAATTCATATAAGTACTTAGAGCTGTTACGAACATTTAAAATACACAGCTTAATTGAGCGTCGCGAATTCCAACTAGTGCATCATCTCTCTAAACTAATCCATGGTGATATAGATGATCCCACCTGCTTAAATCTACTCCCCTTCCACACTCCTTTCATACACACTCGCTATTTTCAAACCTTCTATCTTCCTACTCCACGCAATAATGCCTTATCTCTCTCTCCTGTATACAGAATGTGTCACATTTATTCAAACAAATTTTCAAATGTTGATGTATTCCGTTACTCCCCCAAAAAATTCATAAATATTCTTAAACACATACAGTGACATAGTTGCATGTTGTTCTTTTAATAATTTTTTTTGCATTGATCGTGCAGACATTTACTCATTTTTATGTAATGTAATTCATGTATTTTTTTTTTCCTGCCCTCTTACTGGGTCTTTACCTGTTGGGCATTGTATGGATAAATAAATAAATAAATAAATAAATAAAAAATAAATAACTTTTTTCGTGAGTGTGCATTAACTTTTTCTGTTTTGGAATTAGAACGACATAGTCTAGCGCGCTTATTGATTTAGAAGGAAGAAGGAGTTTAATTCTTAAACGATTGTTGGTGACGTTATGTTATTTGGGATTGGTATATCTGCACTAAATACACAAAATATCTTGGCAACGGACAGAATAAAAATACCAATCTTAACCGTTCTGTCAAAAATTTCCCTTAATGGGCATTGTCAACTATATTTATAAAAATGTAAATGAAAGGTGAAACACTCGTCACAGAAAGCTATTCAAGTTTCAAGTACTTGTTCGTTCGCGCACAAGCTACTACGCGCTCATGTTCGAATTTCAAACTCGTCCTTGAATAGTTTGCCTTCTGCAATTTGTCTTAACAAACTATTGTGGTACAACTGAAAAATATATTAGACTTAAGGGGAAGCCAAAGCCATGAAAAAAAGCTATTGCAATATTGCTGTTGTGCACATATATGTTTGCGAACACCTTTGGTCCATTTTTCTCTTCTTTTTCTTTTATGGCTTCTTTTAATTGTTAATTTTTACAAGCTGCTTTTCTTCAGCCGAACATCATCCACTATAAGATTTTCAAATTAATAATTCTTAAGAAAGTGGTACCAGCGGGCTGCCTTGTACGTAAATATTTAAAACATTTCGGTATATATTTCGGCACCTACCAAAATATGATTGACTATAATAGTTCAGCCAATATATTAAAAGGAAAAATGGTAACTTATTTAAACTTAAACTTCATCTCTCTCCATCACATGAAACAAGATTGAAATAGCAGTAGGTAACGTTCTGGCCTGATTGGATTTTGGATTGGTATATCTGCTATAATAAGTAGGTACCACATTTCAGTTAGTGAATGTGACAAGATAAAGGAATATTGCTATGCGATAAACGGAGTCTTATCGCTGTAGAAAATAATAATAAGCGAAGGCTGGCCGATATCGCATTTCGTCCATTAACGAACTTCTTAGAGCAAACAACGGCAAACGTGCCTTTTCTTTTGCTTAATTTTAATTTATCGTAGAGTTTCCCTTTTGCTCAGTGTTAATGAGTTTCATACCTAAGAGAAGATTCTTATTACGTTTTAATTGAGGTGAGATGCGTACCTGCACTATATTGGATACAATGGATTTGCGAACAGGGGCAGGACAAAAACTCTTTCTCAGGAAGGGTTTAGGGTTTTATATGTGTTGTACATAATTAAATTTTAATTTTTTGGCCGAATCAGATGTTTGCAGCCAAAGTCAGCAAATAAAATGAGGCTAAAAAGAAACTTTTAAGCCGAGGTGCCCCTAACATTTTTAAGGCGGCTGTCAAAAACCTAAAAGTAAAAATAAAGTAACTACGTTAGTTAATTTGTTGATAGCGATAAAGATTTTTCCAAACTCCGCTTAAATTTATGAATTTAAAAGTAGTGCAACACTAAATTTAATTTCTATTGAAACAAACGAGTGGCTATAACGGTCGTAAAGTAAATGTAGCCGTGAAGTAAAAGCGGCCGTAATGTAGTCTGTAGTCTTTGACAGATGACAAAAAAGTGATATATTTTACGGTAATATATAATTTAGAGCTATTTTAAACGGTAATTTAAATCGATAAATTTCGGCAATAATATAAAAAAATACGGTAATTTTACATTCCAGAATCATGACTAACAATCGCAAAAACGCATATATCAGCACCTTTTGACTATGGTTAGTACTTGGATGGGTAACCGTACTATTTTGGGAGTATCGTATCATCTGGAAATGATTAGTAGCAGCTTAATGCCCGGCTGAACCACTAGCACTTAATTTTTTTTTAACATCAATTTATTTGGCAAGTTTAAATTTTAAGTACCAGTTGGGCAACTGGTCATAAGACATAATTAAGAAGAAGAAAAAAGAAGCAATATTAAAATTTTAATATTTATTCAACTAAATCTCGAGAGGCATGCGATTTTTATTGAATGTACGTCACTGGTTGCCGGCCATGCCGGTGGGGTTAAGGGGAGCAAGTCTTTGTATGACGCTGAAACGATCCTGACTGCGGCGGCCAAAGTTTTAATAGATACTTCTTTCAGTATTCATTATCAGCCACGAACACTGAGTTGCATTGTTGTGTGCTGTGTCGTGCCGTAATCTTTCTTTAAACGCTCTCCAATCACATTAACGTCGTACGAGGGACGTGCTAAGATCAGTAACATTAAAAATAAAACAAATTTTATAGTAGGTACTAGTACATTTACACCCTGAACCATTCAAATTATGTTCTAGTAATATGTAATTTTTTTTTTTGGATAAAAATAATAATTATTTTGAGATATGTTCCAATTTTCATTAGTCGTATAATAGGTACCTACCAATAAAATTAATTCACAACATAAGTAAAATAAGTAATAAAAAACTACATTACATACTCGTATTATGATCAAATTTTTGATTGCCACTGATTTCTTCTAAAACTCCGTTTAAAACATTCTGAGTTAGGAATAACAAAAATATCCGCGAGGTGGGTTCTCCGGCTTCTGATGGTTGGTCAGAAGCGTGTTCATTTCTAATCGTCGTCCGACTTAATGCTCTGTTATGAAGCTGATCCTATGTTTATGGACAGATGTATTACAACCGATGAGACATGGGTTCACCACTATTAGTTTGAATTAAAGCCACGCCACAGTAGAAATAGTAGAAGGATAGGGGTTCACCATCTCCCAAAAATAGTAATTGCAAACGTTAATTAAAAAAAATCCAATTATGTCATAAATTAGTAAATTGACGTAAAACTTTATAGGGACTCTAATGACAGTTTACATAACCTCACAAAAATAATTGTGCGTCTAGTGATACTCTCTCTGTGTTAGGTCGCGATCTTTTTAATCCTTCCTCGTTTAAACATCCTAATATTATCATAAAAGTTTTAAAATTGGGTTACACTAGTCCTGCTACACTCTGTATAGGTAAGTACCTAAATTTGCGCTCGTTCAAAAATCCGACTATGCATTATTTCGGACGGGTCCAACATCTTTATTACCGGTAGGCGGATGTAAAAATAAATTCACTCTTAAATACATTTTTAAAAAAGTACATAAATTAATCTTTTATTCCATACAAATGTTTTGGGTAAAACATAAGCTTATCGTGTTATAAAAATACACCCCCAAATCGAGATATTCAAAACAGTGTATAAAGAAAAGTTGTAACAACCATTAAATATCCAAATAAATAGTTCAATTTCTTCATAATTGCGTGGAACACGAAAATGTTAAATGATTTGTTTTCGTTTCGAATGTGGTCGTTAGCACAGCAGCGCCACTAATTGTCTCGGTCGACGGGGAAATATCGAAACTTAGAAGGCGAGTGGCTATCTCGAATCACGGCCTGTATTTGCATTTGATTAATACTCGCATGGCACACTAGATGACTATAAACATAAACCATTGATTCGTGGTCACGATTATTCATTTGTTTGCGACAAGTATTGATGAAGTTCTACAACTAGGTATCAACGTAACTGTGGGAACTTATTCTTTTAAACGGAGTTAATTATTTTTTCTACTTATGCATTTAGAAAGCAAAATACTAGCTTCTTCATTTAGAATATTGAGCAAAATATTCAAAGATAGGTAATTTACTGGTTTAGGTTTGTAATACATATTAGTAGGTACTGCTTTTTCAGTAAAGCGGTTCCCAAATTACATTTATTTGTAAAATATATATAAAAAAGTATTAATGTATATCTGTAGAAAAAGCAATAATTTTTAATTTTCATAGTGGCATAATGGTATTTTTTGACTAAAAACCATTCTGAGCTTCAAGTAAAGTGTCATTTCCAGTTATCCGATTTACACCAAAATTTAATGGTTTCTTTTCATACTAGAATAGGGTCGAAAATCAAGGTTTCAGAATTTTGTGAATGATAGTATGTGAGTTAAAGCTTTGACAAAATCCATACATACACATACACACACACACACATACACATACACACACACACACACACATACATACATCATTATGAAAATGTTAAAATCGGATTCTAGGGACCTTAAAACGTAGTCATTTACCAAAATCAGCATATGCGATTTTTAGCACGATCCTTATACCTCCCTTACCAAGGGTAGCGGAAGGTAAAAAGAAAAGAAGCTTCCTAATTGAAAACCGTTCATTTTATGGCAATTTTTCAACGTTCAGATAATAAGCATAACAAAATGTTCAGTTTGATTTTATATGGATCTATCATTTAATTTATTTTTAAAAATTTGGACTTGTTTGATTTTCGTAGGTTAATTAAAATTGAAATAAAAATACATGATTATCATTTTTAAAAATAAACTTTTTACTATTTTGTAAATCTCAGACTGCTAACAAAAATATTTCTAAATACACAAGGGAAATAATTTCGGTCTTTTAGAATTGCAATATGTACCCTTATATTTTTCGTACCTACTCTGCTTTGTTTTTGACAAAGCCTTGTTCCTAGCAATATGGTGTGACTGGAGTTGAACGATATGGCCAAAATTTCTATGAATGCTATGAATCGACACTTCATTTGTTTGATTTCGTAGTTAATTTTTATCTAAAAATTTAAGTTAGTCTTGTCTCAATTATTGTTTTTATATGATTAAAAACATGTAAAATAATAATATACGAATAGTATGATACTGATACATACAGGTTGTTAATGAATACATGTTACAAACTATAACAGCTTATTCCTGAGGTTATTTTGAGAAAATATGTTATATGAAAGTATGTGTGAAAACGTTACGTTACAGAGTTACAGCCCTTTGAAGGTGCACTGTACCAGACACATTTTTATTAATAACTCTGGTACAAGTTGGTACGAGGATACTACTTCTTTAGATGCATGTTTATACTTTATTTTTGTTTATGTATCTCAAGCAGAGGCGTCTCAAATGGGACAGCCTTGAACGTTTTTCGTTAGTTTTTTACCTATTGACATTTTTTCATTTTTTACTAATCAAATATTACATACAATGCAAAAATACACAAAAAGGTTATCTTGCCAAAACTTGATAAACGCAGTAGGATTTGAGATATTTTAATTTTTAGAAAAAATCAGGTATCCCAAAAAATAGGTAACAATTAAGAAACAATCAAATTCGTATAAGTTCATTCTTGAATGAACATGTCGATATTCTCTAAACGCACAACTATTACCGTTAAAATATCCATAAAAAATCTGTTGTAGCTAGCACAATACTTTTCGCCTTTTTCATATTAGGCTATATAAGTATTGTATTTAATATGTGGAGAGGAATTATTTGTTGTCGCCTTCTCAAGGTTCAATAAAAAACACTGTTTTTATTTAAAAAAAATCTGTTGTGGCCAGCACAAGACCTCTCGCCATTTCCATATTAGGCTATATAAGTATTGTACTGCACTTCGCTTTCGAACCGTCGTTTTATAACAAAATATTACAGAACTTTACCCAAATATTGTTTTTTTTATTGTATTTAACATGTCTTCTGCACACATATAATTCTAATTATATATATTTTTCATTGTATGAGGAAGTTTCTAAATGTCAGAGATTGTTCCAATTCATTAACCAGATTGGCGGTATTTCTGATGGATATATGCGTTTTACCACAATTTTACCTATAATTTCAAATATTTAATTAATAAAACAATAAGAAAATTAAATATACTTCCCAGAAAAAGCTATCAGAATGTCACTAAAACTGTTGATATTTGACAATGACATGTGTCATGTTATAAACATTGGAATTTGTCAACTGGTTTCCTTAGTGCCTTAGCCTCTGCGATTAGTGTACTCTATAAATTATAGTGTCTTTATCTCTAAATCTATGCAAGATATAATAAAAATTTTAAGTGTATTAGATGGAGAATTTTATGTTCTTCAATATTTAATAAAAAAAAACTCGCAAAAAATTATATTTAAAAGAATTTTTCTAAGAAACTACTACTTTCGGTTGTTCAATTGTTACCAAAACCTTTTCAGCTCTTCCCAGGAATGTCAGATTGAAGAAACTGCAGTTAAATATTTTTTAAGTCTTATAGTTTTTGAGGAATCGTGTCTACAACATCCAGACATACACACACACATACACACATACACACATCCACACATCCACACACACACACACAGACATCATTTTAAAAATGTTATAATCGGATTCTAGGGACTTTAAATCGTGCTTATTCACTAAAATCTGGATATGCGAATTTTAGCATGAATCCAATACCTCTCTTAGCGAGAGGTAAAAAATCGAAACTTCCAAATTTTTAATACACATATTCATCATCCAAGGTACCAAACAAAAGGAAAATATTGTATTTAACCAACAAAGTATGTAGAAATGCTGACCGAGGCAACAAAGGTGGATTTGGCTGCTTATTAGTGCTGCTACCACTTTGTCAGTTTTTTTCGATACTACCTCTAGTTAATGTCCAGCTATTAACTAGCTATGCTGTACTGATGAGCTCTAATAAGAGCGAAACACGTGTCTACAGCTGCATTTGAGCGATAACCCTAGGAAAAAAAAATTGTTTACAAATTTTGCGCTCAAGAAATATTATTGTTTTCGTGTATTGTATTTAACATTTTTATTACACACAAAAAAATATAATTACTAAAGATGTGCCGACTAGTCGGTAAAGCCGACTATTCGGCCACTATCGTAGTCGGCGACTATTCGGCAAAGAGCGCCGACTATCCGGCTTTTTACTTTGTATGTATTTCTCAATAAAATGTATGTAGGGGGAATTACATTAAATAAAAACCTTGATTGTTTATTAATATAATAATTATTAATTACATATATTTTTTATTTTTCAATTCATCTATGAATAAGTTTCCTTCTATTCTTCTAAATGTTCGAGATTCTTCGAAATCATTGACGAGACTGGCAGTGTTTCTGGGGAGTATATGATGAAATATACGTATATCAAGTGCGTGTTTACTTGACACTGATACTGTACATACTTTGGCTTATAAAGGAAGCCCCTTTCTTTTCATACCAATTTTAAATGTTGACGGAGTTTTTTCCTCTTTATAACAATAGCATATTATATTTACTATTAGATCTCGACATGTCCAAGTACGAATTTTTGGTTTTCCGCATTCAAGAACAGTGGCGGCTGGTGATATCTTTGTATGGTAGGGCACAAAAATTTAAAAAAGTAAAAAGAGTATATTAAATTATTTAATCTTTAAGATACAGAAGCCATCTTCGTAATTAAATGAGTACTAGACGATTACAATTCAACAATAACAGATTACCTCGGAAAATGCCGGACATACTCGGACATCTTCGTTTAAATTGGGCTGTGCCCGGAACAGGCTTAATGCAGTCATATGCAGCTTCGCGCGCTTCGCTGCTATTGGTCAAAATTCGAGTAAAAATAGTGGGAGACCGGGGCAGAAACATTTGTGCCCTAGCTTCTAGCAGCATATCGGTACGTGCACACGTCAGTATATAGGCTATCTAGCTATCGGCGGTGTAGAAAGAATTGCATAATAATGAAAGTAAATAAATAATAATTAATGTATTTTTAAAATGTATATGTACTCGCTTATTTCTTTTTTTCTTGTCTTTTTATTTGGTAGGGCTGCGCCCTTGTGCCCTATAGCACGAGCCGCCACTGTTCAAGAACTGTCACTTTAACGTGCAGGAAATATATCTATAATTTTATATATTTAATTAATGATAAAATAAGAAATATTAAATGTACTACCCGCACAAAATCTTTAGTATCTCTGGATTTTTGACATTGATATTTATGTCAATTACAAACTTTTTAATTTTTCAGCTTGTTTTCATGAACTATTTGATTCGTTATACAATGGATACAAGATATAATAAAAATGTCCAAGATATTGGATAGATAATTTTATATTGTTTAATATTTGTAATATCATAAATTTCTAAAAAATAAAATTTAGAAGATTTTTTAGAAAAGTTACTACTTCCAGTAGTCCAATTGTTACCAAAACCGTTTCAGCTCTTCCATTATTGTCACGTTAAAGAATACGTAGTTAAATTGGTATTTGGTTTTATATATTTTGAGAAACCGTCTCTCCAACATCCACACATACATACACACACATACACACATCCACACACAAACACACACACACCACACACACACACACACACACACACACACACACACACAGACTGACATGATTGTAAAAATGTAAAAATTGGATTCTAGTGACTCTTGATTTTTAGCATGAATTCAATACCTCTCTTTGCGAGAGATAAAAACATAAAAATTTACCAATAATATAAATAAGGTAAGTAACAATAATTTTACTTTCTATTTTCTGTGGCAACTTGATTGTATTTTAACTAATAACTAAATATTTTGGATAACTGATTTTTTCTAAAAATTAAAATATTTCAAAAACTACAATAACATTTTACAAGCAACTTCATTCTAATTAAGTTACCTCGTATTTCAATAGCTTCCTCATATTGTCTAGGTAGTATAATACCTAATTTAAGTAATTTTAGAAACATAGTCAAAACGAAAATTGAGTTTTGACAAATTTAGTTATTGACAGCTAAAGTAGTCTTAATTATTCAATGTATTTAAATTATCTATTCACTAGCTGCATTCCAAACAAGGTTAATCTAAAATAATTTTAAGGAAGATAAATAAAATTGGCAAGATATATTACCTAAACATCTAAATAATTTTAAGAAATTATTCGATGACATTAAAATTTTTTTATCAGGAAACTATGTATACGAGTACTCGTATAATTTGTAAAGTGTAGCGAATAGTTTGAACCTTTGCAAACAAGTAGTGGCCAGCGGTCATTGAAGCATTTGTGAACAAGTCCGTGTATCAATATTGTCCTGGAAGTTGTTTAATGAATTCAACAACATTTGCATAGGGGGTAGGGTGGCCTGCGAACTTCTAATCACCGCGAGCGATGATGCGGGATATTGACTTGCTTCGAAAATGCTAAGATCGCCTCACATGGGAGAGATCGCAACGCAACGCAATGCCTAGCTTTTATAAATGTTATTTACATTTTAATTTCAGGAGGTTTTTACTTTGTTAACTTGAACTAAGTCACCAAACAAGATTTTTTGTTAATATGTAAATTTATTTATTTATTTTTTAAAAACAGTAATATGTATACATTTTTTATGTTTGTGATTACATTTTAAATCAAATGCGTATATAAATTTTCAGTTATTTTATGAACTCCTTGGCAATTAACATGTTCGCTGTCCATGTATTTTGACGTAGGAACCTCTGATACTAGACTCTACTATAGTAAAATATCTGATGTGGTCAACACAATACCTCCCGCTTTTTAATTTTTATTTACTTAAATACATACTTACATATTCTGTAAACTATATTAAGTTCCTTTGCATATATTTTTTGCTTTACATGACACATTTCGTCAATGTGTAGTTGTAAACTAATATTTGACACTTTGATAACACGAACTTATGCACAGTTGTTTGATTTTTATTACTGCAAACATATCAAATTTATATTGGACCACTCTGTACATATGATGCAGAATAAATTATTTCTACAAACCTTAATTTCATTAGAATCAATACAATCTCCTTAACACGATTTCATTATTAATTTTAATGTAATTGCTTCCTGACAGTAACATTTGTTTAAATATGTCAAAATTGTTATTAAAATATTTTGTTTTTGTTTGACGCATAGGCAAGATGATGTACAAAAATAAATTATTTTATAATTTAATATTTAGTACGCCGTTCTTAGATGTATTTACATTTTCATACAAAGGTATTAAGTGGTAACGATTTCGACGAACGTTTTGCTTATTTGTTTTGATGTTGTACGAGCGTGGCTCTTGCCGACGATTAATGATTATTCCAGATCGTTTTGAATCAAGTATCCATACTTTGTCTCCCTCTTTCAATTATGGCAGTTTTCTTACTCCGTGACGTCGTTTTTTGTTTTTTTCGTTGAATTTCTTCTTTCATGTATATTTGTTGTTGATTTGGTACCTTCGGTTTCAGTTGTTCTGTGGTGAACGGCAATTACGTCCGTAATTTTCTTCCCATTAACAGTTCAGCGGGCGAGTACCCGTTTGTGAGAGGTGTTGCCCTATAGTTCTGCAGGGCTTTGTACGTGTCCTTACTTCTACGTAGGCAATTCTTTATTGTCTTTACAAAACCATTGCTTTGGGCAAACTTTGGGCTAGATGTTATATGTGCAAATTCCCACTTTTTTTTGCAAATTTGGAGAATTCTGAAGTGACTAATGGTCCAAAATGAGTACCATTGTCGCTGTACACAATTTCTGGAGTGGCGTGTCTTGCGAAGATTGATTTCAGATGCACTATAACTTAGGATTCTTGAAGACTATGTAGTAATGCAATCTCCGGCTATCGGAAGTAATAGTCTACTACGATAAGAAAATTCTTATTATTAAGATAAAATAAATCAATAGCAACCTTTTGCCATTAACATGATGGGAACTCCGATGGTATTAAAGGCTCATATCGATTGATTGTATCGATTACACATTTAGAGCAATTTTTAACCATCAGCTCGATGTCTTTTGTAATTCCAGGTCACCACACAGCTTCTTGTACTCGTGCTCTGCATTTGGCGATACCTAGATGTCAGTCGTGGATCTTTTCCAAGATTTCTTTACGAAGGCAGAATAGAATTGTGATTATAGTTTCTCTTAGCAGAAGTTGTCCTTCAATACCAATTTCGGATCGATGTTGCCAGTACGGTTTGAGGTCGATACGCAGTTCTGTCGGGCCGGGCCATTCCGTTCGGCAAAATTCGATAAGTTATGAACATACACTGTCGATTTTCCGTTTCTCGATAATCTGGCGAATTTGATCTTCTGATGCCGGAAAGTTCGAAGTTATCATTTGTACATATGCCGTGATATGCTCTTCGAGATCGTCGTCATCATTTGCTTCGCTTGTCGGTCTTCGTGATAAGATATCGGCAATTCCAAGTTCTTTACCTGGTTCGTGTCTTACGACTTACGTTGTACGAATATCGAATCAGTCGGAGTCGCATACGTTGTAATTTTGGTGTTAAATCGTCGAGATCCTTTGAGGTGAATATTGAGACTAGTGGCTTATGATCTGTTTCAAGTGTGACTTTCAACCTGAGAATGAAGTCTTTAAATTTTTTGCAAGCCTATACAAGCGCATAGCCTTCTTTCTCTATTTGAGGCCAATTACGTTGATGCTTTGTAAATGTCTTCCGTTTTTGTTTCAGTACAGCACCTACTCCATATGATGAAGCGTGTGCTGCAGTTTCGCACGCAGGATTGTACCATGCTTAAATCGGAGCGCTGGCTAAGTCTTTCTTGATTTGGTTAAAAGCTAATATATTTCGCGATATAATTTATGGAGCCTAATAAGCTTCTTAATTCCGAAATATTTTCTGGTTTGTCCATCTGCAGGATTGAACTAACTCTGTCTTCGTCTATACGAATACCGTTTCCTTCGATGCTGTGTTCAAGGAACTTTATCTTCCTAAGTCCAAATGTACACTTATCGATATTAAGAGTTACTTGTTTTTGCAGGAGACATTTCAGGACATTATGGAGTCGTCGATCGTGTTCTTCGATTGTGTTTCCATACACTAACACGTCGTCCATATTTACCAGTACCCCGTCGAGATTATCCAGTATTTTCGTCATTCTTTTCTGGAAGAATTCGGGTGCGGCTGAGATACTAAATGGCAATCGTTTGTATTTATATCGTCCAAATGGTGTGATAAACGTCGTCAACAGTTGTGATGATTCGTCGAGATCGCATTGCCAGAATCCATGGCTTCTCCTAGTCGACCCAAAATGTTCTCAGTCACTGGCATAGGATGGTGTTCTCGTTTCACAAACTTGTTCAAATGTACATAGTCGACACACATGCGGATCAATCCATTTGGTTTTGGAGCAAGTACCAGTTCAGCACACCAATCAATTGATTCTTCGACTGGCTCAATGACTCCCATATTTACCATATTATCTAAATTGGATTTGATCTCCTTCATCGGAATGGGTATTCGTCTAGGCTTCTTCAGATTGTATGGTATAGCATTTTCTGTAAGTACGATCTAGAAATAACTTAGAATATGTAGTAATTGGGTTAAACGACATTTTTATGGAATCGCTATTTACGGCTTGACATCGTTTAATAATTCCTAATTGCTCACTTGTTTTACCATCAAGTAATGGGCTTGTGAGATTTTGTACTATATAGATATCCGTCAATGCGGTTTTTCCGTGATAATGATTCCTCTCCGAAAATATTCCAGTTGTGTTCATAAGTTGATGATCTGCGTTGTACAGACTAATTGGTGATGGTTTTAATCGTATGTTCGAAAAGTATTCTTTATAGGTTTTCTCTGAAATGCAATTAATGTCGGCGCCTGTATCAATTTTGAAACTAATCTTCACATTTCGTATGTCGACCTCTGCTTGCTAACAATGTGTTTGCTTTTTCAAACTTCCTACTGCATTTATGGTACCAATGAACGAATCTTCGGTTTCGTTAACCTTGCGTATGTTACAATTTCGTTGACCGCTTAGACATAATCGCGCATAAAGTCTAAATTTGACCTTAGTCTATAAACATTAGTTTTTTTTTTGGTAAACTAAATAAACTATAAATAAATAAATATATCATCACGGCATATTACCCATTTCTGGGTGTGCCAGTATCTACAACACATGTGAACATCGGTAATGATGACGATATATTTTACCGTGTGGGCGCTTACCAGGCGTCACCTCACGAGCACTCATAGCTGGTGTAGAGAGTGCACCACAGGCCATTTAAAATTGGAAATATTTGGCGTCTGTCGGGATCGAACCCGGTTCCCCCGGGTTCGCGACCAGACACTCAGGCACGCAGCCACGGGCCTAGTGTACACAGGGCTTTAGTCGGAATGCTCGCAGCGCAGTAACCATGCTGTTATCTTTTCTCCGTGTACTCGTACCTGCTATCTATATTCTGACTTTTCATATTTGCGAAGATATTTTTAAAATGCAGCCTTTTTTTGAGATTTTTACTATTTCATAAAATTTGATCAAATAATTTTAAACTAAATAATTTTTAAAAAAATTGCGGTCCTCAAATTACTCCTCTAGAGGAATAATGTCCACATATTTCTTCAGAGGTAAATGGTGAACTTCCCTTTCAATTTTCATACCATACAAATTGACTTTTACGGAAAAAAATAAATACAATAGTGTGCCAGTGTGTAAAACGCATGTAGACATCGGTAAAGATGTTATATTTTTATCGTGTGGGCGATAACCAGGCGTCACCTCATGGGCACTCATATCTGGTGTGGAGAGTGCACCACAGAGATCACTTTCGTGCGATTAAAAGTCTGCACCGGCCAGGATCGAACCCGGGTCACCAGATTGGCAAGCAGACACTATACGCACAGGCCACGCGACCCCTTAAAAAAATAATTAAAAATAACTATTGGAATTTTTTAAAGAATTTTAAAATTGTGGTGGTGGGTGGCGGTATGGCACCAATTTTACTTGGAATAAAGAAAAGAATAAATTGTAGTAATAAATATTAACAATTTTTGTATATGCGGAGCAGCAGGCAGTTTGTTATTGAATATTTTCAAAATTATCATTTACCTTATGACGTAATATTGGATTACAATTGTTTGTTTCATAATTTTTGAAAAATACAAAATGTTAATTTGGAATACTTACCATAGTTTTTTTAATGTGATATATTCATTTTGAGACACTTTTCATGACGTACTTAAACTGATTGGGTGAACAAAACCATACAATCATTCTATTTCACTTCCTTATGTAGTAGGCTTATCTTTCTCTTCTCTTGCTATTGAATGAACAGTAAAGAAACAAAAGAGATAAGCAGTGTAGACAACACTGACGGATTCGTAAGAGATTGGCTGGGAAGACGAATTACTCATAGGGTGTAAACCACACGTCCGAAAATTACACAAAAAATATTTTTTTATTTAGCGTATTCCCGTTTAGGCTTACTAAATTACTGATATTTAAAAATAATTTAGTGAATAGACAAATTGTACTTATTAGAATTGCTGTACAAAGTTACGGTTTACTAGTTATATAGTACACGACACCTAATAAAAAATTCAAATTTTAAGTTGTCACATTGAATTATATTTGAAATAAGAATATCAAATGATTTATAAATTGTAGAATAAATATTTATAATTCTTAATACTTTATCTATTCATTTATAAATTTCTAATTTCAATATTTTAAAATGTACTCGTATTCGATTGAGTTATATTGTCCCATACAGTGTTCCCATGTTGCGACCATGCTTGGTCCGTGCGACTGTGTTGCTGCTGTGTAAAATATTTAGGAGTGCTGTCGGGGTGCAGCTGTAGTACAGCCATACCATGTACATATAAAAATTAGTTCATTTTTACTTGTGAATTCATATATATTATTTAGAACAATACTTACTATACTAGCATACTAATTTAGCGATTTGCTAGAATCAGTCAATAACAATTTGTCAAAATACAAGGAAGTACATTTTCTAACAGTTCAAGTAATATATTGGATTCATTTGAAAATGAAGTCTTTGAGTTTTCAGTACTAGACAGGTAGAACAACTGTAAATTAATAGTCTTCTGATATGTTTTACTTTAATCTGCGTTCGCTCGGTAGAGTAAAGTAAATACCGTTGAGCACACCGCACACCACATAGTAGCGAAATGTTCCCTGACGGTTCCCAGGCGTATTACATCGTCATTGCTATTCAATGGTTGAACACCCTAGATGTCAATCCATAACATCATACATACGTTATTTTATTCTTGTTCTTGTTATTTTTTGTGTTAGCATATCCATTGCCACTAATTTTACCGTTACCACTATTTTTTTCCATTGTGAATGAAGCTTAACGCTATCCCGGCTGAACGCGAGCAATAATTTTAGTTTTATTTTATATTTGAAACAAATGTCTTGCCTTTAGTGTTTAGTACTTCATAGTTTATTTTTCATATGACTATTTGTGATATTTGACAAGCTGAGTACGAGGGTGACTTTAATTGCTACAAATTAACTATTTTATTTTAGGGTAGACTTGATTATAAATCTCCTTCTCAAATGTTCATTATATTAGAATCTTATCAGCTGATTTTAGTTTTAGAAATAGTACATTAATACCGGTCTGTGTATATTAGTATTTGCCTTGTTTTATCTTTAGTTTCATTTACAGTTATTACCTCTCGCTAAGAGAGGTATTGGATTAATGCTAAAAATTGCATACTTAGATTTCACTGAATAAGCACGTTTTAAGGTCTGTAGAATACGATTATAACATTTTTACGATGATCTCTGTATATGCGTGTGTGTGTACGTGTATGTGTGTCTGGATGTTGGAGGGACGGTTACTCAAATTATTTAAGACGAAAGGCCAATTTAACTACGTATTCCTAAATCGGACATTAATAGGAAAAGCTGAAAAGATTTTGATAACATTTGGACAACCAGAAGTAGCGGTTTCTTAAAAAATCTGATGTGGTCAACACAATACCTCTCGCTATTTAATTTTTATTAATTAGAATATATATCTACATATTTCCTAATTCTGCAAACTATATTAAGTTCCTTTGCATCATATATCTATTGCTTTACAATGTAACAAACCAGGTTTATTGAAATATTTCGTTTTAACAAAATTATTTGCAATTTGTGTCAATTTAATGTTATTAACCTTTTTGGCTATACGCGAGGGTATTACACTTGTCGTTCAGCAAAATTATTGCAATCTTGCATTCTATTTATATTATATAAATAGAATGTTAAATATAATGATGAACAGTCAACGGTCGACAGTCAGCGGTCAGCAAAACAGTAGACAGTCCACAACAATCTTCGATTCGATCAGCGGGCTGAAGATGATACCCTAGATCTTCAGGGGTAATCTACCCCTAGGTATGAGAAATACATTGCTAAATATCGTTCGTTAATTGTAATATCATATAAATATGTTTGTATTTATTTTGTTTATTATTTAACTTGTTTTTATTAATACAACTATTTATTTTTGTTTACTTTTGTGTTTAACTATTTTATAACCTATGACCGCAATTCTGTCTTTTGTTTTATTATTAATAAATATTTTCTAAATTATTACTTATTAATAATTGTGTCACCAACCCAGTGCAGTGATCAGCTTACCCGCTGACGCAACAGACAGCAGGGTAAGTACAACCCTACTTAAATCGTTAACGTCGCAACTTCTGTTGCACCCAAGTTGCGATTGTTACAAGTTCCATTTCGTTAATATGTAGTTGTAAACTAATATTTGACACTTTGATAACACGTGCTTATTGACAGATGTTTGATTTATAGTGCTGCAAACTAGCAATCTTAAATCGGATCATCCTGTACATCAAATATTCATGTATGATGGAAAATATATTATTTTTACAAAACTTAATTTCATTAGAATCGATATAATCTCCTTAACACGATTTCATTATTAATTTTAATGTAATTGCTTCCTGACAGTGACATTTGTTTAAATATGTCAAAATTGTTATTAAAATATTATGTTTTTTTTTTTGACGCATAGGGAATTATTTTATATTGAAATGTATTTAAATTATTTACTTAAAGGCTATTATCGTAGAATTGTAGATTGTACCATCAATTTTTATTAGTAAAAGTTTCTGATTGATAGTATTTGAGTAATAGTGTCCACACGATTCACACACACACACACACACACACACACACACACACTCATTTTTAGCATGATCCCTATACCTCCCTTACCTAGGGTAGCGGGAGGTAAAAAAATCTTTTAAATATTATTTTTTGGAAATTTATGTTATTACAAATATTAAAATTCTCTATCCGATACATTGAACATTTTTATTATATCGTCCATTATATCGTCAATAGATTTAGAGATAGAGAATTATATATATATATATATATATATATATATATATATATATATATATATATATAAAATAATCCGTAATGAATCTTCCAGCCCAAGTAACTCCATGGAAACCAGTTGAAAAATTAAAATGTTTGTAATTGACGTATAAATGTCAGTGTCAAAAATTTAGAGATATTACTGAAGGCATTTTCTAGGAAGTACATTTAATATTACTTATTTTTATAAATTAATTAAACATTTTAAATTATAGATAAATATACGCAACAGAAGTACTGCCAATCTCGTTAATGAGTATGAAGAATCTCGAACATTTAGAAGAGTAGGAGCAAACTTATTTATAGAATGAATTAAAAAATATATTAATAATAGATGTAGTTAGACTTTTTGTGTGTGTGTACCAGAAATATTAAATACAATATTTACTTATATAGCCCAATATAAAAATGGCGACTGGTCTTGTGCTGGCCACAAAAGATTTTTAATTTTAGCATGATGAAAAAGTTACTTTTTATTAAAAGAATGATATGGAACGTTTTGCTGCAAGTGATATTCCTTTATATCATGTTGTCAAAACTATGGTTTCTTTAACATCATTGTTGACGGAGGTCGTCTCCAAATGAATAAAAATTTATTGTCTGGACAATAATATTAATCAGTTAATCTCGCGATGGTTATAAATGTTCCGGACGAAGCGTATTTGCCGAAAGTTAGCTTTAGAGTGTGGATAAAAGGGCGTGAATAGTTCTCAGCGGGATTGAGATAGTGGGAAGGCAGCACGTGTCAGGAGTCAATCGCAGCAGGATTCATCGTGGCTGTTGTTGCATTGTGTCGGCGGATGCTCCGATATCGTCCTATTCTTCATCGTCCATCGGTTCTGGTCAAGCCACGATTCCTTTGGGACACACCAGTGACGGCGGGACCTTTTCTCACAAGAGATTATATTCATCAAGTTTTTTCAACTTTGCTCTGTATTGTTTAACTGAACAAGGGCGGACTAAATATAAGGTTCTCATGTTAGGTAAAGCGAAATGCACGGATGCCTCGAGTGGCTAAACAATCGATGGAAGGAATAAAAATAATAAAAACAATTATTTTTAGGTGTTGACAGAGACACTTACAACTAAGATAATTCTCATATGTTATTGTTGTATGATACTATATTGTTTTGAATGTTTATAGACTCTGATAAAGGTACGAGTGAGTATCAAAACGTCAATTTAGTAAGAAAAAATGTATATATTCCGATTCGTAAAGCCTTGTAACGTTACTACGGTGCCATAATTAGTTGTGTTAATTTACGTTAGACTAAAATGCAACTAATAAACAGACCTTTTAAGAGGATAAGTCATTTTAGAGAGACTACCAAATATAGCAGATAATTTATTTTTATTTCATACTAATTTAGATCAAATGATATCTGAAAAATTAAAGGAGATTAGGTACTTTCATTTGAATGAGCCTGTTTTACATTTTTAAAAAAGTATTTTAAATGAAAGTTTATGCAATATTTTTTATAGTAATAAAGAAAATAATAATAATTTATTGTTATTTTCGTGCATAATTCAATAAAAAGTTCGGCGCCAAAACTAGATCAGAAAAATAACCTCCCACTCCTGTGACGTCGGAGTACATACATGACGTCATTCATAGCCAATAGGAAAACAGTTTACGTTATTTATATAAATGAAAGTAGGCGACAGTTTGTCACATGTTAAATTGTATGTACTCTGACGTCACATTTTGTTTCATATCATTGAAATATTACACGAATTTCAATATTTAAGTTTACAGTATCTAATGAATATTTCGTGATATTTTCAAATTTGAGGCTCTTTAAAGAATAATATCTTTTAAAATTTAGTACTTAGAAGTCTTATAAAAATTCTTGCAACAGCCTTATTCTCCCGAATTGAAATTATGAAACATATTTTTATATTTTATTTTAATTATTGAAGGGGGTCGTTTACTATTTATTTATTGTTTCTCTATATGAATCATTGAGTGATATGTACCTAAAAATATATCTTTTGGTGGTTAAAAGTGCTAATATTATTAATTACTATTTCACTAATCATATTTCAAGTTAATCAAAATGCTTTATATCTCATAAAAACCAAGTATTATGGAGATTTTTTATAATATCCTACTACTACTATCGGAGTCATAATTATAGTCAGTTGAGTTTGAAACTCAATAATTTGCTTCAAATAATTAAAAATTTATGAAACATATTTTCATTTATGATCCATAAATGAAAATATGTATGTATGATCCATACATTTCTTCGTAATTATACTAATTTTAATATTTCTAAATTAATAACTATAATAATAAAGACGATTATATAAATAATGACCCCCATTTTCAGCGCGTTTGAAGAAATGTCCAACTTCACTGATTGATATATTAATTTAAAAATATGAAAATTAGTATAATTACGTAGAAATAGTCCGTAATCGATGTATGTTTAATCATTTTTGAATTTTCAAATTCAACTGACTAATTATGAATCCGATAGCAAGCCTACCTATATTCACCGTAACTATGACAAGAAAATAAATATTATTGTATTTTCAATTATTTTCGAAGCTCTTGTGGTATAATAACTGAAAATACATGTTTTAAAAAATATCTGCGGAAAAACCCTTGAATTTGTATGTATGTTTTTGCAATGTCATTTCAAATATACCTGATGTATATGTATATCAAATTTGTTTGAAAAAGCGACTGTTTTAAAAAGTAAATATTACTTGGTAATTTTTCTAAGAATTTTAAGGTAACTTATATGAGATAGTTTTCTAATTAAGTATAATTCATTGAAATTTTTACATTGTTATATGATCCCATTGTCTTAAAAGTATTGTATGATCATGATATTTTATTCTTTATTTTGGTCACATCTGTTTGTATTATAATTGAATATTGTTGACGAACGCCATTGTAGAATGGTCACTCTTCTCTGTCTATCTTCCATATCAAAGAGTGATCGTTCCCTTGTGGTCCCCTTTCCACGGTTCGGCACGCCACTGTGATCCCGATACTTTCTTGTCCGCGATGCTCATTTTTCAATATCCTAAAACGTCCGCCCTACATACGAAATTGACCGAATGGGAAATTGATACAGATGTATACGGTATTGAGCTGTATTGGTTCGGGAAAGAGAATGAGGCTACACTGTGTCTGTGGCGTGAGTCGTGAGACACCATACAAAAAATAAGTTATTTTCATATTGATTTTCGTATTAAGTAATTGGTAATTTTATGGGAGTGACTACTGCTATTTACTTAATATTTTATTTGAATAAGATAGGCGTATGTAGATGCTAACAATAAATATGTAATTATTTTAATATTTTATAATAGTATACTTCCTATCAAGTCTGCAAAGAAGTAAATAAAGTTGGTTTCTCCTATGTTAATAATGCCAATAATTGCGCTTATTTGCGCTACAATTATTTTTATTTGCGCTCTTACATATTTTGCTGTAGCTAGATTCTAAATTCTTTTTTCTACAGTCTATGTGTATATACAAATAAAGTAGGCATTTGCGCTTGCTTTTGTCAACGCAAAATGTCATTTTGTCGCCCATGCGCGACAAAGTAGAAAAAATGCTCGCTGTCCGAATTTCTAGCTATAAAATGTTGAGAAATGTCACTTGTCTACATTCTTAAAGGTATTGTTTAGTCAGGAACTAATGGCGCTGTAGTTACTTATACATTTACCACCTCCACAAGTCATTCTGAAGTATGACTGCTCTGTCAGTTTATTACATAACCAAATAAAATGTTGTACTGCTGTATAAAGGAATACAGAAATAAAATATGACATTCATTTACAAAAACAAAAGTAAAAAATGCTTTGATTAGACTAAAGCAATAGCTCAAGAAGAAAAATAACGATAAATTAATATTAAAAATATAATCGTTATTTATTGAGTAGTACTGTAAGTACAAAGTGTTCATTTTATTATTTTTTGTTATGGTGGAGGACCTCATTATGGCGACTGTAGAAAAAATCTTCTGTGTGTTTCGCTCGCAAATGGACATTGTTGATTTCGAGAGAACCTCTCTCAATCAACAATATCCCTTTTTGCGATATTAATACACAAATAGCTATTTCATAAAACGCTTAGCCATGTTCTAAATTAATATTTAAACATTTTTTTAAACATATGTAACCTAACTTAACGCACAATACTCACGCTCGCAAGTTTTGTTCGTTAGATTAGGTAAAGTTAAGTTTAGAACAGGAATATCAAACTAAAAAAAAACCATGTAAATAATCAAGAATTAACTCCGCCGGGTGGACAACAAGAAATAATATATTAGTTTTTGATTTGAGATTTATTACTTTTTACCTCTCGCTAAGAGGCTATAATATAGAGAATAATGGGATGTTGAGTCGAATAGGCTAAACTACACTAAGGAAACCAGTTGATAAATTCAAATGTTTAAAACATAATTTGTAAATGACAGATGTCAGTGTCAAAAATGAAAAGTTTTAGTTACATTCTGAAAGCTTTTTCTGGGAAGTACATTTAATCTTTCTTATTGTTTTATTAATTAAATATTTAAAATTATAGGTAACATGCATATATTTATTAAATATACCGCTAATCTTGTTCATGAATTGGAAGAATCTCTCACATTTAGGAACTTCCTCATACAATGAAAAATAGATATAATTAGAATTGTATGTGTGCAGAAGCCATGTTAAATACAATAAAATATTTGTTATAAAACGACGGTTCGATAGCGAAGTGCAATACAATACTTAAATAACATAAAAAGGAAGCGGCGAGAGGTCTTGTGCTGGCCATAACAGATTTTTCAATATCAGGAGACATTTTTTGACAAATATAATGTTTGAAATTGAAATTAGATGGATTTGAAAAGTAGGCACCACTACCAACAAAGAAATAAATTCATTAGCGTTTTTCAAATTTCCGAAATAAATCGTGTGAAATAGTTAACCCCAAGCATTATAATTGTTAAGAAAATTAACAAAAATATAATTTTTGCACAGTATTTGTTATTGAATAATACACGTTTGTGAAATATATTTTCTTAATCAAAATATTTTGGAAAAGGGAAATACTTATTGTTACGTATAAGTAGGTGTTATTGAGCAAAATTGTAAATTATAAATAAAAGAATTGACGTTAAAAATTTGAAAATAAGAAAAAATGACTAGTAAACGAATGAGACAATTTTTTAACAAATCATATTAGTTTGTTGTAAAATAATATTATTGAACCTCTAGGGGCTGGAAATTTAACATGCAAATTTATCATTTCTGTCATTTAGTGATCAGATTCTCCCCTGATTTGCAAATGTGACTAGTTGATGGTTAATATTCGTATTTCCGGTTGAAGAAATCATGAATATATTTCATTTTTATTGGTCGTTTATAGTGATGCACATGCCAGTGTTAGAATGCAGTTGCAGTTTGCAGCAACCTTATATATATTTGCTCTCGCATCGCAGAGTTTTCTTCGTGTACTGGTGTTGCACCCCTGCAAATATTTGCATTTTAATAGATGATCGCCTTCGACTTTTCACCTCAAGTCGTGCGGTTGCTTTGCTACACTTCAATTCATTCGTCAAATGCGATCACACTTGGTTACGGTGAATAACAATGAACGGTTAGTGTTATTGGTTGTGGAGGGTGGTTTCGGGCTTGTCTTTAAGCGGTTTGCAATTTGAATATAGGACTGAAGTGCAAATTAGGCAACTGGGAGTGTATATCTAGTGAACAATAACATATCTGTTGTTATGAATATGAAATTTATTGTGATTCTTAACTGCTTTGCCATTATACAGGGTGTTTCTATACCTCTGCACGAAACTTCAATGACATATATTATAGAACAAAAAGATTTTTTTTTAAATTCGCAAAAATAAGGGCAGTGTACTCGTTGCGAACATTTTTAGTGCCACTGGTTTGATAGCACATTTAAATATTTATAATTTTGTTAGTAATGAACCAAACTAATCAAATTAAAGGTATTACATAATTTTCAGGAACAAGTGAATGAAAATAAAATTGAGGATATCAATTTTTTTAATTTCACATCAGAATAAACTGCAACAAGTCATTGTTACAAAAATTGTTCAAAATTATTTCCTCCTGCAGCCATACAAAATGCAGCATATTGTATCAAACTCACACACGCCCGATGCAATGAATTTTGTTGTGCCGCTTCTTCATACACTAACAACATCCACTAATTCACTGTTGCTATACATTTTTCTCAAATTTCTCCCACAACACTTTACCTTTTCAATACCTTATACGAAATCAAACTAGGTATTCAAATAAAAAAAAAAATATTTGTTTAAAAATCATTACGCAATAAGGTATTAGACATAATACTTAATTAATAAATGATTATTTATAGGCAGTGTTTATACTTCTATTTTATTAGTAACAAAATAAAATAATTAAATATACTATTAAACCAGTGGCACTAAAAATCTTCGCTAGGAATGAACAACCCTCACTTTTGCGAATTTCCAAAAAAATGCTTTTTGTTCTATAATCAATATATCGCCAGTTATGAGTGCCCGTGAGGTGACGCCTGGTAAGCGCCCACACGGTAAAATATATCGTCATCATTACCGATGTCTACATATGTTGTAGATACTGGCACACCCAGAAATGGGTAATATGCCGTGATGATATATTTATTTATTTAAATTATATATGTCATTAAAGTTTCGTGCAGAGGTATAGAAACACCCTGTATGGTGCAGATATTAGTCAAATATTGATATACTACAACTAATGAACAAAGCATATCCAAATGTATAAATGTTTTACATTTGAAATTACAGGCATTTTAAATCACATAGGTTATTATCATCATCATCATTTGTAGATTCTGTTCTTGAGCTCTCAAAGTTAACATTCAGAAATTAAAAATGGGAAAAAGATCTATCCCGGACAGGTTCTTTAAACATAGAACTTTGGAGCATAAAATTTTGAATATTTTGATATCTTTTTGAATTTACCTCTTGGGTAACGAGAAAACTTAATTTAAAGCCATGTATTTCAAAAATTGATCATAGAGTTAAATTCCAATTTGGTCTGACAAATAAGCCATTTTTTATTCAATCGCATACTAGGCTTATTTTTATTGTGAATTTAAATTAAATTTACTTCGTAAATATACCTGGACAGATAATACTTGAAAAAAAAAAAATTCTTTTCTCATGTTAAATGACAAGGTTTGCTTGGGATACCGAGTATATTTATACGTATTGAAACAAATTGATGAAAAAAATATAACCTACTATCGGATTCATAAATTATAGTCAACTGAGTTTGGCATTCAATAATTTGCTTAAAAAAAATTTAAAAATTATGAAACACACTTTCAATTATGAACTACATATTTCTACGTAATTATACTAATTTTCATATTTTTATTAATATAAAAATAATGACAATATAAATATAACCCCCACTTTTAGCGCGTTTGAAGAAATGCTCAACTTCATTGGATTCTAATATCAATAAGTATCAAAGAGAATAATTTGCATGTTAATTTTTTTTCGATTTATTTATATTTTGCTTATAACAATTAAAAAAGTAAGTGTGTTAGATCTCAGCTTCTATTAATAATTAAGAATTCAGAATGCAGTTTTAGTATAATTTTAATATTTCTTTTTTACCTCTCGCTAAGAGAGGTATTGGAATCATTCTAAAAATCGCATATCCAGATTTTAGTGAATAAGCATGTTTTAAGGTCACTAGAATCCGATTTTAACATTTTTACAATGATGTCTGTGTGTGTGTGTATGTGTGTGTGTGTGTATATGTGGATGTGTGTATGTATGTGTGTCTGGATGTTGGAGGCACGATTCCTCAAAAATAAAGATTTGGGTAAAGTTCTGTAATGTTTTTGTTATAAGACGACGGTTCTGTAGCGTAGTGCAATATAATACTTATATAACATAAAATGGAAATAGCGAGACGTCTTGTGCTAGCCACAACAGATTTTTTACTGTTTACATACGTGAACGCATGGTGCGCTTTTAAAGAATGTCCGGATTTCGAAGGGCACAATGGTGATCTCGGAATCTATAAGAAAACCCTATAAGATATGTAACTGTTTTGCCAAAAATTGCTACTAGTTACTAGATATAATGCCAAAAAACTGATTTTATAAATAACTTTTAAACTGTTGGTAATTAAGAAAATTGTTTCAAATAAAAAAATTGGATATTTTTAATGTTCATCCAGTGGCGTACGAAAATAATTTTTCTATTGGTAAATTTCTGAGATATAACAAATTTACATTTTTTTGAATGGAAGTCATATTTGATTTTTGCTTTAAAAAATATTTATTTTTCTCTCTCTTGATTGGTATGGGGGTTGATATGTTTTAAATTTATTTTATCATTCAAATTTTTTTTAATTTTTCATGAAATTTCTTATTTTTTTTTTGTCAAGAAAGTTTTTCAAAATAGTATTTTATTTGACTTGGGTAAATTATTTCATGCTTATCTTGCTTCATAATTTAATTTTAATTCTAATTTTTACGTTCATAAAAAAAATATGAAACAAATGAATTTTATAAACTAAAATATTTTTAATCAATATCAAAAAGTTTGTAAAGGAAATAAAGTTATATTTATTGTAAAACTATGTACCAGCATTATTTATTTACTATATTGTATCTTTTTGTACCTGCTTATAGCTAAATAAATACTATTATTATTATTTTTATTTTTATTATTATTATTATTATTATTATTATTATATTTTCCAAAGAAAGTATAATTAAAATCTGATTATGTATATTTAAATAAGTATTTATAGCTATAATTCGGTACTGGCACGTGGTAGGTGGGCAAGAGACGTATAAAGTAAGAATTCTTCCCCACTTCGGAAACAAGTGATGACAACGTCGCTCGTGATCGCTTGTTCTGGAAACTGCCGACATATTTTGACCGTCAGTAATAGTGTTATGATAATCACGCTTCCATTCCATAGTACACAACTCAATTTTAATTACATTTTCTTTAATTAATATGCTAATAATTTTGCATAGTAATTATTGAGAGCAATCTAGTGAACGGTGATGTCGCTTTGATGTGTCTATCGGGTCGCAGACTTGACTCTTCCAGGATTCAGCAACTGTTCACCGGATATTAGCTCCTGCGATTATACTTCCTGTGTCATAAACACTATTCTTGGAATTCAGCTAGTAAGATAATGGCACTTTTTCTCCTATCCTTATTATTAATACTTTTTCATTTCAGGGCTGGCATTGTCATCAGGTTAATAGGTAATTTAACCAGAGATGAAAACATCGGTCTAGTCTATAAAATTTACAGGAGAAGTAAAAAAAAAAAAACTAAGTGTTTTGTTTTTGAAGAAACGATTTTTGTTATTTAGGTCAAACAAAAAGAGATAAAATTTTATAGAAATAAACTAAACATTTTTTGTACTCGTGTTGTTTCGCGTTGCTTAAGGTACGTCATCCGTGACATCCCTAATTAAGTGTATCATTATATTAAATTCTTTAAAAAGTTGTATTGTTACTTTAAAAATTGATAAAATAATATTTAGCTTTGGTTGATGGAAACCAAATGTATAGTATACCTTATTTCAAATTATTTTTTTTATCATAAGTTCTATGTATGAGCGAATAAGCATGTTTTGATGTCCCCAGAATCCAATTTTCACATTTAGACGTGTGTGTGTGTTTGTGTTTGTGTGTGTGTGTGTGTGTGTGTGTGTGTGTGTGTGTGTGAGTGCGTGTGTGCGTGTGTGAGACATATTTAAACAAATGCTACTGTCAAAAAGCAATTACAATAATATTAATAATGAAACCGTGCTAAGGAGAATGAATAGTAATAAATTTGATTATAATGAAATTAAGATTTTTAGAAATAATATATATTCCATCATACATAAATATTAGACTTACAGGATGATCCGATTTAAGTTTGTTCAGCACTAGGTAGTTGTATTATTTGAAACCACATATTAGATTTTAACTATATATGATAAACCGGAAGTAATACTTAATTTGGAGCTCTTAACAGATTTTCGAGGAAATACAATAAAACATAATCCAATATTTCGTTTTGCAGACTTTTCTATTTATTGGAACAACAAATTAGATTTTGTTTACAAATGATCAACGGGAAATGATACTTTACTTAAAGCTCATTGCTATTTTAAACATGGAATTGGCGGGAGGTCATGTGCCGGCCACATCAGATTTTTTTCTTATATAATTTAACATATTTCGGGTGAAATAAATTAGTAATTACCACTTCATAATTGCGCGTAATAGCGTTAAAAATATAATTTTTCTTGAAACTGCAACCTTATACGTGCGATTTCTCCACAATATTAGTGGTGTCTCATAGTTTTCATGTTTTTAATAAATATCTCAAACATCGAAAGATAACATATTTGTTTTTCAAACATGTGTTGATATATGTTGTCATATCAATATTTTCTTATCAGTTGTGCATCTATTGCTAACCTCAATATACGCAATGTATTCCAGTGTTAACTTTAAATTCAATTATCTTCGTTAATTTAACTATTACATATGATTTCTAATTTACATCTATTCTATGACTTGTAAAAAATATTATAGGTACCTATATTTATTTGAGTCACATTGTGAATAGTGGCCATTCGGATGAACTACCTTAAGCAACGTCCGAAATGTCAAATTCCCAGGTCTTCATCAGAAAAGCGTTCGGAAAAAGGACTCCTATTTCTAAAACATTTCTTTAAAAATCTGGCCAGCACATTACCTTTCTTCAATTATGTATTTCGTACAAATCCCATACCAAAAGTTCTGTGGAAAACATTCTATATATCCAGCAAATTGTAACATGAACATATACTATTTTCTACAAATTTCATACCGCGTTCCTTGGAAAAGATTCTATATGTCTAATAAAATTCTAATACGAACATACACTATATAATTTGCACTTGACACTGACAATTAGAATTATTTGAATATATCAGCTGTTTCCATGATTGTAGCAAAGCTGGCTGATTTATGAAAGTTAATCTCTTTATAATTCTATAACTCTTTATCTAGTGAATATGAAAAAACCGCATACACAATAAGATATTCTTTCATATTGTTAATCGCATAAAATGTCAAAAAATTATATTTAACTGTTTTTTTTTTATTTTTTTTTATTTATTTATTTTTTTACCTTCCGTCACTTTTAGATAAGGAAGGTATTGTCTTTGGTCAAAAAATTCAGCGGTGAATTTTTAATGAATAAGCACGTTTTATGATCCCTAGAATACGATATTACTAATTTTACATTGATGTCTGTATGTGTGTCTGGTGTCCGTGTGTGTGTCCGTGTGTCCGTGTGTGTGTGTGCGACAAATTTTTCTCCGACGATAACTCGCAAACTAAAATTCTAAAAATTATGATTTTTTCGTATTCCTCTTCTTTACAACCATATGAAGAGCTGATTAGATTTTGGTTATAATTGGTCAACCGGTAGTACTCTTATTTGAAGTTTTTAACAGTTTTTCTGGGAAAACCGCAGTTAAATATCATTTTTTGACATTTTGTGATCATTAATATGAAAGAAAATCTTATTCTCTATACAATTTGAATATACATTTTCCTTCATATTCAATAGATATAGAGTTATACACAGATTAAGAGAGGTTAATTTTCAAAAATCAGTTAGCTTTGCTAAAATTATGGAAACAGCACATATATTCAAAAAAATTCTAATTGACAGATGTCAGTGTCAAGTGCAAAACCAAAGTGGAAAGTATAGGATCAGAAAGTAACATAAGTGACAGAGTGTCCCTCGCATAAGTGACTTGCAGTTTCAATGCTGAGAGAGGAAGAACTGTCTGAAGAAGATAGTGTGTTCGTGTTACAATTTTACAGGATATATAGAATCTTTTCCAAGGAACTTTTGGTATCGGATTTGTACGAAATACATTGAATTGACGGAAGGTTTTGTGCGCCACAACAGATTTTTTTTTAAGAAAAACTGTTAAGTACTCAAATTAGAGTTGACCAATTATAACCAAAATTAAATCAGTACTTTATATTATAATTTTTAGAATTGTCGTATTGGAGAAATTTTTGTCATACGCACACACGGACACTAGTAAAATCGTATTCTAGGAATCCTAAAACGTGCTTTATTCATTATAACTCATCACCGAATTTTTTGACCAAAGACCAATACCTACCTTCCTTACCTGAAGGTGGCGGAAAGTAAAAATCTGATGTGACCAGCACATCACTTTATGTCAATTCTGTATTTTGTACAAATTCCATACAGAAAGTTTCTTGCAAAAGATTTTGGGTGGTAGCATGAATGGTGATTAGGAGGTGATTAAGGACGAGATGACTAGCAGTGTTTTAGCGTTGTCAATTGTTTATGGATTATTTTAGAGAAAAATACTTCAAAAATTTGTACAATTAATTTTTCTATAACTGCTATTTGAAGTATTTTTCTCTAAAACAATCCATAAACGATTGATAGCGCTAAAATACTGCTAATCACCCTTAATCACTTGTTCATGCTGCCACCCTATATATTTTCAATAAAATTATTTCACGAACATACCACGTAAATCTACACTTGACACTGACATTTGTCAATCAGAATTATCTTAATATAATAGCTCTTTCCATGGTTATAGCAGAGCTGGCTGACTTGTGAAATTTTATATCTTTATAATTTTTTTAACTCTGTATCCATTGAATATGCAGTATAAAATGCAGTCAAATCGTATAGAGAATAGAATAATCTTTAATATTTATAATATGATAAAATATTAACAAATGATATTTAACTGCGTTTTCTCAACAAAAACTGTTAAAAGTTGCAAATGAGGGTACTTCCGGTTGACTAATTATAACTACAATCTAATCAACTCTTTATAAGAATGTAAAGAAATGAAGTACGAAGAAATTGTAATTTTTGGAATTGTAGTATTGTAGTTATTGGAGGAGAAATTATCATCACACACCTACACATACACACATACACACACACACACACACACAGACACACGGTTACGTACATATACAGACATCAACGTAAAACTAGTAAAATATAGAGACCCTAAAACGTGTTTATTTATTAAAAACTCATCACCGAATTTTTGACCAAAGACAATACCTTCCTTACCTACAGGTGACGGAAGGTAAAAACTATATTTATAATAAAAAAGTATAGTTCCTCAACAATCCTTTTGCGTAATAATAATACTGGGTAGCAGTGAAACTTGTAACAAAACAAAGATAAGAAATTAAACAAGTTTATTAAATTTAAATTTGCTATATACTACAAGCGAAATAATTGGTAACTAATAAATACATTGAGTGGTAATATGAACAAGTGATTAAGGGTGATTAGCTAGGAGATGACTAGCAGTGTTTTAGCGTTGTCAAAGGTTTATGGATTATTTTAAAGAAAAATACTTCAAATAGCAATTATAGAAAAATTAATTGTTATTTAAATTGTACACAACTTATATTTCAAGTATTTTTCTCTAAAATAATCCTAAACGATTGACAGAGCTAAAACACTGCTAGTCATCTCCTAGGTAATCACCCTTAATCACTTATTCATACTACTACCCATAGTTATTTACATATCACGGAACACTACATTACATAAAAATGAATATTAAAATAATTGAAATTAAATTCTGCAATTAGCAGCAAAGCACCATACTTTTACTGCTGAAAGGAGGACTGTCGAGCCGAGTAGGCGAGCCTCTCACCTCCTTGGGGGCATTAAAATAGTTATATTGGTATATTGTAAAATATTTTGTTACTCGTAAATCAAATTTAAAGTTATAACCTAAACTGATCAGTTGCAATTGACATTTATTTTTAATATGTATATGGCAGTAACAAAACAAAATTTTTACAACTTTACAAATTAGTAAATAGAAAACATTAATATTCAAAAATAATAGGCGGTATCACTAAATTAAGTTAACAAGTATCAAATAAAATTATTAAATTAGGTTTTAAAGATCAAATCCGCTTTTATTTCAAGAAACGTGTACATTTTTATTATATCACTAGAAAAAAATCTGTTGTGGCCAGCACTAGACCTCTCGTAATTTCCATATTAGGCTATATAAGTATTCTAAATATTTAATATTTCTGGCACACACAAAAATACATATTTTCTTTTTATATTTTTTAATTCATTCTATGAACAGTTTCCCCTTATTCTTCTAAATGTTCGAGATTCTTCCAATTCATTGATGAGATTGGCGGTATTTCTGAAGCGTACATGTAATATATGTATCTATAATTATAAATATTTAATTAAAAATAAAAAAAAGAAATACGACATGTTCTTCCCAGAAAGTCTTCAATAATGTCTTAGGTTTTTTGACACTGCCATTTATCTGTCAATTACAAACATTTTAATTTTTCAACTGGTTTCCATGGGCTGTTTGATTTATTTCAACATTTCTAACTCTATAGAAGATATAATCAAATTTTTAAATTTATCGGATAGAGATTTTTGTATTCTTTAATATTTGTAATAACATAAATTTTCAGAAAACAATATTTACAATATTTTGTAAGAAACTAGTACTTCCGGTTGTCCAATTGTTACCAAAATCTAATCATCTCTTCCCAGTAATGTCAGATTGAGGAAATCGCTGTTAAACATGTATGAAGACTTAGTATTTGAGAAACTGTGGTTCTAAGATACACACAAACACATATATCATCATAAAAATGTTATAATCGGACTCTAGGGACCATAAAACGTGTATATCCACTAAAATCTAGATATGCGATTTTTAACGATTCCAATATCTCTCTTAGTGAGAGGTAAAAAATGCAAATTGCGCTGGAAAATATTTTGAAAACACTTTGCAAAAAATACAAAAAAGATTGAGAATGAAGAAAATTATAGTTCTTTAGGTTCTTTTCCCACAGATGTGGTAGGCCACTTGTTCATTCCTTAATAGAAATACATATATGTAGGTGTGAGATGTATTGGTACAGGGTCCTTATGTCCTTGATTTTCTCCAAGTTTATAGGAACTTTCCTTGTTAGGCAGGGTTGTTGTTGATTTAAGGATGCTTGAATACATAATAATTATAATAATTCTCCTCTCTCCTTAAAAGTTTAATAAGGTAAATAAATAATACTTGTCGTTATGTTTATTTAATTTTATAATACGAGTAGTACCTATTGTATTCTTTACTTCAATTAGGTTTTCCCCAGAGTTTTCAGGGTGTTTGACTATTTTTACAATTTTTAAAATATTTTTTCTTGAAATCCTAAAAATGTATGTATTGAATGTTCTTGTATCTAGAATCCCTCAGCAGCTTGTCTGGTGTGTTGTAACCACATCCCATACGAAGCACAGTCCAAACAACCATCACTATCTCATGCTTGTGATTAGTAAAACAAAGGCTAGCGCGGCCCGGAAGCAGCGGCGTCTGCGGTAGAAGTTAAGACGTAGTCCGTAGTTCGGGACCGGAGCAGAACCCGGACTAATGGACGCGGTAAGTTCTCCGGCTTCCGGGACCGCAGCTCCGGATGAACTGTGATTGTGAACCAACAAGACGTACAATTTGGATTAGGGAATATTGTACAACAATGGAGAACTACCTATCTAAGATGTTCACTAACAGTAAAGTATTTTATTTACTCCTGTTGAATTATACGTGTGCTATATATTTGTTTCTTGCTATATTACTCGTATAAACATGCATAACTAACTGCTAAGCCCAAACGGTTGAGTTATAATTAATAACTCACAGAACGTTAGCCAATCACAAACTTCTCTCGGAATATGTATTGTAATAGATATATCAATATTACACTCGGCTCAGAGAGTAACTTTAAAAATGTATTTGATATGAGCTGAGCTCTTTCGGATACGTGAATTTCCTGATACACACGGCCTTGTTTATTTTTATATTTTAAAAAAATATGATGTAGCCATCCCATAACCTCCCGCTGGGTATTTAGTGATCTCTATAACATATGTTATAGAGTTCACTGGTATTTAACCACGCAGTATAAATGAAGCAATCATTATTATTTCACAAATATTGATAAAACTAATTATTATATTATTAATATTAATATATTATTTTCACAAACCTTAATTTCCTTAGATTTAAATATATTACTACTATATTCTCCTTAACATTATTAATTTTAATGTAATTGCTTCCTGACAGTGAGATTTTTTAAATGTCATAACTGTTTTTAAAGTAATATCTTTGTTTGACGCCTAGGCAAAATGATATATAAAAATAAATTATTTTATACATTAATATTTAAAGTTATTTACTAAATACTATTACCACAGATTACCTATACTACCGTACGGTAGTATAAATAATCTGTGCTGTTATCGTAAAATTGAAGATTGTACCATTATATTCAATTTGTATTAGTAAAAGTTGATGAAAAATTATATTCAATGTATTATTTCAAGAAAAACTATTAAAATCTTGTATAAGGTTATCCGATATACACTAAAAACTAATGAGCTGTTCCCTCATTAGCATAGAATGGGTATACAAAATTTTAAAATTTTCTGATTGATAATATTTGAGTAATCGTGTCCACAGGATCCACACATCCACACTCACACACACACGCACACACATACATACCCACAGACATCATTGTAAAAATGTTAAAATAGGATTCTGGGGCCATCAAAACGTGCTTATTCACTAAAATCTCTATATGCGATTTTTAGCATGATCCCTATACCTTCCTTACCTAGGGTAGCGGGAGGTAAAAAGAGTTTATGTTAATAAAACGCATTTTATGTTGAGGAATAATAGCTTAGTTTTGTCTCTTATATAAAAACAATCTCTCAGATTCATTATTTTCTTTGTAGATTTAAAAATAGAAATGCAGCAATATTGTTCTTTCGTTAGATGCAGGGTTTGAGCTTTGAGTCTATACCTATAAGTGCGCAAACTTTTTTAAATTTTCGCTTCTGGCAATGTAGTTCATTTCTTCGTCAGCGTCTTCTATATGATTCCATTTCGTCGCAATCTTCTCCTAGCACTCCTATCTCGTCCACCATTTTCTCTTATTTAAACTGGCCATTTCTCCTTCGCAGAACTCGTACCATCCACATGTTTCCACTAAGTTGTCTTTCCTCAAGGAAGTCTAGTATAAGTTTCGTTCTTTAGTTCTTCCCTAAAATCGATATTTCTCTTGAAAAATAAATGTGTAGAAATCAATAGTTTTCAGAGCATCCTACTTGATATACAACTTGTATTGTTTTTGTGCAAATTATTATGTATTTTCGTGACTATTTGTTTTATTTGAATGAAAAACACATTTAACTTTATAACTTTAAGTCACACAGTTCTAATCTCATCACATATAAACTTTTCTCGCCAGCGTTTGACTAGTGAAATAATGTAGCAGATGTAATATGTTTTTTTACCTCTCGCTAAGAGAGGTATTGGATTCATGCTAAAATTCGCATATCCAGATTTTATTGAATAAGCACGATTTAAGGTCCCTACAATCCGATTATAACATTTTTAAAATGATGTCTGTGTATGTGTGTGTGTGGATGTATGTGTGTGTGTGTGTGTGTGTATGTATGTATGTATGTCTGGATGTTGTAGTCACGATTCCTCAAAAACTATAAGACTTAAAAAATATTTAACTGCAGTTTCCTCAATCTGACATTCCTGGGAAGAGCTGAAAAGGTTTTGGTAACAATTGAAGAACCGGAAGTAGTAGTTTCTTAGAAAAATTCTTCTAAATATAATTTTTTGGGATTTTTTTTTATTAAATATTGAAGAACATAAAATTCTCCATCTAATACACTTAAAATTTTTATTATATCTTGTATAGATTTAGAGATAAAGACACTATAATTTATAGAGTAAACTTATCGCAGAGGCTACGACACTAAGGAAACCAGTTGACAAATTCCAATGTTTATAACATAATTTGTAAATGACACATGTCAGTGTCAAATATCAACAGTTTTAGTGACATTCTGATAGCTTTTACTGGGAAGTATATTTAATTTTTCTTATTGTTTTAGTAATTAAATATTTCAAATTATAGGTAAAATGCATATGCAGTTGATAAATTCAAATGTTTGTAAAAGAAAAAAAATAATGTCATTGTCAAAAATATAGAGTAGTTTATATCTGTTGGGCGGTAGTGCGAGCTCGAATCGAAAATTTTACTTAATTATGTTTCAACAAAAACCATAACGGCAACTTGTCATCCTGCAAACATCGTTTTATGAAGATTTAACCAAGTCTTAAATAATATATGATAAACTTGTAATAAAACGTCAAATTTCGCTTGGACAGATAGTGGCTTTGACGTTTAACGAAAAAGCTAAGATTTTCCACAAACCAAGTATAATAAACCTGCTGAAAATAAAAGATACTCCAGAGAATTAAATATGTAAGTAAAATAATAAAAAGATTAAAGAATGTGACGAAAACATAGAAAAACATAAAAGAACACCTTGGTAAACCACGAAAAAAATCGAAGGTGAAGAAAGAGCACTTAAAGAAACGAAAGACAAAAAGAAATTGAAGATGAAGAAAGAGCATTTAAAGAACCGAAAGACAAAAATAGATGTGACGTGAAAAAAATGTTCATTCAGGAAATAAACAGAAATTTCAGAATTGCAAGAAACGAAAAGCGAATGTATTTTACATAAATAAAGTTTTTAATTTGTGTCAAATATATGATAAACTTGTAATAAAACGTCAAATTTCGCTTGGACAGATAGTGGCTTTGACGTTTAACGAAAAAGCTAAGATTTTCCACAAACCAAGTATAATAAACCTGCTGAAAATAAAAGATACTCCAGAGAATTAAATATGTAAGTAAAATAATAAAAAGATTAAAGAATGTGACGAAAACATAGAAAAACATAAAAGAACACCTTGGTAAACCACGAAAAAAATCGAAGGTGAAGAAAGAGCACTTAAAGAAACGAAAGACAAAAAGAAATTGAAGATGAAGAAAGAGCATTTAAAGAACCGAAAGACAAAAATAGATGTGACGTGAAAAAAATGTTCATTCAGGAAATAAACAGAAATTTCAGAATTGCAAGAAACGAAAAGCGAATGTATTTTACATAAATAAAGTTTTTAATTTGTGTCAAACTATTATTTAATTAGCTTAAAATATGGGCTATCCAGCGAAACAAGCGGTTTACGTCATCATTTAGGGATTTTTGAAATTTTCTTTATTTTTACCTCTCGCTAAGAGAGGTATTGGATTCATGCTAAAATTCGTATATCCAGATTTTATTGAATAAGCACGATTTAAGGTCCCTACAATCCAATTATAACATTTTTAAAATGATGTCTGTGTGTGTGTGTGTGTGTGTGGATGTGTGTGTGTGTGTGTGTGTGTGTGTGTGTATGTATGTATGTATGTCTGGATGTTGTAGTCACGATTCCTCAAAAACTATAAGACTTAAAAAATATTTAACTGCAGTTTCCTCAATCTGACATTCCTGGGAAGAGCTGAAAAGGTTTTGGTAACAATTGAACAACCGGAAGTAGTAGTTTCTTAGAAAAATTCTTTTAAATATAATTTTTTGGGAGATTTTTTTATTAAATATTGAAGAACATAAAATTCTCCATCTAATACACTTAAAATTTTTATTATATCTTGTATAGATTTAGAGATAAAGACACTATAATTTATAGAGTGAATTAATCGCAGAGGCCAAGGCACTAAGGAAACCAGTTGACAAATTCCAATGTTTATAACATGACACATGTCATTGTCAAATATCAACATTTTTAGTGACATTGTGAAAGCTTTTTCTGGGAAGTATATTTAATTTTTCTTATTGTTTTATTAATTAGATATTTGAAATTATAGGTAAAATTGTGGGAAAATGCATATACCCATCAGAAATACCGCCAATCTGGTTAATAAATTAGAACAATCTTTGACATGAAAATGATATAAAATAGATATAATTAGAATTATATGTGTGCAGAAGACATGTTAAATACAATAAAAAACAATATTTGGGTAAAGTTCTGTAATATTTTGTTATAAAACGACGGTTCGAAAGCGAAGTGCAATACAATACATATATAGCCTAATATGGAAATGGCGAGAGGTCTTGTGCTGGCCACAACAGATTTTTTATATTAAGGCTGTGTCCGATGTCGCATTTTGACATTTAGATTTTAGGATTTAGGTCTTCTTCACAAAAATACAACTCCGAATGGCACACTAGTGATATCCATTGGTTTGAATGGCAACACTTTAGAACAACAAAAATGAATTATACTATTCGATTCAATTTGGTGCTTGAGAGTAAATGCTAATATTGTATTTCATAAAATAGAAGCTAAAATGCTATTCTTTGACAGTAAATTTGACGTTTTGTTCAAATTATAGCAACGAACATGATTTGTTTAATTAGTGCGCATCAACTTCAAGGCATAGTATGCTCTTGCAAAACCCTAAAACCTAATTCCTAAAATTCTAAATAATCACTAGATTTAGGACATATAAATTTAGGATTTAGATATTAGGGTGATAAAAGTGCAACATCGGACACAGCCTAAGACAGTATTTCTGGCCTTAGTCTTTTATAGTTAAATATTTGTAAATTTGAATAAACAAAATTACGATAAGTACATCAAGCATTAATATATATATATATATACCTAATGTACGAATTTATGTGGATGTGAGTTAAAAGATAAAATTTGAAAGAATATTGTAACTTCCAAGCTAAATTTATCAGAAGTATAATGGTTTACTAGGTAACATGTATTTAAATGCATTAGAATTGGTTTTTTGATTTTTGAAACTAGACATTTATGTTCTTTATATCTTATGTTCATATTTTTATAGGGAACACTTTTTAGTTTATTATTGAGTAATTTATGTACAATATATAAAAAATCTGATGTGGCCAACACATGACCTCCCGCCAATTCCATGTTTAAAATCTAATATTTTGTTTTAAATTATATATGAGTTTTAAATACCAAATTTCAGAAGTTTTGGATCATATTTTAATAGGCTTTAAGGAAAAATCGTCACACACGTACATTCTTATAAAAATCAGCATCATCTTCTAGGTGCTCTAAAACGCAATCTTTGTAAATTCTTCGCCGTACATAATCCATTTCGTAAATGTGTAGTTGTAAATTTATTTTATTTTATAATCTTGCAAAAATACCAATTAGCAAATTTAAATCAGATCATCCCGTACATCTAACATTTATGTATGATGGAAATTATATTATTTTTACAAACCTTTATAAAATAATTTACTATTATATTCTCATTAACACGATTCCATTATTAATTTTAATATAATTGCTGCATGTCAGTGACATTTGTTTAAATATGTCAAACCTGTCATTAAAATTTTGATTTTGTTTGACGCAAAGGCTAGGTGATACATGGAAATAAATTATATTATATATTCATATTTAAAGTTATTTAGAGTTATTTACTACATGTTATTATCGTAGAATTGAAGATTAAATCATTATATTCCATTTTAATTAGTAAAAGTTGCTAAAAATTATATTCAATAAATTTTTTACAAGAAAAACTGTTTAAAGCTTGTATAAATGATACTTCCGGTTATCCGATATACACTAAAAACTAATGAGCACTTCCCATATTAGTATAGAATGGGCATACAAAATTTCAAATTTTTCTGATTGATAGTATTTGAGTAATCGTGTCCACAAGATCCACACACACACACACAGACACACAGACACACACACACAGACACACACACAGACACACACACATACATACCTAGAGACATCATTGTAAAAATGTTAAAATCGGATTCTGGGGACACCAAAACGTGCTTATTATATAAAATCTCTATATGCTATTTTTAGCACGATCCCTATACCTCCCTTACCTAGGGTAGCGGGAGGTAAAAATGTTCTCTATAAACAGTATTATAATAGTGACATACGAAAACCAAATTCAACAGAATTTATTAAAAAAAAAACGAAATACATTTTAAATATTTCTGCTCATTAGTGGCGTATTTCTTGTTTGCATTCTCCATTTCACTTTAACATTTAACTGTCAATCACAAGTAAATGTTGGTAAACGTCTTGAAATATTTCACTGCATAACCATGATAAAAATAATCGGCGAGAAAATCTCATATATTTTCAGGAATCGAAATTATTGATCGTATGGAAAAAGAGATAACTTTGGTTTCCTTTGTAAGAGAAAAACGGATTCAGCAACCACCATTAGGTTAGCTTACCCTCAGCTAGGCAACCCTACAGAGAATGTAATAATCGTCAGAAAACCGAATATTGACAAACCGCAAACGAATAGAAACACTTTATCCGTCATGCCAGTACAATCTTCCACTTCTGCCAGAATTATGCAGAACAAGTTCGAGACTCAGAAGAAAATTGCAACTTTAGAAAAGGAAATCGAAGAAGCTTCCGAACATATTGAAGATTTTATGGTAGACCGAAATCATGCCAGAAAAGAACTAATCTACTATAAGGGTGAAAAAGCTGATGAAGAGTTCAAGAAGGCAACACGAGAAGTCGAAGTGAAGATTATCGATCTAAAGGCATTGAATAAAATTCTACAACGTAAATGCTACAAATCTGTAATGCAATCACAGCAAAATAAAAATCTACAAATGTTCCAGTCATGGATACAAGATGAAGCAAAAGAAAAGAAAAGGAATTTTTGGCATATGTGTAACATCGAAAACCATATAAAAAATTCATGTAGAAAGTCCATGAAATTACCAATATTAGAAAACCGAAAGAAAGTGAAAGTGAAAGAATTACGTTATAAATGCATTGAGAACGGTCATCGTTCTGCAGATTGTCCCGAAAAACAAATATGTGGCCCAGATTCTTGTATTAATATTCATCATCGTCTGCTTCATCCTCCTTCAATGAATAAAGAAAATAGAAGGAAGGACAAGAAACCTCTTGAGTTTAATTCTGATTCCTCAGATGTATTTATGCACTTGCATCAGCTGGCTACGGATATATACCCATCATTTCAGTGAAAGTCCTGGTCCTCGAAAAACTGAAACCGTTCTAGCTTTGTAAGTTTCACAATGATAAAATCTGACATTGCGAATCAAATTGGTCTGTCAGGGATTGTGAAACCATGTTAATGTATTTGGAAATGATGCAAGAACTGATAATGAATGCATGCTAGTCGATTTGATAGTTGCAGGATTTTTCCGAAATTCGAATAGATATAATTAAAAAGATCAAAGAGCAGTGCAAATACGGTAAAAAGAGAAGACCGATGGCAAACATGTCTGCTCTGGAAGGAAGATGACGCGAGGCCCGGTGCACACGTCAGGTTTTTTTTAACGTGCGTACACGCTGCGGCGACGGAGTTCCGGTCTATGATACTAGTAAGTAAATGTAGCAGTGCACACGGACACGGAGCTCTGACAACGCTGCGTTAACGTACGATCCGTCTGCGTTTTGTAGCTCCCCATGGCACCGCACGGTTACGTGCGGTACCGAGTACATTTGTTCGTATGGAGGGATATAAAAATAACTCGTCAAATGATTGTATACACACATACGAAAATAGTTAAAATATTTATCAAAATTTTCTTATAAGTCTGCGAAAGTTGTTGCAAATATATTCTTTTTGAGGAAGGTATAGGGATCGTGCTAAAAATCGCATGTCGAGATTTTGATAAATCACCACGTTTTAAGGTCCCTAGAATCCGATTTTAATATTTTCACGATGATGTCTGTATATGTGTTTGTGTATGTGTGTGTATCAATTTTCTCAACGCTCTAACTCAAATACTATCATCCAGAAAAATCTGAAACCTTGTATTTCGATATGGAAAGAAACCATTAGATTTTGTTGCAAATCGGATAACCGAAAATGGCACTTTACTTGAAGCTCATAATGGTTTTTCGTCAAAAAATAGCATTAAATGTCATTTTTTTTCATTTTGTCATTATGAAAATTAAAGATAATTGAATTCTCAATAGGTATACATTAATATTTTTTCTACATATTTTACAGATAAATTTAGAAAATATTTTTTTTTATAAATCCAAAAGCCTATGTTTTAAAGATAAATACAATTCATTTGTCAAATGTATGTAACTGACAGATAAATTTCACTGCAAAAAACTAATCGTTTCAAATTAGTAATGGTGATATTTTAAAAAGAAAATAGTAAATAAAAGCAATAGTTATATGCAAAGGAACTTAATCTAATTTGCAGCATTAGTAAATATGGAGGTAAGTATTTCAATTAATACAAATGAAATAGCAGGAGATATTGTGCTGGTCACATCAGATTTTTTTAATCTACTGTCTAGAAGTGGATGACCCCAGTATTGTCGTCTTCTTTTCTTAGCGATGTAATTTTTGTGTATCACGTATATAAAAATTACTCGTTTTCTCCTATATAAATACGTATATTTCAAAAGTCTCTACAAAATGTACTGCATTCATTTCCCTGTGTTCTGCGGTACCTCTAGTAGTGTAGCCGTAAGTTGAACGGATGTGTGTGCATGCAACTTTCACGGACGCCGGTGCGTCGCTGCAGCGAGCCCGCACGTTAAAAACCTGACGTGTGCACCGGGCCTATGCCCAAATGTACTACGGCTATGGAATTGTGCAGCTGCTGTGCGCTGCCATGGGGAGCTGAGGCGAAAAACGGCACGCAGACGGCCATACCACGACCGTAGGTTACCGCAACGTTGCCGGAGCTCCGTGTGCATTGCTACATTTACTTACTAATATTACAGACCGGAACTCCGTCGCCTCAGAGTCTACAGCGCCGTTACGTCGCCGCAGTGTGCACGCACGTTAAAAAACCTGACGTGTGCACCGGGCCTTAAACTGATATATTGCAACGTAATAACACATCTTACGGGTGATATGGTTCTTACTGGTAATAGGAGTCTGTGGTTCTTACGGGTAATACGGGTTTTATGAGTGAAGACTCGGTTCCGACCCGTATTCACTGAAATACGGGTGGGCGGGTGGTCCTTTGAATCCACTGGTATTCCGAGTACTAACGATAATACAAGCTAAAGAAAGATTCCAAATTTGTAAGTGGAATAGTAATAATGAAGCAGTCATGCAAGTTATACCCGATGAATTGAAAGCAAAGCGAGCGCAAGAGTTTTCAATCCAGAATGAAACAAATTATGATTAAACTTTTGGTATGTGGTGGAATCCTATCCAGGATAATTTGCACTTTAAAATAATTTTGGAAAGATTCCTGAGCTGTGAAAAATGAAAAAAGGTATCCAATAAAACGAGAAATTACAAGTTTTGTCATGAGTCAGCATTTGGTAGATCATCGATCAAGTGTACCCTGGGAAAAACGGGCAACTTCGGACAGTGGATGTACGGGTTACATTTGCAAAAAAAGAAAAAGATGAAAAGCCTACCATTAGGACTTACCGCCGACCAATCGTGAAAATTATCTCTATAGGAGAGAATGTCGTTTTGAGGACAAAACGGCGAGGAGAAAATATGATTGTTGAGCAATGAGTAAAAGTTAATGCCCGGTTTCTCCAGAGCAACTTAAGACTTAAGTCGTTGCTTATTCCTAAGTTTCACCTTAAACCGTTGCATTACGCAAATAGTCAAAATGAAATTTATAAGTAGTACCACTGAATACGTAATATATACAAAGAAGAGACATCCATATGCTTTCATTTCCAACCCTACTTTACACAGTATACGCAGCAATAACGTGCTGCCTCTAGCGTTCAACATCGGAAGCAATGACTGATGAGCGAGTAAAGATTAAGATGTAAGTAATGTATTACGTATTCAGTGGTAGTACTTAAAAGTTGAAAAAAAACGAGAATATTGAAAATAAAAAAAATCAATGTCCAATATCCAAAAAGATAATACCTGGAAATTAATTGCCGTAGCACTGACAAGCATAAAGACTGATGCAAGGAAGACGTCATCGAAAAAAGGCTTCCGTTTATAGGGCTGGCGGTGGTGCACATAAAAATGAATCTTGTGTTACAATTATATTGAATAAATTCAGTAGCGTATCCATGACCCTTGGAGGGGGGGGGGGGGGGGGGGGGGGTTATATTGTAGAATAATCAGCGATGTCAAGTAGTACCATGTCAACAACTTGGCACATACTTCAGGGTTGTTAAAATATCAGCATAGCCAATGTTCAGATTAAGCCAAAAATGTACTTACAGCCTTATTTAATAAATTTGGCGACGTTACAGAAAATTATTTAGAGTGGTTTTCACCAACGACAGTTAAATCTATGGTTACCTAACAAAGCAATAAATTAAAACGGTTTTTTACCTCTCGCTAAGAGAGGTATTGGATTCATGCTAAAATTCGCATATCCAGATTTCAGTGAATAAGCACGATTTAAGGTCCCTAGAATCCGATTATAACATTTTTAAAATGATGTCTGTGTGTGTGTGTGTGTGTGTGTGTGTGTGTGTGTGTGTGTGTATGTGTGTATGTGTGTGTGTGTGTGTATGTGTGTATGTATGTCTGGATGTTGTAGTCACGATTCTCAAAAACTATAAGACTTAAAAAATATTTAACTGCAGTTTCCTCAATCTGACATTCCTGGGAAGAGCTGAAAAGGTTTTGGTAACAACTGAACAACCGGAAGTAGTAGTTTCTTAGAAAAATTCTTCTAAATATAATTTTTTGGGAGGTTTTTTTTATTAAATATTGAAGATCATAAATTTCTCCATCTAATACACTTAAAATTTTTATTATATCTTGTATAGATTTAGAGATAAAGGCACTATAATTTATAGAGTGAACTAATCGCAGAGGCCAAGGCACTAAGGAAACCAGTTGACAAATTCCAATGTTTATAACATGACACATGTCATTGTCAAATATCAACATTTTTAGTGACATTGTGAAAGCTTTTTCTGGGAAGTATATTTAATTTTTCTTATTGTTTTATTAATTAAATATTTGAAATTATATGTAAAATTGTGGTAAAATGCATATATCCATTAGAAATACCGCCAATCTGGTTAATAATTTGGAACAATCTCTGACATGAAAATGATGTAAAATAGATATAATTAGAATTATATGTGTGCAGAAGACATGCTAAATACAATAAAAAACAATATTTGGGTAAAGTTCTGTAATATTTTGTTATAAAACGACGGTTCGAAAGCGAAGTGCAATACAATACATATATAGCCTAATATGGAAATGGCGAGAGGTCTTGTGCTGGCCACAACAGATTTTTTTTCTATGTTTGTCACTGTAACCAGGGAAATAATTAAGATAACGGCCCGATAAATATTTAACCCTAGAATATTCGTCGGTTAGTTTAACAAATGATTTACTGTGTTGATAGACCTAACTGTAGTTCTTTCTTGATTTGTTTGTACAGTACTCAATTTAAATGAACTGAATATGAATGAATACAATAACCATTATTATAGTCTTTTGTGTGCAATTAAGCATCGTTTTTGTCATAATATTTTTTTTTTAACTAAATTAAAGGGATACAGCAGAAGAACATAATCCATGTTAGTTCCAGAATGTTATATGATCGAGCATGTTGTAGTGGCGCTGCATGTAAGGTTAAATTTATGTTTGATTCAGAAGAAATGGGGTTCGTACGGACAATGTTTAATATTTGTCTCGCGCTCGTAAGCTTAAGCTATAGTGCTATATAATCAGAAATTACTAAATTAAGGTACTATTTGTATTCAGAGCTTACAAATAAAATAAGGGCATTTTTTAACTTAAGTATTTCAGAAATTCAGTGAATTAGAAATCAGTTTGTTTCTTAAAAGAAATGCTTGCAGTTATCAAAAAAGATTTAAATTTACAAAATTGAGCATTGGGAAACAAAGTTTAAATCGACAGTATAGATACATTTTGAATTTTCTCTGAATACGATGATTTAAAGTAAAATTTTGTAGGTATTTATTATTTCAGTTTTTCACAATAAATTAGCGAACAGGAACTTTTTGCAAAGACAAATATTAAAATAACAACGAAGAAACACGGGTATGCTTGTCAAAATCAAAAATCGAACCGAAATTTGTGATGCGCATCACGCGAAGATTTTTCATTAATACTAAAATAGAATATTTTCACTAGTATAAGAATTTTATTTACTTTTTCATAAGAGTAGACAGAATCATAAAAAATAATAGTTTGGGGTGTTACACTTTTTTTTAGAAGTCATATGTGTGTCGGGATATTAAAAAGGTTGGAAAGCGCTGTTTTAAAAGGTTCGAATACAATATGATCATGATCATGTCAAAAAATATTTGATTAGAAATAAAGTTAAAAAGCGTAAGTATTCCGCCTTCTCTGGCAATTCACGTAGTTCGATGAACGATCGTTAGGACTATCAAGTCGCAAATTGGCTGTAGAAGGCGCGATAGGAGAATTATGGATATTATTGCAACATTACGGGGACAACTTACGACACTGCACTTGGAAGAAACTTGATCAGAGTGGGGAAGAGCTGGAGATGGAGCTCGGAGCAAGAGCATGGAGCACGGAGTGTTCGCCCGTATGCGAGTCATCAGCATTATTGCGAGATACGTGGAGGAGGAATCGTAAACTTACGATTATCGCGAGCGATATACTTTGATTCCTTAATCCTACTAGAACCCACCCTCGTACCGTGGGGTTCAAGCCATCGAGGGATGTACTTTTAAATTTTTAATGTAATTTTGAAGTAGTACTTAACATTGTTTATTTTATAAAACACAAACACATTTTTATTTTGGGTAACACATTTTTACCTTCCGTCACCTTTAGGTAAGGAAGGTATTGTCTTTGGTCAAAAAAATCGGTGGTCAGTTTTAGAGTCCATACTATTTTTAAGATGAGGTCTGTATGTGTGTTTGTATGTGTGTCCGTGTCTGACAAATTTTTCTCTAACGATAACTCCAATACTACAATTCTAAAAATTATAATTCTTTCGTATTCCTCTTCTTTACATCCATTTGAAGAGCTGATTAGATTTTGGTTATAATTGATTCACTGGAAGTACCCTTATTTGATGTTTTTAACAGTTTTTCTTAAAGAAAACGGAGTTAAATATAATTTTTTGTCATTTTATGTTATTATAAATATTACAGAAAATGCTCTTCTCTATACGATTTGATTATACATTTGCCTTCATATTCAACAGATAGAGTTACAGTTATAAAGAAAGTAACTTTCAAAAATCAGTCAGTTTTGCCATTTATCATGGAAACAGCTGATATATTCAAAAAAGTCTAATTGACAGATGTTAGTGTCAACTGCAAAACCACAGATGGGGAGTATAGGGCCAAAAAGTGCTATAAGTCATAGTGTTCTTCGCAAGTGACATGCAGAGCAAGGCCAAAGAGAAGATGGAAGGACTGTATCGCAGAAGACTTGAGGGGAGAAGAATCTGTGAAGAAAATGCGTTGGACAGAAATGACTGGAAGAGAAGAGTAAGAAACAGCGACCCCTAATAAAATAGGGAAAAACTGAAGAAGAAAGAAGTGTCAAGTGCAATTTACATAGTGTATGTTCATGTTATAATTTTATTGAATTTATAGAATCTTTTCAAATGAACTTTTGGTATGGAATTTGTAAAAAATAGTATGTGTTCGTGTTATAATTTTATTGGATATATAGAAACTTTTCCCATGAACTTGTGGTACCTATGGGATTTGTACAAAATATATTGAATTGACGGAAAGTCTTGTGCTGGCCACAACAGATTTTTATATTTAAAATTGTTTAACCTTAAGAATAAATCGTCGCGCAAAATACAGATTATATTTTCACTTTGATTAAATTGGCTAATTATCAATAATCAATACTGATTTACAATGTCCAAGATTTACTTGTCAAACCTATAGTTTAACTAATAGTAGGGTTAACTCTGTGTTTTGTGTATTTCATTTATACAGAGTGTTCAGGTTTCGAAGGTTACCACTGGGATCTCGAAAATTGTAAAAGATACAACTTTGGTTAAATGGGGGATGTCTTAGATGTGCTTTTGTTTTTCAAAAACAATTCAAAGACTACTAGGTAATGCCGAAAAACAGATTTTGGTTGAAATTTTCATTCTAAAGTAGCTCTTATAAAATAATTAAAATAAGTAATATAAAATAAACTTTTTGACTAATTAGAAAGTATGACATACACAAATTTCTTGGGAACTCCGCCACCCACGGGTTTTGCACCTCTGATCTAGAAATGTTTCATATAATAATATATATATATACATAATGGACTTCCACTTTATATAAAAGAAATACTTACTTACATGAATGAGAAACATAATTATTTCACAAGAAATAATCAAATTTCAATATAAACCAGATACAATAAATCTAGTACTAAATATTTTATAATGGATTAGAAATGTATAACAAACTCCCAGATATTATTAAAAATGTTAACCCCACGAATAATTTTGAGAAAAAATGAAAGCATATTATTTACGATAATCACAATTTTTATATTTAGAGCACAAATACCTAGACTTAGCATTGTATTAGCATATTTGGCTAAATAAAATTAAGATATAGCTAATACTAACTTATAATTTTTAAGGGATCAATATATATTCGTCATTGTCGGTTTTTAAATTATTTTATATACTAACCTTATTTATACTTCTGTATGTCGTATAAAGACAATAAATAAAAGTGAGCCGAATTTCAATTAAATATACTTCATTGTTCCGATTGGTTAGAAGTGCTATCTTTGGCGTTTATTATAAATCACAGATTTTGTGTTTGCGTTAGCGGTCGCGTTACGCCGTTGCGTTGCATTTAACGTTACTTTATTATATGTAAATAGGCCTTTATTTTTAATTCGTACGACAGTAACAAAACACAATTTTCACATGTCAACAAAGTCACTAACGTGATAACTAAAGCCTTATTCAGAGTTACTAAATAAAAATAAAATAATAGAGTCTTATGAAAGTGTTCACTGTTCTTGGAAATAAAATTAAACATAAAACATATACACAAGGATTTGCAAATGACAAATATTTTACAAAGATATAAGCAGATACATTATAACTGTCGTTTGAGCTGTCAATTTACGTTTTGGAAAAAATAATATTATTAATTATGGGTATATCAAATGACAGCTGTGCTGGCGTTAATTTAAGTTTTATTTTCATAACTGAACATCAACCATAATGCCCTATGTAAAATTTTAATTATTAATTTATTAATTTTAATTTCAAAGCTGTGAATGAGCTTTAAATTGTTAAATTTTCACAAGTGAGTAACTATTAAAGTCTAATTTTCAAAATAAGAAGGCAGTATCAATAAATAAAGTTATTTTTTTTATATGCTAATACTACTACTGCGGTGTGTATAGAGTAAATGAATTAATCATAATTTAACTTTGATCAACTATCTTAACTATGATTTGTATTTTAATTTATTATACGTACATGTAACTTTATTGTTAAAATGTAAAAAACAATTATTTCGATGTAAACTTGTATTGTACATGATAAAAAGAGAAAAGAACGTACGACATTTATTCGAAAAAAAAAATAATAAACAAGAGTCCTATTATTATTATTATAACAGAGACAGTTCGTATAGTAAAAAAAACAATTCATTTTATTGTAAAAATTATTCAGGACTAATCTTAATAATCTTGTAAATTTTTATCCTGATGTGGAATCTGCGTGCAGAGTATTGCTGTATTGGGAAGTTTTAAAAACTATACGACAAAAATATAATGAACTTCAATCTCGTTAATATACTCTACTAATATTTGAATTAAAAATATATTTCTCGAGATCAAATCTACACTATATGTCGATAACGTCGCATAGCCGGCATTTCGCTGGCCGAATAAAATCTTCTGTTGTTGTTTCTAAGGTAAAGTAGTCAAGTGTTTTTTGTGACACATTTGGGATTTTATATTTGTGTTTACAGTTTATTTAAGTTTCGAAAAATTTGTAATTTTAGAAATTGAAAGAAAACTACTATTTGAACCAGTGTGTGTAATTATTCCACGGGTATTGTTTAATTGCATTTGACACAACACTCGACTAGGCAATGTGCAGTTTTTTGAAAAGTATAGGGAAAGTGCGAATTTTCATAGTGGCCGCAGAAAAATAAAATAATTAAATGCTAGATGAATGCGATTGAAGTTGGTAACCTAGGCAGACGTACAACAAATAACGGACGTTCGATGTTTGCGGCTTGACTCAGCGTGAAGGGTGAAGGGAGACGAATCAACCGCCCCCATATGCTAAATCTCTAATATATACTTGGAAAGAAATTTGCATGCAAATCTGTCACACGCTAAGCCAAATCGGTATGGAAAAGTCGTGGGTGCGACCGCCTGAATAATAATGTATTTAAAATGCACCCAGTTATACATAATATCTTTAAGGGTTTCGCGATTTCCTTACTATTTTTGTTTGCAAGACGAAGGTGAATGTTCGATGATGAACTTTACGACACGTAAATAACAGTCACTAGACTTCGATATTAAATTCTGACTTTCAATACACATACTTAAATATACCTATAATATAATTAGAAAATTACGCGTAAATCGTCAAATACCTTTATACATGCAGTGTGTTTCATTTTACATAAAGACACCTAAATAAATTGTTTATTAATAACGCAATTAGTATAAAACTTTTACAAGTGATGGAGGCAATTACGGTTAATATGTTTGTAGTCATCAGTTTTTTTGTCCAAATGCGGCCATCTATAATTACAATAAAAACTAGTGTTTCAAGTAAAGTCATGCTACTTACTATGTGGAGTTGAAGTATTTGCATTAAAAGGTAAAATGTTTAAACTGGTAATAAATATAGATATATTACAAATAAATATATAAAATAAATATGGGGTCGTGTGGTCATGTGCCAATCTGGTGACCCGGGTTCGATCCCGGCCAGTGCAGACTTTTAATCGCACAAAAGTGATCCATGTGGTGCACTCTCCACATCAGCTATGAGTGCCCGTTGTAGTGTGTATTGTAGATACTGGCACACCCAGTAATGGGTAATATGACGTGATGATATATTTATTGATTTTATAGTATAAGTAGGTAAATCTTGGCGATAGTTGGCCTCTGGCCTTTATAAATTTGTAAGGCCCAATATATTTCTATATGAAATAAATCATAAGATATATTTCTTTATGAAATAATATGGAATTTTAGTTTGTACTTATTTGACACTTTTTAAAATTTTCTATTGAAGAAAAACCATTATGAGCTTCAAGTAAAGTGCATTTCCGGTTATCCGATTTACACCATAATCCAATAGTTTCTTTCCATATTAGAATAGGGTAGAAATACAAGGTTTTAGAATTTTCTGAATGATAGTATTTGAGTTAGAGCGAAGGCAAAATCCATACACATACACACACACATACATACACCCATACACACACACACACACACACACACACATACATACAGACATCATCGTGAAAATGTTAAAATTAGATTTTAGGTAGGTACCTTAAAACGTGGTCATTCACTAAAATCTCGATATGAGATTTTTAGCACGATCCCTATACCTCTCTTACCAAGGGTAGCGGGAGGTAAAAAGTTTAATAATAATGTCACAATAATTTTAAATGCTGCTGGGCGAAGCACAAATTGAACACAAATGTCTAGTAAATAAATAATACAACTTGGCACTGTGGATGTCGGTTATTAACATTTTTTTTATTGTTTACAGTAGAACCTCGATTATTCGGGCTAGCCGGGACCGAGCCTTTGCCGGATAATTTAAAACACGGATAATCCAAACACCTCATTTTCCACTTTTTTAATAATTTATTTGGAGGAACAAAACAAATGTGATATATGTAACAAAAAATAAAAGTTTTAATATGTATACATATGCATGAATGTACATTGTACAATTTGCAATATGTACAGTGTGTCTGCTGTAAGCGGGCCACCATTGCTAACTTTCTTATTTGAAGAGATTGTGACGATGGTCACTAGATTTGAATTTTTTCTTCATGTTTAACGTTGTAGCCTTGTGGTTAGCATGTCAGTTTTTTGCTAGAGTTTGTTTATTTAAATCAAAGTTGAAATCCCACAAGTAAAAATTTTATTTTTGCAATTTTTTATTGGTTTGTATTGTTTTGAATTACGCATACAATATAATTGTTTGGTTATATTGTATGTCGTTTGTTGTAAAATGTATTGTTGTATTTTGGTTATAGCTGCTACTGTTTATAAAATTGTTGTTTAACTGTCAGCTATTGTGTGGTCGAGTGGCTAGTGCGCTTAACCAGCACGCTAGATATCGTCGGTTCGATCCTACATGAAACTGTATTTTTTTATATTTTTTTATTCAAACTTGGCGAGAATTTGCAGGATGACTAAAAACGTGTTTGAACCTTTTTTGATATTTTTAACGGTTTTTCGGGGTATAAATACGAGCTCGAGCATTAGTTTCAGGCAGAGAGTGTGCTCTCTCAAGGGAGCGTTAGCTCTCCAACGAGCCTAAGATGGTGTGTGCCGTCTTCTGCGAACCTGGTGAGGGCCAGGTGAGCGGGTTGTGGATGACCTTGGCTGCCTCTGACTCAGTGCTGTTGGTGTGTGCCGGCAGCTCGTGAGAGAGTGCAGAAGGTGGACCGTACCGGTGTAGCCGGTTGTTTTGTGCAGTGGTGTTGGCCGCTGTTCGCCGTAATCGCGATTGTCAATGAGTGTTGGTGTGTGCCAACACTGTCTTAGATTGAAATCGCGATTGTTAATGAGTGTTGTCAAAGTGACAACACTGTAACCGTACTGTGTTCCCGTAACTTTGGTGTGTGCCATTGTTACTCGTTCATAGCGTGTTCCCGCAACCTTGGTGTGCGCCATTGTTGCCCGTTCATTGTTGATCGTGCGTAGTAGAGAAAATATCCTGCAAGTATCGCTAGTTCATTGTTACTTTGCTTTGTTATATTTATTACTTTCTCGTTTTAATTTATTTTAATAAAATATTAAAAATGATTGCAAATTGATTTCATTGTCAAAAGCCGAACTCTGTCTCCACTAAGCTACCCGAGCACTTTTTTGGCGTTCCAGCCATCCTTTTCAGCGACGCTATGAGAGCGTCCTTTACAGGATCGACCATCTCTCCTTATGCTGTGTTTCCGATTTATTGGCGCCCGAGAAAACCCTTTGACAGCATGGAGAACGAGCAGGGACGTCATTACAAAATGGCGACCGAATAGAGACAGCGGTCCTCGTCGCCGTTACAAATGGCGCCCGAGCAGGGACAAAAGCGTCCTTTTTGTCGCCGTTACAAGATAGAAAGACGATTAAATGGACAAAGTTGGGCGATATTATACGACAAATTTAACGGTGGAAAATACAAAACAATTGAACATCAAATACGCGACTTATTCAACAAAATTACATTTTTCTAAATGGAATGTCATATTGAAAATGGTACCATTTAAAAAAAATTTATTATATGAATATAAAAGTTCATTATCATTATGCCTCAAAATTTAAAAACAAAAGAGTTATTTCAAGTTGAAATTTAAATATTTTATTTCATATTTTAATACACATATATCATTGTTGTTATGGAAACAACAGAAACTAACATTAAACAAAGAACAATTGACATTTTATTGATAGATGCTGTCAACAAAATGGAAAAATATACTAATGATGAATTAGTTGATATGCTTTTTGTTTATGCAAAGTGCAATAAAAATTCTGTAGCCAGTGCGCAATAAAATATATTTTTTCTTCACATTGTCATTCTTTCAACGTAAAGCCTCTGTATTATCGACTTGTGTAACCATGGTTACCAACGTTACGGGTGTTTAACAGCTTTGTTTTATTAAAATACAATTCGGTTTGTAATATTTAAAATAATGAACGGTGCGTGAAATGTTACTTCACGCACACTGTGTGCAAAAAATAAAACTTCACACATAAAAATTGATGCTTGAAGTACTCACTTCACACACGGGAGTAGAAAAAAGTATTTAGAACTATATCCTAATAGACCTCAACCCAATAGAACATATTTTAGGAAAATTGAAATCCGCTTAAGAGAAACCGCTAAATTACGTGAAGAAAAAAGAAAACGTGATCAAGTGACAGAAAACGAAGAAAATGTAGAAAATGTTTTGGCGTATACTTACCACAAAATGGAAAATACTGAAGTATCATTACGAGAAATTGAAACTAATACTAACGTTAATAAAGATTCGGTAAGAAAATTTTTGAAGATAAATAAATTCAAACCATATAAATGTCGTAAAATTCATCATTTACAAGATTGTGATTTTGAAAGAAGGCTTGAATTTTGCCAGTGGATATTAAACGAGCATCGACGGGATTATAGAATTAGCCATCAAATATTATGGTCCGATGAATCTTTTTTTTCGCAAAATGGCTTCTTTAACAGTAATATTCATTATCGGTGGAGTGATCAAAATAATTTTTGGACCCAACAGATAAGTTTTCAAGGTCATTTCGGTGTTAACGTTTGGTTAGGTGTATTAGATACATATTTGATTGGCCATTATTTTCTTGAAAGAAGTTTGACTCAAGAAGTATATTTACATTTTCTTCAAGATACTTTCGAGAACTATCTTGATAATATGCCATTAAACGTTGCACGAAATATGAAGTTCTGTGATAAAAAGAGCACACATTTGTCGTGAAAGAAATGGTCAACATTTTGAACAATTTTTTTAAGTTTACTAGTTAATAATTAATTTCGTTATTTGTTTTTGTTCGTTCCATAGCAACAATATTGTATTTGTATCAAAATATGAAATAAAATATTTAAATTTGAACTTGAAATAACTCTTTTGTTTTTAATTTTAGAGACATAGTGATAATGAACTTTTATATTCAGATAATAAAAATCTTTTAAATGGTACCATTTTCAATATGGCATTCCATTTAAAAAAATGTTATTTTGTTGAATAAGTCGCGTATTTGATGTTCAATTGTTTTGTGTTTTCCACCGTTAAATTTGTCGTATAATATCGCCCAACTTTGTCCATTTAATCGTCTTTCTATCTCTTCAAATAAGAAAGTTAGCAATGGTGGCCCGCTTACAGCAGACACACTGTACGTAATTATGTACGTTTATGTACGTACATATGTGAATAAAATCGTTTGAAAAAATCAGTTGTTTTTTTCTGTTTTTGGGCTTCGTAAATTTTGCTTCTTATAAATTCCTTCATTTTTCTACGCTGAAGTAACTGTAGATCAATGATATCAGTTTCAGGTTGTTCTTCAAAATATTCGATGAGTACATTTACTGCATCTCTGGCGTCTGGATGACTTGTTTTGATGACAAAATAATTTTCATCATCATCACTACTTTTGCCAGAACTTTCTGTAAAAGTCTGGTTATTTAGATAATCTTTCTCCATAATCCGCAACCACGGATAATCCGTGCCGCACGGAAGACCAATCGTAAAATGCCGCACGGCAAATCCGCCGCCCGGATTAAACGCGCACGGATAATCGGGGTTCTCCTGTATTTTGGACATTGGTTTCGGCGGTCTAACGCCACCTACCACCATCATAAGCATCAAAAATTTGTTACAATATTTTACATTTGGTTGTTGAAATTTCAATTTAACACAATGTCTTGCAGAACTTATTTGCCAGCCCGTGGCTGGATTTTTTTTTTTTTTTTTTTTAAATTAACAAATTATATAAAATGAACAATCATTTTTCAGATCACTTAGTAATCGCAGACGCGTTTTGCTCAGAGCTTATCAGTGTCGTTTAACTGACGTTTATTTGCAAAGACAATGACTAACTGGGCTCTGCATATGATATATTATCTCACACAGGGTAGATAACTTTAGAGGTATATAATATAGGGCACAGCAGACTGTGTACCTGTAACCACAATTAGATTATTTTAAATAAAATGTTTAATAATATTACATTAATTTTAAATGTTGCACAGTGGAGCACAAATTGAGCATAAATGAATCATAAGCGCAAAATATAGAACATATATAGTTACTGAACGTACATGTAAGGTTGCCAAATTTTCAAAATTACAGAAAAGGACATTTTTTAGGCAATCTTTTTCTGAATTATGCGTAGGATTTAAAATTCATGAAAAAAAAAAAATCTGATGTGGCCAACACAAAACCTCCCGCTATTTAATTTTTATTAATTTAAATACATACTTACGGATTTACTAACGCTGCAAACTGTTCCATTGCATAAAACTATTGCTTTATTTACTATTTTCTTTTTAAAATGTCACTATTATTAATTTGAAATGATTAGTTTTTTGACAGTGACATTTACTGTCAGTTACATTCATTTGAAATATGAACTGTGTAACAAAGGAATTGTGTTTATCTTAGGCTTCGCGACTAATAAAAAAAAATATTTTTAAATTTATTTGTAAAATATATAGAAAAAGTATTAATGTATTTCTCTGAAAAATTCAATAATTTTTAATTTCCATAAGACATAAAATGCGCAAAAATGGCATTTAATGGTATTTTTTGAAGAAAAACCATTATGGGCTTCAGGTAAAGTGCCATTTCCGGTTATCCGATTTACACCAAAATCTAATGGCTTCTATGAAAATATTAGAATAGGATAAAAATACAAGGTTTCAGAATTTTCTGAATGATAGTATTTGAGTTAGAGCGAAGAAAAAATCCATACACATACATACACACACACACATACATACATACATATATACATACACACACACACACACATACACATATACAGACATCATCGCGAAAATGTTAAAATTGGATTCTAGGGACCTTAAAACGTGGTCATTTACTAAAATCTCGATATGTGATTTTTAGCACGATCCCTATACCTCCCTTACCAAGGGTAGCGGGAGGTAAAAAATGCGCCGCATGCGATTTTTTTGAAATTTTCAAGGTCAAGCGTGTTTTAATGCAAAGGTAGATAATATAGAGTTTTTTACAATAAAGTAAATTTAACAAATTCTTAAAAAATCAAAATTTTATAACGAAAACAAGTAAAACACAATAAGATATCTAACCTTAATTACGTTAGCTGCTAATATCTAATTTTACATATTAATTTTTTAAACTGACAAAGCAATTATTTAGCGTTAATAAACCATAATAAAATGTAAACAAGTAATATTTGATCCGGATAGTCTTTCAATGAGCATGAGAGTAACAAAATTGACAAGTCAAAACTAGTTAACCTCAGATATTTTTAACTCTAAGGTCTGAAGTTATCACCAAACACCTGCGCCTTTCCAAAAAAGGTCAGTTGGCAACCCTACGTACATGTTGCAACATTAAAGAAATACAACGTAATGCAAAAGAAAGGGGTTATCACATATACGGGTACATGTCCTTGAAAAATTTATTTAGTTGTTTCTGACACTCGTACTCGCACTTCACTTGAAATCATCAAAACTATCATCCTTCATTCAGTTAAAATCAAATCTTCAAACATTTTGGTGTTTCAACAGGTTTCCTCAATTGATTCGGCCGCGATAGAAGTTGCTTACACCATAATTTTACAGTAAACTATGACGGTTCATGTTCCATAGCCATACGCCAATCATACTTTTATGATTAATTTTAGGTCAATTGCCTATCAAGAACTTTACGAGTACAATTGGATCCGGTACTAAAACAAAGTTGTATATATTTTGATATGACTAATTTTAAATGATTTTGTACAAAATATTTTAAAATATAAAACTTTTTATTCATAATTTTAATAAAAACTATTGGCGTTATAACGATATGACGTCACAACTTCAATGTAGTTATAGTACTACTAAACGAAAAGAATATAATTTTTTATCATTTAAAATTTATGTAAACAAAATCTATATCCTGTTCCATTTAAGTGTGCCACCATTGCTATCTCGAGAACTATAAGAGCTACGAGGTTGGTTAAATTAGCAAAGAACCACCATTTTACAAGACTGTTACCATGAGCAAAAAAAATTTTTTTTTCGACCAGTGGTTCTCAAAATACGGGACACAACTTTCTTATTTTAAATGGGGACATTTTTTTTTTTAGGTTATGTGATAGAGTATTTTTTTCTGAATTCAACGATATAAACATATCGAGCCCTTAAGGCGAGTGCCTTATTAGCTGGAGCGCTGTAAAATATTTCACGCACGAGAATTGTATCAAAATTTTTGGCCGACGAAAATGAAAATCACTTTTTTTAATGAGATAGGTGGTACTTCTGAAAAGGGAAAGTTTAAACTACTGGGGTTAAGTCAGTTTCCAAATTTAAATTTACTTACCTTCATTAGAGTTCTTCTATTAGCGAAAAACGGCGGATTTTTACAATAATGACAGATGTCGCTGCCGTGATTTTGATTATATATATTAGTTTTAAATATAGGAAATGTTAAAGTAAAAAAATAACTTACGTAGGTAGTACTTTTTTACATGAACTTTATTATAGAAAAGATGATTTCTTTTCTAAATGCCCATACACGTCCAGTCTATTTTAATTATTTTACCACATAGTTAGACAAGTTACAACACAGTAAGCGTAAAAAGTAGGTTATACTTGCTGTGCATACAATTGTAAAGTGCGCATTACACTTCAGGAAGACAAAAAGATTAATATAATAATTTTTATATATCACCGTGGGATAAGTTATACCATATCCCACTCATTTTAGTTATGTAATGGACTTGTTAGCCCAATGAGTGCTTTAATGAAATTATTACCACACTAGTGCGGTAATGAAATTGACAACTCACAAATCCAAGAAAAGATAATTATTTATTGTTTATAAATATTAATAACACAATTTGAACAGTTATATAAATTAACACCTTCGTTAACACTGGCCGTTTTTACTTGTGTGCTTGTACAACTAGAATTAGTAACCGAGACGGTGGCATCAGATTTTTCGGATGAAACTGCTCCATTCTTCCCCAAAATTTGGACAGCGATTTTCTTCTTATTCTCAGCGGAAGTCTGTATATAGCCTTCCGCAACGGAATCAGAACGCCATCCACCGTGCCTTTTTATGTCGCGGAGATCTGCTCCTGCATTTGCCAACATTGTAGTGGAGGTGCGCCGGAAACAATGACCAGTAAATTCCTTTGCATCAGGCAACCCCAAAAACTCTGCAATTATTTTCGGCATGCTTCCTATTGTATTTATCCCAATAGGTTGATTCGTGCATCGACCATTTCTGTATGCCAGAAAAAAACGATCATTGGAGCAAATTTTAGGACGAAGTTTCACGTAATTTCTGACAGTCTGAACTAGATTAATACCATCAATATTTCCAACCGTTATAAAAAATTCTCTACTTGTATTAGTTTTGGTATCCGGAATTACGACTCTAAAACATGATCCTTCATCTATGACGTTGCTTATCCTCAGAAATGTAAGCTCCTCTCTTCTGCATCCACCCGCCAAACCAAAAATCAAAACAACCTGAAAATTATTATACGTTACAACCAATAAAATACATGATTACCTTGTATATGACTAACCTTCATGCATAAATATTTCTCGTTCCCTGCTGTCTGCAGGAATCTAACAGTATCTTCTCTGTTTAGAACTTTAGACTTTTTAGGTTTATAACCTTTTGCTATATTTTTCAGCAAAGCTGTGAGATTGACATATTTTTTTATATCAATGCGCTTCTTGATCGATATTTCCGTCTTCAGCATCGAGTAGTAACACCAAAGGGATGAGGGCTTCTGGCTGTTACTTAGTTCTTTAAAATATACTAGTAATGCCTTTTCGCTGGTAATGTTCTCTATGTTTTTCAAAATGCACCACTGCTCATATTTTTTAAATGCCAATTCATATTTGGCTCCAGATTTTGATGGGACAAGTCCGGATATTACATTATTTGCTTCTTCCTCAATACTTACGGGCACATCGGACGTTTTTTCTTCAGAAGAACAGCCTGGCAAACTCATTTTCGAAGAAAATAACAACAAAACGGTTTGACATCAGAAAAATTTATTTAGAAAAACAGTTGTTATTCGGTAACTGAGACACGATCATAGACTACTAACGCTTTTCTGTGATTTTCAAACAAAATAGATCCTATCGTCATCTTGATTAATTTATTTTTTTTTATCAAAATGATGCTATTTTGAAATAATTTTAACGGTGATATATAAAACTTTGTACGATATAAGTGGGGTATAGACATTATTAACGCACTATGTGATTACCCTAACTCGCCCTACGGGCTCGTAGGGTAATTCACAATACGTACGTTAATAATGTCTATACCCCACTTATATCGTAAATAACTATTATAATGTGTGCATTATGTACAGAGGCTTGCAAAAAAATCGTATACACCTATTTTTTGCTGTATTAAATCGGCCTCAATAGTGAATTTCATTAGTTGTCAATTAAGACATCAAAACTAAAAGAAAACGTGAAAATTTTAATACTTTTTTAAGTTAAAAGAGGGGTGGTTAATTATTCTGGAATATATTTCTAATTTATCTGTATATTAAACAGAAAGACGAAATTCCTCCCTCCACAATAAAAAAAAAACGTGACGTGATAGTGACAACTGTCAGTTGACATAACCATTTTTAAAAAGGCGGTATTTACATAGCTCACAAAACGTAAAAACTCGTTTACTTGATTTTTAAGGATACGCAATATTTTTGCAAGCCAGTGTACCTACCCGTGACTTGAAAGAATACGTTACCTACACTCAAGGTATAAGGGTTGCCTGATATTAGGCTTGAAAATTAGCTAGATAGTGACGAGTTTTACAATTTCTCAGGGCAATTGAAGATTAATTTCTTTATGAAAACCGATCTACAGTTTCCAATTTTATATGGATTCACAGTTTTTGATTTGAAAAATATTTGGAGAAAAACTTCAAAACGAATTTTAATATATTTGTAGACAAATCTCTGAATCGGACTCTCTGAAAAGAAAACATTAGAAACATATTGTAATAATACTAATAACAATAACAATAATAATAATAATAATAATAATAATAATAATAATAATAATAATAATAATAATGTGGAAAACTAAAACAGAAATTATAATTATAGAAACTACGGGATATGTTACAAATGAATTTAAATAAAATGTGGAAAAGTTATCGGGAGATCACAGCTAATCCGAACTGCAAAGAACTGCTGTATTCGGTACAGCACATATAATTAGAAAAGTGTTTAAATAAAACTACAAATGTTGCTGGAACGAGGGTAGCGATACACCTAATTGCTCGTTATTACAAAGATTTCCAGATCATCAGGAACCACGCGAGAACCAGAAGACCAACAGCAAACTACTTTATATATTATTGTAAACTTATATAATTGTCTTTGTATGATGATGCATATTAGTGAAATAAAGAAATAATAATAATAATAATAATAATAATAATAATAATAATAATAATAATAATAATAATAATAATAATAATAATAATAATAATAATAATAATAATAATAATAATAATAATGTATGTATATTAATTAGATTTTTATCTTAAATATTTAGATATGTTGGCACTTATTACTCACTTACCTATATAGTGAATCTAAATATACGTAGTCGATATGATTCGGGCTGGTCAGTGTGTAGCCATTCCGCTGTATTCCGCTGTACAATACAGAGCGGGCAATGTTCTAGACTAGTGCAATCAGAACTTTGACGCAGGTGATTCCTAGACAAACCCCAACAGTGGTAGTTCTGAGACACACTGGCATAACAACGCTAGGACGACAAACATCTTATTTAGCTTGTATATTTCTCTAAAACCAACAACCTAACCTAACCTAACCTAACCTAACCTAACTCACAAAAGTCACGCTTGAAAAACTCGGGCCAAATTTTCTCAGACAAATGCTAGTGTATCTCAAAGCTATCACAGTAACAGTGGACTCTGTTTTGGGCTGAGGTTTTACGAATAAAAATGGAGACCACCTCCGTCAAAATCCTGAGCGCTCTAGAACATATCCCGCTCTGTACTGTTCAGCGGAATGGCTATACGCTATACTCTGCCGATCTTTAAGATGCCCGGTGAAACTGCAACCATTGAGATCTCGAAAATTAGAAGAGATATGACTTCAGTTAAATGGTCTCTTTTTGCGTGAGATAATGACGAAAATTTGATTTAGGTCGATTTTTTATTTTTCTAACAACTTCTAAATCATTTGTAATATAGAAAATTGAAATTAAATCACTAAAATATACAATTTTGTCCATGTAGTTGGTTTTACTGATTTTCAGCTGCGTATGCCATGCAAATGTTCAGCAGAACAACTGCAGAATTTTTGACTGCTAACGAAACGAAAATACATATATCCAGTGACTTTAACGTAAAACAGCGAAACGAACACACACATTATTATATTTTTGTTCTTAATAATCAATGACGTCATCCACTGACATCATATACAGTGAATTTAACTATATTTACGGCAAAGGTATGCATATCTAAAATTGAATTAAAAATGTATGCTATATTCATTAGATGTAGTGATCAATCTCATTCTGGTGTGAATCTTAGAACGGGTGTGTGACGAGGACAACACGTGTGTAGCGCCCTGTAATTAGCAGCTCTGCGGCGTCGTGACGCGTCGTAACGGCTCGCTGCTTCCTCTAATTGCATCTGGACTCAATTTCAAACTTATAACCTTGTTACGGGCCTGGTACTGGGTTCTAGGCTTGCACCCTGCACTGTTAACCTAATCATTGACACGAGACGTGTTTACCTAATATGTATGGATGGCTTTTCACTCAATTTTTTTTGGATTCACTTTCATGATACTTAATTCTTGATTTAACTTATATTATACAAAAAAAAAAACACGAAATACTTATATTTGTAAAAAGTGCTGCAAATTAGTGATTCTGAAACGAAAACAAGTTTCAGAAACTCACGGTGCATGGAGTTTCAGAATTACGTTTTCCGCACGTGTTGTAAATAATATTTTTACCACTTGGGCGGTTATGCACGTTAGTTTTAAACGATCGTGACAATTGCTTTCATAAAAAATCTTGTATTTTAAATATATATTTCTCTACACTTCCTGCGGAAATGGAGTCCTATACCATAGTCATATTTTAACTATCTTAAATAAGAAGACGAAAATATACATAAACTAATGAGTATTAGTGAAAAAAATTTCTTTAAATATTGACTAGGTCACAAACTATAAGCGATTGAAGCTGATTACTAATTGGGTATGACGCGTTAGGTACTAAGAGATTCGCGCGTCTGCATCGTTCACCTTTGAGTCACCTTTAAAAGAATATGAAATGTCATGTTGTTCTATAACCTAACAAAACATTTAACAATTTTGTGTTTGATGAATTTGTTTAATTATAACATCTAGTAATATTAACAATAATAATATATTTATAATTAAATCAATTTGTAATATTAATTAAATTAATAATAATATTAATTAATTTAATATTGAAACTTCAAAACAGCCAACACTAGCGCCATCCGTCGTCATACTTTGTGTAATAATATTGTCAAACTGTTTCAATGTTCTATAATTTATTAGGAAAAAAATGCTTATTATTTACGTTATTTATACTGAATAATAATTTCTTCATGAATACAACGTATAAGTTTTTATATACAAACATTTCAGCTATGCAAACTTGAAAAAAATTGTTCCCTCTATAACTAACAGTTTATCCCATTGTTTGTCGATCACTTGTTAGTACCTGCTACGTCACGCACAAATTCTTAAACTTTAAAAATTCATATCTCGCTTATTACGTAAAATTTTTAAGTCGCGATTGCACTAAAATTCTTATTTTAAACTGTTCTTACAGAAACATAAATAAAAGAAAAATGGTATAGGACCCCATTGACGATTTTTTTAAAAATTTTAATCGATCTAATTATTATATAGTCAAAAATAATATAATCCGCATTTATTAAAATGTGTTAAATATTAATAGGAATTGAGAAAAAAATAACATTAAAACTTGTGTGACGTCATCTATGTGAAGCACTGAAATATATACTAACTGGAATGCGCGTACGAACCGTGACCGTGACCGTGAAGCATATTGAAAGCCTGCTGCTGGAGTAGTCGGCAAACATCGCGACAGTTCGTGAGTAGACGGAAGCCTGCTGCTGGAGTAGTTGGCAAACATCGAGACAGTTCGTGAGTAGACGGAAATTATTTCGTGTGGCGCATGTTTAAATAAATGAAGCATAATATGAAAACAAAGCGATCAGCTATGATACGAGTTATTCGGCTAGGTTCGGTTCGGCACGAACGTGCGCGAACAGGACCAGCCATTATTGTTCAATGAGCTTCAGTGCAGCGTACGCTGATAGGTAGAGTATGCGAGTTCCAGTTAGTATATATTTCAGTGATGTGAAGTAATACAAGCAATAAATAATAGGGATATCAATCCATTGCTGTCGATGCATAATATCACTTTACACAGATGACGTTACGAATTTTTAATGCCGCTTTTCTCAACTTCTATTAATATGTAACAAATTTTAAAAACTTCGGTATTATTATATTTCTCTAAATTTGATCAAGTTCACATTCCATTATACATAAAAGGTGTTTCAAATTTAAACATAAATTAATTTTGTATAATTACGAGTTACAAATTAAATAAGTTTATTTAATTAAATATGGGGGTTCGGTAGGCGGCCATCTCTTTACGAATAGTAAAGGTGACCACCATAAGTCAAGATTTACTGTTATTTAAAGTTATCCAATCGGACGTTAGGTAGGGTTGTAGTTTGAAATAAAACTTGAAGGAGGTGAAATAGGGGATGAAAGTTTATATGGAGAACCAATCATTTCTCAAGTTAGGGATTTAAAAATTCTTATTTATGGTTTTGGTATGAAATAAAGAGTGTTTTAGCGTTTTGAAAAATCATTCTTCAAGGCGGTACAATAGTGGATGACTGTAGAAACAGGTGAAAATTAATGCCTTTTACAGAAAAAGTGATTCAGCGAAGTCCTGTCGAAACTAGAATGAAACTAATGTTTTACGGGAAGATACTTGTACTTGCCGTAGTAAAATATGTATATCAAACAGTTTTACATATACTACCCCAGAAAAGAACGACTCTAAATGCCTGCACTTGAAGATGCCTGTAGGTCAAGTTGTAAATTAGCATGACAAATTAAAAGGCTGTAAACAATATTTCGACATGGTACATCTTACGATGTGATTGCACTAGCTAGAACACAAAACCCTACTCGGAAATGTGTCAGCATTGTAGAAACAACAAGTAGAAACTAGAAAATGCAGCTTCTGGTCCCCAGCAAATGAATTCTACATGTATCTACATAATAGCAGGCGCGGGTGAATGAATCCCCTTCTCCTATATACATATTGTTATATATAATATTGGTAGAGAGTTTTTCTCGTTATAATAATAGGATATTGCACTTTCTACTAAATAGGTAACAATTCATAATTATAGTTAAAGTAGGTTCAGAGCATACTAGATCAGTCTGAACATATTCCGCGCCACCCTGGTACAAAGTATAAGAAGTCAACTATCTGTGGATTGAGTAAATGTCAAATAATGAATGTAGTCGGGTAATCTCTAGAAAATTTTACTGAAAACAAAGACGTCGTACGTCAATATTTCATTAAATACATGTAGTTTATAAATTGGGCAGGCCAGGTCTTCTAAATCTTCTAGTTCTAGTTTGGACTTGATGCTTCCGGAGGATTATTTATTTTTTTGGGCGTATCTTCTCTTGAAATTTCTGACGAATTTACATCCAGTGGATATAAACGCTGTAATGGGCGGATTAAAATTCCTGTTGACTTTCTAACTCGTGCAACACGCGCCTTTAAATCTTTTCCAAGAATGAGTTCAATTATCCGTCCCAATGGCCATTCGACTCTTTTCTTTTGATCCGATCCATCTAAGACAATGTTCCCAACATTAGGTGGGCACCCTCGTTCATTCTTCTTCTGGATTAATAGAGACAAATACTCTGACCTAAATCTTTTCTTTAAAACTTCTTTCAGTTCCTGAATTTTTTGGTAACTATGTTGCAAATCTTTCGCTTCTATGAGGTGATATTCCGGTAATCCCGAGATGGGAAGATCTCTCATAAACATATTTGGCGTTAAGGGCCTCAAATCTTCAGGGTCTTCTGTTAAAGTGGTTAATGGTCTGTTATTTAATACATAAGAAACTGACGCTAGACAATTAGTCAATTCTTTATATGTCAATTTCCGTGTTCCCAACATTTTTCTGAGTAATTCTTTTATTTTTCTCTCCCACCATCCGCCCCACCACACTGCAGTGGGTGGATTAAAACTCCAACGAATTTGCTTAACTTCGAAAACTGCTTCTATTTTCTTCCAATTTAGTCTATTGATCAAATTTTGAGCACCAACAAAGTTTGTGCCGTTATCGCTATAAATTCGTGATGGGCGACCAATGATGTAGGTAAATCTTTCTAAAGAATTTAAGAACTCATCTGTGCTTAGTGCATCAACCCAGTCTAAGTATACCCCTCTATAAACTACACATGTGTATATAACTATCCATGCTTTCTTTCTACCTTTGAGAATGATCGGACCCGTCAAATCTACGCCTGTTGTCTAGAACATGGAATGAGTTTGAATTCTGGATAGCGGTAATGGAGCTGGCGATGTATTGTAACTCTTACTGGAAAATCTTTTACAAACAGTACATTTCCTAATTACATTTCCCACGGTTTTTCTCCCTTGAACAATCCAATAATTTTCTCTAAGTACGTTTAAAGTGAATTGCGTGTCTGTATGACCATGGGCCTGGTGAACGTATTGTATCAATTGCTGTACGATAGGATCTCTTCTAGGTAAAAGAATAGGATTCTTGAAGTTGTCACGATCCTCTTTGTAAGTCAGTCTTGAACGTACATGCATCTTCTCCCTAATACACATTTAACCCCATAATATTTGGTTCATGTGGATAATGACTTTTCTGTATTTGCTTCATTATGTCATTTTGTGCTAACTTCATTTCAGTTACGGGTTACGGTTAAATAACACTTCTCACGTTGGTTCTTTGATGACTTAGTTATTTATAAATCTTCGGACCCATGCAGCAACTCGGACATTTTTGATAAATGATGAGAATGTAGGCTCCCTAATTTCGATCACAGCTGAGCATGATTTTTTCTTCTTCAATTCTATATTGATCATTGCTTCATCGAATTCGGGGAACGGAATCGGCAATTGTTCTTGATCGTCTTTCAACCATGCAGGTCCCTCCCATCATTTCGTCTCTAAAAGTTTTCTTGCAGAACACCCACGTGAAGGTAGATCTGCAGGGTGAAGATAAACCGGAATATGTCGCCATTGTTTATTTTTTGTAAAAATTCTTATCTCTTGCACCCGGTTCCATACAAAAGTACCCCAATCTTGGTTACTATAAATCCATGCTAATGCAGTAGTCGAGTCACTCCAATAGTAGGTATCAATGTTTTTTCTTCCAAGAGCCCCTTTTATAAATTCTATTAATCTAACACCAACCAAACAGCTCATTAACTCAAGCCTGGGAATGGTTACTTTCTTGGTTTTTGATTTATCTAGTGGTGCTAAACGAGTCTTGGACACTACAAACTTGACATCACAATGATTTTCTGCAACTACTCTCGAAATTATTACTGCTGCATAGGCACGACGACTTGCATCACAGAAACAATGTAATTGAAGAGTTTCTTCATTTGGGCCAAAAACAAATCTACGAATAAAAGTTAAATATTCTAATTCACCAAGCCGTTTCTTAAATATTTCAGATTTGTTTAGACTCCATTCTTTGTCCCAGTCCATACTTGCAACCAACATTTTGGGTACAATTAACGCTGGTGAAGTAATTCTCAGGGGGTCGAAAACTTGCGAAACTAAAGATAAAACTGTTCTTTTTGTTACTTTTCAATTTTCTATATCAATCTTCTGTTTGGGTACTTGGCAAAATAATTTATCTTCTAGTTTGTCCCATTTAACTCCAAGAACTGATGTGTATCGGTCGTTAGTGGAAGCTTCTTTATTTGTTTCCCATTGTCGTAATTCCATCTTCGCTTCTCCCATAATACGGATAGCTTGATCTTTAAATATGCAATATTGTCCATAATTATTCTTTGAGAAAACTGCATTGTCTACATAAAAATATTTAAACAACTCTCCGGCTACTGCCTTATCTTCTTTCCTCCTATCTAGCAAATGATGTTCTAGAACTGCTGCCAGTATAAAAGGACTACAGTTAATTCCGAACACTACTCGGCAATGTCTGTATTCTACCAATTTTTTCTTCTCATTCTCCCACCATAGAAATTTCTGATAATTTCTATCGTTCTCCGCAACCTCTATCATTTAAAATGCTTTCCGAATATCTGCTTGTCCCCCAACTGCCTTTTCCCGAAATCGAAATAATATAGTTGAAATTAATTCTAACATATTGGGGCCTTTTTCTAAACAGTCGTTAAGTGAAGGAGCATTTCCAACCTTGCATGACGCGTCAAAAACTGGACGAACTGGTGTGGTTAAACTTTCTGGTTTAAATACAGGTCTGTGGGGTAAATAGCGTCCATTATTGGAATTGGTTACTTTTTCTATTATTCCTTCTTCCTCCCATTGTTTGAACATCTGATCATAGTCTTTATATCGTCCTTGCTCTTCTAATTTTCTTGTTGCATTGACTAATCTTTTCTCTGCTACGATTTTGTTAGTAGGAAGAAAATGTTTTTCTCAAATCCACGAAAATTGTATTGAATATCTACCATTTTCAGAACGGGAGATAAAATTTTGCAACTGTTCTTTAATTATTAGCTGATATTCCTTAATTGTGACCTTTTCTACTGGATCGTCGATACCAATTGCTTCCAAACTCCACATACGGGTTAAGTTGTTGTCCTTTTCTTGCATTACCGCAGTTAGTAAAGTGGTCGCATAGTTAATACTTCTTTCATTGGATGATTCAATTTTTCCAGATAGAGTCCCACCCAAAAATTGTTTCTTCAGCCACCAATCTGCATTTCAAGTTATGATATCTCCTTGTCATTACTAGATTTCTAAGGTCACTTCCGATTATGATGTGAATTTCATTCGAGACATCTTTAACATCCGTGATATTAATACCTAAATGAACTAGTTCTTGTATCCAAGGACCATCTGGTATTATGGGACTCGCTGCAGTTATGTGGTCGTTTGTGAGCTCTAAATTACAAACAACTTTTTTATCGACACTCATAATCGGAACATCGTACACATTTCTTCTTTTTAATTCACTAATATTTCCTCCGAAACAAATATTTTTGAATTCCGTCTGACGAACAGTTTTCAGTAGTAGTCTATCTACGACAGCTGTCTTTATATAACTATGTTGACTTCCTTCATCAATTAACATTCTCACAAGTTCACTCTTTCCATTTGACCCCATGATTCGTACGTATAATGTTTTTAATAATACGCCGGCCATAGAACTAATCGAATTCTGTGACGTGCCTTGTACTGGCACACTTATCTTTAGGTTAGATGATGAAGGTTCTCCAGAAGTTGAATTATCAATTTCATTAGTATCTTTTCGAAATTCATTATTGGACTTCGCCCCAGGGCACATAATAGCAAAGTGTCTCTTCTTACATAATAAACATCGCACATATGATTTGCAATTTTTAAAGGAATGGTTTGTTTTTAAACAAATAGAACAAGCCTTCGCCTGTTTGACACTTGTTTTCTTTTTTCCAGAGTCAAATCTTGGACCTTGAAACAATCGTGACTTTGATGATTCTTTCCGCAAAAGATACATAAGTCAAAGTCGGTTGTAGCAAGTGACGCCGCAATGAGTATCTCAGTTTTGATCTTCTTAAATATTTTAAAATTATCTCCATTCCCTTTCAATTTTATTTGTTGTTTCTTTTCATTTATTTCACACTCTGCTAGACTTCTGTGCTGCTCTGCTTTGTCTTCAGATTTTAAAAATTGCAATAAACATTTTAACTCGGATGGTTGTGGATCATCTGAACTGACATCGGATTGTTGTGGATCATTTGAACTAACCCTTTTCTCATATAAAGGACTATGCTGCTATAAAATTAAAATGTCTCTAGGCAAGCACGATTCAATTTCTAAACGATCCAATAATTCTGATAACTTTACTGAGCGAATAGTAGCATTACTAATAACTAACTGTAGTAAATCTCGAACATGAACTTTTCTGAGTAATTTAGACTCACCAGAACGTTCCTTGAAAGCTTCAATTACCTTTGGGTAATTTTCATTTGTTTGCGGATACTTATTAACTAAAGATTCAGCTTCAGATCTACTAGCCATTGATTGTTTAAGATAAACAAATTTGTCACTTGCATGGAGCTCTTCATCTTCATAAATTTTACCGAATTGAGCCCACCACGCTAGCCAATCTTGAACCTCACCACTGAATTTCGCCAACTCAATTTTTGGTAACCTGTACGATTTCTTTTTAGAGTTAGCCTTTGAATATCCTGACGCTGATGAGTTAGGAGGTGTTGCTGTTTCATTATCTTGTCTTGGTTCCAAAAAAGTATTTAATTTAACTTTTATGACGGAGACCTTTTCTATGTAACTGTCAGTTGATTCAGTTTCTAATTCAACTGCTTCTTCTGTGACTTCGGCATCACCAACAACTTATTCATAACTTCTTCGTCTAATAGTAACATATTCTCTTCTAATCTTTGAATTATGTTAAGTAATGCTTGGATTTGAATCGAATCTGGATTAGATTTTTGAAGTTCAGCTTCTGCTTTACTGACAACTCTTGTAATTTGTTTACGAAGTGCCTTCCTTTTAATTTTAATTTGTTCCATTGTGAAGACAAATTCTACTGTCAGTAATTCACTAAAATGAAGTATAATATAAATAACGTTCCCTTAATAATTAACTAAGGAACGGTATCACCTGAATAATCCCTGAATGCTCAGGGTGGGGGCCTTCAAAGAAGCAAAACGTTTATTATGATTACAGATGCTTTTTTGGTAGTATTCCTGTCCCTGTAGCTTCAAAAAATAATCTTTGGCTCAGCCAGATCAGAAATCACTATCCCTGTATTCAAATAATTCTCCAGCAATATCTCGGTGGGACCACCAAAAAATGTGGTGATCTGAATCTAAGCTACCCGCAAAGGGCGTCATCTTATTTACTACTATATTGCTGGTGAAATAACTACAGCTCCACCCTTATGGGTTAACAAAATTGTTTTATTTTCAAAAATATTTTCACAAGAACACAATTTATTTTGATATATATTTTATGTCAATTATTTTTCTGTCAAATCTACTTTTTTATATGGTAACTATATATTATTAATAAAAAATTAAAATCTTAGTTGTCTGGTTTTCACAAGTAGATTGAAGTTTATGCTATTCTAGTGCAAGAAGCCAAAGTTGTTATCTAGGTTTTGGATGGTTTTAGTTAAAAACCGAATTCACTTGGAATAGAGGGAAAAATTGAGTTAATCAGTAGGTATTTATCAAAAGTGATTTTCAATTATTAGATAGGATTAATACCTCTATTTCTTTTTATGAGTTAGTTTTCTGGTAACCAGAATTCAGTTTCTATTCCAGAAGTAAGGACCTGGGAAATGTATTTATGGTGCAGGTTCGGTACAGGTTCACGAATAAATGTCGGTTTAATTTAGGTTCAAGAAAATATAAATTATAACGGTTCATACGTTTTGGATTTGGGTTTGAATTTTTATTCAGAGCACAGATTCACAGACATGGTCATTTGCCTAGATGTATATCCGGTAAACCTTAAATTAGCGAATTGAATGAGCGTAATACATCCATAATCAGGTTCGGATAAACATTAAAAATCCTAGGAATATAATGAAAGGAATTTAAACATCGAGAAAAATTCCAATTATGAAGCATGGACTAACAGGCCACAGAAAATCGGAGCAAAACTATAATTTTTTTTTTGAAATTTAACTACTTTTATAGTACTCATTATACCGTTAAATAAAAATATTGTCCCACTATTATCAGTTAGCAGATACACACTAAGGGGTCTTTGAAACCCGTGTGCAAACACGTCTCATATCCATTTTTGTCACTGTCACGAAGCAATTACATTAAAATTAATAATCAAACCGTGTTAAGAAGAACTTAGTAGTTTAAGGGCCGAGATATCCACCTCCTAATAACTTTATTTGGTGAATAATAACCATGGATACAATTGTTACCATAGAAATTATTCGCCAAATAAAGTTATTAGGAAGTGGATATCTCGGGCCTTCATATGATTCTAATGAAATTAAGGTTTGTAAAAATAATATATTTTTTATCATACATAAATATTAGATATACAGGATAATTTGATTTAAGTTTGATGTTTGCAGCATTATATATCAAACAGCTCTCAATAAGAACGTGATTTCAAAGTGTCAAATAATAGTTTGCAACTACACATTTACGAAATGGATAATGTACGGCGAAGAATTTACACAGATTGCGTTTTAGAGCATAAAGAAGCTGGTGATGATTTTGACAATAATGTGTGTGACGGTTTTTCCTTAAAATATATTAATGATCCAAAACTTCGCAAAGTTGGTATTTAATACTCTTATATAATTTGAAACAACATATTAGATTTTGACTATATATGATAAACCGGATGTAGTACTTAATTTGAAGCTCTAACAGATTTTTCAGGAAAAACATAATAAAATATAACCCAAAATTTCCTATTACAAACTTTTCTATTTATTGGAACAGCAAAGTAGATTTTGTTTACAAACGATCAGGGGTGTAGTCGAGGGTATACGCGGGTATACGCCGTGTACCCTTTGGATTTTTTAGGTGCCCGAGCGTGTACTCTCTGCTTTTAAATATTTGAGACAAAAATTATAAAAATTAAATCAACTAATGAAAATTTTATCCCACAATTAATAACATTTTTTTAGAAATTATATTGAAATTATCTTTATGTTTATAAAATGTACTTTATTTGATTGGCGTCGCCATCTATTATTGAAATTTTAATTTTGATTTTTGTTGTATAGAAGCCGTATACCGTTTTCAGTTTTCGCAAAATGTACGATTCGTAGTTGGCAGGTTTGCGACTTTGATACGTAAGGCAGTATTTAATTATTTTATTTTTTTCTTTGTGTTTATAGTTTTTGTATTTTGAATTTTAGTTGAAAATTTAAAAGATGACATAAACTTCGTATTAAGTCACAATGTATAATAGTCGCGCGCATGTTGTGTTGTTGTGTTTCGATTTTAGACAGTTTATCCAGATAAATATATTCTCTTTTGTAAATTGTTCTGTGATCTGGCAATTTATTTTTATACATGAAAGGGAAAAAACATGCAACTTCACATCCCTTGAAAAAATGTAATTTTCAATTATAAGGCATTTGACCTTGAATGAAAAAAAAATTCGCGCCATTTTTTCTTGGATTTTGCCCCCCCTGCGTATTTTTTTCTTAATTATTGTTTCGCACAAGAGGTCTTACGGGCAACGAGTTACTTAAATATCTTCAAGAGACTGACGCTGATTTAAATATATATATATATATATATATATATATATATATATATATATATATATATATATATATATATAATTTCGGTCTACTGTGGTAGTCGACGAGGAGGACGCGATCGAAGTTCAAAACAGTGATAATATTTAATTTTTATAATAACTTAAATTGAAAAAAAATAACATCTAAAGGTATTTTTTTAACGAAAAACTATTTTGAGATTCTTCTTTCCATATTAGAATAGGTCAGAAATACAATCATTTTCTGAATGATAGTATTTGGGTTAGAGCGTCCAAAGGATCCATATTCATGTATACATACATATATGGTAGAAATAAAAATGCAGAAGACTTACGTCATCAAAAGTATACCTGAAGTAATGACGTCATATACTACAACGTTTGTATGGAATACTAATTTATAAAGCGCGAGCAGTCATGTGACTTTGTTGGTCTTTCTTGACAAGCAGATATGAGGGACCCGTGACAGAATGACAGCTAGTAATCATGTACATAGATGTTAAATGTCATTATTTTTCATTCTAAATTTACTGAGTTTCCAATTTCATGTGATTTATTTAACTCGCCAAGTAAAATCCACACTCCTGGTGACAAAGAAACCAGGTATTTTCATAAAAAACTACAAAAGTAATGGAATCTTTCCAAAATTTATGAAAATAAAACCAGGTGAACTTGAAAATGTTGAAATTTTGAATTAAAATTTATGATATTTTTATGTAATGTACATAATTACTAGCTGTCATTCTGACACGGGCCCCATATCTTCTTTTCAAGATTTGCTTATTGGCAGGGCATCTTTTGCTATCTAAAAATATATAATTTAATTAAAGATTGATAACATAAGAAATATTTGAACAAAATATCTTTCGAATGGCTTTCAACAGAATTAATGGCCCAACGTTGAACAATTCCCGTTCGAAATAGTTCACAACATTCATGGTTAGTGTTTCCGAAATTGCTTTGATAAAGGTTTGGGTATTATTATAGAAATATTATAGTATATTACTTATTAAAACAGACACGTGATACTGTACCACAAGTCACAAATATTTATCTCAGAGAATATTGACAACCAAGTGACAATAGTGACAGGATCGATATTCGATCGATATAAAATTTAATCTAAACAGTGCCATGCCAACGTGTGGTATAAAAATCAACTGCAATTATTTCAAATAATTTTATATTCCGTAAAATGAATGGAGATTGACTTAGAAATACTTGTAAATTTCATCAGTATATACGTTTCTTAATACTAGTATTTTCTTTTTGTTCTGTACTTAAAAGTAAATAATTTCTACAATTTATATTTCATTTTATAAGGTTTTTTTCAGGTCGATGACGTAAGTTTTCTGCTATTTCAATATATATATATATATATATATATATATATATATATATATATATATATATATATATATATATATAGTGGGTTTGACAGTCAATTTGTAGGCTTCAGTGTAATACACTCTTTTTAATTTGTCAAGCTTTCGGTTATAATTTTAACCATCTTCAGGACAATTAGTTGAGATTTTTTGTAGAATAACAGCATTTACAGACATGTAAATTTTGAAACATGCACACGCGCATGGTTTATTAAAATAATGCGTCGAAATAACTGAATTACATATTAAAATTTTTGGCCAAAGTAGGTATCACAGTAAAATTGATAAATTACAAACTAATAAAGCAAACAATTTTGTTAAAATAATGTTAAACTTTTAAAAATGTGCACAAGTTGTCGACGTAAACACGTGTACAACACCATTTTGTGAAAATTAACTGTCATGTATGTGACAGTTAATTTTCACAAAATGGTGTTGTACACGTGTTTACGTCGACAACTTGTGCACATTTTTAAAAGTTTAACATTATTTTAACAAAATTGTTTGCTTTATTAGTTTGTAATTTATCAATTTTACTGTGATACCTACTTTGGCCAAAAATTTTAATATGTAATTCAGTTATTTCGACGCATTATTTTAATAAACCATGCGCGTGTGCATGTTTCAAAATTTACATGTCTGTAAATGCTGTTATTCTACAAAAAATCTCAACTAATTGTCCTGAAGATGGTTAAAATTATAACCGAAAGCTTGACAAATTAAAAAGAGTGTATTACACTGAAGCCTACAAATTGACTGTCAAACCCACTATCCAGTTTCCTTAACTAATTACAGTCGTAATTACCTATCACCTATATATATATATATATATATATATATATATATATATATATATATATATATATATATATATATATATATACAGTGTGTCCCATTTAGAGGTGCCACCATTGGGATCTCGAGAACTGTAAGAGATACGATGATGGTTAAATGGAACTTTTTATGCGCCTTTGGGAGGCCATCTCAGATGTGCTTTTATTTTTTCAAAAATTCTCATAGGGCACTAGATAATGACGAAAAACTGAATATTGTTGATTTTTTCTTTTTCAAATAACTTCTAAACTATTAATAATTGAGAAAAAAGTTTCGAATATAAAAGATAGATATTTTTATTAACTAACCAGTGGCGTACGAAATAAATTTTTATATCTGTAAATTTTTGAGATATAACACAAACTTATATTTTTTTAAATGGAACCCATATCTGATTTTAGTCTCAAAAAAATTAATATTTTTTTCTATTTTCAACGATGTAAGGGTTATTATGTTTTATATTTGTTTTGCCTTCAAAAATGATTATTTTTTCCTTATTTTGTATTAAATTTACAATTATTTTGAAAATATTGGTAGATATCTATTTGGAAATACTCTTTGTATTTAAATAATTTATTTCCTTAAAAATATTTGCTCAAAATTCGTATCAAATTAATTTTTTTATTTTGTATCAGGTCGCCCTTGGCACATCATAGTGTAATTTGTAATTATGAGACTAGAATGAAAATATTAAGTAATAAAGGCATAAAACAAATTATTTTGATCAAATCCAATATAATTAATAAAAATAATAATGTTTTTCTGGGAAATAATTAGAAAATTCAGGAAAATAAAGAGAAAAATTAAATTTTAGGAGCAAAATAAATATAAAACATAATAACCCTTACACCATTGAAAAGAGAAAAAAATATTGATTTTTTTGAGACTAAAATCAGATATGGGTTCCATTTAAAAAAATATAAGTTTGTGTTATATCTCGAAAATTTACGGATATGAAAATTTATTTCGTACGCCACTGGTTAGTTAATAAAAATATCTATCTTTTATATTTGAAACGTTTTTCTCAATTACTAATATTTTAGAAGTTATTTGAGAAAGAAAAAATCAACAATATTTAGTTTTTCGTCATTATCTAGTGTCCTATGAGAATTTTTGGAAAAACAAAAGCACATCGGAGATGACCTCCCAAAGGTGCACAAAAAGTTCCATTTAACCGACATCGTATCTCTTATAGTTCTCGAGATCCCAATGGTGGCACCTCTAAATGGGACACACTGTATATATATATATACACGGACATCATTATGAAAAATTTTAAAATCGGATTCTAGGGACCTTAAAACGTGGTCGTTTACCAATTAAGGACGAACATAATTATGAGTGACTGAAGAGAGAGAGGGGCGCAGGACAGATTTGTACGGAGACAACATTTCCGTTAAACAGTATTTACTTACAATGAAAAAAATAATAACTGAAATTAGTAGTATTAGATGGTGTTTTTGACGATGAAAAGTTGAAGTTTCTTTACTCTTGAAGAAAGAGCATGTCACATTTGAATGAATAATGGATGTCCGTACATTGTACAATATCTTGGATAATCTAGCGTCCAAAATACTGAATATTCTCCACAATTAAAAAAAAGCATTCTCAAATATTTTTCTTTTAAACAGCACAAAAAATCTCATTAAATGGTAATGACAGCTCTTACATGTAGTTACAGTTAAAAATAGGACACAATTTATATACTCAAAATAAATTTCACGCTGTCTAAGGATCTATAAATTAAAAAAAATAAAGTATAATACATTTCCAATTTATTTCATACACCCTATGCTTTTCAAATTGAAATAAAATTAATGAATTAAGCCAAATTATTACACAAACCGGTCATGCCTGACGCCTCCCATGTGACACAAGAAACAAGAAAACACCTACATCAGCCATCCGCGTCGACTGTCGTTTTTTCTACAGCGGTTCAGTTATGTGACACATGCTTCAGTGGTTTAGTTCCGGTGAGCGCCACTGATCTCGCGTGTCGCTACTGTTTTTGTTCAATTGTCAATTGTTTCTTGTTTGACCAGTGGTGTACCCTGAAATTTTTGCACTTTTTTTTAAATATGTACACATATACATTTTCTAAAATAAATAGGTTACTGTGTAGCTATTTTTTATTTAAGAAAAAAAAAATAATGGAAAATATATGTACATTACCACTTAATGTTAATTTCAAACTTGAATATTGGGATCTTTTCTTTGAAGCTTAAAAATTATCGAATAATATTACATTATTTTTTTACACCTATGCTTACTTATTAAGTATATTATGTCATTTGTATGACATAGATTTCCTTTTCATTTCGATACAGATTATCGTTATGATACAGATGAATTTTATAACCAATTCATTAGTTTATAGTTTATTTTTTTAATTATTGTGAATAGTAGTTGCATTATGTAGGTACTATTTTAATACACTTTGGACATAATAATATAAATATTTTTTTTAGATTGGGGTATGATTTATTTCAGTTTAGATTACGTTATTTATACTAGTTTAGATTGTTTTTTTTAAGTTAATAAATAACAGCGTTTTTAAAATAGTTTGACGTGTTAAAAATATTTGTTGTTTTTATTTTGTTTTTCTTTTTACCTCTCGCTAACAGAGGTATTGGATTCATGCTAAAATTCGCATATCCATATTTTATTGAATAAGCACTATTTAAGGTCCCTAGAATCCAATTATAACATTTTTAAAATGATGTCTCTATGTGTGTGGATGTGCATATGTGTGTGTGTGTGTATGTATGTCTGGATGTTGTAGACACGATTCCTCAAAAACTATAAGACTTAAAAAATATTTAACTGCAGTTTCCTCAATCTGACATTCCTGGGAAGAGCTGAAAAGGTTTAGGTAACAATTGAACAACCGAAAATAGTAGTTTCTTAGAAAAATTCTTCTAAATATAATTTTTTGGGAGTTTTTTTTTATTTAAATATTGAAGAACATAAAATTCTCCATCTAATACACTTAAAAATTTTATTATATCTTGTATAGATTTAGAGATAAATACACTATAATTTATAGAGTAAACTAATCGCAGAGGCTAAGGCACTAAGGAAACCAGTTGACAAATTCCAATGTTTATAACATAGTTTGTAAATGACACATGTTATTGTCAAATATCAACAGTTTTAGTGACATTCTGATAGCTTCTTCTGGGAAGTTTATTTAATTTTTCTTATTGTTTTATTAATTAAATATTTGAAATTATAGGTAAAATTGTGGTAAAATTCATATATCCATCAGAAATACCGCCAATCTGGTTAATGAATTGGAACAATCTCTGACATTTAGAAACTTCTTCATACAATGAAAAATAGATATAATTAGAATTATATGTGTGCAGAAGACATGTTAAATACAATAAAAAACAATATTTGTGCAAAGTTCTGTAATATTTTGTTATAAAACGACGGTTCGAAAGCGAAGTGCAATAAAATACTTATATAGCCTAATATGGAAATGGCGAGAGGTCTTGTGCTGGCCACAACAGATTTTTTAATATTGACTTATTAACGAGCTAAGAAATAGGGTCATTTCACTGCTAGTTTTCTCACCAGAAAAATCACAAAAAATCTGCGCAATATATATTACTTTTTTTAATCCCAAATTAATTGTCACCAGCACGACACCCGTTGATGCACATACCATAGACGAATCGTTGTAACTGAAATCCATTTTTTGTGATAATCACATTCATGATACACTACAAATAAGCTTTATTATATAATAATATTGGATTCACCATGTATTCATTGTTTTATATTATGTTCGAATGAATCTAACCTCAAATCATAGGTCAAATAACGCAAAGTAAACGGAAATGAACTATCGAGTTTCAGAAGCACTAACTGTTCTATTTATAAGTACTTTATCATAAATGTGAATTTATGGGGCCAACTATAATTATTATAAATAAAAAGGATGAAATTTATATATTATCACTCATATTATGAATTTTGATATTTAGCGATTTCTCAGAAAAGACTGAGAAATTACCGGTCACTTGGCAACACTCTCGTGCGTTATAATTCACTAGTGTGTCTTGCGATTTTTAGGATACATGAACGATATTGTTAATTTTCGCAGCTAGGTAACCGTGTGGAAACAATATGTTTCTTATGCGGTTGCGTGAAAAAATATTTTTCTACACTCTATATACAAAGTAGGCAATTGTGCTCGCTTTTATCAACGCAAAATGTCACTTTGTCACTCATACAAAGTAGAAAAAAATGCTCGCTATCCGAATTTCTAACTATATAAAATGTTGAGAAATGTCACTTGTCTACATTCATAATGGGAACGTTTAGTCAGGAACTAATGGCGCTCTAGTTACTTACACATTTACCACCTGCACAAGTAAATCTGACATATGACTGCTCTGGCGGTATATTAGATAACCAAACAAAATGCCATATTGCTGTGTAAAGGAATACAGAAATAAAATGGGGCATTCATTTACAAAAACGAAAGTAAAAAATGCTTAGATTAGATGGAAGCAATAGCTCAAGAAGAATGGAAAATAATGATAAATTAAAATTTAAAAATATAATCGTTATTTATTGAGTACTGTAAGTACAAAGTGCACATTTTATTATTTATGTTATAGTGGAGGACCCCATTGCGACAACTGTAGAAAATTCTTGTGTTTCAAGAGTAAATGGACACTGTCGATTTCGAAAGAATGCCGCGCGAAATAGGAACCCGGCAACAACCTCTCAATCGACAATATTCCATTTTGCTCTCTTAATACATAAATATTAAATAGCTATATACGAAAATATGTCATTGTTTTGTTGACAGTTAGTTATAGTTAAAATCAAGTGAGGGTTACAATAGATAGCGGGTTGAATTATTTTCATTAGGTATCTAGGACAAAAAAGTAAATTCGTTATAAAGGATATGTAAAGCACTGCTACCTTTATAAATAATTTATATTTATTTATTTATTTATTTATTAATCTGAACCAACAGGATATTAAATCCCAATTACGGGTCGATTTTAACATATTTAACAATAAATTGTCACAAGAAAGACAAGAATTTTTCTAAATAGTTACATATAAATACAAATTATACATCTAAACAATAAATTTGATTCGCATTGGTATTCTCGATTATGTATATACTTAAAATTGATAATACCTATATAATTCACATTTAACTTTGTTAAACAAGTCGCCAAAAATGTTAACGGAACAGGGAAGTGAATTAAAATATGAGCAAAGCATTTTAATCGGAGATCTTAGTTCATAGTTCGTGCGTGGATATCACAATAAAAAGTTTGTAAATTGCGTGAAGCGATTCGAGGAATAGTAAAAGGTATTAAACTAAGGGTGATGGGATCATTGATTTCATTGTGAAGTATTTTATATAAATAAATGCATGATTGTATTTTTCGACGGGTATGAAGAGATACAAGTTGTAGTTCTCGGTATAAGACATTAAAATCAGAATCAAGGCCTGGATATTGTTTGTTAAGTTTGAAATAACAATATCTAGTGAATTTTCGTTGAATAGATTCAATTATATTTATATATTTATTATAAATGGGATTCCAAACTTGAAAGCAATATTCAAGCTTAGATCTGACAAACGCAAAATATAACCTTTTAATTGTAGAGATTCTAGAGAAGCATTGTGTAGAACGCATTATGAACCCCAAGTTCTTGTAGGAGGATTATACAATATAATGTATGTGATAATTTTTCATCAAATATAACTCCTAGGTCTTTGAATTGTTTAATTCTTTCAAGAGTGAAATTATTGATTTTATATTCATAAGTATAAACAATTTTTTTAACAAAATAACTCATTATTTTGCATTTGCTGTAATTTAAAAAGAGGTTAGAGGATAAAGACCAGGACAAAATTTTATCAACATCACTTTGCAACAACAATGCTTCTTCAGTAGAATTAATTGTTTTGAATAATTTTATATCGTCCGCGTATAAAAGAATTTTAGAATGCTCAACCTTATCGACAATGTCATTTATGAAAAGTAAAAAAAGGAGTGGTCCTTAGTTTCGCCCCTGAGGCACACCTGAAGTAGCAATAAACGAGTTAGATTTGAAATTGTTATAGTGAACAGTCATATTACGTTTGGAAAGATAAGAAGAGAAATATTGAAGAAGATCATGAGATAAATGAAAGTAAACATTTAATTTGTGAAGGAGTACCTTATGATTAATACGACCAAATGCTTTTGAAAAATCGGTGTATACTACATCAACTTGATTGTTGTCGTGTAAGGAGTTTAGGGTATATTCGGTAAAGTTCATCAGATTTGTTGTAGTTGATCTGCCTTTCATGAACCCATGTTGGTGAATAGAGATGTGGTTTTGCACTGAACTATAAATATATTTATATAGTATATATTCCAGTACTTTGGTAATATTTGAAAGGATAGATATAGGGCGGTAGTTCGAAATGTTATTCATATCACCAGATTTAAAAATTGTTGTGACGAGGGACTGTTTAAGGCAAGAAGGAAATATAATATATTATGTTTGGAAATGGAGAGATTAAACAAATAATGAAGTGGTTTAATGAAAATGTCAATACATCCTTTAATTATGTAGGCTGGTAGATTGTCTGGTCCAGGATTACGCGAAGGTTTAAGTGCTTTTACAGCACATAATATATCATCTTCAGATGTATATATATATATATATATATATATATATTATATATATATATATATATATATATATATATATATATATGTAATATTTACGATAGCATTACTATTATGCACTGGTTCATCATCATCATGAAAGGGATCATTGGAGTACACACTATAAAAGAAGTCAGCAAAACCTTGAACAATATCAGCAGTATTTCTGTAAGTTTTATCTTTTAATTGCATTGTACCTGGTATTCGAGAGGTTTGTTTTTTACTATTAATAAAACTCCAAAATTTGTTTGGATCATTCGTAAAATTGTCTTCAATGTTAGATAAATACCTGGCATGTTCAATTTTTATATCATTTTTAATTAAAGCTCGTAATGGATTAAATTCATACAAATGATCAATGTTTTTTTTCAATTTTATGGAGTCTATGATAATAAGCTATGGATTCATAGAGATAACTTAATTGTTGGTGACTGATAGGTGGAGGACAATAAAAGACAATAACATAAGTATAGGTATTAGACAGATATGTAAAAAAGCCAAATATACTTAATTTCATTTCTTGTAAAATGATATACTAGGAATTGCGAAAATTCCATATGTACCTCTAGTCGTACGTCCAATTTTCCGTCTCAAATTCTTGTAATACCTCGGCCCTGCCCTACGGACCTTGTTTGCAAACTTCATTCTCGATCGAAAGACTGCACCTAAGGTTTTTCTATTTCTTCAACTAAAAAATTCAACAATGATGACCCACTTATTTTGGTTACTCGTTATGTGTAGAATAAACATTTAATCAATTGATACGCCACTGGTTCCGATCATTTATGTGTTTAATGGAATTCACTCTTTAGTTTTTGTTGCTTTTCCATGTAAAGGATAAATTGAATATTTCTTCTTAATAATAATGAAACTCAGAAATTTCCCTAATTTTCACAATGTAGATTATTTATGGGTAGCAAGTACAAAAAAAAAAAAACATTAAAATTAATTTAGGGCTATCAAGGATATGTAAAAAAACTTTTTATATAAAGTTTACTAAAATTATTTTAAGATTTATGAATTTTTAAAATTTTTAAGAATAATAATATGTAAGTCGCTCATTTTTTACAACTATTAGTTGAGTTTAGTTACTTATTCAGGTTTGAATAAAGCTAAGCAATCAATGAGAGAGAAAGAGATACTTTAATAGAAGAACAGGGTATTAATAAACAATGTAGCATGGTTTATGACTATAATTTTGTGGCATTTAAAACTTATAATGAGTTTTAATTTGATTTCAATACGTACTCTATAAAACGTTAAAACCCTCACTCACAACTTCATCTATTGACTCGCAATATCGTTAGTCAGACCTGCTAGTGTCAGATATTTTCGATGTTTATATTTTAATAAAAATTACAACTATTAAACATTATAACATGGGCGTATTTGTATTAAAATATCAACGTACAATATTCAACACGTAAACAGTAACGTGTGTCTATGGGACTAAAAGTGTCACGTACATGTATGCACATTAGGACTAGGACTTAGAACTGAGTATTTAGTTAAAAAGGAAAAACCCACCCACCTGGACCAAATGGAATACGGGTCGGAGTCAATATTTCACCTATAAGAACCATGAGACTCATAAGACCCATAAGGCTCGTAAGACCCATAAAAACTGTAAGAACCGTACGACCCGTAAGAACCGCATGACCATACTTGTCGTTATGTGTGAAGCGGTGACTGTCTGTATTAAGGGGCATACTTCGACTGATTTAAACAATATCTCATTATTGAATTGAAATATACACATTTAAATTATTCATAATGGTGTTTGTCTTACAAATTGAGATTTTTTACTTCTCCTATTATTGTACAAGTTACTAATTTAAGTTTTAAAATTAATTGTATTGTGTGAATATTTAATCAAATAAATAAACTAAATTAAATAAACTTGTTATTCAACGGTTTGATATTTAAACAGAAAATTAGTAATGTAATAATATGTCTCACGTATCTTACATATTATACTGTTCTTATAGATATTTCGTTCATATGGGTATTACGGGTCTTATGGGTGAAGAATCGACTCCGACCCGTATACCCAGTAGTGGTAGCACGCACTTTAGAATTCTATCAAAAGAGGCATTTGTTTTCGCTTTTCGCCACGAAGCGAAAATTTGGTAGCATGCGTGTATCAAAATATTAGCCTGCAAGCGTACGACTCGAGGCGAAAGTGCCAAAGTAACGTCATTATTTTGTCACAATTCTATTCGAAGCCAATTTACATATAATTTATACATTTATTATATATAACTGTCATAATATTTTTTATTTTGATAGTATAAAATCCAATAATTTCTGAATTAAAAAACGAATATAGAATTCTAAAGTGCATGCTACCAAGATTCGTAAAAGTAAAATCGTATTCGCCTGCTTTCTATGTGCGTGCTACCACTACTGAAATACGGGTGAGCAAGTGGTCTGTTGGATTCACCGGTATTCCGAGCACTAATGCACATGAAATGTGTGTGCGTTCATGAGTGTACGTTGACGTCCGAACGTATGTGCCGTCGACGAACATTTCTTGCACGGACTTTTTCAGTGAGGGAGGTAGTTATTATTTTTATTGACAATCGGTTAGGAATATGACGATTTCCGACTTTTAAAAAGTTGGGAAGGTATTTATTGTTAACCTCATTTTCCAAGAGATCGGAAAGTATAGCGTGAGTATAGCTGAGGTTGGAAAGTTGACACTTTCCAGCCTGTCACATCCCAACTTCGGGGCTATTTCCCATTCCCACTCTGAGAGATCAGTGACTCGTAAACAAAGCTTCTGTAACAAACCAGGTTTGTTTGAATATTTCGCTTTAACAAAATTATTTGTAATGTATGTCAATTTAACACAAGGAAGTGTTCTTGGCCCCCTACTCTTCCTCTTATATATTAATGACCTTCCAAATATGTTTAAAAATGTTGATATTTGTTTATTTGCTGATGATACATCCCTTATCGTCTCTGCTTTGAGCGTACCAGAACTTAATAATAAAATACAAGAACGTGTCAATATCATGAATTCTTGGTGTAAAGATAATGCTGTAGTCCTAAATGCTGACAAAACACAGTTAGTACAGTTTATGTTAAGGGGTAATACTTTTAATATTTCAGCCCAATTTGATAATATCACAATCAGTCCAATAGTCTCAACTAAAACCTTAGTGATTCATGTAGACTATAATTTTCAATGGGTTCATTACACCCAGTATCTCATAAAAAGACTTAACTCGTCATGTCACGTTATAAGACGCTTGCGAAATTATGTCAATATAGACTTACTTAAACTATACTATTCCGCACATGTCTTTAGTATTTTATCTTACTGCATAATTTGCTGGGGTAACTCCACACATTCTATCAACGTTTTTAAGGTGCAGAAAAGTATTGCAAGAGCCATGGTTGGATGTACTCCTAATACATCGTGCAGAGATATCTTCCCACACCTTGGATTACTTACCCTTCCTTGAATATATATCTACGAGTGTGCTCTTTTCATAAAAAAAATCCTTCGTCTTTCCTTACAGTCAAACAGGCTACTGGATTGTACAATACTGGTAATGTTAATAATTTATACATTCCAAAATTTAGAACAAGTAACTTTCATGACAATATTTCTTATATGCCAATTAAAATTTATAATAATTTGCCACAGGATCTGAAAGCTATTACTAACATATTTTCTTTCAAATTAAAACTAAAAAATTTTTTGATCGAAAAGTGTTTTTATTCTATTGACGAGTTTTTCAAAAATTAAATATCTTCATGCCACATTTATTTTATTTAACTTTTTTATGTACAAATTTATTTGCTTCATGTTTTTATTATGTAAATATTTTCTCTATTAATTACTTGCTATTTATTTACTGTCTTGTGTACCTTTATATTTATAAATGTATTTATCCTATTTCATTGACAAGCCAATTGTATTACCATGTGAATCTTATGGCAAATAAATATTATTATTATTATTATTATTATTATTATTTTGGGTATGCGCGAGAGTATTGTATTATTTGATATTAATAGAATGTTAAATATAATTACAGGATAGTCAATTAGATGCAGATTCCATTAGTATCCGATTCGATTCTACCTAGTTGAAGATGCGACTCTAGATCTTTAGGGGTAGTTTACCCTTGAGTATATGTAATGATATTTTAAAAAAATGAAGCTTACAATGTTTTACTCGAAAAACTAAAATGTGTGCAACCTGATGCAACAAAAGATATAGTAATACGAAAAAATATTATCGGATTCCTCTCTTAATTCTTCAAATATGTTGAGGTGTAAACTGTTTCCTTTTTAGTAGCCATTCTTTACTCCGTTTATTAGGGCGCCTTTTATTTGTTTTATTATTTTTCTTTAACTTTAACAATAACCGCGCACGCCACTGTCATCAATTACAAATCGTCCTACATTGTAATACGGTAGTACAGCAAAGAATGATTGCACGTGTGTGGTCGCCTGCGTTTATGATTGCGCGATGATGTTTTAAAACATCTAATTGCGTTTGTGGAAGTATGGTGTCATACGTTGATGTTCGAACAAATACGTCCGTGTATTGCCCGCTATAGGTAAGTTTTTTATACATCAAAAGTTTAGCACTAAATTTCAGCATATGTTAAAATAACGTCACTGATGAATGTTCAATGCAAGTGATTAAGAATGATTATACAAACGGCTGTGATGAAATGCTGTGTAATATAAGGATACAAGCGAGTTTGTGTTCCGTAAATTGTCAAATTCTTCAGATTCCTTTGCAGACGACAAGCGTGAAAATTCGAACAAGGTGTGATGTAGAATTATTTTTTGCATTAATTGACAAAAACAAAACTTATGCAAAAACTCCATAATAATCAAATCTAAGGTCAGCATAGCTGAATTTAAACAACAATGATATGAAAACATATGATTCCTTCCACCACCGTTACATCGGTTCCATCAACTCTCAAGTACAATGGGGTACGTTGTATGTGCTATGTCGTAAAATATAGATATAACTAACCATTATAATTTCTCATTATAATACGAGTAATAAAATTAAACGTTATTTTGTAATAATATGGATATTTGCAATTGAATGTTTTGGAGAAGGGATATGATGACGTGAGTATGGCTGGGGATTTACATCTAGCGGTGACACTGTGTGTCTCGCTCGGGTCCTGGTAACATCACTATCCCTCTTCTCCAAAACTATTATTATTTCTAGAAAAAATGAAAATTTAGTTACATACCTCATTAAACCAATGAAAGCCTGATGAATAAAGGTCTGAATTTAGAATCGATACAATAGATTTAATTTATTTTTTAGGGCGGAATAAAAAAATCCGATTGATGATTGATGTAATACAGAGTGATCAAAAAGAAATGATGCGGTTGGCAATACAATTCTGCAAAGATCCCCAGAATTTATGGAAATCGTTTTATTCTACAGTTTACATAACACCAGGTGAAAGGGGAATAGTATATTGTATAACTAGTGCTGAAAGTTGGATATTTCACACGAGCGTGAAGTTTGAGCCACGAGCCGAAGGCGAGTGGTTTAATCACGTGAGGGTGAAATACCCTTTCAGTACGTGTTGTATACGATATTTTTACATAAAAATATTAAAACAGATTATGTTAACATCATTACTATCAGAATTCACCAAAAATTTTGTTAAAATCTGATAATTCAGGGTCCAACCTTCTTAATCCGTGTAAATTCAGCAAATTATTTGCAACTGTCAAATTTTTAAATACAATTTTTTAGTTTAGTTCGCTCAGTTATCGCAGCGTGTGTAAAATCATTTCACACAGTTGCAGACGCATCTGATTGGCTTACGAGAATTCATTTCACACACCTTTGCTAGTGATGTGCAATGACCAACTTCCAGTAATAGTTTAGCGTGTGAATTTATGTACTTTTTGTAAAGGTCGTCGGAAAATACTATTTTACATTTTGACAATCAATACACATAAGTTATGTCAGAGCAGGTGCCTGACAGCTAGTAATTATGATTGTGAGTAATAGAAATGCTTTAGATTATTGCTTATGGGTAATGTAAGAAATAAAAGTACGTGGGTACGGGAAACAACAACCATTTTAATAAAAAATTGTAAATATGCCCAAATTTAAATTATGAAATGTCACTGTCAACAACAGGAAACCAATTTTTTGTATCAGAGTTACCAATTTCAAGTAATTTTTTGTTATTGCCAACTGAATCAGTTCTTTTTGATCACTCTTTAGTATTAACATGCATTGTAGGTATGTATGTACGTTCATGAATAAAAAAAAACGTCATATTTTTTTCAGTGTCCGGAGTTACAAAAAAGTTATATTTTAATAATATAAAAACATTTTCAATAAATTTGATGAAGTTCATATACTTCATATCAATTTTTACGATTTGTACATGTTATAATAGCTATTTAAGTGTTTAGTTGCAAAATAGTTGGTTTTTGTAATTTCGTTTAGTTTCAATATCTATTAATTAATAAATTATTATTATTACATAGATTGACGTTAGTTTGCATTAGTGTAAAAAAGCTACAGACTATCTCTGATTGATTTATTTGGCCATTGTAAGGCACTAATGCTTTAAACTGATAGGTGAACGTATTAGTTTGAAAAAGAATGTAAAAAAAAAATTAATGCTACCTACAAAAACTGTTTTATTTATAAATAATTAGAAATGCATAAAATAAAAGAAATAATAAACGTTTGAAAGAAATTCGTAAAGCTTAAATACCACAATTACTTAATATTTGTAATATTTCAGTTAAGGGAACGAAAGTTGCAATGTAATGGTTGAATTGCATTAAATGAAGTTTGTAATAGAGAAATAAAATATTGAAAACGTCGGTACAATGCAGTTTCACCCCAAAGTAAACGTAGCATACAAAATAATACTCGTATAAACGAAAATTAAATTTAGAAACGGTTGACTCATCTCCCATTACTGGTCACATTGCAAATTACAACGGACGCTATTCAACAATCCTTTCATTTCCTGTCCCCTTTCTCATCCTGGCTTCGCGATTGTTGTGTTGTAGTAGAGATTTCACCCTGGACGCTTTAATTCAGCTGTTTCCCGCAGCGGGAGATGTCGCCAGTGTCGCTCTCGTTGCCTTATTGCCGCACAGTGACTGCGCAGATTCTCTCTGTTTTTTACAATGGCGACACGCTTTATAATTCAATGATATATAATTGTGCGTTCGTGTAAATAAAATTAAAAAAAGATGTGGATCTGAAGCTACGCTGTAACAATGAAATGGTGGAGTCACTGTGTGGTCGCCATGTTGTTACAGCATTGGAAGGCAGTCAGAGAGAAATGGCTGCAACAGAGTCGTTATGTATTGTTTATCATTTCCTTCAAGCAACCTTATTATGATACGTGTGGAGTGCGCTAAAATTCTTTGCGCAAAAGGGATAATGTTCCTCTTATAGCTCTGTTCGTTGGATCTTATCACTTTTATTATAAAACATATAATTGCATGTGTGTAAAGCAAATAAAAAATCTAAAGTGACCAGCAATATAGTGGCATGTATCATAGTTGGTGAATAATATTAAATCTTATATACATATTCGTAATCCTTGCATTCCGGCAAATTTTTCCTCTCGTAAAAAAGTAACTTTTCTCACGAGTTGCATAGGTACATTTTTTCTACAATAAAAGCGTTAATAAAGTGCCATAGCTTTTCATTTTTTCGTTCATTTCCGTTAGAAAAGTGTTGATTTTATTGCATAAAAAAAACATTAAAACGTATTTGAATAAAAAATTGCATAGTTTTTAACGGACTTGTTATTTATGCAAAATAAGAAAAAAGTATTGTCTTATTTCACGAATAGGCCAGTACGTCAAATTTTATGAGTGAAATAAATACTTATTACTCCAGTTGCATACATTTTTTTACCTCTACAATAAAAGCATGAAAAAAGTGCCACAGTGTTTTATTTTTTCACCAGAATATGATAAAGAAAGCATTATTTTTTTACCCTTTTATTTTGTAAAAAATACATACTTCATGAATCCATTTTAATGAAAACTTGCATTTTTTCTAACGGGCGTAAAATAATATAATTAATTATGTTACAATTTACCAAACATATACCTATGTTTAATGATAAAATAAATATCATCTATTTTCATTTATAGACAATTTTTTACCACAATATACTTTTAGTAGCATACCAAAAAAATTTATTACCTATGTCAACATAATTTTCAAATCTTTTTTTTAAAATTTTGTGTATTGATCGTGCAAAAAAACGTAATAAGCATTGCGGTCAGTAAGTGCTCTTCTACCGGTATCGGATTATTGGAGAATGGAGATCTCGAATCTCGGCTTGGTCTCGATTTCCAAAATTATTCTCAACTGGTAGGAAGCACTAACTGTTCCTAATACTTAAATAACTATTTTGAGGCAAGTTTTTCTCTTATTGAAGCAAAACTGGTTATATATCCCGAAGTATTTTTCTATACTCATATAATTACTTTTACTAATTAATTATAGTCCAGTCATTAGGTAGAAAAATAAAAGTTTATTCCACAAAAGGTAGGGTATATTTGATATATTATATATTTAGGGGTCCTAATAAAAAATGTAAGTTTTTCCCCTCGGGGGCCTTCAGGAAGCACCGCCAACTTGGGAAAAATGGCTAAAAACATAAATTTTCGGAAATTTTTGACATGTTATTCAGCGCATATTTGGATAGGATTCCGTTTAAAAGTTTTTTTTTTTGTAATTACTCTGAAGTAAAATCATAAAGTTCCTGGACTATAAAAGTCTTTAGAATGAAAATAAAACAATAAACAATAATTCATATATATGTATAGTAGTTAAATAATAATAAGTAATTTGTAACAAAAATTAAAAAATATAATAGAATATGATCTAAATGAAGCATTAGTGAAATTTTCAAAAATTTGCTCTGTTTGAAGCGCTGTAGCTCGATATCTATTGGTTGCAGAACAAAATATTTTTGATGAAAGTTGTAAGAAATTTAATTCTCAACAAATTCAAAAATAACTATTTTTGCCCTAGTGCAAATAGATGAAGATATTTAGAAAAAACCGCTTGCGCCTTTTTTACCAAGTTGGCGGTGCTTCCCGAAGGCCCCCGAGGGAAAAAACTTGCATTTTTTATTAGGACCCCTAAATATATAATATATCCAAAAATATCCGATCTTTTGCAGGGTAAATCTAGCTAATGATTGGACTATTAGTACAATGTAAGATTATAGTCCAATGTGAATTTTACTTTAGCATCTTTGACTAATTGTCTTCATTCGTCTTTCAGTTCTTCACATTCATCGCCTTTCAATCTTGTGTGACCCGGTCTTTTCATCTGTGGGTCGGCCTCTTCGTCGTTTACTGTATATTCTTCCAGTCATTATTCTTTTTGGAAGCCAGTTATTTGCGTGCTTTTATTAATTTAAATAATAGGAAATGAATAACTTTGTAAATAGTGCTTCCAGTGTCATTGAAAGTTTCTGAGTGTAAATATCCATAGAACTGGTTCCGCATCCCCTAATCCCGGTCCTGTGACAGGGAATTCTAGTCAAGGCAGGCGGTGACTTGCAGAACGTTGAGAACATGTCCAATTCCAGCGCAGGAGTCCAGAGTCGCTTCGGGCTGAAGCCAACCGGACTCGCTCTCGCTCCGGGTGATGGATGGATATCTCCAAGCGTCGTCGGTTGCCGCACGGAGGAGGGCTAATATATGAGACCCGTGTGGCAAACCTGATATTCTATTGTATGCTGGCAAATAACTTTAAAATTTATGCTGTTTTCAATTATTTCAATTAAATTAAACATATTACCTTACTTTTTTCATAGAGTTTTTGAGTAGCGAGATTTATTACAATTAATTATTTTATATGTTATAAAGGGTGATTTAGGACTAACGTTTCAAACTTTAACAGCTTATTCCTGAGGTCTTTTTAAGCAAAAAAAAGTTATATGAACATAGGTCCTATCTCTTCTAGTTTCCAAAATACAAGAGGTTAAAGTTTTATAAAAAAGCCCAAAATTTTCAAATTTGTGTAATCAAGATACTTTTAAAAAAGAAGAGTATTATTGTAAAGTCATACCTAATTTATACTAATTAAAAATTATTATACCTTTGTTTGTGTAATAATTTTGAGCATTTACTATAAAATATTTCTAATTTGTTATCATCATTACCGATATCTGTGATAAAGCAGATTGGCACACTCAGAAATGGGTAATATGCCGTGATGATATATTTATTTATTTCATTTGTTGTTTCATTTCATATTGTGTTTGGTATCTATTCTAAGTGTTATGTTGTTCTGTATTTAGAATTTGTTTATCTGTCCATTTAATTGCGTCTCTTGTGTTTTGTTGTCTTAATTATGTTCTTTCCATATTTTTGAGCAATACGCGTTTATTTTAATAAAATAAAAATAATTATGAAAAATAAAGTTTCACTTTTCAATAAAACTCTTCTTTTTTCAGAAGTATCTTGATTACAAAAATTTGAAAATTTTGGGCTTTTTTTTATAAAACTTTAACGTCTTGTATTTTGGTAAGTAGAAGAAATAGGACTTATGTTCATATAGCATTTTTTGCTTAAAATGACATCAGGGATAAGCTGTCAAAGTTTGTAACATTAGTCCTGAATCACCTTGTATACTTTACAAATTACCGTGGGATGTTATACCGTATTGCAATCATTTTAGTTATGTAATGATCTTGTTAGCCCAATGAATGCTTTAATGAAATTATTATCACATTAGTGCAGTAATGAAACTCACAAAACCAATAATTGATATTTACACACCAAGTGAGCTAAGGTAATGTTTATTCATGAGAAGAAAGTTTAGATGACGAGCCCGTAAGGGCGAGTGAGTTAATTTCTTCGAGTGAATAAACATCCTTAGCTCACGTGGTTTATACAATATTTTATTCAATTTTGTCGAAATAGTAATAAAAACCATTAAAATATTTAATTTTGACAAAACAAAAAACTAATCAGTTAGTAGACTGTGCATGACAATCGTTGATGATAGATGTCAAGTCATCTATTTAAAAAGCTTTATTGTCTGTCATTTGTGTCGTGAAAAATAATGAAAATGGCTGATAATGTCTGATAAATACTATGGTAAGTGTTAATTTCGGGCCTGATATTATTTTAAATGCATTATTTGTTGCAGAGTGAATTAAAAAAAATGTGAGAGTGATTTAATAGATATTTACACACCAAGTGAGCTAAGGTAATGTTTATCCATGAGAAGAAAGTTTAGCTCACGAGCCCGTAAGGGCGAGTGAGTTAATTTCTTCGAGTGAATAAACATTCTTAGCTCACGTGGTTTGTACAATATTTTATTCAATAATAATAAAAATCATTATAATATTTAATTTTGACAAAATAAAAAACTGAACAGTTAGAAGGCTGAGCATGACAATCGTCGCTGATAGACGTCAAGTCATGTATTTAAAAAGCTTCATTGTCTGTCATTTATGTCGTAAAAAATAATGAAAAGGGCTGATAATATCTGATAAATTATGTGGTGAGTCTTATTTTCGTTCTTGATGTTATTATTAAATGCATTTTTTGTTGCAGAGTGAGTTAAAGTTTTGTGAGAGTGATTTAAAAAAAAATTTAATTCACATGTGAAAAAAGTGTTACTTATAGTTGTTGCTATGGAGTTAATAATGACAGTTTAAAACTTCAAAATTGAATAAAAATAATTATTTATTGTTTATAAATATTGACAACACAATTTGAACAATTATACAAATTAAGACCGATAACACTGGCCGTTTTCACTTGTATGCTTGTGCAAATGGAATTGGTTATCGACACGGTGGCATCAGTTTTATCGGATGGAACTGATTATCTTTCTTCCCCAAAATTTGGACAGCAATTTTCTTCTTATTCTCAGCAGAAGTCTGTATATAGCGTTCCGCAACGGAATCAGAATGCCATCCACCGTGCCTTTTTATGTCGCGGAGAACTGCTCCTGCATTTGTCAACAGTGTTGTGGAGGTGCGCCGGAAACACTGACCTGTAAATTCCGCAAAACTGCAATTATTTTCGGCGTACTTCCTATTGTATTTATCCCATTGGTGCAATTTTTAGGACGAAGTTTCATGTAATTTCTGACAATCTGATCTCAATTAATACCATCAATATTTCCAAGCGTTTTAAAATTTCTCTACTTGTATTAGTTTTGGTCAGGGATTTGTTAACTACTGGATGGGGCGAGTGAATCTTTACCATGTACCCGGCCAGATCGACAGAGATAGTCATACATAATTGCGATTTGTTGTCTTTGTTTCCGTTATTTGTCAAATCTTTTGTTTCACAGATTTGACAGATTTTAGGTTATTCTTGATATCATCATTGAAATATAATCAACCTTTGGAAACTTAAATGGCGAATGCCGGGCCTTTGCCACTAGTACTTAATTCCAGTCAATAGATGTCACGAACGTCGCTTTAAGAACTTGCATTTTTTATTACTAAGCAACTATTGGTTCACGTATTTTTTCTGAGGTGGGAAATAAGGATGCGTGGGAAACATTTGAATTTGACTTAAATTTATGAATTTTACATATTTTGAAATGTGTTTTCGATTCTATCACGGTTCTGTATAATTCACTTTGATTATTCATTGTAACATCTGTGTGTCTATTAGGCAAGTTTTTAATGGATCATTGTTTAATTTTAATAAGTTCAGATAAGTAATTCAATTCGTGTTTTGTTAAACCGATACAATAATTTCAATGAAGAAGACAAAAATCTATTTTGAAATTAAAATTTTATTATGTATAAATGAAAAAGGATAATTAAACATTAAATTTGTGGACATGTATTTTAATAGTAAAATAAATTTATATCAACAAACAAAACTACAATATTTTGTATAATATTCAAAAGCAGGTTGCCTAATTTACATTTTAGTTCTATTCCAACCACCAGGTGTAATGTTCAGTGTAAGTATACATAAGTTTCCGGTCTAAAGAGTATTATTTGTCTATAAATATAATTATTTTAATATACGACAATGGTTCGAAAGTGTTGTGTTGAAAATTGTGTATCAAAATATGTGATGAACGGTGCTGTGTCGTTTCAGTAGTAAGTTATCATTAAAATTATGATTTCTTCTAAAAAAAAAATACCTTCTCTCATTGACTTATATGAGTTCTAAATTGGCGTTGCATTGGTTGTATTCGTACTTATTTCACGTTTCATGATGAAATATACTTAAACACAATTAATTTTTGATGTGAATTTGACAGATGTGAATATGACAGATATGAATATCAAATTCACTTGTCTAAAGTGGAATTATCTATAGAGACTGTATATACATAGTGTGGCCAATAGGGGGATCGATTTTGATTGGTCGGCGCGAATTTGCTTAAATATGGCGGATATTATACCGACAAAGTGACATTTTCAGATATGTTAGGTGAATTATACGTGAATTGAAGGTAATTATATTATACTTATATTTTAGATAGTACAAATAATTAAATTACACGTGTATGTATATTTATAACAAAGTAATATATACATATTTTTTAACATCACATCTTTTTTAGGTTAACTGTCAAAATTACTAAAAATGTCTAATATTAAGTTATATATTTTAGATGCCTGGTTGTGTGGCGGTTGGTTGTGAAAACAGTTCTTCGAAAGGATTTAAAATGAAAATAAATATTGTTTCTATTTAATATGCTCTTTCATTAATTGTTTATCGAATTTTGTTTAGTTACACATCATATGAATTCAAATTTCCCGCGCATTTTGCCTAAATATGGCGGCGGTTGGCCACACTATGTATATACAGTCACTATAGAATTATCTATATCTTTCTCACTCGCACTTCCTGTGTTCTCTCTTAATCTAGCCGGGTACATAAGAAATACATATATCGATATACACTTGCTCCATCCTGTAGTTAACAAATCCCTGGTTTTGGTATCCGAAATTATGACTCTAAAACATGTTCCTCATGATATTGCTTATTCTTAGAAATGTTAGCTCCTCTCTTCTGCATTAACCCGCCAAACCAAAAATTATTATACGTTACAACCAATAAAATACATGATTAACCTTCATGCATAAATATTTCTTGTCCCCTACTTCCTGCAAGAATTTAACAGTATCTTCTCTGTTTAGAACTTCAGACTTTTTAGATTTATAACCTTTTGCTTTATTTTTCAAGAAAGGTGTAAAATTGACATATTTTTTTTATATCAATGCGCTTCTTGATCGATATTTCCGTCTTCAGCATTGAGTATTAACACCAAAGGGATGACGGTTTCTGGTTGTCACTTAGTTCTTTAAAATATACTAGTAATGCTTTTTCGCTGTATGTTTTTCAAATTGCACCACTATCATATTTTTTAAAAGCCAATTCATATCTGGCTCCAGATTTTGCTAGGACAAGTCCGGATATTACGTTATTTGCTTCTTCCTCAATACTTACGGGCACATCAGCCTGGCAAACTCATTTTCGAAGAAAATTACAACAAAACGGTTTGACATCAGAATAGTATATTATGTGGCAAGTGTGTGAAGCTGAAATTTGTACATGAGGGTGGAGATTGCGACACGAGCCGAAGGCGAGTGTTGCAAACCACCCGAATGTAAAATAGGCTTCACATACGTGTTACATACTATACTTTTTCTACGACCTTGCAATAAAATATATTTTCTCTTCACATTGTCATTCTTTTAACGTAAAGCCTCTGTATTATCGACTTGTGTAACCATGGTTACCAACGTTACGGTTGTTTAACAGCTTTGTTTTATTAAAATACAATTCAGTTTGTAATATTTAAAATAATGAACGGTGCGTGAAGTAACACTTCACGCACTGTGTGCAAAAAATCAAACTTCACACATAAATATTGATACGTGAAGTACTCACTTCACGCACGGGAGTAGAAAAAAATTTATTTATAGTCAGTTTGTTGTTATTCGGTAACTAAGACACGATCATAGACTACTAAAGGCTCATTCACAGCTACGAAAATAATAAATATAAATAAAATTATAAATAAGATTTTATGGATAGTGTTCACAGCTTCGAAAATAAAACATCAACTGTCATTTAATATATTCATAATTAACAAGCAATAATAACAACTTCATATCTTTTAAAGTATTGTACGAAATCATATGCGATCCTTTGTCCTAAGACAGCTTTTTAAAATTATATTTAAATTGAAATCCTTTTGCCGGAAAATATATTGACAGCTCAAATGACAGTTGTTATGTATGTGCTTATTTTTGTATAAAATATATAACATTTGCAAATCCTTGTGTTTATGTCTTATGTTTAATTTTATTTTCGAGAGCTGTGAACACTTTCATAAGAATCTATTGTTTATATCGTTATTTTTATTTTTATGTATAATTTTATTTTTATTTTCGGAGCTGTGAATGAGGCTTAACACTTCTGTGATTTTCAAACAAATAGGCTCTATATCCTATTGTCCCCTTGATTAAAGTACTATTTTATCAAAGTGCAGCTATTAAAAAAAATAAAACTTTGTACGATTATCGTGGGATACTACATCATTAACGAACAATGTAATTACCCTAACACACCGTGCGGGCTCGTAGGGCAATTCAGGTGCGTTAATAATGTCCATACCCCACATATAACGTAAATAACTATTATTGCTAAATCTATAGAAGATATAATAACTTTTTTTCAGTTGACCGTGTACTAATAAGTTATATTAATGTATAGAAAATCATTCATTAATGCCCTCTATTAATACATGATTTTTTTTTTATTAATAAACGATTTTAGTACGAAACCATAGATACCATATACCATTCCTGAATAATTGTCAATCATAAACACATGAACACATGACCACATAAACACTCCAAACTCCCAAACACACAAAGACATGTGTCCGACCTGACCAATCTAAATTTTTTTGTTATGAAATAAAATTAGATTTAAAATTCAGTAAAATACGGTCAACTGAAAAATATTGTAATTAATACATGATGAAGCTAAAATAGTGACATTTGCGTCATTTGTAGTAGAAGGCTTGGGGAAGAAGCGTGTATTTTGTTTTCATTTATAGTGTACTCCATTTTTGATAAACGTGATCAAGAATGGTAGTCTGCACTTTACGTTGCAGAAATTCAATAGAAATCGACAGTGCTTTAAGTGAAGTTTGCGGTGACTTAACAGTGGAGCGTAGTAAAGTGCCTTGTTCGCCTAATGTTTTCAAGGTTGTCGTATGAGCATCAACGATGATCCAAGACCAGAAAGGCCAAAAACATCAACAGATGAACGAAGTGCGAAACTTGTGGCAGATGATCTAAAAAAAAAAAAAATCATCGTGCGACTTGTGAGAAAATTTCTAAAACCTCAGTTTTCCGAATTCTGACAAATAATTTAAACAAGAGAAAAAAATGTGACCGATGGATCCCTTACAGCTTGGGTGCATCGGGAATGTCATAACCAAAAAATTGGGTCAATACGGTTGGGAACTGTTACCTCATACTCCCTACTGCCCGGACACGAGTCCACCAGACTTCGACCTATTCCTAAAGCTAAACACTCTATGCGTGGACATCGTTTTCCGCCTCTGGAAGAGCTTCATGCTACTGTTACCCAAGCCGTTCGATAGATGAAATGAGATGGTGTTTTTAATGGAATTGTAAAGCTTCCCAGACGTTGGAACTCGGTAATTGGGAAGAAGGGAGACTATATTGAAGGATTATAAAGAGATACTGTATTAAAAATGAACAAGTAAATAAACTAAACATTCTGGTTATCTAATTGTTGCCAAAACCTTATCAGCTCTTCCCATTAATGTCAGATTGAGGAATCCATAGTTAAACATGTTCTAAGTCTTATAGTATTTGTGAAACAATGATTCCAACACACACACACACATACGTATATGAGCCAAAATTTTACATATTATAATGAATACAACATTGTATGGTATTTAGCTTGGAAGAAATAAAAACAATTTTTAATAAATGTAATTATTTTGGACGAAAAATAATATTACTGTAATTTTTATTCGTTTATAAATATTTTAATGCTGGTAGGTCACTTATATTATGTTGTATGAGGGATGAGATACAAAAAAGAGGAGAAATCTTGTCCGTGAAATTGATAAAAATGCGTGTAGACAGCAGCGTGTTTCTCGGATAATTCGGGAAATTGGAATGCCCCCTGTAGTCGCCATATGCGGCGTGCGTGTGTTTTAGGGAACGTCACAAAAATTTATGAACTCACCAGCCGAGGAAATGAAAAACGCTCTATAATTTATTGTTTACATACAGAACTGATAATATTTGTTAATGTTATACATCAAGTAACATGATTACCAAATACAAACAATTCACATTGATGTTATTAAACTCTCAGTGAAATTGTTATATAATAGACTAATTAAAAAATTCATAAATAACATCTTCATGTTTTGGCAACTCATACATGGCTTATTAATGAAAAAATTACTCAATGATTAGATATGTTATTTCATATATCTTTCGGATCAGCCTCAACTTCTAATCCCGAGTGAAATCAACTTTATTATTACTCATCGCTTTTCATCGATAATATTATACGTGATCTTTTATCAAAAAGAAAAAATAATACTAGTAGCTAGTTATACATTTTAATAAGCATTCTCTTCCCTGAGGTTATAATAGAAAATAAAATAATTTTAACAATTATTCATACATATTGCTCGTGAAGTTCATTCATTAGTTTACATCCTGATTATTTTTATACTTATAAAATATATACTTCATAATGAAATAAAATTGTAATCACTGCAATGTTGCATTACGTATTCGTATAAATTTCATTGGGAATGCTTTTCCTGGTGCCAACTTCATAGGTGAATATTATCCTTATATTTTCTATTTCTAATTAAAATTACAGTATTTTTCATTCTTTCTTAAATATGTTTTAAATTATAAAACCTACATAAATGACAATTGCTGAAAAATTTGAAAATTCTACATACATAATTCTTTCGATTACTTTAAATATACACTTAAAATTTACAAAATTTGTGGGCCAAATGAAGGATGATAATACAATAATACACACGTAGTTCGACCGGCATTTATATGGTCATAGTCTAGATTATTCTACCAATAGTAATGCTGCGAGATATCGCATTTTCAAGATCTCATCGTTTATTTCTGGAATTTTCGAGACGAGATTAACCTTATTCTCCTATCGATATTTCGAGAAAAATATATAAAACATTATACATAAATAAATTTATTTTAATTGACTCTTCATTTATATTCATATATCTTTATTTATTTTAGATTTATTGGATTTCAGTAAAAGAAAATGCACAAAAGTGAGTTCTATGGTATACTCTCCACGTCAAGTGCACGCTCAATATGATATATAATTATTATTACCAATATTTGAGAACAAATCAGAGTGTCGCAACGGGTAATAAGCCATAATATTATTGAGTATTTTTTCCCTACTATTTAAACACGAGACTTAGGCTTAGTTGCATAAAACATTGTTAACTTTAATCACGTTGTTAACTTTGATAATGCTTATATTCCAATGTATTTTTGATACGTATTCATGGTTACAGGTTGTAGTTAAACACATGATCAGCTAATAACAACAACGCTTTATGCAACTGGCCCTCTTAGTTATATAATGTTTTAATCCGTGATACTCATTTACGACATACACGTTACTTGCAATGTTAATATATTTACAATTGCTAATTATAAATTCGAAACTCTCGAGTCTAAATCGAGAGAAGGTAAGAAAAAATATGACGAGACGAGATGCAGAGAATTCTCGTCTCAAAAAGTCGAGACGAGACGAGAGTAAATTATTTCTCGCCGTTTCTCGTCTCATTATCTACAGAGACCCTTTACATTTGGCACAATATAATTTTTTTTAATACAGTGCGTACAATAAAACCTACCTTGTAAGACTTTTGCTACAATATTCTAACAAAACAATGTGCAGGTCTTGTGGACTGCCTATTAGAATTAAAGCCATATTTTTACTAATAAAGCCAATGTAACCCAATATTAAATGACGGATTATTTGGATAACATATTTAGTTTTTGAAAGTTTAAAATTTATATTTTAGGTTAGTCGAAAGGAAATTGTAAAATGTTTACCATTTGCATAGGTTTTATAATTTTTTTGTTGAAAATGTAAACCGGCCAAACTATGTACATATTATGAGCCTGAACATGAGTATAACCCGTTAATAATCGCAATGTGCAATAGAATATGTATACCTTCAACCATGAATACAATAGACAAGTAATTATTGTTTATATTAGTTTATATTTTATGTTTTGAAAATAACGATATGAGTTACGAGGAAATAGGATTGTGATCTCGTAAGGTGAATTGCTGGTTTCAACCTTATGAATAAAGTTGAGTATGTTTTTATTTAATTGTAGATATATATTTCTAGTTTTTATGGTATTTAATTGTATTAATTTTATAGCCTTTTTGACTATTTGGTGTTGTATAATTTTATTATGAAAACCGAAACCATTAATTCTATATACATAAACATATGTATCCCCTGCCTATACACACCACACACCAGTGAATATGTATAAATGTTTTCTTACATTTAACTTCTAAAATACATAAATTAATTAGAAATATTAATAATAATAATGTTGCAATTTTTTCAACTGAGTAATACATGGTTAATTTATATTCCCGTTTAAATTACAAAGCAGAGGGTTTGGTTTTCACTTTTATAAAAAAAAGAAAGAAATAAATTAAAACACGTTATAAAAAGATTCTCAAGTTCAATTACCGCATACGAAATTTAGCAATAAATCCAACAAAAGAAACACGAGTGCTGGTCAAACCAATAGTCAGAGCCGAGGCTTTGGCTCATCGCTCGACGGTTCCAATCAAAATTGATCGGCGCGCATCACAAACTGGCCAATCATTGTCCAGCCCAATCAATCATCAGACTTAAATTAATGGACAGGATGAAATTTATAACCAATCCATCGGAACTATTGTTTAAATGACTGCTCGTCACGTGACTGAAACATGCGGCAATCGGTTTGGCGTTATCGCGTCCCCTCCTCACTCCACGCCTGTGGTGTGTTGTGTTGCCCATGAAGAATTGGTCATTTCTTCTAAATGGAATTTGCCTGCAGGATTTTTAATTTTATATAATAGCTATAATTAAAATTAATGAACTCATATGTACTATGATTATTCTTGATGATATTATGAACTAATTTTATGGAACATTTTTGCTCATATTTAATTTAATTAATTATAAATATGTATATACGAACATAATATGGGGTCGCGTGGCTGAATGCATTTTGTGATTGGTTGTGGTTCGAACGGTCTTGTTTTGAATTCAACCAACATCAAACTTAAAAATTATTTTATATGTATTTTCAAATAGTAAAAAAAGTGACTCATGTGATGGTTGCGCAAACACAGCTGTGAGATGATACCTTGTAAACGCCCTCTACGGTACTCACATCGTTATTATCAAAATTTGCAATTAAAAACATATTGTGCAAATTCAGAAATGGATAATAAGTCGTGGTGATATATTGATTTTTTACTTACATTAATAACAATGATAAAACATAGTACTTGCTCTGCTCGTGTCCAAAAAATGTTACTCAAGAGAATTTAAAAAACTTAAATTATATCATATATGAGTAGACTTGCCAGGTTTTATTTGTACAAACCTAGCTCGGAAACTATAAAAATTCTCATAGGTTTCTCGATAATGACGGAAAACTGTTTTTGGTTGAAATTTTCATTATCAAATAACTCTGAAACAATTGGTAATCTAGAAAAATATCTCAAATATAAAAGCTAGGTATTTGTATTGTCCATCCAGCGGCGCACGAAATTAATTTTTTTTATTGGTAAATTTTCGAGATGTTTGATTTTAGTTTCAATATTTATTTTACTTTCTATCTTCTTTCACCTTTAGGTAAGAAAATATTGTCTTTGGTCAAAAAATTCGGTGATAAGTTTTTAATGAATAAGCACGTTGTTGTACTAGTTTTACGATGATGCCTGTATGTGTTTGTGTATCTCTCTCTCTCTCTCTCTCTCTCTCTCTCTCTCTCTCTCTCTCTCTCTCTCTGTGTGTGTGTGTGTGTGTGTGTGTGTGTGTGTGTGTGTGTGTGTGTGTATGTATGTGCGTGTGTGTGAGACTACAATTTCTCCTCCAGTAACACCAGTAGTACAATTTCTTTCGAGCTATTTGAAAATGAAAAATCCGACCAAAATCGGTTTTTGTCATTATCTATTAAAATTTTTGGCAAAATTAAAGAATATCGAAGATGTCTCATTTAACCGAAGTCGTATCTCTTATACGAGTATAGCTTCCGAGATCCCAATGTTGGCCTCAAATCCGGTTACCTGTATATCAAGAATCTATTTTAAATATAAAAATTTAAGGACCAATCAAATGATTTGGCACTAAAATTTATAAAAAAATACAATAGGTAAGTGCTTTGGCCTGTGAATGGCTCATATATAAGAATATGTAAATCAACTAAGTATACTACTTTTCAATTAATACCATCTATTTATTTTTGCGTGATAATAAGAAATACATGAAAAAATAAAATAAAATTATAATGTATTATAACAGAATTTTTACGCTGAGTGGATCATAATTGAGTTAAGTAATAGTTAAATAAACATGTTTTTCTTTTAATTATATTAATTGAATTATATTTTATATATTTGCTTACAACACGATTAAGCAACGAATTCTTAAAACTTTTTACATAAAATAGCATGTCATGTCAACATTTTTCTGTTCACATGCCACATTTAGTTAATATCACAAATACTTTATTAACTACTGACATGACACTTCGATTTAACATGGGAAATTAAAATATTTTGAATATTTGCTTCCCATTAACACTGATTGTTTAAATCTTTGTACACTTGTTTGTGGACATCTTTTACATCATTTTAATAATTAATTGTCCAAAATTAATAAGAAATAATTAAAGAAAATGAAAAAATGTTATAGCAAATTTAAAATAATATTAGTAAATATGGTAATGTTTTTGCTTCTTATATGAAAGGTGGTGGGTTTGAAAATAAAATAAAAATAAAGAAGTTCGGTAGATTCGAACCCATACCACCCTCCACATAAGAAGCAAAAACGTTACTAACGTGCTACGAGCGCTCTTTTGTCAAATTTTCTTTACCGAGAATAATAATTATTACTTTAAATTTGCTACAACATTTTTTAAATTACTTTATTTCTTGTTAAATTTGAACAATTAATTATTAAAATGATGCAAAAAGTGTTCACAAGTGCGTCTACAAACTTTTATAACAATCAGTTTTAATGGAAAGCAAATATTCCATATATTCTAATTTCCCATGTTAAATGCCTTGTAACGGATTTCGAGCGATAATGAAGGTACTACATTGAAAATTGAAATACATGACATTTAGGCAAAAAAAGCAAATGGAAAATAAATTTATGTTTATACTTTTTTATACATAAGTATTTTAAAAATTCAAATTTACAATATTTAATAACTAATAAGAAACCTTTATATAAGGCCGATACTGATAAATAAATAAGGGTTTCGCTTTCGGTTCCGGTTTTATATCTGTTTGGAATATCGGTTTCGGTTCTTATTTTTTTTCTGTTAAGGGTTTCGGTTCCGGTTTCGGTTACTATCCCTGCTTTCAAGGTTTCAAGTACTTAAAATATTTATACAAATAGGATAGGTACACATTTACTCTTACTGTTTTACAATGTTTGACGCGTTCGGGCCACAGTAACGTTACTGTTACTATATACCCCTTATCCAATATTTTAATAATTTTTTCCTCCTACACTACAAATGATTAGTTGATTTAAAAAATACTAGTACTTATTTTAGTTTTTTGCAGTATAAATAAAAATACACATACCTCATTGTGATAATCTCCATTGCATAAATTGTATTAATTTCTATAAAATGATTTATTATTAAATTTATTATGCAATACAGGAGCGAGATCACGTAACTGTGAAAACGAAATTGCGACTGTCGACAAGTGAAAATGCGATCACGTAAATAGTGAAAACCGAAAACGATATCGTTTTAGACTGAAAAAAATGTGAATTCTAGTCGACACTCTCAAAGCATGTGAAAACGACAGTCGTTTCTTACGTCTCTTTTTATTTTATACATTTGGGTATAGGTATATCCTTTTCTTATTTACTTGCACTTAGGTAAAAGAATGTAGTGAGCAGTGAGTTGAATTTGACGTTTTGGAAAGAATGAAAGAAATGTCATTATAAATGATTTAAAAATAAATATCGTTTTCACAAAACGTAGTCACTTTACGGAAATAACCGAAGTTGAAAACGTAGTGAGTGACTAATTTTACGTAATCGCTAAGGAAACGAATGTCGTTTACACTTCTCGATAATCGCAATATCGTTTTCATTTCTACGTGATCCCACTCCAGATATGTTTTTGTAGAATTCATGTTTATTTTGTATGAATTGTCCATTTTTGTAATTTTTCTTTTTTGTATGGACCATCTCATTTATCAAAACATAATATTTTGTGATAGTTTACGTAATAGCATTAATACCTACGTCTTCAATATAGATACATACATACATACATACATACATACGAGTATATCTGAATTTGCCGAAAATAAAAATAATATTAATGGAAAGAAAAGCAAGTAAAATATTTCTAATATGTTCGTGTTCTATACACATCATTCACGTAACGGAAATTACGGGCGCGTATTTTTGTCGATCAATGCATTACAGTGAACTGTTTCCTAGTTTGGAATATCGAATATCCTTCTCGTATCGACGTTCTAATGAGTCTAATGGAATAAATCGCATACATGATTGTTATTAGTTTATTACTGATATTTCAGTTAAAAAAAATAATTGACTATTTGTTATTTGCTTATTATCAAAGACAGAAATGAATGATATCTATATTATATTACGATCGAGAAACTGATTTGTTTTTAAGTTACAAACATAAAATTTTTCGGCAACCTACAAGATTTGAGAAATACCTACGTGCTTCCTAAATTGTTTCCAAATTTAATTTTTAATGAATTTACGAGTACCTATGTATATTTAGATAAGAACAAGTACACAATGAATAATTCTTATTACAATTTGCACATTACTGAAATAATAACATACTTTAAACTTGTGAAAACGAAACTTTGAAATGGTATAAGGGGATGTTAAACGAATGGAGAACATACACATAATAGTATTGGACATAAATAGAGCGACTATGTAGGAACCACTGAAATATATACTAACTGGAATGTGCGTACGAACCGTGACTGTGAAGCATATTGAAAGCCTGCTGCTGGAGTAGTCGGCAAACATCGAGACAGTTCGTGAGTAGACGGAAGCCTGCTGCTGGAGTAGTTGGCAAACATCGGGACAGTTCGTGAGTAGACGGAAATTATTTTGTGTGGCGCATGTTTAAATAAATGAAGCATAATATGAAAACAAAGCGATCAGCTATGATACGAGTTATTCGGCTAGGTTCGGTTCGGCACGAACGAGCGCGAACAGGACCAGCCATTAATGTTCAATGAGCTTCAGTGCAGCGTACGCTGATAGGTAGAGTATGCGAGTTCCAGTTAGTATATATTTCAGTGGTAGGAACCAATAAAAAAATACTCTCCTGTATTTTAAATATTCAGTATATTTTCAAACTTATTTTACGTAAACGTGAAAATGGACGTTAAATGAATAATTCAAAAGTATCGAATTAAATTTCATAAATACTTATGGATTTGAATACGGATGTGAAATGTGATGAAAATAGAGCGACTCTATAAAAATTCTATATTTACTATTAAAAAAAAAAAATTAATTATAATAACAACTTATGAAAGAAACTTAATTTACACAACAAATAATTAAAGCTTTATATTTAATACTTCAATGATTATTTATATCAACTTGCATTAGTCGTGGCATCGAATTGAGTAAATTATCGATTATTTTGTAGTTTATAAATTTCTATGGATATGTTAGAATTTTAAATAATTGCTTGAAATAGTTAATAATAGTCTTTACAATATTTTGGCAATGGTTTCCAACAGATTTTCATTTGCATTAAAAATCCGGGCGACTATTTGCGAGTTGTAGACATATTTTCAAATCGTCACATTACTCATTTATCATTCATTACTCTCACACGGTTAAAAGTAGGATAACTAGGTTTAGAAATATTCAGCATGAAACTATTTTTCTTATTATGTAATAAAACGTCTCATTGATGGTATTTCAATTAGAGTACTTAATAGTAGTACCCTACCGCAAAATTGAAAAGATTAATATAAAAGTTTTAATTACGCTAAACTATATTTAGGACGACCACTATCCCTCACTTCACAAACCTAAGCAGAAGAAAAAAATCTTTTGTGGCCAGCACATTACCTTCCGTCAATTCTATGTAGGAGTATTTTGTACAAATCCCATACCAAAAGTTCCTTGGAAAAGATTCTATATATCCAGTAAAATTGTAACACGTACATACACTATTTTCTACAAATTCCATACCGAAAGTTCCTTGCAAAAGATTCTATAAATCCAATAAAATTATAACATGAACACGCACTATGTAAGCTACACATGATACTGACATCTGTCAATTAGAATCATTTCAATATATCAGATTTATGGAAGTTAATCTCTTTACCGTAATTCTTTAACTCTATACTTATTGAATATGAAGAAAAATGTATACTCAAATGGTATAGACAATAAGATATGTTTTCATATTGATAATTACATAAAATGTTAAAAAATGATATGTAACTGCAAATAAGAGAATTTCCGGTTTATTAACTATTGCCAAAATCTAATCAGTTCTTCATATGGATGTAAAGAAGAGGAATACGAAAGAATTATAATTTTCAGAATTGTAGTATTGGAGTTATCGTCGAAGAATTTTTATCACACACTCAGAGACATGCACACACCTCGACACACACACATACAAAAACACACACACACACACACACACACACACACACACAGAGAGAGAGAGAGAGAGAGAGAGAGAGAGAGAGAGATACAGACATCATTGTGAAACAAGTAAAATCGTATTCTAGGGTCCCTAAAACGTGCTTATTCATTAAATACAGCTTCGAATGTTTTGACCGAAGACAATTTCTTCCTTACCTAAAGGTAACGCAAGGTAAAAATGATTGCACGTGTAAATATTCAAAGGGTATCAGTATTAAATTAAAATAACAAAAAAATGTGCAGAGAAGGAAAATTACATTTATTTATAACAAAAAATAAATAATATGTACATACATATAATCTAGTATGGTAATTGCTGAAAATGATTCGCAACTTATCCGCAATATTAACAAGGCGTAAAACACAAATAATTACCAAAACAGTGTAAAACAAGGAACGAACAAGCGGGCAACGATTACCCTCAAAACATCAGGGGAAATCGGTTACCAATCCAACCACAAATCTGTTTTCATTATAAAACGTTTACCGATTACGCCGAGAGTGGTAATAAAAGCCATAAAAACAAATTAAATTCTATAAAAGTGAACCCCATATTTGGGGCGGCCCATTAAACCACACGTGAAAACCTATCATTAAGCCATTGCTGCATCGAAGCCTGTGCCTGGCTCATCACATCAAGTGGACCTGCGACGCTTGCCTGATAATTGTCATATTGTATTCGAGATTCAGGACCGATACACTTTTTAATAGATATTCTGCTGCTCTATATCTTTTTTGTGTTTCGAATAAATTAATCGAAATTTGATCGCCCGATACTTCCAACATAATTAATATTTTCAAAACAATTTGATATATTGCTGCAGTTATTGATCTTCAATAAAAAATATAAATACATACATTTTTTAATAATGGCACGAAAATAAAAAAAAAGATTAAGTAAAACAGTAATATCATGAGTATGATCAAAAGCATGGATTAAAGACAAATGTTTTATAATGTGATTTAAAATATTTCCTTTCATTATCAGCAATTATTTCTGAGTAATATATCCTATAATTTTTATTCATGAATGTCCAACATTAAGAATAAAATGGAACATAATTTTATGTTGTGAAATGGATTAGAAAAAAACCGAATTTCGAACCTAAAATTAAATAAATATTTATTAGTTCTAGTTAGCTATTAGGTATAATTACTATAATAGGCTGCAAGTAGTCGATTTACTGTTTTGCAATAAAAATAATAATAATAATAATAATAATAATAATAATTAATAGTAATAATGATTAATAATAATTAATAATAATTAATAATAATTAATAATAATAATGATGATTAATAATAATAATGATACGCGTAATAGTAACGTTAATGCCCAACCGGTATATAATTATCATAATAATCCTGCTTCCAGGGTAATTATATAACAAATAATGCCCAAAGGTATTATGCGTTGTTGCTATTGTAATGTTGTGAAGGAATTGATATTGACACTAGAATAATATATATTATTACGACATATTATTACCCATTTCCGAGTGTGCCAATCTGTGTTGTACAAAGATTCCGTAAAGATAATAATAATAATAATAATAATAATAATAATAATAATAATAATAATAATAATAATAATAATAATAATAATAATAATAATAATAATAATAATAATAATAATACATTCTTGTACAGAGTAGTAAAAATTTAGTAATAATTTGTGCTTTAATATTTTCTTAAGAGTTTTAACATCATTATACATTGTTTTATTTCATTCGATAATTTATTGTAAAATATAATGCCAATATACAATGAATCTTTATCATAAAAGTCTGTTCTATGATGAGGACTTTGTAATAAGTTCTTATTTTTGGTTAATTATATACGTCACTCATTTTTAGAAATTTAGATATATTCTCTTTCACAAAAACTAAGGTGTGAAAAAGAAACAGATGGAACAGTCAAAATATTATTTGCTACATAAATATCTTTAGACAAGACTGATTGTAATTTAGTTTAAACATATATCTTAAAGCATGTTTTTATAATTTAAATACCCTCAGTAAAGAACAAGATGTACCTAGCATATAATGCCATAAGTACATGATGCTACAAATTTGGCATAATATAAAAAGACAAAATAATATTTATTTTACATGAAGCCTAAAAAACAAACCCAACAACTCAAGCATTTATAGTCTACCTACTTCGTAAATTTTATTAAAACTTTCTGATCCGTAATCCGTAGAATATTTAAAAAAAAGTAAGACATTAAACGTTGAAGGCACCACGAGGGTTATACGAACAATAATGCTTTCGGTGAATGTACACTGTTGACTTTAGGCATTATTGTCTTTATAATACCCTTGGTACCTTAATTACTATAAAGGAAATTTTAAAGAAAGTCAGTTACTTGTAGTTGAATATCCAACTCTCTGTGTGACAAAAATATGAATTTAAATAAACCGTGATACTTGCGTGAAGAATTATACTCGTAATAACGAGTGTAAACATTATTCTTTGAATTTTGTAGAAATTATAATGAATTATAATTGTTGTCTTTTTTGTATTCATAAAAAGTCCGTGATAGTACAAATTCTTCCAGACACAAACCTGAACAGTGCAGTGAACAGTGTAGTTTCGCGAACTATTTGGTTTCTGGCAGACTTCCCTCGGCAACCTATAATTTAAAATTCGTAGCCGAAACAGCGTTTAAGCTGATCGCGCGCAAGAATTAAGATTACATTTGGTTTGGATCTGGTCGCCTGCGCCAAATAGAACAAAACACTGTCGATTCCTCGGCACTCTGTGATAATGTTGCATCTCATTAGCACATGGGACGATGAACCAAAGAAAAATGTCATACAAAACTTTCCTCGCAGACAATATCAACATTATAGTGGTAAATAGGATTTTTTCACAGTTTTTTTTTTCTTTTCTACAGAATTATATAACTGTGTGGCTAGAAGAGTAACATAGTCAAAACTCAAAGTTGGCTTCACGGTATAATAATAATTATATTGTACTAATACAAGGTCATTTTTTTTGCTTCATGCATATTGAAAACTGTTTGTCTTATGTTGTTTATTAGTATAATAATTATTTAGGAGCTCCAATATTTATCAATAATCACAAGTGAATAGTTATTTTGCATTTAGTTCAAAATGTAAAACTTTTTATGACGTTTTTACAAGCTAATATTTGACTTCAATTGTTTAATGTAGTATTCTTCACGTAGGTAAGGTAAGAATGGAATTACACAATAAAAATTATATGAATCTGTTCATAAGGCGACGTATGTCGGAACTCTGTTCAGAAAATAATTTGGAACTGACAACATAGGTTGTATAAAATGGATGTGTAGCATTTTTGTGTCTCGTGTTGATTATCGAAATTTATTAATAATGCCATAAAAACTTTCGATAAGGGCTAGAATAATGATCTCGTTTGCAAATGCGTTTCTTAATGCAGAAATAGTATAGTTTCCTAGTAGGTGTCAGCATTATAGAGCGATTTGAACTATGTATCAATAAATGACATATTATAGCGCAATGCCATTGTTACGTAAATAATACTATAGGTTCAAATCTTGTACAATAATTTTGACTCACTTTCACATATTCGAATGGCTTAAAACTTTGCACATATATGTACTTCTTACGACAATACAATATTTTCAAAGTTTAAAGAAGTAATGAAGTAATTAATTTTTTTTATGTTAATTATATCCAATCGACTTATAACTTCGCACGTACGTAAGTTTTTTAATGTGCACATTATATATTAATACTTCAGAATTTAATACACTCGTATTTCCAAATTCATCATTCTAGGAACATTCATTCTATACTGAGTGCCTCAACAATATCTTTTTCACTATTGCCAATTTTTTTATTTCAAGAGATACGAGATTTTTTAATTAGACAAAATGTGTCATTAACATTAGTTTAATAATTTAATAAAAACTAATACATCAGCGATTCTCAAAAAATGGGACAAAATATATATTTTTTTATAAAAAGTAGGTACGGCATATTTTTGATTATTCTATTGGAAACATATTTCCAACAAATTAATGTTGCCTGTGCGCATTTTTTCAAATATGTAATCACTTTATTTGCAATTTAAAAGTTAATTATTAATAAATTATTTTCTTCAATTTATTTAGCAAAGTAAACAATTTGTTTCTGCATTAAATAATGGTAATTACTTTAAATTTTGTGTTTAGTATAATGAATGATTTATTTTATCAGTTATAATAATTTAATGTATTAATATTTAAAATAAGAAATTAAATAAGGTATACAGTGTGTCCCATTTAGAGGTGCCACCATTGGGATCTCGAGAACTATAAGAGATACGATGTCGGTTAAATGGAACTTTTTATGCGCCTTTGGGAGACCATCTCAGATGTGCTTTTGTTTTTCCAAAAACTTTTATAGGGCACTAGATAATGACGAAAAACTGAATATTGTTGATTTTTTCTTTTTCAAATAACTTCTAAACTATTAGTAATTAAGAAAAACATTTCAAATATAAAAGATAGATATTTTTATTAGCTAACCAGTGGCGTACAAAATAAATTTTTATATCTGTAAGTTTTCGAGATATAACACAAACTTATATTTTTTTAAATGGAACCCATATCTGATTTTAGTCTCAAAAAAATCATTATTTTTTTCTCTTTTCAACGATGTAAGTGTTATTATGTTTTATATTTGTTTTGCCTTCAAAGTTATTATTTTTTCCTTATTTTGTATTAAATTTATAATTATTTTGAAAATATTGGTAGATTTCTATTTAGAAATACTCCTTGTATTTAAATAATTTATTTCTTTAGAAAATTTTGCTCAAAACTCGTATCAAACTAATTTTTATATTTTGTATCTGGTCGCCCTTGGCACATTATAGTGTAATTTGTAATTATGAGTCTAGAATAAAAATATTAAGTAATAAAGGCATAAAACAAATTATTTCGATCAAATACAATATAATTAATAAAAATAATAATGTTTTTTTGGGAAATAATAAGAAAGTTCAGGAAATTAAAGAGAAAAATTAAATTTTAGGTACAAAACAAATATAAAACATAATAACTCTTACATCATTGAAAAGAGAAAAAAATAATGATTTTTTTGAGACTAAAATCAGATATGGGTTCCATTTAAAAAAATATAAGTTTGTGTTATATCTCGAAAACTTACAGATATAAAAATTTATTTCGTACGCCACTGGTTAGCTAATAAAAATATCTATCTTTTATATTTGAAATGTTTTTCTCAATTACTAATAGTTTAGAAGTTATTTGAAAAAGAAAAAATCAACAATATTCAGTTTTTCGTCATTATCTAGTGCCCTATAAGAATTTTTGGAAAAACAAAAGCTCATCTGAGATGGCCTCCCAAAGGCGCATAAAAAGTTCCATTTAACCGACATCGTATCTCTTATAGTTCTCGAGATCCCAATGGTGGCACCTCTAAATGGGACACACTGTATTTAACTAATAAATAATTTGGAAAGACATTTATAGCCATAAACCAGTAATACATATTTACAAATTAAAATACCTAGACAAACTGCAGACAAAAATATGTATTAAGAGGAGTTTATGAACAAAAGCAAAGTATGAGTTGCGTCCAGATCAGAAGTGTTAATAATCAAAAGTTCATATTAAATAATCAACAATCAAATGTAAGATGTTAGCAGAGATTATATTTATTAAATTGTGTAAGTCAAATTGTTGGAGGTTTTCTTTTTTATTGGCAATCTGAAGTCTTTATACGGGGACGAGTTATTATAAAAATATAAGTGCGATGAACGCAATATAAAAATTAAAAATACGTTTTAGACTTATTTCTTTCTAGAGAATGAGTGATGGACGAATGATTCATGGCTCAGACAAAGTGCTTTCCTATAATGTAATATCTGCTTCGTCTTGTACACTGTTAAGAAAAATTCATCACATTAGTTTGGTTACTAATAAATGTAGAGTAGCAATATGTGTAAAATAATGAACCTTTTACCATTACTAATTAATTACATTTAATTTTTTTTTAGAAGATGGTGTAAATCGTTGGCTAAATTATAGTCAAAGTAAATAAATAAATAAATGTAAATAATAATAATAAAAATAATAAAACAGAATAAGATTTAGAATTTATGTGTAAAAATTGAAACAAAAATGAAAAGATGAATTATCAATGTTGAAAGTTGACATTGTATACCAATAAATTTTCACATACTTACTGATTCATATTTTGCATGAAATATATTTCTTTAAATTACTTGATTTTATTATTATTATTATTATTATTATTATTATAATAAATATTTTAGTTCGTAAGGAAATAAAACCATTTAAAAAAATATACAATGTATTATTTTTTTAACAGTGTAGGGACTGCAGTTGTTACCGAAAAAAGATTAAAAGTAAATTTCAAAAATGTTCCCGATAATCACAGGTTTTGTTATTATTCTTAACCTACATCAAACATCACAGTACCTTGGCAACGGTGCTCACATACACCTGCTGTGTTCCATTCACAAGCTTCCTGTAGCAGGAATACTGTGGTATGGACTAGAATGGTATTATTTCCAAGTCTCTGTGTCGTTTTGTTTGGAGTTTTAAATCGTACCGCCCATAGGAACTATTACGACCAAACAACCCTATTAGAAGGAATAATATTTTACGGTTTGATTTTTAATGAAATTACAATTAGAAAACAAATGTTGGAGCTTGCCTTTCAGAACTTCTTTCTTTTATTTAGGACTGGTATCTTTTATCTCTAGCCGGTGTAGTGGCCGTGTGCGTTAAAGCGCTATGTCTCTACATGTTCAGATTGAATCTGAGGTTCCTCGGTTCGAATCTACCGGCCGGCTAAGTGCGTAGTCGTTAAAATGCCACAATATCAGGCATTAATCGCACTCGCATGCGATGACCCGACCAGTTGTCCATGTTAAAGCATAGGTGGCGCTAGTTGTAGAAGGAGTATTTCCGCTGCCGCACTGGTTGCATAGCAATCAGTGGTCGTCGCACGGATTAAGTACACCGACTGCTCTAGTACTACGGTCACGAAACGAGTACCTACGGTACTTGAGGCCTTGGCCCTACAAGGGCTGTTGTGCCATAGATGATCTTTTATCTCTGATTAAACTGTATGCTAATTTAAAATTTAACTGATGTCACTTGTAATTTTTAGGCTATAATAACGATGCTGTATTTCTCTTTTAACCAGGGTTGGAAAAAATCATGATTTATTTAAAAAAATCAAAAATCATTGATTTTTTAAAAAAAATCAAATAAATCATGATTTTTTGATTTTTTTCTATTTTTAAAGATCTAGTGGTGTTATTGTACTTTTTTAATTGTTCTAAAAGCAATATAAATAATTTATTTCATAAACGAAAACGAAATCTGTAATAAACCCTAAAAGATGAATTTGAATTTTTGCATAAATTTAGTATATAACGTACCACGCGCGCGCGTCTTTTTAAACAATACATACCCAAATAAAATAGGTCAAAACATGTAATCAGTAATCTGTTAGAATTCAAATACAGTCCATATTTTTGTTTTTATTTTTACTTTTGTAGTAAATAAATTCATTTTTAATACAATTTGAATTTTTTTTTTCATCTGTAATAAAAATCAGTGATTTTAAAAAAAAAATCAATTGATTTAAATCGTGATTTAAATCAGGCCAACCCTGCTTTTAACTGACAGTTTAGTTAATAAATAGTTCAACCAAAGGTTAAAATATCGGGCTTTAAAATAATTTTCATTCGTACATGCTATGAATGCTTTTTCTAGGAAGTACATTGAATATATCCTATTTTATCATTAATTAAATATTTAAAAATATTAATATACCTGCCGCACGTTAAGTTGACACTAATCCTTGAATGCGGAAAACCTAAATTTCGTACTTGGACAAGTCGAGATGTAATAGTAGTTATAATATGTTGTTGTTATAACAAGAAAAAGACTCCGTCAACATCTAAAATTGGTATAAAAAGAAAGGGGATTCATTCATAAGCCAAAGTATGTTTAGTATCAGGGTCAACTAAATACGCACTTGCTATACATATATTTCATCATATACCCTTCAGAAATACCGCCAATCTCGTCCATGAATTGGAAGAATCTCGAACATTTAGAAGAGTAGAACAAGATTCTTTATAGAACGAAAAAATAGATATAAATAAATATATCATCACGGCATATTACCTATTTCTAGGTGTGCCAATCTGCTTTGTCGCAGATATCGGTAATGATGATGACATATTTGTACCGTGTGGGCGTTTACCAGGCGTCATCTCACGGGCACTCATTGCTGGCGTGGAGAGTGCACCACAGGGGTAACTTTTTAACTTTATAAAATAGATTAGATATAGTTAAAATTATTCGTATGTACAAGAAATGTTAAATTCGATACGGAAATAGCGAGAGGTTTTGTGCTGGCCACAATAGATTTTTTTTATTTCAATATAGTCCATGCTGACTATAACACTTGACAGTAGATTGTTTAGAAACAAATTTAGATTAGTTTGCATTGGTCTGCATATGCCATTTGCCGCTAAGTGGTGTTCATATCATTTAAGTTGTTGTTTTCTTGATATAATTTTTAAATCATGATTCACAACAATCACGATTAAACTAATTAGGATTCACAGAATCCCAATCATAGCCCGAAGGAACACGGATATGATCGCCCTAGTTAAATATCGGTCGCAAAAATGTAAGCACTATTTTCGAACAATTCATACTAGTGTAATTAATAGTTGAATCCTTAATGCATACAACAATCAATGATTAGAATGTTGTATTCTGCCTATAATAAAAATTAAGACATAGGGCTAATTAATATTGTACATTACGCTAATAAATAATATAATAATGCAAAATATTCATTATTATTTTATTTAACATTTAATTTTATCTAATATAGCACTAACTGTAAAACTTGTAATCTATAAATCTTCGTTTTCTTCCTGACGTCTCTCATGAATTTTGTACATTAGTGTACCATAAAACAGATGCTAGATAGCGCCTTGCGAAATTTTGGTATTTTTACAAATTTGGAAGAAGCAAATTAATAAAATTAGTACATCAATGCATTTAAACATTATTCAATACGATTTTCGCACAATTATTGTCAGTTGCATGTGTTTCATGGTTAAACTCAAACATGACGCTGTCAGGAATTGCATATGCCATCATCAGGTAAATCTAGCAGGTAAATATTTTTTTTTGTTATATAGCAAATACTATAGTGACTGTATATACATAGTGTGGCCAATAGGGGGATTTTGATTGGTCGGCGCAAATTTGCCTAAATATGGCGGATATTATGCCGACAAAGTGACATTTTCACATTTGTTACGTGAATTATACGTGAATTGAAGGTAATTATATTATATTTATATTTTAGATAGTGCAAATAATTAAATTACACATATTTTTTAACATCACATCTTTTTTAGGTTAACTGTCAAAATTACTAAAAATGTCTAATATTAAGGTATATATTTTAGATGCCTGGTTGCGTGGCGGTTGGTTAGGAAAACAATTCTTTGAAAGGATTTAAAATGAAAATAAATATTGTTTCCATTTAATATGCTCTTTCATTAATTGTTTATCGAATTTTGTTTAGTTATCACATCATATGAATTCAAATTTCCCGCGTATTTTGCCTAAATATGGCGGCGGTTGGCCACACTATGTATATACAGTCACTATAGCAAATACTATCCAATAAACCAAAATTATTATATGTATATATATAAATTAAAATTTCCATTTTTAAGTTAATTACAGAGTGCCACGGAAAATGAAACAAATAACTGCTTTGTTTTGTATTATTTGATATGGACAGTTTGACTGGTAGCACGAGCATGGTTCTAATACCATTGTCAACTAGAACCATGTTAACGACTTAGCACATACTTCAGAGTAATTAACAAAATTAGTGTTGCTAATATACTGATTAAACCAAAAATGTACTAACAATCATATTCAATAAATTTTGCTGCATTATTTAAAATTGTTTAATATGATTTGTTCCTTGATTTGATTGTAGGATAAATTATTTAAAATAAAGAAGCCAAATTTATTGAATATGGCTGTCAGTACATTTTCGGCTTAATCAATATAAGGTATTAGCAACACTGATTTTGTTAATAACCATGAAGTATAAGCCAAGTCGTTGACATGGATCTGGTTGACACCGGTGTGCTACCAGTCTTTGTATTTGTAATTAATATTTACTTTGTATTATTATTTTTTGTTTTATTTTATTGTATGGCTATACATTTGCCATATAAAGTTAAATGTACTAACTATCATTTAGATGTAAAAATAATTTCTTGGTGCATTTGAAATTGGTGCTTGTTGCTCTGCGGTCATCGAGGTCGGTATTACATTGGAAATTACTGAGTTAGACCAGATTATGAAAGGCACTGTTGAAGATGGGGTAGTACACTGTCTTGTTTTCTTTTTCCTGGATTGCCGGAATGTACTACTGAAACTTCCGCGTCGGTATCATAATGTTTAAGCCATATTGTGATGAATTGTGACCAGGAGATCCTCAACATCCTTGAGAATTGAATGGTTGTCGACTTCTTCACTTAGCGTTACCCGGGGTGCACCACGAGGAGACGGACTAGCTTATACCCCATTATTATTATTAAAAATAACGGATGCACTTACTACAAATGAAAAAAAAAAATCTATAATTTTAAGCTAAATTTTATAATTCATGTTTGTTTGGGACTATCTTTTGTTTCATATCTCGTGAAAGAGATGCCATATCAATAAATTTGAGCTCATTGGATGCACTTTAAATCTGAACTTGATATGTATTTATGCCTTTGTTCTACAATTAATAGAAATGGGGAACAATCGCCAAATAAAAACTGTATTTCCTATAACAAGAAAAGTATACACACAATATGTCACATCCACTAAATTTGTAGTACCTAATTTAAATACATATTTGGTAAAATAAAATGAAAAACAGTAAAATTTAATATTTATGATTTAAGTAGAATATACAATTATATCTAAATCAATAGTGGGAATACAATTAGGCTATCAGCGTCTTTGTTTCTTATATTTGCCAAGTTCTGCAAATCATTTTACAGTAATTTCATATTGTAAGGGTTAACGAGATTAACCTGGTAAAATTTAACCAAATTTTTAAATCCATCTATTTAAAGAGTAAAACATGATACACTTGTATTTTTAAAATTTGATATATTTATTTATTTATTTATTTATCCAACAGGCAAACCCAAATTATGGACTAGAGAACAAAGAAAATACAATATGAAATTGAATAAAAATTACAGTGAACATGAATATAAATACAAAATTATAACTACACCTTACAAATTTATAGACAATAAATACTACAATGCAAATACATATAAAATAAGAAAAATAAAATGAATAAATTACAACTACTGTAATGAGGTTTACAAATATTTATAATTACAATTAAAAATATCACAATGGTCCTGAATGTTTGTGTAAATAGAAATCATTGCGTTTAATTTCTGGAAGAAAAGGTTGGGACTTTAATATTAATAAATTGTAGAATATTAGGGCTGTCTATTATATTATTGATTAATTTATGAAGAAAAATAATTTTATAATTTTGTATGCGACAATCAAGTTTTTGAAATTTAAATAAATCTGTTAACATATCATAGGGCATATTGAAAGGAGGATAAATGTTTTGAAATGCACATATTTTGAAATTTCTTTTGTATTGCCTCTATTAGATTACAAAGTTTCTTATAAAAAGGAGATCAAATTATTGAACAATATTCCAATTCACTTCGGACAAATGCATAGCTGATGTAAAAAGATGTGTATTCCTTGTAACAAATCCTAATGATTTGTAGTGTTTGTGTGTTTGTCAAAATTTATTTTTTTATCAAAAATTACACACAGATCTTTAATTTCCTCACAACGGCCTAATATAGAGTTATTTAGTTTATAATCAAAGCAAATAGTGGAATGTTTTCTAGTAAAAGAAAGAGATTTACATTTATTAGTGTTCAATTTCAGATTATTTAGTTTACACCAATGCTCCAATTTATAAAGGTCCTGCTGAAGTAATACACAATCATAGGTTCTGAATTGTTATAAATATCTTCAAATAATCCGCAAAGAGCAATATATCATTCTCAAAACATTTCTGAATATCATTTATAAATATGAGAAATAAAAGTGGGCCCAGGTTCGATCCCTGTGGGACACCCCATGAAACTTCAAACATAGAGAAGTTAATGCCCAGATAAGAAACTATTAGTTGACGTTCTGTGAAATATGATGATAACAGTTCCATTAAAGCAAGTGACAAGCCAATTATATTTTAATAGAATTTGAGAAAAACGGCATTAAAACATCGTAAAAGAGTGCTATATAATAATTATTAATTATAATACAATATTTAATTTGTCAGTATCAAAACAATAATTATTTTACCTGGAATATTAAGAATTAGTAGTAGATATCTTAAATCATTTAACCATATTTTTTATACAGTCTGGATCATTACATAACAATGATGAAGAAGTAGAACGCAGAACAAGTAAAGTGTTAAAAATGATAAGTAATTTCTGTTATAATAAAACAAGAACTTGAAATAGTAGCGAGAACCCAATTTCATTTCATCCCAGGAGGAATAAATCCGACTTTACAATATTTATTTCATATTAAAGTTCACATATTCCCGTTGAGGAAACAGGAAAGTTACGTAAGGAGCGCACATATTTCACTATAGCGCTGCTGTGTTCGTTATCTGTCCGACAGAGTGCTCTGGTAGCGTCTTCCCTCCCCCCACACTCGCGGCTCGCCGCAGAGAAAACCTAACCTCTTATTTCAGCGCAGGCAGGAGAAGCGAGCAACTATTAAAACGTCTGTTTTTGTCCGCAGCTTGATGTATGTCTCCAATACCAACGGTTCAGCACAAAACACACCCAAAGTTTTAACACGCCGCAACTGCAATTAGATTTTAATTAATTATGCCTCTGAAAAGAGTTCGCTCGCAAGGTATCCATTCACTTCTCCTTGTTCTGCTTTCTTGCTTTTAAGGTTTAATTTAAATTCGCGGATGATTTAGATTTTTGGGCTCTGAATATGGATGCGATGCGATGCCTTGGCATCTCTCTCTGCTTCCTAAGAGTTTGTCTGGTGTTTTGTCTTTGTTCTTAGTTCTGTGGATTAAGATGTTCGTATAAATCTTTACTATGAACGCATTTACCGCCCTACCCATTAATGGATCTTGAGAATTTCATTTCTTGTAATTTATTGTCAATGTGGACTATTTACATTCTTAATGTTTAAGTAAAGCTACTCGTACTGTTTTCATCTTTAGCAACACGTTTAATTACTTAAAATGATAATTTAACTTACATAATAAACATGATTTGTTAGAATTAGAAAAGTTATTAGTAGAAATGAAAGAAAAAGTATTATGTAAACAGTAGTACCTAAGAAATAAAGAAATATTTTGTTTTCAATGACAGTACAATGACGGAGAGATAAAAACCGTATTTTTTCACAAAATAATACTCTTTGATTGTGGGAGAAAATAAATGCTGTTTGACTGAGATTTCGAGTAATTGTTAACTCGTAATCTATGCAACAGTCGAGAAATTTCCCACATGTTCAATACAAATGTTGGATTAAGACAATGGAATCTATCCTGTTCATCATACCACTCTAGATAATTCAAAGTAGTATAGAGAACTGTGAAGCCTTCTTGTTGTTCGGAAACAAATATCTACTTTTTGGATATATAGATGACATAACGATAATAACGACCGATGAAGACTTTTATAGATACTTTTGAAGCGAAAGAAAAACAAGCACACTACTAGGGTTGGAGACGAATAAAGAAAAAAATAAAATTGGTGTGCCAAAGCAGGGAAAAGTATTTTGAGGATAGTGAGAGAAATTCGGTATACAAATAGAAGAATATGAATGATTCAGTTCGATTGCTTCCAATTTTTGATTTATAACTACTATTTTCTATTTTCATTTTTATTAAGCTTATTAGTTCTGAATAGAGATTGAAATAAGTACTTCTATCTTTTTGTGAAATCAATTTATACGTCTTGCAGGTTTACGTCACAATATAATTTCCTAGTTTTTCAAAAGTTTTAGAAATTTTCATGTAATTCATATCCACCAGCCTTAATTATTTCCATAGAAATTAAGTCATCTCCTAAAAATTTTTAGTTTTTTTTTTTTAATTTTCCTGCTTCATATTGTTTATCTTATACGAGTAACATAATTTCCTCGTTTCGTCTTGCTGTTGTATTGTGTACTGACTACTGAATTCGTATAATATATTTCTCGTTTCTAAAACTTATTTATTGTTGCACAGCAGTTGCTTGTAAAAACAACATATATATCTGAACCGAATTTTCTGCTCTTATATTAAATTATTCTAGCTTTTACTATTTCTAGTCTTTGATTAATATAATCGCTTTTTTGTATTTAATTAAATTCCTTGTGTATGGTTGATATTAATGTCCTGAACAATTATTACAAATCTCGCAGACAACGCAGTAAAAAGTTAAAATATAAAGAAAAATAACAGTGACACATTATGGAATTTTAGCAAGACTTAAGCCTTATTTATAATAAATTAACGCAATCGATAATGTAGTTGCAGTAAGGTAACGCAAAACATGAGTGCTACCTACTGATTTATAATGAAAAGTACTCAATAAACGCAACGCAGAAGGTAACCAATTCTTATTTTTCTGTTTTACTGCTGTATCGCTAGTCAATCAGAGTTCAGTGTTTCAGTTTTACTATAACTATCTGTATTATTAACTATCGACAAGTTCCTAAACTGTTACAACTACAAAATAAATACATAAATACTATAATTTCGTTACTAACCATTTCTATTTAAATTATTTTATATACTAACCTTATACTTATGTCACATAAAAACAACAAATAAAAGTGAGCCGAATTTCAACGAAATATACCGAATTCTTCTGATTGGTAACAAGTGCTATCTTTGGCGTTTATTATAAATCACAGATTTTGTGTTTGCGTTACCGGTCACGTTACGCCGTTGCATTGCGCTTAACGTTACTTCATTATAAATAGGCATGTACTGTTAGAATTAACGATACATTATTCACTCGTTGCTAGGCAACAAAACCTTTGTCGTTACTGTAAACATCACTCAAAAGACGAACAACGTCTTTTTGTCTTGGTTATCGTATCTACGTAAACGAGTTTCAAAAATAATGGTTCATTCTTAAATACAGGTGATTTAATACTTTTGAGAGAGGTATGGTTGCAGTTAATAAAATGTAATTGCATTTTAAAACGACTGGACGGCTCTTGAACATTTAAAAAAGAGAAAAATAATGGAATTTAAAGTAAAGTAGCAAGATAGTAAGAACTGAAGTTAGAAAAAAGAAAGTTATATTAGAAGGAATAGAAAATTACGTTGGAAGAGAAGAAAATAAGTATGGAAGAAGCAAAATTTGAGATCAAAAAGGAAGAAAGAATAAAAAGAATTAAATTGGAAATTAAACAACAACTGGCTGAAATTAATACCGTTTTAGTTAAACATTTAATCAATAAATAGTGATTATATTGCACTGAAATCAAATATGATATTTACATATGTTTTTGTTTCGTTTTAACGTTAACGTTCTATTGTCTACAAGATCGGCTTGCTAAAACCATTTTTTAACCCATATGTTAAAAGCTTCACGACAAATTTAACGTTCAAGGTAACGGATTAGGTATGTGCGTTCTTTTACTTACATTACTTATACGTTATATTGTCTTTTTCAACGCATAGTTAATTTTAATTTTTTAATATTCAGCAATTTTGCAATTACGATTTTTTTCAATCACATAATAAATATAATCTGCTGGAATCTTTATGTGAGACTTTCCAAGTCGATATGGCCATCGTATCAGCTTGTTCTTCTTTATTCGCTCGCTCAAGATTTTCCAGATATTTTATTTATTTTTTAATATTTCGAACTTCTGTAAAGTTTTCCTTTGTTTTTTATTGTCCTCCTATCATATTCAGAGTGCTTGTTCTATTTTTTCTTCTAGCGTTTTTTGAAACTTCTCGAATCTTTCTACGAATACATCTCCTTGGGTATTTTAACTGTTTTTTTTTTATTTTAACTGAAATCTACGAATTTACTTTTGCTCTTACTCTCTGGCTTTATTTTTTCTTCGTATATAAAAATAGGACATCATTTTTTTTTTCTAACTTGCTCTCTTTTTATTTAGTTTTTACGTTTCTCGGCAATAATCGTATTTGCGAGTTTGATTGTTCTCTTCTGGCTAGCTTTCTTGTTTCTTCCTTTTAAAACCTTTTGTGCTTTTCTTAGGAGGTCCTGATACTAGTATTTTTTTTAACTGATATTTAAGATTTTTACTCTTTATTACAATTCTAGTCAAGAATCAAACGAAAAACTAAACTACCGTCTTATTTAATTACTAACTGATCCTCCATTCAAAGGCGTAACTACACAAAATTGTGCTGGCACATCAACATTTTGACGCCTCCTTCGTCTTTCTTTCTTTCTAAGCGCACAAATACATATTTGCACCGGTGTCTCTTCAATTGAAAAGATCTGCCTGAGTGTCTGGTCGCGAACCTGGGGGAATCGGGTTCGATCCCGACAGACGCCAAATATTTCGAATTTTAAATGGCACAAAAGTGACCCCTGTGGTGCACTCTCCACACCAGCTATGAGTGCCCCTGAGGTGACGCCTGGTAAGCGCCTACACGGTAAAATATATCGTCATCATTACAGATGTCTACATTTGTTGTAGATACTGGCACACCCAGAAATGAGTAATATGCCGTGATGATATATTATTATTATCATTATTATTATTATTATTATTATTATTATTATTAATTCTCTATTTTTACTTTCCGTCACATTTAGGTAGGAAGGTATTGTCTTTGGCCAAAAAATTCAATGGTAAGTTTTAAATGAATAAGCACGTTTTATGGTCCCTACAATACGATTTTACTGGTTTTACGATGATGCTTGTGTGTGTGTGTGTGTGTGTGTGTGTGTGTGTGTGTGTGTGTGTGTGTGTGTGTGTGTGTGTGTGTGTGTGTGTGTGTGTGTGTGTGTGTGTGTGTGTGTGTGTGTGTGTGTGTGTGTGTGTGTGTGTGTGTGTGTGTGTGTATGTGTGTTTGTGTGTGTGTGTGTGTGAGTGTGAGTGTGAGTGTGACAAATTTTTCTCCGATGATAACTCTAAAACTACAATTCTAAAAATTATGATTCTTTCGTATTCCTCTTCCATACAACCATATGAAGAGCTGATTAGATTTTGGTTATAATTGGTCAACCGGAAGTACCCTTATTTGAAGTTCTTAACAGTTTTTCTTGAAAAAACGTAGTTATATAATTTTATGTGATTATCAATATGAAAGAATATCTTATTCTCTATACGGTTTGATTATACATTTTCCTTCATATTCAATAGATATAGAGTGAAAGAGAGATTAACTTTCAAAAATCAGTCAGCTTTGCTAAAATTATGAAAACAGCAGATTTATTCAAAAAATTATAATTGACCGATGTCAGTGTCGGATCTGAAAGTGATAATAAGTGACAGAGTGTCCCTCGCAAGTGACTTGCAGTTGCAGCCTCGCCTCAAGATGGGAACTTATAATGCCGGGAGTACGAGAAAGGCTAAAGAGAAGATGGAAGGACTGTCTAGCAGAAGATTTGAGAATGGAAGAACTGTGTTAAAAAGATGCGTTGGCCAGGAATAGGTAGAAGAGAATAGTAAGAAACAGCGACCCCTAATAAAAAAGGGAAAAGTTGAAGAAGGAGGAAATGTTAAGTGCAATTTACATAATGTACGTTCATGTTATAATGTTATTGAATTTTTTCAATGGAACTTTCTGCATGGAATTTGTAAAATATAATGTGTTCGTGTTACAATTTTACGGGATATATAGAATCTTTTTCAATGAACTTTTGGTATGGGATTTGTACAAAATACATCGAATTGACTGAAGGGTTTGTGCTGGCCAGGGCCACAACAGATTTTTATATTTATTTCTTCTTTCATAACTTTTTTTAATTGCATGCTGTGATTAAAAATTTTGTCCTCAAAACCAAAGAATGGATCTTGATCTTGAGTCACTTCAACAATTGTATGAATAGATGTGAAATACCGAAGATACGGAAGAGCAGAGTAATCGCCCAAAGAATTTCAGACCTATGGCACTTTTGTGCCACCTGTATAAATTAACGGAGAAAATGATCATTTACCGCCTTACACCTATGACTGATCCACTACTGATTCCACAACAAGCTGGGTTTCGTTTTGATAAAAGCTGCACTGGACAACTACTGAACCTAACACAGTATATAGAGGATGTATTTGAAACCCGCAAGGTAACAGGTGTGACTTTTGTGGACTTATCTGCAGCATATGATACCGTTAGTCGCCAGCAACTTTTAACCAAGAAATACAATTTAAAGAAAGACAACTCTGTTACAAAATCGCAGATTTTTCGTTGACTTCCTAAGACAATGTAGCCGATGGAGTACACATAAAAATGGTTTGGTTTTCAATATACCGGGTGTCTACTTGAAATCCGTAATATAGGGAATACAATGTTATTTTTTTCATTTTGCTGTAGTTTCTGACCTATTTCATTCAAACAAGCCTAGACCGAATCCTTCAAAAACACAGGTGTGTGTTTTCCATCTGAAAAACAGGGAAGCCCTTCTCAAGCTTAAAGTAATGTGGTCAGGCATTGAACTACAGTCCTCCTACATTCAAGAAGCACTGCATAAGTTATAAAATGAAAGTTTCCACCCGAAATAATCTGCCGCTTAATCTGGCCGGGTCACAGTGGGGCAGCCAACCATATACAATCCGAATATCAGCAATGGCTCTGGCTCTTTGTTACTCCGTTGCAGAATAAGCATATCCTGTTTGGTATTCGTCATTTTATGCGAAACAGATGGATGTGGCAATCAATGAGACCTGTAGGTTGATAAGCGGCTATTTGAAGTCAAATCCTGTCTACAGGCTTTGTCAATTAGCAGGGATTGCTCCACCTAAGGCCTCATCTATACGTTGGGCCAACTGACGCCAATAAACCAATATAAACAAATAAAGGCGAAGCAAAGCAAGGCGAATTGGCGCAAGTATTTTACGTCCACACGTTGGCATGTATTTGACCCAGACCACTAGGCCAGTATCAGACGTTTTTCGTTTCTTTGACTCGTGCACCAAAAACCGACTCTGAGGCGAGCGTCGGCAAAGGGCGAGTGGCCAATGCGAGTCGCTACAAAGTTAGACAAAAAGCCTTCCCACACGTTGGTGTAAACTCGGCGTTGGCTTTCATTCGCCTAACCTCGGCCAACGTGTAGATGAGGCTTATATGGAGAAAAGTGGTTGCAAACAAGGAGTGAACTAGTGTCGAGTGTGAAAGCCATCCAGTATATGACCGTATACCGCCAGCTTAAAGACACAAATCGAGAAATAGTTTCCTGCGAACATCTTAGAAACTAAATACATCAGCAATGTTACAGCTTTGGAGATCACGGATTTTCAACATCTCTGGACAGATGACCGTAGCTGAAAGCTTACTCCCCTGCCACAAAGAAATCTGAGCAGTTTGGAAATTATTAAATAGGTTAATATCAGGAGTGAGCAGGGGCAAAATTAATCTAGCAAGATGGGGTTTTATTAATGCCGACCAGATAAAGTGTGAATGTGGAGAAGATCAAACAATGAAAAATAAGCTTCAGTGCCAGATGTGTTCATATTCTTGAACAGACTATGAACTTTTCTAGGCAACTCAGAATGCCCTAGACGTAGCAAAATTTTGGAGTGAAGTTATATAATATTGTTATAGAAATTTTATTTTTTGTTATGTATATTCGTATGTATATTTCTGACACTATATATATGTATATGTTATGATCTAGTAATCTTGTAATGATCGAACATCAATATGTTCAATGAAGTAAAACTATAAACCAGTTGTTTAAAAATAAAAAAGTTTTTTTTTCGTTGTTGCTTTCAAGTTAAAATTTAATTGTGTTAGGTAGTTTTATTATAGTATATACAAGTCTAAAGTTTTTATATTATGTACAAGTGTAGAGTTTATTATAATACAAAGAAGTATATCCTATACTCTATAAATTGATGACGAAAAATAGTATATTGTAATACAAGTGAGGAAGGGCATCATTGTAAAATGCGTACGAAATTTGGAACATGAGCGATAGACAGTTTTCTAATCGTACGAGTTTTGCAATGGTCCTTTTCCACGTGTATTACCAGTAGCGTATTTACGATTTTCTTCTGGGAGGGGTCCAAAATTATAGTGAGGGAAGGAAGTTAAAAAAAGGCGCCGCAGGCGAAATTTTTTTTCACTCAAGGTCAAATGCCTTATAATTGAAAATTACTTTTTTTCAAGGGAGGTGAAGCTGCATGTTTTCCCCCTTTTATATACCAAAATAAATTACCAGATCACACAACATTTTAGAAAAGAGAATATATTTAACAGATTGTTGACTTGGATAAACACAACACAATATGGCGCGACTATTATACAGGGCCTACGTTACATTACATTACAAGAAAAATGGAGTCCGAAGAAAAAATATTAAAATATTTAACAAAACTCAAAATATATATTCTTAAAAAAGTCAATATTATAATCATTACTAAATCAGTATTATATGTACTTGTATTATTGTTTTATACCACTACTTCTCTTTAGAGGAATAGTTCCAATCTTCGTGGTTTGGAATCGTATCGTAATCGGTATATTTCGGAATGTCTCGTGAGTCCAGTCATTCCGATTCATTTCTTCATTCTATTTTTCCAACATTACATGTGAAAATTACATTTCCACGTGTATTACATACTATATTTTTCAACATTACAAATGAAAATTACATTTTTCATATGTATTGAATTTCGTATACCTGTTATTTCAAAGAATAAATGTGGAAACATCTAATAAAAAACTTTCGTCACTTGTAGGGGAAGTGGTTACTATCGCAACTAAATTAAGTGATGAAAATGTCATTTTCACAAGTGATGTTGAAAAACACTTTTTTTTATTTTTAAACAACATTCAACTGGTTCATATTTTTACTTGATCGAATATACTTGATGTTCCATCATTACAAGATTGCTAGATTTATATATATATATATATATATATATATATATATATATATATATATATATATATATACAGGGTGTCCCATTTAAGGTACGAATGCATTGGTATCTCGAGAACCGTAAGAGCTACGATGTTGGTTAAATTAGACAAAAGTTGCCCCATTAGGAGGCTATTTTAATGGTGTTTTGTTATTTGCGAAAAAATGCATAGGTCACTAGATACAGGTGAAAATGTAAATTTCGCGATTTTCTTTTTTTGCTTATAACTTTGTTATATGAAATAATACGAGATTCTGGTTTGCACTTTCTTAAGGCACTTTTATATGGTGAATTTGCAGAAGTACTCAAATTTTTTTTATATCTAACCATTTACGAGTTACTGATAGCAACTTTTATTTTTCATATGGAGGTCATAATAAGCTGTGGCATTTTTAAATAAAGATTTTTTTTAGCTTTACAATGATATAAAACAATAATAATTTATTTTTATAATTAACAGAAAAATGAACAAAAATTGTTATTTATACTAAAATTGAATTGAAAAAAGTAAATCGAAGGCTGCTATGGAAACAAAGAAAACAAAAAAATGCAACAATTGAATTTCTGAATTTTACTTGACCATAGTAGATTATTACGAGTAATAAACGAACTTTGACAACGAATGTAACAACTCAACATATCATATTTTTCTCAACGAGAAAAATTCATTTTTATTACTCGTAATAATCTACTATTGTCAAGTAAAATTCAGAAATTCAATTGTTGCATTTTTTTGTTTTCGTTGTTTCCATAGCAGCCTTCGATTTACTTTTTTCAATTCAATTTTAGTATAAATAACAATTTTTGTTCATTTTTCTGTTAATTATAAAAATAAATTATTATTGTTTTATATCATTGTAAAGCTAAAAAAAATCTTTATTTAAAAATGCCACAGCTTAATATGACCTCCATATGAAAAATAAAAGTTGCTATCAGTAACTCGTAAATGGTTAGATATAAAAAAAATTTGAGTACTTCTGCAAATTCACCATATAAAAGTGCCTTAAGAAAGTGCAAACCAGAATCTCGTATTATTTCATATAACAAAGTTATAAGCAAAAAAAGAAAATCGCGAAATTTACATTTTCACCTGTATCTAGTGACCTATGCATTTTTTCGCAAATAACAAAACACCATTAAAATAGCCTCCTAATGGGGCAACTTTTGTCTAATTTAACCAACATCGTAGCTCTTACTCGAGATACCAATGCATTCGTACCTTAAATGGGACACCCTGTATATATATATATATATATGTATCGCATGTTGTTAGCGCCCCTCGGCGGTTGCTTTCTCTGCCTAATGGTAGTTACGGCTCTGCCTCCATTCTCTCTTCATATTCGTCATTGATAAAATCATTTTCTATATTTGCCCTAGGAAGCTTTGTCTTTTCTTTAATATCTTGATTTACTACTTAGTTGTCTTTCTCGTCTTTTGTTTCCTCCTGATTGACCTCTATACTCTTTTCACATTCGTCTTTTAACAATCTCTGCCTTTATTTCCGGGAATTCTTCTTTCATCATATGCTTATTCTCTTTCTCGCATTCTTTTTCCTGTTTGATAGTCAATACCGTCAATGGTACTTTTGATAGATGATGTCTTCACTTAGAATACCTGGATGATCTATAGTCTAACGCATCGTTTTCATCAGTTGAGTGTAATCAATTTTATTTTCTAACATCGAGGACGGTCGTATTTGCAGAATGTTATTGAAAATTATAACGATATATTGGTGGAAATTAATTTACCTAAAGTGTTACCTATAGTATAACTTAACAAGAAATTAATGAATCTATTGATGCACTTAGACCAATATGCTGTCCAGTAAAAAGTGTACCCGACATTATTAAAAAATCCATAAATTTGTCCAATATTTAAATCAGATAATGCCAATGACATTTCAAACTAGAGACCAATTGCTACATTATCAACATTTTCAATTTTTTTTTTTGAGAAGACAATATACAAACAAATATATTCTGCTGTTTCTAATGAAATAATCATTACCCAACATGGGTTTGTAAATGGAAGATCAATTGCTACAAATTTAATAAATTTCAATAATTATGTCGCTGATAATTTAAATAAATTTTGCTACAAAAATTAAAGGCCAACTTCTACATATCTGATAATTTATGTGAACTTTTAGAGTCTTATCTTTGTAATAGGCAACAATAGATACATATGAGGGGATATAAATCAAAATTATTTACTCCTACTTCAGGAATACCACAAAGGCTCCAATCTTGGTCCTCTACTCTTCGTATTATATTTATCAATTATATCGTCAACTGTGTACGTTATTCCAAAATACTTCTATATGCGGATGATTTAAAGTTGTTTAAGGCAATTAATTCAGTCGCTGACTGCCAAAATGTACAAAATGACTTAGATGGCTTATTAGTATTGTCTAATAAATGTAGATTAAATTTAATTTTCAGAAGTGCTCAACTATGACTTATTCAACAAAAAGAAATAATATACATTTCAATTATAACATGGACGGACATGCGCCGAGTATGTCAATATAAAGACTTAGGTGTGTTCTTCGATCCTAGGCTAAAGTTTGATTTATACACATCACATATCACTAAAATATCTTATAGAAATCTTGGTTTCATTATAAGGAGTGCTCAACACTTAAAAATTATTTTCATGTTATATTATTAGTACCTATGTACGTTAAAAATTTGAATACTGTGTTCAAGTTTGAAATCCAAGGTATGATAAATATGTATGTGAAATTGAGAAAATATAAAAGAAATGTTTGAGACATTGCTGGTACAGAAAATTTGGAAATTACTCCTTCGATATTTCCTATACCAGTACATTGAAAGAATAAAGGTGAAATGCTTTAGTTCAAACTGACAGTTTAAAACAATGCATTTGTTTGTTTTGTTAATCGTTTTACAAGAATTTGAATATCTATAACTTTTATTTAAAGTATTTTTGCATAAAATAATTAAGTTTGCGTAACGAAAAACTGAATTCCCGTGTTAAACGCCCACTCACTTTCCGATTTACACCCTGTACAATAAATAAATAAATATATCATCACGGCATATTACCCATTTCTGAGTGTGCCACAATCTGCTTTATCGCAGATATTGGTAATGATGATGACATATTTGTACCGTGCGGGCGCTTACCAGGCGTCACCTCACGGGCACTCATTGCTGGCGTGGAGAGTGCACCACAGGGGTCACTTTTGTGCCATTTAAAATTCGAAATATTTGGCGTCGGTCTACCAATGTTGTAAAATATAATTTATGTTAATCAGATTAATTCCAAAATGTTTCAAGTGCATATGCATACAACAATAAAATAAAATTTGTGTATAAATTACATTAGTGTTATTTTCAAAAGCTTTTAGCATGGCATGAACTACTTTTAATAATGTACACGAAATGTACATTACATAGGTGGTATTATAAAATGAACAATGTTATAAATTGTACGTTCTATTTATTTAATTCTCGTTTATTTTAACTATACGACCTCAGAATTATACAAAATTGAAAGAAAAGTATATTTGTTGTTCGGATCAACATCAAATGTTAAAATGTACGAGTTATATAATGATTTATTCGTGAACATATTATGTGATAACTTACTTATGGTAGTGTAACACTAAACTTACAAAATGTTAAGGTGACTTCACTATATTTCACTTCACTTTTATTTTAAAGACTTTTCACAAAGAAAGAACTTTCATTTTTACCAGGAACATGAACAATAAACTACTTTGCACAATCAACGATCGACTTAGGAACTAGGAAAAAAAACATATGGTTTTAAATCTTAATATGACTAGAGATGTCACTAATGATACTTATTCTAACAGACTAATTGTATTGCTTCCGGCAGTAATATACTGAAAATTTTTGTACTGCCTCACTTTATGTACCGTTATGTTGTGTAAAGTTTTTCTAATGTAATTTAGTATTTTGCATGGTTTACAAGAAAATAATTATTACACTGTAAATTTTCATTTTTGCGTAAATTATTAAAACACAATTACCTATATGCATTTTTGTTGTTTATTTCATTTCATTTAAACTAGAGAATTTCTACCTATGATTAAGTGACCTGAAAACATTTTTTGATATCCATAATGTTTATTTTAATTTATTCTCAATTTTTTTAATTTAAATAAAAAAATATCTAACTCTATTATAAATTTATTTAAATCCAAGGAAAATATTTATACATGCTTTAATTGAAATTATGTAATAAATAACAAAAAATTGCAGATTTTCTTAATATATCGTATCTGAAATAAGATAGTTTTTTAACAATTTTGTAAATAAATAACGTTTCTATTTTACGTTACATACACTGGACGTTAAAAAAGGTTAAATATTTTGAGAGTATGTACAATGGACCAAAACGAGTAAAAAAGGCTTGATTAACATAGATCTGATCTTCAACTGTTGCAGAGAAAAAGGCTATTTTATATTAGTAAAGAAAAATAAAAACTACAAAGCTAGTGATCGAACAAAATTGTCTGTGTCAGTAAATAGACGATAAAAATACAATCAAATTTTATATAAAATATTTGTCTTGATTTCTAATAGTTAAGAAGTTATTTGAAAACTAAATACTGGTCAAGGTCGCCACAACATTTAACTTAGTACAATTATTTGAGTTTTCGTGAAAAACAAAAGCACATCTAAGATGACCTCTGAAATATAAGCTAAAAAATATATAGAAATGGATGATTCGGGAACGTAGTAAAAGTTTCAATAAAGGAAAAAACAGGCCGTAGGTTCCAATAATTATGACTAGCAGTCATAATTGTCTTTATTTAAAAAACTAGGACGTTTCGGACAATTATTTGTCCATCTTCAGCTACAATGAATTTACAAAAGTAGTATAAAGTATTATTAAAAAATATAGTAAATTTCGTCTTACCAGTTACATATAATTTGTTTTAATATTGTACAAAATTTCTTTATTATTAGTTACACATTTTTACTAAAAAATATATTTTAATTAAAGTCGTAACTCTTATAGTTTTCGAGATAGCAGAGGTAAACCCCGTACAAACTCATTTTTCACTGGCTTTTGCCCGTATTCATAAACACTCGTAAAAATTTTAAACGGTTCGTTATAATTTTTATCCAATAAAAACAATTGACATTGAAAGAAAAATCGAAATTTTATTTGTCAAGTTTGATTCTATTTGTCAAAAATTATAACGAACCGTTTTGAAACTTTACGAGTGTTTATGAAAATGGGCATTATACATAGGTATATCGGAAATTATTGAATATCGGATCCATGTTGATTAAGCTTTTTTTACTCATTTTGGTAAATACTATATGCCCTCAAAATTTTCCCCCTTTTTTAACAACCTGTATATGTATACTTTTATTCAAAGTTTAAATTTTTACATTTTTAACTCTCGCTATATAAGAGAGGTATTGGAATCATGCTGAAATTCGCATATCCAGATTTTCATGGATAAGCACGTTTTAAGGTCCTTATAATCTCATTATAACATTTTTACGATGATGTGTGTGTGTGTGTGTGTGTGTGTGTGTGTGTGTGTGTGTGTGTGTGTATGTGTGTATGTGTCTATGTATGTATGTGTGTGTATGTATGTATGTATGTGTGTGTGTGTGTGCGCGCGCGCGCGCGTTTGTGTATGTGTGTTTGTGTGTGTGTGTGTGTGTGTGTGTGTGTGTGTGTGTGCGCGCGCGCCTTTTTGCGTGTGTGCGGGTGCGTGTGCGTGTGTGTGCGTGTGTGTGTGTGTTTGTGTATGTGTGGATATGTGGATGTTGGAACCATGGTTTCTCAAATACTATAAGACTTAAAAAATATTTAACTGCAGTTTCCTCAATCTGACATTCCTGGGAAAAACTGCTTAGATTTTGGTAACAATTGGACAACCGAAAGTAATAGTTCCTTTAAAAAAATCTTCTAAATATTATTTTTTGAAAATTTCTGTTATTACTATTATTGAAGAACATAAAATTCTACATCTGATACATTTAAAAAAATTATTATATCTTGTATATATTTAGAGATAAAGCACTGTAATATATAGAATAATCTAATCGCAGAGAGAAAGGCACTAAGGATACCAGTTGACAAATTCAAATGTTTATAACATAGTTTGTAAATGTCAGATTTCAGTGTCAAAAATCAACAGTTTTAGTGACATTCTGAAAGCTTTTTCTGGGAAGTACATTTAATTTTTCTTATTGTTTTATTAATTAAATATTTAAAATTGTACGTAAAATGCATATATCCATAAGAAATACCGCCAATCTTGCTAATGAATTGGAAGAATCTCTGACATTTAGGAACTTTCTGATACAATGAAAAATAGATATAATTAGAATTGTATGTGTGCAGAAGACATGTTAAATACAATAAAAACAATATTTGGGTGAAGTTCTGTAATGTTTTTGTTATAAAACGACGGTTCGATAGCGAAGTGCAATACAATACTTATATAACATATATTGGAAACCAGCGCAATATTTTTTTGCCTCCGTCTGGTTTAAATAGTTTTACATTACTCTAACACTCCGGAAACAGTTTCTTTACTGGCCGATAGTGAATTTGATGGTTATAAGTTGGTATTATTCTGGTGAAATGTTAACTTATAAGTGTTTTCAAAACAAGAATGAGAAAAATGTTTTCAATTTTCAATACTAAAATATTACGTAATTGCAACTTTAAAAAAATATATTTTGAGCTAAATGTATGTAATTATATTTGAATTTTCAATATACGAGTAAAACCGATAAAAAATGTTTCTTGATTATTCTGGTTATGTTTGTAATCCATATTATTCAATATAATTATTTAAATCTTCTATTACCAACAAAAAAAAATCTCTAGTATTTCATATTTGGACAACAAATTAAATTCAACTTCATTTATTAAATTATACGTTGTTCTTCCTTGATGGTACATTTTATTTATATAAATATAAAAATTTAATAAATTTATGTATAATGGTGTATTCCGGCATTTTTCAAAAATATTTTTTCGTTAGTTCACAAGTGTAGGACTATGTATATTTAATTTTCAGTAAAAAACACTATGTATCTAGAGATAAATAATTCTTTTAAAATTTCATCGAAACTTTTTATTAAACATATATTTTTCTAATATACAAAGATGTAGTCAACACTGAAATACCTTATTACCACAGAAGATAATACTTATGTGACGTTACTGTTTATTTTATTAAAACCCAACGTTTAAACAGGGAAAAAGGCAGCAATGTATGCTGCCGAAACGTTGGGTTTTAATAAATATAAAGAAAAAGGTTGTATTGTTATTGTTGTATTATGAGTTCTCAAAGGATTTTTAATCATTTGTTTCACCTTATTAACATTTAAAAAGACAATATCGCAAATAGTCACATTGAACCGTAATATACAAATCTGTTTATATCAGTTGAAAATAAAATTACCTACTGTTCAAATGATTCAAATATGAAACGTTTAAAAGGGCATGAACTACAAATAATTTGTTTACTTACAATACCTACTTAAAAGTTTTCATTGTGGATATGTTCGTTCCTAGTTGTAAATATAATCTTTGTAAATGAATTCTAACATAGTTTAGTTTATAGTTGTAGCAATATAATAATTATTAACACAGAATTATCAAATTTTCTCTAGATCTACGTATGTGCATATGTATTTGGTATATGCAGATGCAGATATGAATATATTCAATGGACTACTTTCTATTTGCAGAAATCTGTCCACTTTAAAATTATAGCATTATACACCTTTTTATGGACATATTTTAATTTGAAATTGTAAATATTATCATTAATAATATATTCTCCATTGTACCAACTTTGAAATTTCATGTTGTACATTCTGCGCAGAACATGTAAGTTGTTTTCATAGTCGAGAGAGCTTGTATCAAAGTTGCAGCAGGTCTACAGTTGCAACAATGGTTGCTTGTTTCACGAAACTAACCTGCTGCAATCTGACGCTTTTAATAAACAAACTTCCTATGAGTTTTCTCTGCAATTTGCACTACGTAAACTAATACTTGTAGAATGTTTATAAGTCAAGAAAAATCTATGAAAATTGCTTAACTTGTATTTATTAATTAAGTTAATTTTGTTTAAAGTCACCTTTAGGTAAGGAAGGTATTGTCTTTTGTCTAAAAATTCGCTGGTAAGTTTTTAATGAATAAGCACGTTTTAGGGTCCTTAGAACACTCTCATGTATAATTTTATATTAATCAACAAAACTAGATGTGTTTTTGTCAGTTATTTACAGATTTACAGATCTGTAAGACTTGCAGATTTGTTCAGAATTGGCCTGTAAATTTGATAAATCAGCCAACTTTGCTGTAACAATGGAAACAGCTGTTACATTCAAATAATTCTAATTGATAGATGTGTTATTATTTTATTGGACTTATAGAATCTTTTCCAAGGAACTTTTGGTACGGGATTTGTATAAAATACTAGCTGACCCGCCCCGGCTTCGCACGGGTAAAGCTAGAATAACGATTGCTACACGTGTACCAGTAATTTTTCACATTTACTTCGGAGACATACGCTGCATAGGGAGCCGGTAACCTGCCCCGCATCGTACATGTAACAGGCTCCGCCCACTGCCCACCCAATCCCCGCACCGCACCAAACAGCGCCCGTTTCTAAACATGTCTCGGGTACTTTTACTTATGTAGGTACATATGATGTAAACTATCCCTCCGACAAATATCGAAAATCTACTAACGTTAAAACTTAACTATAGAGATGGAGAGGCGTTGAGAAGGAAGCCAAGGCTCTACATGGGCCATAGAGGAAAGAAGAGGAAGAAGAAGAAGAAGAAGAAGAAGAAGAAGAAAAAGAAGAAGAAGAAGCATTACTTCACAAAATATAAAATTAGGTAATTTCTAATTTTGAATTTTGATTAATATATAAAATATCAAAAAAAAAAAAAACTTAACAAATCTATTTTGAACTTTGACTCATGATTTATCCATTACGGCATTGTCCATTATTTTAAGATACAAAAAAAGAAGAATTCAAATATCTAGTTTACCTGAACTGAAGTGTACCAGTTCATTACTTTTAGCATTTTATTTTATACGATACGTACCTGAAAAAAAAGTGGTTTTCAATTTAATAAGATCATGTAACTTGTTTTGATTATTACTTTGTTAGCTTAGCTGTAGTATATCATCTCGCAGCTGTTTCGGTTTCTCATTTACCGGTGTAAAACAAACCGGAAACCAGTCGAATGTAATTACAAGTTGATTATTTTAGATAGCACTCCACAGGGAGACATCTATAAACGAGCGTCAAATAGCAGGAATCATCGTCAAAATCAAATTGAAAAGCAATTAAATAGTTGACTATCAGTTGGCAATCACAGCACCCCTCGATGAGACTATTTGTTGTTACAGATTAAACTTTAAGCTTCATTTACAAAATCGTAATTAAGTTGAAGCGTTTATTAAATATTAGAAATACAGAAATTGCTAATTGCATGTATGATAATAATTTCATTACCTATAATACGTTTTTATTTTATTGTAAATCTATGATGCTATAAGAAGAAAAGTAAATTGAAATAAATGTAAATAGATATTTAAAATAAAAAATTGTTTATTATTTAGTTTGTTTTTAAGTGATACGTATTTGGTTTTGAGTTCGGATCTAACTAAAAGTTGGTAATAATCATTTTAGCAGTATCAATTTCCAAATATACTTTTACTTGCACAAACTTTTTTTACTATTAAAAAGATCAAGAACTGTATTATACTTGCAGTAATTATTATCATTATAATATCGATAAATGGGTACCTACGTTTCGATATGTCGATAAATTTATACATTATAGTGATGTGCCGGATCACATAAAATTCGGATCAGCGGATACCGAAATGGATTATTGAGATCCCGATCCGCAGATACGGATACGGATCTTCTACTTTTCACCTAGTATACGTGTCGTTGAAGCGATAGTTATATAGTATGATGTGTGCGCAGCTCATTCAAACTGAAATATATTAATATGCATATGGTGTAAGGGCAGCTCAGTTTTTTTTTAGTTTATCAAATGTGGTTATATGTAACAAAATGTCAACAAAAAATTAAGTTCTTAATTTTGAATATAATTGAACGCAAGTTTAAATGAATGCAATTTATCTGTGAAATATCTGTTTAAGATCCGTTTTAATAAAAACGCATTCGGATCCGGATACGGATTTCTATTTTTAGCGGATCATCCGTAGATACGGATATCCACTTTAAAACCTCGATATATCGATAATCAAATCTTGATATCAAACAGACCTAATGACAAGTCTTCACTTTTGTACATACAAAAAGAATAAGATTTTCTCGATAGTCATAAACGTTTATAAAAAATATATTACATGCATAATTTAAAGAAGTATAAACTGTGAAAATGACTGCAAATATGAAACCTCCCTTTAAGGTGAGACCTCTGGCGGATGGTGGGTTCGCCTATATGTAAATTTAATACTGCTATTGCAGGCTTTCATTATCAATAATAATAACTTATTTATAATTTTCATGCTTTTGGTTTATTTTTAAACTCTTCTCAGAATACTAAAATTTTTATACAAAGTTACATTTTTAAAGAATATGGTATTCATTAGTATGTACTTCTTGAATACAGTAATTTTGGTTTGATAGGTAAGTACTAATTGAAAAAATTATTTCTATCTACGAAAGTTTTATTCGTTGAATTTAAATTATATGGGTCGCCTAGTTAAGTATGCTAGGTGACCGGTTATAGTTCGAACGGTTCGAATTCGATTCCGATTTCGAGTCAAACTTGAAAATGATTTCCAATTTTCAAAGAGCAATAAAGTGATCCCTGTGATGCTCTCTCTACGGCAGCTTTGAGAGCCCTCGAGGTGACGCCTGGTACATCCCCCAATGGTACAGGATTTATGTCAGTTCTTTGTGATGTTATTGTGTCTTTTAAATTTCTTGATGTGTGATCTATGTAATGCATATTGCAACCTTTACATGGTATACTACGCAATTTTTTTACTGTCATGTTGTTGCTTTTTATTTGTTTAAGTATTATGAGGTTGTAATATAATAATCTTTAAATTACTTCGCTGTTTTTATTTTGGTCATTTATGCCATTAGTTGTGATTCAACCTGGGGTCGTATCCGACTTACACTAAACTTGAATATTTTGAATTTTTTGTATAACACGAAACACAAGGTGATTGCTGCGGTATTAACTTTATAACAGCTTGGTTCGGTTCATGTTTAGAAGAGAAATGTCGGTTCAGGTTTAATTTAGGTTCAAGAAAATGAAAATGATAATGGCTCATCGGTTTTGGGTTTTGTTTCGAATATCGGCCTGGGGCAGTAAATGATTACGAGCACAAAAAAAATGTTCAGAAGAAATAAATTCCTCCTGTGTTTTACGAATTCAGGTAAAAGATATTTTTGTAAACCGAATTTGAATTTAAAACGGTTTAAATTCAGTTCAGGTTTATTGACTTTGATAATTAAAGATTCGTCTTCAGGTTTATCAAAAATACGGGTTAATTCTGGTTTCGGTTCAGGTTCCTGGATTGGTGAAGGTGAGCTCACAAGGAGACGGCTAGAAATCTGTAGATAAAGCAGACTTTGTCAGACCCACAAATTAGTGAACAAACCGCCTTTGCATTTCTAGTATTTTCAAGAGATACAAAAAATATAGCAAAATTTTCATATGCTGCTATTAAAATTAATCATTCTATAGACCTGATGAAAAATGAATGTATATTTGAAGTTGTGAGCAATATTTAATACCGTTAAGATTTAATTTAGATATATTTGTACTTAGTTACAATGAAAAGATTATACATATAAAAAAAAAATTGCGGTAATAATATGTCTATAATGTATCTACTCATATAAAAAATTAATGTTTGTCTTCTAAGTGCCTTATAATTTAGAATATTAAAGAACAATCTATATAAAGTTTGAGGCAATAATAAAGAAATTAGCGAAAGTTGTATTCCTGCAGTATGGCGCTAGGGGTGTGTGTGATAACGCTGTGTGATAACAGTGGCGTGTGGAGTGGGGCAGACAGGGTGCCTCCCCGTTAATTGCCCCGAGCCGCCGCCCCGCACACTTCGGCTTGTCAGATTGCAGTCCAATCTAATTAGAACACAATTTGTTAATGTGTTTTATACGGAAACTTCGGTGATATTGGATGTTGATAACTGCGTAATGTGAACAACCCTTTACGACATAATGCTCTGTCTTTCATTCACTAACGGTAGCTACATTCTCATCATTTTTATTTTTAAGCAGTTTTATATGTAAAAACATTATTTTATAATCGATTTTAATTTTGAAGAATTTCAAAATTAGTTGACGTTATTTTTGCTATAGCTTTTATATTTTAGATATTTTTATATTTCAAATTTTAAGCATAGTAATAAAATTTATAACCTAAAACAACCAATATCTGCACCAAATTCTTTTCTAATCTGATCATTCTTGTAAAATTATAAACATGCGCCCTCTTTTACCTTCCTCAACCTTTGGTAAGGGTTGTTTAGGGATTGTGCTAAAAATCGGATACCAAGATTTTAGTAAATGACCACGTTTCCTAAAATCCAATTTTAACATGATGTCTGTATATATCTATTTGTGTTTGTGTGTGTGTGTGTGTGTATGTGTGTGTGTGTGTATGTGTGTGTGTGTGTGTGTGTGTGCGTATGAGTGTATGTGTATGGATTTTCTCTCCGCTCTAACTCAAATGCCATCATTCAGAAAATTCTGAAACCTTGTATTTCGAGCCTATTCTAATATGGAAAGAAACTATTAGATTTTAGTGTAAATCGGATAAGCGGAAATGGCGCTTTACTTGAAGCTCATAATGGTTTTTCTTCAAAAAATACCATTAAATGTTATTTTTGGCATTTTATGTCATTATAAAAATTAAAGATTATTGAGTTATCTACAGATATACATTAATATTTTTCTATATGTTTTACAGATAAATTTAAAAAATAATCTATTTTATAAATCTCAGAGCCTATGATTTAAAGATTCCTTTGTTACACAGTTCATATTTGAAATGTATGTAACTGACAGAGAAATATCACTGTCAAAAAACTAATCGAGTCAAATTAATAATGGTGACAATTAAAAAAAAAAAAATAGTAAATAAAGCAATAGTTATATGCAAAGGAACTTAATGTACATAGTTTGCAGTATTAGTAAATATGTAGGTATGTTTTTAAATTAATAAAAATTAAATAGTGGGGGGTTTTTTGTGTTAGCCACATCAGATTTTTTAATTTTTCATTCTTTGCTTGGTTGATGATAAAACTTTGTTGCGGGCAATGTGACGAGACAGAAAACGAACGATAAGTCTCCATAAACCAAAAACTTGTTCGGAAAAGTGGGAAATCTGTGAAATAAAAATATGTACTTATTATGTGTAATTAATGAAAATCAACTATTTACAAAATGACATTAAAGATTAAGGTATTAATTTAATCTTATATCATCATACTCTGATTATTATTATTCCATATGTATGTAATCTAATTATAATTTAAAATTTAAATGCACTGAAAATCTTTATCACAATTATGAGTAATTTATAATGGAAAAACCAATGAATAATTGTACGACATTAATTTTTTGTTTCGAATAAAACGAATGTACGCGCACAAGAAATACTGAATCTGATGATATATTTTAGCAAGGGTATCAAGCCCACATTATTTTTACTGTTAAAATATCACTACAATTTATTTTAGTGTGCTCCAGTAAATTAGTCAAAATGTTATTTACTATGAAGTTTACTTATTTGTATATTTATTTTTTTACGAAAGAATTATATTTGTAATTCGGCGGAATAATTTAAAAATTTAATGTCATTTGTTTTCGTATAGATGGTTGAAAAATGATAAATTTTATAATTTGATGTAAAGGTAGCTTGTTATTTATCAGTTGTCAGTGTTAAAATTGGTTGTTATTTATGGTTTTCACTGAATTAAAGTTAAATTACCATCATAATTATAAATTAATTCAATAATTTCATATAATAAATTATCAAAGGAAATACATCCGTAAAAAAATCAGCAGCGCCCATTTTTTATTGTAATAAAATTATGTTACTTATTAGCATAGCATATGTTCATGGCATAAGAAAATTATACAATTACAGCACAGGTATATAGTAAGCAAACTATGATTTGGATTTGCCCTAAATTTTGTTTCAGCATTTCAGCCGTCCTGTAGAATTTACACAATTCTCGTCATCATCTATTATGCACGTGATTCTGGTAGTCGTGACCACATGGGTCCGTGACAGCCTCTGTCTTGTTGCCTCGTCGCGAAATTAGGTAAGTTAGTTGGCTTTGCCCTGCCTTCACCTTGCCTCATTCACTGCATCAAATATGCATGCGCCATCTTCGCGAATGCTACACACTAGAGACAGAATGGAATTTGAGAATGGGAATTGGCCAGTGTGATAACTTCAAGCAATTTAGACGCGGAAAATAATTTTAGAGAACTTCTTAATGGCGAGAAAATGTCAAATATATATATCATTAATTATTATTTAACAGATGTACCCGTCTTTTTTTATTCGTAGATTTCAATAATGATATGGTTCATACTTATACATATTTGCCTATACCATGTTAAAGGCGCTTATAGGCGTCATTTCACGCACGGGTTTAATAATAAATAATTTATATTAAGTTGATTCTGGTTTGATTCGAACCCGAGCAGTCAGCACCAAAGTCGGTTACAGAATGCATTCAATCACGCGATTTCATAAATTATAAAGTTTTAAATACTACCTGTTACTCGTAATTGTTACAAGCAGGTAATTATTATTAATCATTTGATTTAAATTATAGTTTAAATCAAGTGGCTTGTGTTCTGTCCTTTCTGACACGAAAGAAAACCGATTTAGTAAGAGAGAATATTCCACGAAATCGTGATTATCTAATAAACCATATAGGCATTGCTTCGGCGCAATCTACTACTCTAGGTTGTAGCAGTTCACGTATTACGTATAGCAAGTCAGAGTAAAATATTGCTAATTATAGATCGCTTTTCTGTCATGTCATCCATAGTAGGTACTTGTATTCACAAATATAGGAATGAAATATTTTTACAAGTGACGTCCGCACTTGCACTTTAATTTTTTTAATATATCTGATTTGCATAGCTTTTAAAAAGAATTGTGATTAATGTTTTTCACTTTTCATTTCAGTTAATCTCTCACTTTTTTCTTATTTGCAGTTTATTCTGACTTACTTGAAAATTAAAAAAAATATATTGTGATGAAAATTTCGATAAGGAACTACAGTTTGAAGTTTACAATGTTTGTTTTTTTATTTAATGTGATTTAATATTGAACATGAAAACGTGAATGGTGACATTTAGTCAATATCATGGATATGGATACTAAAACATCAGTTTAACCAGTGGTGTATTGTTAAATCTCGAAGTTCCGGAACGGCAACTATGAAACAGAAGTATGTATGTACCACCGTAACGTTTAACTTATTCAACAATAACGATATATAATTATTAAATTAATTATTATTACACGATAATTTTATGTACATTTCAAGTCATTTTTAATGTGTGCAGTTGTGTGTACATAAAAATTGAGAAATCAAATTTTATATGCAACGATAAATATTTTTTTTTAGTTGCATGCTCTTGTACAATGTAATAAATTTTAATATGTTAATATTTTATAATTAATTTTTCTCTGTACCCGGTTTTTCCGCCACATAAAATTTACCTGGCGATCTGTTTTTCATTTCTACATAACTGTAAGTTTACATACGGAATATAATACAGTTTATATTTATTTGATCAATATATTGTAAAATAAGAGATCAGTTAGTATGAGTATTGCATATTATGTCTAGGTTAGATTACGTTAACTTACACAGGTTATATAGGTTAAATTACATTTTTATTATAAGTTATTGATCATTTAGTAAAAATACTGATCAATTAAATATATGGCAAATACATACAATATTTCATAAAATATTCCAACTCAGTGTAATATACGTCTACATAAATAATTAGAACTTATAGTTATTAATGTATGCAAATTGGATAATGAAATTTATTTTGCCAAATCAATTAGACACTTAATTAAAATAAATAGATTTAGTGAATCGTACGTAAATATTAAATAACTTTTAATAAAGAAATACAAAATACAATATGAATAATTTTTACAATCTAGCTACATATTTTAACATATTTTACTGAAACTAGAAACTACAATAAGCATGGTAGTATTATTAGAATCAAGTAAAGTAAAGACTTGTAATGATGGGTAGAATTTCATATTAAACAAAGTCGAGAGAATTTTTACCTCTCGGTAAGAGAGGTATTGGAATCATGCTAAAAATCGCATATCCAGATTTTAGTGGATAAGCGATTATAACATTTTTACGATGATGTCCGTGTGTGTGTGTGTGTGTGTGTGTGTGTGTGTGTGTGTGTGTGTGTGTGTGTGTGTGTGTGTGTGTGTGTGTGTGTGTGTGTGGATGTTGGAAACACGGTGCTGATTAGATTTTGGTAACAATTGGACAACCGGAAGTAATAATTTCTTTAAAAAAATCTTCTTTGTCATTACATATACATATAGAAGAACACAAAATTCTCCATCTTATACACTTAAAATTTTATTATATCTTACACAGATTTAGAGATAAAGACACTATAATATATAGAATAATCTAATGTAATACATCGCATAGGCTAAGGCACTAAGGAAACCAGTTGACAAATTGAAATATTTATAACATAGTAATGTTTATAATATAGTTTGTAAATGACAGATGTCAGTTTCAAAAATCAATGGTTCTAGTGACATCCTGAAAACTTTTTCTGGGAAGTACATTTAATCTTTCTAATTGTTTTATTAATTAAATATTTAAAATCGTAAGCAAAATGCTTATATCCATCAGAAATACCGCCAATCTTGTTAATGAATTGGAAGAATCTCTGACATTTAGGAACTTTCTCGTACAATGAAAAATAGATATAATTAGAATTGTATGTGTGCAGAAGACATGTTAAATACAATAAAAACAGTGTTTGGATAAAGTTCAGTAATTTTTTTTTGTTATAAAACGACGGTTCGATAGCGAAGTGCAATACAATACCTACTTATGCATATAACATAAAATGGAAATGACGAGAAGTTTTGTTCTGGCCACCACAGATTTTTTTAGTAGGATATCTATATGAATATAATTTAATTGTAAAGGACATTTTTTCTGTACATTAATTACTTCTCACTAAGAGAGGAATTGGATTCATGCTATATATCGTTTATCCAGATTTTAGTGAATAAACACGTTATAAGATCCCTAGAATCCCACTTTTACATTTTTATGATGATGTCTGTATATACATGTGTGCGGATGTTGGAAGAACTTCTCAAAAACTATAAGACTTCGTATTTCTCAATCAGATTATGGGAAGAGTTGAAGAGGTTTAGGTACGGGATATCCGGAAGTAGTAGTTTCTTAAAAAAAATTATAAATATTATTTTTCGAAAAATTAGTTATTAGAAATAATAAAGAACATTAAATTCTCAATTTAATAAATTTATTTTTTTTATATTCTTTAGATTTGGAGAAAATAGATATACTGTATAGAATAATCTGTTGTAATAAATCTCACTGCCCAAACAACTGAGAGATATTTAAACGTCTAATTGACAAATAAATACAAAAAGTATATTACATATATCCTTCAGAAATCCCGTCAATCCTGTCAATGAATACAATGAATTTAAAATTACAGAAAAAATCTGTTGTAAAGAACTAGAATTTTTTGTGTGCAAAAGAAATGTTAAATACGATACTTTTGTAACATAAAATGGAAATGGCGAAAGGTATTTTGCTGGTCACAACATACTTTTACCACTCGCTAAGAGAGATATTGGACTCATGCTAAAAATCGCATATCCAGATTTTAGTGCATAAGCACGTTTAAAGGTCACTATAATCCGATTTTAACATTTTTATTATATCTTCTATAGATTTAGAGATAAAGAATTATATATATATATATATATATATATATATATATATATATATATATATATATATATATAGATAAAATAATTTATTGTATTGTAATGAATCTCACAGCCCAAACAACTTCATACGAACGAGTTGAGAAATTAAAATATTTATGACATAGTTTACAAATGACAGATAAATGTCAGTGTCAAAAATCATGAGTTTTAATAACATTCTCAAAGCTTTTTCTGGGAAGTACATTTAATCTTTCTAATTGTTTTATTAATTAAATATTTAAAATTATAAGTGAAATGCATATATCCATAAGAAATAGCACCAATCTTGTTAATGATTTGGAAGAATCTCTGACATTTAGGAACGACCTCATACAATGAAAATATAAATATACCTAATTAGAATTACTGAAGGCTTTTTTCTGGAAAGTACATTTAATATTTCTTATTTTATTATCAACTAAATATTTAAAAAAAATGTGGTAAGTGTTTATAAAGAAGTGCTGGTGTAAATTCCAACGAGCTATAAGCTTGAGTTTAGGTAGTTTTATAAAAATCTTTCTTATGGTGTCTATTACAAGTACCTCACACGTCACACTGTTAATGGCAAAATTGATTATTATGGCTAGTTAATATGCTCTAAAATAAAATTTGTTACAAGGTGTCAGATATAGGTATACTAGATAAGGATCCAGGCGATATGAGTTAATTCCGCAATCTTTATTTACTAATCCAGAGCCCCTGTGTGTTTATTTTCGACAATATTATTATTAATGTTTTGTATAACGACTCTTATCATATATTTTTTTATTTCTCCACTAAATTATTTTCCGTCGACATTTTTAAAGCAACGCTGTGCTGTAATTTTGTGCAATTACGTTTTGCATATCTATCTATATATGGTATCAAAGTTTGAGCGTTCGTTGCTCCGTGCTAATTGAACTGAACGCTGACGATCGCTCAGAAATTCTTACCGTCATTTTACACTTATACATTTCTTATAAGATAAGAATAAACTTAACTTTAATAGGCGGAAAACATGCCATCTATTGGACGGGGTTCCTAGGTTTATGTACAGGTTCGAAATATATTTTTTTCTCGTTTAATTAAAATATTCTAATTTAATAGTTTTGAAACCAAATTCATATTTGCTTATTATGAGTACATATAAATCTTTTGCTTATATGTTAACATAAATTAGCCTCATGTAAATGATTAAGTCCAAAATTTATATGAAAATTGAATTACAATAAACCAAAATGAGGTTTCTTAAAATGAAATTATCTTATATGATATTGCAGAAAACATCAATGCTTAAATTATTTATTATTAAAATAAGTAGGACTTTTAACTGTGAATGCAGGATATTGGAGACACAAAATTCCTAAAGTAAATTTCCACGTTTTCTCGATTTTGAAATTTAAAGTCCATTTTTTTAAAAAAATTATTAATACTCGAAAAGAAAAGTGTCCTTGTCCTTTGTGAAACAGAAGTAAAATGTCAAAGAAAGTAGCGTGAATACAGCGTGAAGGTAGTAATGTCACAGTGTTTTTGGTTAGTTGTGTATTTTCAAATTCAGGCAGGATATACATATTTATATCAGGTATTAAACAACATTATTAAATAATTTTTAATATAATTTTTTAATAAAATAGTTATAATGAAATATTTGCTAATTTTCATTACAATACACTTAAGTCTAAATATGATATGCAATACACATTTCTTAACATTAAATAACAGGCAATCGAGATATGAAGCCGGATAAATTAAACAAAAGTTGCTCCAATAAGAGACCATAAAACCTTTATTTGTGAAAATATGCATAGGTTACTAGATGTAGGTGAAAAAAATAAATTTTACTTATAACTTCTAAGTGTGAAATAATTCTGGATGTTAGTTGAATATGATAAAAATGAATAGGAAGAAGACGCACGACATCAACCTTAAAAAACCTTGTAAAATGAAATAAAACTTGTAAAAAATTATTGCGTGTTATTTATTAAAAAAAAAATCGACCACAATTATTTCGAATAATTTTATATTCCGTAAAAGGAATGATTTATTTTAATTTCATTAAAATATACGTTTCTGACGGCCGGTTTTGTAAAGAAAATTAATATTTACTTAAAATTTAGTTCCCAAGTAAATATAATGAAACGAACAAATCCGAATCAGTTTCTCTGTTCTAATGACATTTATATCGTTGCTGTAAAAAAAGGCGCTGCATTTTTTCATTTCATTCAATTTACTATGGAAGTAAATTTTAAGGGAAGATTATTTTTTTTATAAAACTGGCCCCAGTACCAGTACATTTTTTTATTTAAAAAATAAATAGATAGTCAATAATTTCTACAAATTATATTTTATTTTATTAGGTTTTTTTCAGATTGATGATGTACGTCTTCTATCTATTCACTTGTACCATAGTAACTGTAAGTCTAGGTCGAAACGGGATTCAGAATCGTAAGATATGCAAATGAACAGAAATTAATTCCTCTCTCTCATGGCTCAGAAAGGGTCAATAGAATTATTTGCGTCTTTAGCATCGACTAAGATTGATGTTTTACATCAAAGCATCATAATATTTATCAGTGTGTCCAGTTTTTCTGTGAACAAATTAAACAGAAAATATTAATATACTCGTGAGCATATACATGCGGTTTCCGAGCATAATTTATTTACATGCTCTCTGAAACAACTTTGACTTAAAACGTATCATTACACTTGTTTTTTCTCAAGTAAATTGGGTAGTTAACTTATAGAAAGATCGCTATGTCTAGACATCGAAGCAGAGCAATTTTCTATCACATTTTTCGTCATTTCTGTGAGAAACCAGTGTGATTTACATATGTCTAGTTGCAATATATACTTTGTTGTGGTTGTAAAGCAATAGGTACGTAAATGAGACCTTTTAAGGTAATACTCATTTTTTTTTTAAATAAAATTTTTAAGTAATAAATACTGGAAAACTATTCTTTTATTTATTTTTACCTCTCGCTAAGAGACGTATTGGAATCATGCTAAAAATCGCATATCCAGATTTTAGTGGATAAGCACGTTTTAAGGACTCTAGAATCCGATTATAACATTTTTACGATGATGTCCGTATGTGTGTATGTATGTATGTATGTATGTATGTATGTATGTATGTATGTATGTATGTATGTATGTATGTATGTATGTATGTTTGTATGTATGTGTGTGCGTGTTTGCGTGTGTGGATGTTGGAGCCACGGTTTCTCAAATACTATAAGACTTAAAAAATATTTAACTGCAGATTCCTCAATCTGACATTCTTGGGAAGAACTGATTAGATGTTAGTAAAAATTGGACAACCGGAAGTAATAGTTTCTTTAAAAAAATCTTCTAAATATTATTTTTTGAAAATTTCTGTTACTACTATTATAGAAGAACATAAAATTCTACATCTGATACATTTAAATATATCTTGTATAGATTTAGAGATAAATGCACTGTAATATATAGAATAATCTAATCTCAGAGACTAAGACACTAAGGAAACCAGTTGACAAATTCAAATGTTTATAACATAGTTTGTAAATGATAGATATCAGTGTCAAAAATCAACAGTTTTAGTGACATTCTGAAATCTTTTTCTGTAAAATAAATAAATAAATATATCATCACGGCATATTACCTATTCCTAGGTGTGGCAATCTGCTTTGTCGCAGATATCGGTAATGATGATGACATATTTGTACCGTGCGGGTGTTTACCAGGCGTCACTTCACGGGCACTTATTGCTTTCGTGGAGAGCGCACTACAGGGGTCACTTTTGTGCTATTCAAAATTCGAAATATTTAGCGCCGGTCGGGATCGAACTCCGTTCCCCCAGGTTCGCGACCATACACTCAGGCACGCGGCCACGGGCCCTATCTTTTTCTGAGAAGTACATTTAATCTTTCTTATTGTTTTATTAATTAAATATTTAAAATTGTAGGTAAAATGTATATGTTCATTAGAAATATTGCTAGTCTTGTTAATGAATTGGAAGAATCTCTGATATTTAGGAACTTCCTCATATAATGAAAAATAGATATAATTAGAATTGTATGTGTGCAGAAGACATGTTAAATACAATAAAAACAATATATTTTTTTGTTGGGAACTATAATTATAAATGTTTATTGAAATTGTCAATGTTACCCGTCAAGAAATTTTAATATTTTTTATAGCAATAAGTAACTTTTAAATAAAATTAAATTAATGGGAATTAGAAAAAATACTATGGAAAATACGCATTACATTATTCATTGGGGGTATTCTAATATAGTAAAATTTAAGGTAAAAAATATTATGACATTGTGGATTATGTTAGGAATGACCGAATAGTGCAAAAATCAAATATTAATTGAATTTTATTGCAATTTATTTTGGCGATAAAAAGGTGTCGCGTGGTTTATGTCGTATGAATGAGCGCGACTGATGACATGTCTTAAAAAAGTACATTTAATTGCATTATTAACAGGAAGCACACATACATATAACAAAAACTTGGATTTTGTTATGTGTCAATCTACTTGATTCGCTAAATTTTTTAACGGTCCGTTTACATGTAACGGATTTTGTTTAGAATACACCCATCAGTCAGCTGTTTTGTTCTTATGAGTTTAATAACGTTTTGTTAGAAGTTTTCTATTTCTACATATTTATTTATAAATGTCTTTAGGCTCCCCCTACGTCAACATTCGGCAAAATTATCAAAACAAATTAAAATAAGAAAATTAGATTATTTTTCAAATAAATTTATATCAAAAATAATGTATATACACTCTATATCTCCGAGTTGATCCCCACGTCATCAATTTCTGACACAAGAATTATTAAACTTTTATTTAATATCTTTGTCGTACATACATGGCATATATGAGACTTTTATTCGCTATCTCATTATCGTATGTGTTACAAAAAGATATAATATACGCTATCTCCGCCAACCCAACGGTGTAAAATAAAATAAAACTGTACTGAAACTGCGGTAAAGAAAGTCATTTTCAAATATTTAAATTATTTGAATATTCATGTCATTCTATCATTCATTTGGTGAAAAGATATTGCTTTTAGACAATAAAAATAGGTATATTTTATCCATTATACTTATATCGCATTTATTCAATTGGATCATTATTGCTAAATAACTATTTATGTACTTAGAATTTTAATATATAATATAATTGATACAACGTAGGTTATACGAGTACGTTAGTTGTCAGTTTTGATTTGTATAAATACTTCGGAAATCACACGATTTCACCCGACAACATGACGTCATCAATTCCCTCCCACCCTGGCGATTTAAACTATATGCTTGCAATTGATTACGTGGAAACGGACTTCACTAATCTAAATTTCAATATTTATTTTTACGTTATACCTATAATTATACACCTATAGTATTCTTCACGTAAGAATGTCGTTGCGAATTAACAAGTGTGATTCTCGACGAAATACGTTTTAGAATCTCTTCACAAATGAACAAATTCTATGACCTGTGCGACAAAAAGAGACTACTCATAGTTCATATACGTATATGTTGTCAAAAATCATACACTTTTTATTGCGAAACGACATTCTTACGTGAAGAATACTATACATTTGTCGCTGTAAATTGTTTATGATTGGCAAAAATTTGAAAATTTAAATCAAATGTTTAGTTCAAAATAATGTGAGAAATGAAATAATCAGATAAGTATACCGTTAATTTATTAATATCAGATAATTTATGTAAATTATTACAAAAATTAGTTTTGTATTCATTTCAGAAGCTGTGGTTATTTATTTCAGATTTAATTTCGTTTGGTTTAATTATCACATTCTGAGATGAAATTAATTTATCGACATGGTTATTATTATTCCATAAAATTTTGAAGCAGTTTGACATTTATAAAATTATGAAGTATTCTTCAGAATTAATTTAATTATAACCTTTAGGTTTAATTACTATTTTAATAACGCATTTATTACTGTAGCTAATGTATGTGCTATTTTCCAAAAGTGATGGAATTGTTCCTGTTGTAGTCCAATCGCTGCAATCACGTAGGAGACACTCCCGAAGACAAAAACCATCCAGCTATTGAGGTGCTCTGCCGCCACCGATACAATACACTGTCATTAATTACTTCGGCTTCAGCTGCATGAGATCTATGGTGATAGCTTAGTCGCTGCTATAATGTTTCTGCAAAGGCAAATACTAAAAATGTTTTATATATTAATAGTCCAGTCATTAGGTACATTTACTCTGCAAAAGGTCGGGTATTTTTGATTTTTGGATATGTTATATATTTAGAGGTCTCAACAAAAATTGCAAGTTTTCCCCCTCGGGGGCCTTCGGGAAGCACCGCCAACTTGAGAAAAAAGACGCAAAAAAGCGGTTTTTTCTGAATATCTCTTCACTTATTTGCATTAGGCAAAAATAGTTATTATCTAAATTGTTGACTATAAAATTCTTTACAACTTTTATCTAAAACATTTTTTTCTATAATTAATAGATAGCGAGCTACAGTGCTTCAAACAGAGCAATTTTTTTGAAAATTACATAAATGCTTCATTTAAATCATATTTTATTATATTTTTTTACGTTTTTTACAAATTACTTTTTGACAATCATTAATTATTATTATTGAACTAATATATATAAATATTAATTATTGTTTATAGTTTATTTTTCATTCTAAAAATTTTTATAGTCCAGCATATTTATGATTTTACCTTAAAGTAATTACAACAAAAGCTTTTTAACGGAATCCAGTCCCAGAAAAGTGCGCTGATTAACATATCAATATTTTCCCGAAATCGGAGCATGGGAACCTCCCGCCAATTTGGACAAATGGCGGCATATTCAGGTTTATGGCCATTTGCTTAAAATAATTATGAAAATATTTAAATTATTCAAAAAAACAAACAATATTACGTACTTGATACTTAGTCTAATAGGTTTCACTATTTACAACAGTTTACATTCGACGTGGCATCGAAAGAAGTAAGTTATCGGTAACTGTTTTATAAAAATTGTTAACGTTTTCCTGCAATTTTTTAGTTTTTCATCCACCACTCTGATCTTGTTAAAGATATGATGACACGGTTTTAAATTTTGAATTCAGCATGAAATTCTCTTTAATATCATGTGTTACATGATTATTGCCGATGAACAATTGGCGAGTTACTAACAACTAAAACTCACATGAAATTCCTCTAAAAATTAAAAATCTGAAAATCGGCTCTTTTCTCAATTTTTCATCAACCACTTTGACACCTATTAAGTACTTAATATTGGTTATCTGTAAGCCTGTTGAAATTTTGAATGAGAAAATGAAAAAAGAGCCGATTTTCAGATGTTTAAAATTTTAGAGGGATTTCATATGAGTTTTAGTTGGCAGTAACTCGCAAAAAACTAAAAAAATGCAGGAAAACGTTAACAATTTTTATAAAACAGTTATCGATAACTTACTTCTTTCAATGCCACGTCGAATGTAAACTGTTGTAAATAGTGAAACCTATTAGACTAAGTATCAAGTACGTAATATTGTTTGTTTTTTTGAATAATTTAAATATTTTCATAATTGTTTTAAGCAAATGGCCATAAACCTGAATATGCCGCCATTTGTCCAAATTGGCGGGAGGTTCCATGCTCCGATTTCGGGAAAATATTGATATGTTATTCAGCGCACTTTTCTGGGACTGGATTCCGTTAAAAAGCTTTTGTTGTAATTACTTTAAGGTAAAATCATAAATTTACTGGACTATAAAAAATCTTTAGAATGAAAAAAAAACTATAAACAATAATTAATATTTATATATATTAGTTAAATAATAATAATTAATGATTGTCAAAAAGTAATTTGTAAAAAAACCTAAAAAAAATATAATAAAATATGATTTAAATGAAGCATTCATGTAATTTTCAAAAAATTTGCTCTGTTTGAAGCACTGTAGCTCGCTATCTATTAATTATAGAAAAAAATGTTTTAGATAAAAGTTGTAGAGAATTTTATAGTCAACAAATTAGATACTAACTATTTTTGCCAAATGCAAATAAGTGAAGAGATATTCAGAAAAAACCGCTTTTTTGCGCCTTTTTTCTCAAGTTGGCGGTGCTTCCCGAAGGCCCCCGAGGGGGAAAACTTGCATTTTTTGTTGAGACCTCTAAATATATAACATATCCAAAAATCAAAAATACCCGACCTTTTGTGGAATAAACCCTTATTTTTCTACCAAATGACTGGACTATAAATATTTTATTAATATTTTGATTCCATTTATTAGTTTTTCGATAGTGTATGGAAACAAACTAAATATAATATGCATAATAATTATAAGTGGAACTATCGATGTACTACCGCATCTTACAAACGAAGTTTGGTTATTCAAAAAGGTTTGTTTTTGTATCCAAACAAAGAAAAATATAGTAATTAGTGGCGCTCTAACCTCTTTGACCTTGAAATTAAGCATGACTTGTACATTAGATTAGGTTATTGTTGTTATATTTAGCTAAACGCATAAAAGTTATATTTCTCTCGCTCTCTCTCTTACTCTCTCTCTCTCTCTCTCTCTCTCTCTCTCTCTGTGTGTGTGTGTGTGTGTGTGTGTGTGTGTGTGTGTGTGTGTGTGTGTGTGTGTGTCTGTGTGTGTGTGTGTGTTACAAATTGCAGTTGCAGCCTCACACAACATAAACGTTTTTCTCTTTCTGTCATTCATGGTGAAGCAGCGGTAAAAGTTTGGAGTTTGCATACTTGCACCACTGCCGTAAATTCATGTAATTTTTGTTATGAATGATTACTATTTATCATAAATAGGTATATCAAACTTTTACCTGTGCCATTAGCCTTACCATTACTTCTACCGTTGCCATTATTTTTTGATATTGTGAACCTTACTTACCTTACGTTTTATTAATTAATTTTATAATCAATAAAAAAATATGAAGATTACAAGTGACGAAAAAATATTAAATATAGCATTATAGTAAGAGATCACAGATATCAAGTCATGTACGTGACAGAAATTTGAGCTCATCATAATATCCATTTAAGTTGATCTACATACGAGTATATAGGATAAAAATTGGTTATAATGTTACAAATGAACTTTTACAAATCTGTGAATAAAATAAAACACATATAGCAGTGGACAATAAACTGTGATAATATATTGACATTATTATTACAGAAATTGTAAAGAAATTAATTTTGGCTTATATTCACTGAACTATTTTGTTAAACTTAACCATCTTTAAAATTTAACTGATCTCTAGTTAGCTGATTTACCTCTGTATTTATGTGTTCTCAGTCTATTTTAACATCATTCATTACGTCAAGTAGCTAGTTTAATTATTTTAAGGTCATCGTACAGAATTGAAGAGTCACCGCTTATATGAAAATATACAATTAACTTAACGAGCACTGGAAATCAAAAAGTCATTGTCTTGTTTACTATATTTCGTTTTTTAACTAGAATAAATAATTTCAGTTTTTTTCCTAGAAGATCAGCGTTCTTGATTAGCAATATCGAATAATTAAATAATGTGTATAGTTTAATAGCCTTATTAGCATTTGCATAGCAGACTGTGTGCCCTATGTATTATGGTGCCAACTTTGATAATTTTACAATTCATAATAAATTGTTTTCGATTAAAACTTGTTTGAATATATATGATCACGCCATATTTTGCGTTCATAATGAAGTCATTACAAAACCCAATTGCGTATCGTAAGAGCTTTCATTTTGATACGCATTTTTTCTTTTAGAAAGTTTGTACTAGATGATATTTACTTAACATTTTTCACACTTGTCATTTAAAAATTTTAACGCGTACAAAAAATATGTCATAAAACTCGTTCTTTAATATACTACATTTTTTTATTAAATAATTAAATTGCATATTTATGCATATTGCCACATATTGATTACGATAGTAGTTTTACAAATTTAACGAAAACCAAAATGTTATTTTAACTTATATGTACACACAAAATAGTTTTCAGCAAACTAAAACCCACGCGAACCAATTATGGATTGCGACCCATAGTTTAAGAACCGCTGATTTAATCTATGCTCGGATAACTCAGTTGTTCGCAACCAAATCTAATTACAGACATTTAAGCTTATTGGGGTAAAATAGTAAGCAGGACTGTAGTCAAGGAATTTATTATTTAGTCTTAGACCAACGTTTTACTGCCGTTTACAGCTTCATCCGGGTAAAAGACTAAGGCGATAAAAAGAAATAAATATAAATAAATAAATTCGTTCAAGCATAATATTATCGTCGAAAAATAAAAAAGGTTTGAAAATATTAACATTCGTCATTCAGAAGACAGGGTAACTTTGCTAATAGCGTTAAAGCTATTTATATTTATTTCTTTTTAACGCCATAGTTTTTTATGTTGATGAAGCTGTAAGCTGTAAGTGGCAGCGAAACGTTGGCCCAAGACTAAATAATAAGTTACTGGACTGCAGTCGTGCTTACTATTTTATCCCATCAGCATCAGACGTTTATTCCATCTAAATGCAATAAATACACTGTTGTCATAAAGTTGAAAACGATATTGCCAAAATTGACATTTTTTGCAATCATTTAATAGTTTTTTTTAATGATAATCTTACTTTTCTTAATAACCGACTGTAATATGTATCATATTAAAAAAAAAAAAAAAATAACGAACACTAGCAATACTTATTATAATATATATACAGGGTATTAATACTAAGTCGTTACACCCGAAAATGGTAGTTAGAACTCATTAAAACAAACAACTTTTCTTAGTTCCAATTTTTGATTTGGTGCCCCGGTTCGTAGTTATTGGAGTTCTTTTTTTTTAGAAAAATCGTCATAACTCCATTATTTTAAAGACTATTGAAAAAAAATTTCTTTCAAATTTACCTTTAGGCTCTCTAAAACATTTGGCATTTACAATTTTTTTTAATTTGTTTAAATGACGAAATGGCAATCAATCATAAATTTCAATACATGATTTTTTTGATAACCACTCCATCGATTTTCGAAAGTAAAACATTTATAAAATCATTAAACTATCTACGACAATATTTGCCATAAACATTTTTTTCAATCTGTCTAAAAAAAAAGTATTTATTGATTTACTTGACTTACGTAAGTGCAGTGTGTTCAAAAATAATTCTAACTTGGAGTAGGCTATGAACAAAAAAAACGTATATCAATTTGAAAGTATTTAAATGTCAATTTGACATGAGATATTGTCAAGAATATTATCTAGAGAAATATTCTTGTATCCTTATTTTAGAAATAGAAATAAATTAGAAAACGGTGAATGGCAATAATCTGCATCCTTCTTTATTATCTTTTCTCCTTAAAATTACAATTCACGATCAATTGTGACAAGTTGAGTTGAATTGAATGATGATCAGACACACGTTTCTGTGTTCATAGCCTACTCCGAATTAGGTTTTTTTTTTTTTTTTGAACACACTGCACTTATGTAAGTCAAGTAAATGAATAAATACTTTTTTGGGATAGATTGAAAAAAATGTTCATGACAAATATTGTAGTAGGTAGTTTAAGGATTTTATAAATGTTTTACTTTCTAAAATCGATGGAGTGGTTATGATCGATCGCCACTTTGTCATTTAAAAAAATAAAAGATAATTGTAAATGCCAAATGTATTAGAGAGCCTAAAGGTAAATTTGACAGAAAAAAAATTTCAATAATCTTTAAAATAATGGAGTTATGGCGACTTTTCGAAAAACAAAAGAACTCCAATAACTACGAACCGGAGCACGAAATCAAAAATTGGAACTAAGAAAAGTTGTTTGTTATAAAGCATTTTCGGGTGTAACGACTTTGTATTAACACCCTGTATATACAGGGTGTAAATTTTAAAACGGGTCATAGAGCCATAACATAGAAAAACAGTTTTTTAGACGAAAAAAGTTTCTATATTAATTTATTAAAAAATGATTGGTTCCTGTTATAAAGAAAAAAAATACGAATTTTTTAATGTCAAAAACATTACATTTCTGTTTCATGTAAAGCCAGAAAATAAATTAAAAAAATTGTACAATCATCAAAGCAACAAAACATTGTCATTTTTTCCTAACCTGATAGGGGGCAATTAAAGATTAAAGTTATTAAATTATGAACTAATACAAAATAACACAAAAAAAAGAAAACACTAGCATATTTATTTAAGAAACATTAATTATTTATTGTAATAGGTATTTACAAATTAAAGACGATCTACATGTAATATAAGAAACGAGAAAAACTGTAAACTACAAGGGAAAAATTAAAACCATTTAATAATTTGTAATTTTTCTTCATGAGAGAAATTATCCACGATTTCTTCTTAATAAAACGAAAATACTAATAATAATTTAACAAATAATGTCTTAAGTCAACAATTGTTTTGTTTCTATCAGTTTCACGGCTAATGATATTTTTCCTTAATTATGCAAATTTTTAAATTTATTTTCTGGCTTTATCTGAAACAGAAATGTAATGTGTTCGGTATCAAAAAATTCGTAATTTTTCTCTTTATAATATGCATTATTTCTTTTTTCAATAAATTAATATAAAAACTTTTGGCGTTTAAAAAACTGTTTTTTATGTTATAGCCCTATGACCCGTTTTAAAATTTACACCCTGTATATATTTAAGAGGCTTGAATCAATTTTTTAATTTTTTTCTATTGGTTTGACAGATTACAGAGGAAAGTGTATTAAAGTTGATATTTTAGTAAGTTTGCGAGTAAATGTTGCATAAAGTGTTTAAATATTTAATGAAATCCATGTTCATCGTCTTCGTCTCAGACATAGGTATAATGAATGCATCCTCGATCTCTTCTCGCATCATGTCGGTCTAGAACCTCAACATCGATAAAACACCAAACCTGCCCATATATAATGAATTCGTTCCCCACTAGAATTAAAAATTTCAGTGAATAGCCCTGCAAATTTGCATGCATAAGTTGGTCGATGTTACGGTCAGTCTGCGCTGTTATCATTACTAAAGCATAAGGTTCGGTGGAAACCCTCGGGCGAGCTTGCATAGTTGTTCTGTCGCAGAGAATGCTAGCGATCCCCGGCATTTCAAGAAACCCACTCAGAATGCGTACCCGTATCGCTTCTAACCTCGGTTCTACTCATCATTCTTTGATGTGAAATTCTTGGCTTTTTAAGATTTTTGGAAATAAGTGCTTTTACGAGTAATGTTGTACAACTATTTCTCTACTCGTACGTGTACGTGATTACAACCTGTACGCTACAAAGCAGTTTGACATACAAACTTTTAACATAATTTTAATGAACTTTATTATAAAAATAAACATAGAAGTTCTTAAAAGTATTCCCAATTTAAAATTATAGAAGACTAGACAAAATTACAGTTGACGATAATTAGCATATGTACTTGTATTTGTAAGGCATTAAACTTGAAAATAATTTATAATAGGTATTTAAATAACACTAAACTTGAAAATCGCCAATATAAATCAATAATTTACCACGTTTATGCAAATGAAGAGCTTTTTGAACAATACGCTATTATTTAACGCAAGTAAAATTGAATAAAGCTGAAGTTGTTTAGATTATACAGAATATATTTTTGATGTTCACTTATTGTATCTCTTATAAAAGAATACAATTTTTTTGTAATAATAAATAAAAAATATTACACTACTGTTAAATGCATTATAATTATACTTCATTTAAGTTAAGAAAATAGCAGATGGCGTGTGAGAGCCGATTGTTTTTACATGCATTAATAGATATTTATACATCAAGTGAGCTAAGATAATGTTTATTCATCAGAAGAAAGTTTTAAAGTTTAGCTTACAAACCCGTAAGGGCGAGTGAGTTAATATCTTCGAGTGAATAAACATTCTTAGCTCACCTGGTTTATACAATATTTTATTCAATTTTGACGAAATAATAATAAAAACCAATATATTATTTAATTTTGACAAAATAAAAAAACTAGTCAATTAGCAGGCTGTGCATGACAATTGTCTGTCATTTGTGTCGTGAAAAATAATAAAAATGGCTGATAATATCTGATAAATACTGTGGTGAGTGTTATTTTCGTACCTGATATTTTAAATGCATTATTTCTTGCAGAGTTGAGTTAAAATTTTGTGAGAGTGATTTAAATTTTTTTAATTCACTTGTGAATAAAATATTACTTGTAGTTGTTGCCATGGAGTTAATAATGACAGTTTAAAATGTCAAAATTGAATAAATATATATGTAATTTAAATTCGTGAAACCAAACTTTGTTAATAAGAAAATTATTTTATCTGTAAAATGTACGGGTCCGGAATATTAAAAATTACAAAAAGAAACATGGTTAAATAACATTTAATTCTGTCGATTTTATTTGATGATTGACAGCTGACAGGTGATATTTTTTTTTGCTTTTGTGAACTAGGTTAGCATTCTGACCAATCAAAGGGCAGAATTTATATCCCTATCTAAGCCAACGCTATTTTGTTTTATAGCGCAAATGAAATTGTTCGTGTTCAAAAATATTGAGCAAAGCTGTTGTTCAGAGTTTATGTACTTTATTTATATTTGTCATCAAATTCTCACTTTAATATTAATTGAATTTATTGTGTAACGAAATGATCAAAATATGTAATAAACCTTTCTCGGCAAGAAGAGATTTCTCGTGAGATAGTCGGCTTGCTAATAATCGACACAAGCAAAGAAAAAGGAATTATTACCAAATATAAGTTGCCCAAAACATTAGCTGACAAGCCAAAATGCGATAGACCCTGTACGTAGATCAACACAGCAAACAATTAAAATAATTAAACTAAAATCTATAGCAAATCCAAGAAGAAAAAAAAAAACTAGGTACTGTGGATATTTCGAAAGAAATTCGAATAGAAAATCTTGCTAATGTCAGCCGAAGTACTGTGTCTCGACGTTTTAAAGAAGTAGGGCGTATTGGACTTATCAGTGTTAACAAAATTTTTAGTTAGTAGGTAGTATAAATTATTACCGTCTGGTCACTATAAACTGAATGTTTTATAAAACGAATGCAACTTGTGTAGGCTGTTGTGGTCAATAAGAAAAACTTTTCACTTTTCTCAACTGTATGTCAATTTTTAATTTTGCAAAACATGAACATTAGAATGTAGTTGAATAGTGAAAAGTGCTATTTTTTTTTAGAAATAATAGTACGAAGTATTTTTGGCGACCAACAAGTGCAACATACAATTTTAGATACCATGTTCACATGATAGTATAGGTCCATTAGTTCACATACAGAAGACTATTGATTCTCTAATGAATGTATAGATATATTTTAGTAACGCTTATACTTCCTTATGCCAGAAAAAATATGCCACTGGAACAGATTTTTTTTAACAAAACAACGATCTTGTCCGACCACCCCAATTTTTGGATTTAAATCCAATAAAACATTTATCGCAGAAGTTAAAAATAGACGTTGGAAAAGAATAACAAGCCTGAATTATGGAACCATTTAGAAAATGAATAGCAAAATGTTCCACAAGACAGTATTACAAATTTAATTAAATGAATGCCTCGAGATTGAACCGATTTTTTAATAGTTTTGAAATACGTATATCTCTGGCGCAATATTTTTGCACGGTACAATAAATTATTTTGTTACTACATAATTTTATTTACGAAGTTCCTGGTTTATAATATGAAAATATTTTATACACAAATATCTATGTTTATTAATATAACAGTTTGAATTTTGTACCACCTATACAATGTTTTAAAAATCTACTTGGCTCAAAACTTTTGCACGCAACTGTATAAAATATAGTATCACTTTCTATTAATTATTTTAAGTAAGGGAAAATAGTTCTATTTAATGACTTTAAGTAGGTAGTTCAAATAATAACTTTTTAAAATTGGAATCGTAAAAATAGTAAAATCGTATTCTTCTTGCTTATGTATTAAAAATTCAACATCGAATTTTTTGCCCAAAGGCAATTCCTTCCTTAACTAAAGGTGACAGAGGGTAAAAATATACAATAATAAAATGCTCATGCGACATACTATAAAATTCTTCAAAATTCAATAGGCTACATATCACAATTACGAGTTACAATTACTATATTTTGCAAATACAGTCAATGGAGGGGGTTTTCAGAACTTTAAAATCGTGAGATGAGAGTGTATTAGTACTGTTGATGTACGGCATTCCCGTAACGTGTATTCTTATTGCGTAGCGCGTAGGAGTTGTTGATCAAAAACCGGGAAATGTTCAAGCGCGCAACGGGACAGATTACTTAAATGTGGGAATATCCCGCCAAAAGCGGGACGTCTGGTCACTTTAAACTGGATGATTGATGAAACGAATGCAATTTGTGCAGCCTGTACAATAAGAAGAATCTTTCACTTTTCTGAACTGAATGTCAATTTTTAAAATTATTTGAAGCCAATTGGACAAAAAATAATCGGCTAGTTAGAATAACTGGCAATTCATTCTCAAAGGAGGAATTAATACACTATTACAACATAACTTTTTCAAAACAGTTATTGTTGCAGTCATTTAAGAGTTGCGTTTCTATTTGTAACTATCACAATCTGAACTAAATATAACATTCGATTCCCCACATTGAAATTGGTGTCAATATTTTATTTTTATATATTTTCCATCTCCTGGTTCTGATTTCTGATTCTTACAGATACTGACAGTGTGACAGTTCGCTGATGCACTGGTTGCAATTTCTATTTTATTGAAAGGTGGAGCTAGTAGACTATAAAAACATGCATTACACTACACTACTTTTAAAAATCATAATAAGCAAACCTGATTTATAGTATCTTTCAGTTAGGAAATATAAATTGTTACCCGAAAATTATTGATAATATTCTTAAGATTTTTTCTTAAAATTTGTATTTATGTAGGTACGATAGGATCGTTAAATTCTTAAATTTGAAGTTGGTTGGTATGTTGGTAAAAGTAACTTCAAATATTCATCATCATACCATTCATATAAGAAACAAAAATAAACAGCAAGTTTATAATTATGGCATTAATCCGGGAAATGGTGATGGCTTCACTGCTTCAGTATTTCAACGTTGTAAGAGGTCACACCAAACCGCATATGAACTCTTGTGAAATGTGACATCTGCAGAACTTTTACATACAATGTGATCAATTACTGCTGCATTCTTGCTTGGTGTTTTGTGATTTGAAGGTACATGGAGGAACTTATCGTGAGTGAATGGTATGTGAGCTTCCATGTGGTACATGTGTTGTGTGTGCTGTGTATTTTTGCCGGTGTGGTCACGCAGGCTCCGCCCCGCATGGTCACTCCCCCTGTGCTTCGGAGTCGACTTCAGCGCGGTAATTATTCTGTGGTGCACTGTGCACCCGACATGCAGCTAGTGCAGGTCGCGTGCATCTGACCACCCCCAGATACAAATATACCCGGCCCAAGAATAAAGCAAGGCAGGAAAATTACAAACAAACTACTACTCAATTAACCTATTCGTCATAAAATTCTCCACCTGCTGCTTGGAATATGAATGCGCTGTTTATTGGTGCAGATTTCCATTTTAAATCGCTGATAGTAATGTATGGTTTATGTCTAATAGTTAATAGTGTAATTTTGTGCAAAATCGCAGTTACTTCCACTTCTACTCCAATCACGGTGCATAAATACTACAGGTATAACGACGTCTATTTTTTTTTTTTGTAACATTTTGGTTTGGGTATCATCATACATTGATTAGGATTCTAATATTCTGCATGCACCTAGTGCCTTCATTATGTGAACACCACAATCCAAATTAAACGTTAGTGGCTAATAATTATACATTGTTTCAGCAGTCATAAAGTAAAAAGGGCTGCCATCTACTAACCATGTGAATTAGCCATTCAAACACTTTTAATAAACAAATAAGCGGAATAATGTCAAATACCTACACTTTATCATAGGAATTCAGATGTTTTTCAATTACTATCTGTCCTTTGCAATGTTATGGCTTGCTTTATAGGTAGAGTTGAAGAACATAAAATTATCAATTTTTTTATGTCAAAATTTTTAATTTACGGCTTTGGTAACCGAGTAAACTTAATTTCTTGTTCTCCTGTTCATTTTACGGCAAAAACAGTAGAGTGCAAAGTTGTTCAGAATTAAAAGTTGCACACAAAACTGTTTTTGCATTTTTTATTGCTTCTAGTTTCTTCACAATTTTAAAAAGAAATTTTTAAATTTCTTTTAAGTTGTTGCAATGGCCATGCTACCTTGGTACTTGTTTTCTTTTTCCCGGTTTCCATAAATGATTTATAAACTTCAAACACCAATTTGACTTATGGAAAATTAATTCACACATTATAATAATTATTTATAATATTATGTTCCTCATTCGAAGAAACATTCATTATTTAATTTTCTTTTTACAAAAAGAAAAATAACTGAATAAGAATATTTATACCTAATAATGTTCTTTTCTATAATGTCGTAAGTCATGGCTATTGCAACGAATTAACAGATATTTTGAGTTGTGAAGTAACCATACTTGCCGTCAAATAAGTATGGACCTGAGATTTCTATACTGTTGACAATTCAGGCGCAATGTTGAAAATGCTAAGTTATGAAAAGCAGCAACACTGCAGGGTGCGGAAAAGAGAAAGTCCATACTCATTTGACGGCGAATATGGAAACATAATAAAAAAATTGATGTTGCCAACAAAATACTTCCCGCAATTTATTTTTTATTAATTTAAATACATACTTACATATTTACTAAGGTTACAAATAATATTAAGTTCCTTTGCATATAACTATTTTCTTTTTAAAACGTCACCAATAATAATTTGACATGATTAGTTTTTTTGGCAGCGACATTTATCTGTTAGTTACTTACATTTCAACTATGAACTGTGTAACTATGAAATTTTGTTTATCTTTAAAACATAGGCTCTAGGATTTATGAAATAGATTATTTTTTAAATGTATCTGCTGAATATATAGAAAAATTATTAATGCAAACCTGTAGAAAATTAAATAATTTATAATTTTTATAATAACATAAATTGCAAAAATTGGCATTTAAAGGTATTTTTTTTTTTTAAATTTAAGCTTAGAGTGAAGTGCCATTTTCGGTAATCTAATTCACATCAAAATCTAATCGCACCTTTCCATTTTGAAATAAAGCGGAAATCCAAGGTTTAATTTTTTTTTGAATGATAGTATTTGAGTTAGAGCTTTAACAAAATCTATACACACTCAAACACACATATACTTACACACACACCCATACACCCACACCCACAGACGTTATCGTAAAAATGATAAAATCAGATTCTAGGGTCCTTAAAACGTGCTTATTTTCCAAAATCTTGATATGCGATTTTTAGCACGATCCCTATTATACCTCTTACCAAGGATAGCTGGAGGTGAAAATGCAAAAAACATTTTTATATGCAACTTTTAATTCTGAACAACTTTGCACTCTTCAGTTTTAACTGTAAAATGACCAGGAGAGCAGGAAATTGCATAAAACTAAAATCCAATTTAAATTCTTATGTTCACCTCTAACCGCCACTACTCGGTATTCACCTCACATTATTTAATATACATTTCTTTCTCTTCATGTATATAATATAGTAGTTTTCTTTAACATAGGATAAATCTTTTGTTATAATTTATAGTATATTTTTCAAAGAGCATGTAATGTATGGTATTACTCATGAGAATGAAGTTTACAACACGAGCCGGAAGGTGAGCAATGTAAACTTTATAAATTTATATATTATATTGAAAAATAACTAAACATAGACAAATCCCAGTTATCGTTGTTGCAGCAACCTTTTGTTGTAACAAAATTATGAAGTGATTTGACATTTCGTAGAAAATTTTAAAACCGACTATTCAGCTATAGTTTAAGCTTAAAAAGAAAATAAAAGTATGAAAAAGATAAAACTAGTGTAACTTTGACTTTTTAGGTGGAAAAAAGTACCTAATTTTGTTTGTACTCTTTGAAATATAGGTAAGATTTGATTTCGACATAGCGATCAAATAATATTATTGCATCGAACTAACAATATTATTCAATTAGTAACAGTAACGAAGGTCATTAAATGATTATTGAATTATGAGTATATTATTTGACAGTTGATAAAGAAATAAACAACTTTTTTCGGATCCGGGAATGGCTTAACTCACATCTCACATTATTTTGGATACTGAAAATTGTATTGTAGTTATATCATTAGATTACTCTATATTCTTTTGAACATAATTTAATTCCATTACAATCATCATAACATTTGTTTGAAAATCTTACTTATAACCTTTAGGTTAAATATTATGATTTGAAGGTTTTTCACAAGTCTCACCTATTCGTAGTATTCACAAATCGTGTTTTCAAGATAGGGATACATATAAATTTATATACCTACAGCAAAGTTAATTTGTCATGAATGATATAATTTTGTTTATTATTCACGAGTTTGTGATATCAGACTTACATGTCTACGATTTGTAAAGAGAAATGCAACATAATGTTGGTGATTTCAGCGAATAATAAACATCAAATATATTTGCATATACCATTGAACTCTATAGCACATGGCAGAGTTCATTGGCATATCCTTCATAGTATCTCTAACTCAACAAAAACAAAAGTCAATAAAATACATAATTATATATTAATTATGTACTAATAGCTATCAAGTAGGCTATTTTAGTAAATGAACACACATAATGTTATGACATTTGAACCTGAAATTCCTCGTAAAAGTTGGTATAATAGACACACAATAGGGTAGTTGCGCATTTTCCAATTTATTTTTTTTTCTGAAAGAATTGTTCACGTTATTCACTTTAATACATATTTTATGCCTGGCAACTGTATATTTTTCAAAATATAATTTTTTTTAAAAAAATTCTTATTTCAAATTTTCCCGTGGTGACGTGTTTTATTAATACCAATCACAGTCTTTCCTGCCCTAGCGGTACACTCTCGGTTGTACACTCTGTACACAATACTACCATTTTTATTTGAAACGATTTATATGTTTGAGAGAAGCACTATTTCAAAAGAAATTATTCATTTTCACACAAATTCATTAGTTTTATTATACGTAAAACATAGGTTATGTCACAAAAAATGATAATTCCCTGAATGACATGTACATTCACTGGAGTGTGCAGCCACCTGATGGCAAAATTATGAAGTTGTCTATATAAGAATTAAATATCTTGAAAATATCTGGTATTCAAGTAAATAATTATAAAATATACGTACTATTAAATAATACTTTTGTATCTGTTATTTTTCTTTTAGAATTATACTGTAAATATTTGTATGATACAATTAAATATAATTCAACATCTTCGCTTTGTCGTGGTATTCTAACAAGCTTGTATGAGCCATACAAACTTGGTCGAACTATATAATTATTAAAAGTCTACGTCACAAGAATTCCACCGCGAACTTTATTTATGGAAATTATGAATGAAAAGTTTTATATTTTCTAATATTTTTTACATTAATATGTTTAGAATTAGTTTATATTTCATAATTAATAGGAAAAAATAACATTTATTTTTTTCGCAACTACCCTATTGTAATTTGCAAGAGCCCATCTAGTGGAAAAGCATAGAACTAAAGGTTGCTATGGTTACCACGTCCAAACAAAGACCTGTCATCAGCCATAGACCCAGAGAATCATGGACCTCTACACTTCAGCCATCGTTTTATTTCAATAATCGAATGATGTTCAATATTATCAATCAAAAAAATTTACCCCACGCACATCTTGTGGTTTTAAACTCATTTTTATTGAACAAAACGAACAAATCACAAAGAATTTGGTTAACACTAAATGACAGATGCAAACATAATGACAGATAGAATCATGGTGGAGCGGGACGTAAGAAAACGAGGGGAGGTTTGTTTGGAAGCATGATCTTCTATCTCTCTCTCTCTCTTGTATATGACGTCAATTCTGTAAGTGTCTATTATAGTTAAACAAGAAGATTCCATTCATTTTATTATATGCATTAAGCACAGACATGAAATTTTGTAAGTATTGCACACACATGTATTTCGACAAAGGTTTATTCGTCATTTCGATGACTACTCCCAAATTCTAAAAAACACGATTTTCAATTTTCTATTTCGTATCTGACTAGAAATCGTAAAAATTTAAAACATTCAAAAATAAAGTACTTACCTTTAATTTTAAAGGTAGAAAAGAAATTTATTTAAAAAATATTTATATTTAAACTAGCATTCTTGTTTCAAATATGAAATATTAAGATGATCGGCTATTTTTAAATAATGATTTCATTTATCGTTCATTTTTCTATTATAGACTATTCATAGTATTTATTAATCATTTTCCTTGAATTTAAATAAATATTTTTAGAGTAAAATTAAATCAGAATTCTGATTATGTTTTTAAACTACCAACAGCATTTTTAATATAATATTTTCAACTTTTATCATGAAACATTTTAGACATTTCGACTAAAAATTCTTTTACTTGAATGAAAACCAATGACAGTTCAAAATAATTTATTTTGTGATATTGTGATTAAATTAAAACCTATTTATAATTGAAAATATTTTGTAAATGTTATAAATAGAAAATAATAAGCGCTGATCATCTCAATATTTAGAATCTGAATCAAGTATATAGGTATACTGTTTTAAACATTTTTTCTGAATAAAATTCTTCTCTCTACTTAAAATTAGAGGTGCTGTAACTTGTTGTGTACTATTTTTTATTTTGGTTGTTTAATATGTACTTTATGAAACTCTTTTGGATGTCATAAAGTAGGTAGTTCTTAGAAGAACTCAAACCTAATTTCTGTTTGGTTGGTAAATATATTTCTAGACAATAATATAAGTAAATGTCAATCATTGTTGCCAACAATCAAATAACAAATTAAACATTCCTAATAAATGTTCATAAATTAGAAAATGAAATAATGAATATTTTTAAATATTTTTTGACAAATAAATCAAAATAAAAAAGAATAGAATAAGATACACGTTTCATAAGACAATTTAGCGTACTTGTCCCATGGAAAACACGTGCGCTAACATCATGTGTTATGAAACGTATTTTAATGTATTATTACGATTTTTATTCATCATTGGAAATGAGAAATTGAAAATCGTGTTACTCTTTGGAGTTTAAAAATGAAAATAAAAAAGAAAACAATGCCTATAACTTTTCCCATTTATTCTGTATATAAGATTGTAAGATTTTACCGCGGTGACATGTACAAGAATTTACCGCTGGGCTATCGAAACTTCTTTTATTTGGAACGTTATAAGTCCGTAATTTACAATGTAAAAATATTGAATTATATTAACTGGCTGACATGTGTATTTCATTGGATGTGAAAATTATCTGAATGGACTCTACTCTTTCAGTAGAGTCGATTGGTATCGGTCTCAGAGTGAGGAAATGCAAAATAAAAAAATGTGTAAAAATCTGTTTTGCATCCATGAGAAATACTTTTTGCCTAACATTAAATACCAGCCCCTCCTTTATCCCACTTATTAAAACCACGGTTAATGGAGTTCTTGCCGTCTCTGGAAAGTTAGCTTAAGTTATCTTAGTTAAGCGTCGATGGGAGCCAATACAGAGCGAAGCGGGTTCCCAGTGCAGCGTTGCGACTTCCGATTAATATAAAAATATTATTGCTTTTAGACGTTGTCAAGTAGGTTAGGGTAGGTTTCAATGTCAGAAGTGATATTTAGGCGATTTACAAAGATTTAACATTGCAATTTTCAATTTTAGATGTTTTTAATTTTCGTCTCCGCACCTTAAAAGTGGTACTTATCGACTCAGCTCAACGAGTAGAATCCAAAAATATATTGGGTTCATACCATTTTCACATCTCATAAAGTTGCTTATTAATTTATTTAGCAGTAGGTAGTAAATAAATTAGTCAGGCTTCATTGTTCACATCTGCTTCAAGCCGATCCTGATTCCTATGTTTACGTTCCACATGTGTACTATTGGAATAGTAATTACTTTACCTTTATTACTCTTCTATATAAAAATATATAATACATATCTTGCTTGCATTTCATATGTTTTATACGAATACGACTATAGTTACAATATTTTGTAATTTAGGATTTTTTATTCCGGTCGTTCTCAACCTCGACCATATCATATGTTTCATAGTCGAAACTTCGTGAATTCTCGGCTTTCAATTATTTGTAAATTTTAATATTTTTCTATCAAATAGTATATTTGACATCTACATAATATCACAGGTTACAGATTTATGAGTCATATCACGGATATATCTTCTTGAAACAACCCTCTTTCATAGTTATTATTTAAGGCTTCTTCTACTATATCTACAAATTCTAAAAATTCTAGATTATTTTCATGATTCATTTTTTAACTTAAAAGTCATATGTGATGGAAATGACAGTTTGGCAGTTTTTTTTATATATTGATCAAGTTTTTTTTTTTAAAAAAAACATTAATCATTACTTGAGCATTACTCAAGGTTGCTTGGAACTCGCCTCAAGTTTTTATTTATATCACCAAGTCTAATTAGTATGATCATGAATAAGATTATCGTTACAAGAAAAGAATTGTCAATTGTCACAAACGATGATGTTTCTACGAGTATAACACAGTAGTAGATAGCGCTGTTAGACCAATCATCGGAAAATCTACATCATTTCGGTAAAATTTAAAATTTTTGACAACTTAAAATATCTTATTTCTCTTAAAGTTGATAAAAATTTCACGATTGTATTTCAAAAAACAAACACTTTCAAGATAAAATTTAAAAGAAATTAGTAGAATACCCCATTCAAGTTTAAATATGACCTGCTACTTTTATTCCATTACCATCAATATGTTATACAGTTTCCCGTTTCACATTTCTCAAATATATTTTGAAATAGTGTGTTGTTCAGTGTTTATTTGTTCCATATTACATTTTCTGTAATTTGTCTTAAAACAAAGACAGTTTAATAAGAATATGATGGAGCTTTTTTAACTTTATTAAAATTTTTCGTACAAGAAAATTAACTTAATGACATTAGTAAATAGAAGTGGAATTCCTACAGGATTTCAGATGATGAAGGGTTGTCGTTTCTAATTTTTTCACGGTGAAAAACATTAAGTTTTTATGCAAATTTTCCATTTTCATTACTAAAGGGTTGAGTTACTAAGGAAACTTGAGTCTTTCTTAAATAATTATTAAATGAACTTGTTACGTTTATTTCAGTATTGGTGTTACGTTTCATGTCCTTAGTAATTACTATTAATGTAATTCCATTCTAATAAAGGTACCTACATTAAACCATTTTAATTATTACGCTTACATTTTTTTTTTGCTTTTCTTTATTACAATAATTATTATATATTTTGTTAAAAAAATAACAGCAATTTGGTTAAAGTGACAGGCTTGTGATTTGTAATCGACAAGTTTCACAATAAGAATAAATTAGATGGGTAAATTCCACCAAAGAAATATTACATTGCAACTTAACTAGTCCATAATGATATAGAAATTTGGACTCATGTGTTGAATGATGTAGTAAGTGGCATTTTTTTTCAGTAAACGCTTTGTTTTTTCTTCCCTCGTTGTTAAAATGTAACTTAACGTAGGTACTGATTTCCATGTCTGTGTGTTTTCGAATGTATTAGACATGGCGTAAAACTAGCAACCACTAACGGCAGAATGATTAAGCACGGGATGAGACTAGCTTCCTTTAGTTTTTGTTTCATCACTCATAGATGGAATTAGTGTGGTGTAAAAATAAGTAACATAAAATTTGTTTCAGTATTTCTACTACTTTAATTTAAAGTCGAAGAAAAAAATTAGTTTTCGACTCGTTTTATAAACTCGTTAGTTACTCGTGACTAAAGAGACTTTTATAAAACTTGTTATATAATTTGCTATTATGTCCTCCGCTACTACTAATTCCGTTTTCAAGAGTACATGCGATATATAATTTGCAATTTGCATATTACTGTCATAAAACAAAAATATCAAAATCAAAGGCAAAAGACAACTTAACCTTGCTATTATTACAAATTCTTATAACATTTTTATAATAGAAATAAAATAAATGAAAATAAAAGACTTCTCCGATGGAGTTAAACATAAAGCTATGGAAGTCACACGTACATAATGCACTTTATTTGACTTGTCTACTTTATTAGCCTCGTTCGACCATAAAAGACGTGTCCAATAAACTTATGCATTATGTACATGTAACATAAATACCTAATTTAATTAAAATTGAAGGTGAAATTTGACATTTTTATACTTTTGTTGTTGCCAACGTAAATTTTGTTGGTTGCTATAGAATCATATTTACTTTAGTAATTAATAAACAAATTATATATGTTCATCTATATATATAAAAAAATAAGGTTTTTCTTTGGGGCTGTATAATTATGTAAAATGCTCGAAGGACCAATAGACTTTAAATAGTAAACAACAAAAACTCGCAAGCTGAGATTGTGGTGATTGTCAAAAAAACTAAAGAAGCACTGACCTTGACTAGAAAAAACGGGATGTGACTAGGAGGCAGGATCTTGACGGGACTTGGAAGACTGGATGAATTCTGCAGACGGTAACTGGTCTGGAAGCGGTGACGGCCAGATTCAGTAAGGTAGGAGGTTCAGAAGGAGGAGGCCTCACACGTGGTTGTGAGGCTGGCAAAGTGACGCCACCAAGGGCGCAGGGCTGGATATGGGCAGAAGCTCCTGCAGGAGGAACTCGAGAGGAGGGCAGTGTAGAAGCAGGGGCGTAATTCGCCGGATTAAAACCGCCAAGTGGCGACAGCACGGTTGGTCCAATTCGTAGATTAAGGTGTGTCCGCTGTTTAGTACAACAGCGGTCTCGGAGCACAACACAAATGCACAACACTTTACACTTTCCTGAAAATATAATTTTGCCCCACTACTAAGTAAAGAAAGAAACGATTTTATGAGAATTATAATTTTGTATTAAGATAAATTGAGGCCCAAAAAAAGGAATGAAAGAAAGAGGAGCCAAACTACTTCTGAACCATTACTTGGCTCGTTACTGACTTATTATTATTTTTTTATTTATGTTGCTATGAAGCTTTTCTTTTTGTTGCATTCCTTTTTTTCAGATGCCTGTGATTTTTCAAAAATAAACAATACATGGCTAACTTTTAGCTTTAAATTAAATGTAATAACAAAACATGTTAGTCGCTTGCCAGCTACTCCGATAGTTGTCTTGACAGTCACCACAATACCTGACTTTACAACTTTACATATTCCCGGGCGCCAGAAATTCGCGTCTAACAATGAATTATTTGATCTCGCAACAATGCACTGCAATTGAACGGTTGCTAGGAAGCGAGAAGGAACGAATGATCAACTCGACAGAAAAATCGAGTGACAATGAACAAATGATGTTACGTCTACTTGACAATGTGTCAAAGTGACGTTGTGTCAGAGTGACAGTAAATAAATTAATAACAATAATGCAAATTGATGACAATTGAGCTGTCTATTGCGCTGGCAGTGGGCACAGTTTATTAACTGGGCGTTTGATGACGCTATTTTCCAACTTAACCAACGCGACGCGAGCTATTTTGTCATTTCCAAAATATAATTTGGTAATAATACCTAGTGGCCAGTCTAAAGGGGGCAGTCTATGTTCTTTAACTATGACTATTTGCCCCAACTTTATTGGACTACTTGACGTTAGCCATTTTTGGCGTGTTTGTAATGTTGTCAAATATTCTAACTGCCACTTTTCCCAGTATGATTTTATTAATGAATCTAATAAGTATTTACGATGGATTAAATTGGGATTAACTTCGGCAATAGGTAAATGCTTTAATGGGGTTTGAAGTAAAAAATGGGCTGGGGTCAACAATTCTGGATTGTGCTCTGAGCCTTGGGCACACAGAGGACGGGAATTTAAGACTGCTTCTATTTGTGTTAATAGTGTTATCAACTCTTCGTAGCTTAACAATTGTTTACCTATGACCCTAAATAGATGTTTCTTACAACTTTTTATTGCGGCCTCCCAAATTCCTCCGAAATTAGCACTGAAGGGAGGGATTGTTTTCCATTCTATTCCCTTCATTGCTAATTCGCTGGATAGTGTTTTGTGGAATATAGTCGACTGCACAAATTTATATAGCTCGTTGAATTTATTTCGAGCTCCTATAAAGGTGGTGCTATTATCTGAGTATAAATGAGAAATGGGCCCCCTTCTTGATGAAAATCTTTTAAATGCGTTAATAAAGGAGATTACTGTTAAATCCGAGACTACTTCAATATGAATGGCCTTTATTGTTAAACAAATAAAAAGACAAATGTATGCCTTTTTTGCGTGCTGACCTTTATGCCTAGATTTTATGAATTTAATTGGGCCTGCATAGTCTACGCCTGTATGAGCGAATGGCTTTACTTCAGTTACGCGATAGTTAGGTAAATCCCCCATTTTTGGTTGTGTATTAACCGGTTTTGTCCTGAAGCATTTGTTGCATCTGTACAATTTTTGCTTGATGGCGCCTCTACCAGCAATGATCCAGTATTTTTGCCGAATTATTGCTAGCAGCAAATCTGTTCCAGCATGACAGTTTGAATTATGATAATAATCTATGATTAGTTCTACTATGTGGTCTGACTTGGGCAGTAAAACTGGATGTTTGACTTCAAACGGTAATATTGCGTTGGATAGTCTTCCTCCTACTCGCAATATTCCGTTTTCGTCTAGGAATGGCGCTAGTTTTAGTATTTGTTTATCCTTTATAAGTTTTCCTCTTTGCAGAGTTCTTATTATTTCGTGGAAATATATACTTTGTAAAGCCCTTAGTACATGTGATTCTGCCATGGCTAAATCCGATGCGGAAATATAAGTTTTAAAAAACAGTTTTTTACCGAATTTTAAAATATAACTTGTTATTCTTAGTAACTTGTGCCAAGAAGATATATTTTGTGCCAAAGTATATAAAACGGAATAATCATTCGTAGATGAGGTAGTAGTAAAAGTTTTTGATCTTAGTTCAGGTAGTTGATCAACTGGCAAAGGATTTAATTGCTTAATAGGCCAATTTTCCTCCTTTGATTGAAGCCAGTTGGGACCATGCCACCATGATTTACAATGAATTAATTGAGTTGGGAGTGCTCCTCTGGATATTAGATCACTTGGATTCTGTTTCCCTGATACATGAAAGAAGTATTTAGGGTCCAAGTTCTCTTGTATTTGAGCTACTCTGTTGCTTACAAATGTTGACCATCGATGTGGAGCTGATTTTATCCAGGATAATACAATCATAGAATCCGAAAATGCATATATATTTTCGATTGGATATTTTTTAATTATTTTTTCACTGACATAATTTACCAACCTTGCCATAAGTAACGCCGCGCAAAGTTCAAGTCTAGCCAGGGTAATAATTTTCATGGGCGCTACCTTTGATCTCGAACATAGTAATCTGCTTGTAATATTGTTAACTTCCGTTATTTGTAGGTAGATGGCGCAACCGTATGCAACTTCGCTGGCATCGCAAAAAGCCACAAGATTTACTTTACAGTTTTCTGAAATACCGATATGGCGAGGAATTGACATTTCCTCCAAATAAATAAATTCTGACATGAGATTGACAAATTTTGCAGAAATATTGTTGGGAGGGATGTCATCCCATGATATCCCAGCTTGCCATAATTCCTTTATTAGCAGCTTGGCATATAGTATAACGGGTGAGACTAATCCAAGTACATCAAACAATCTTGCAACAGTTGATAATATAATTCGTTTCGTACAGTGTGATGTGTCAAAGTTTGACGTTTGGAAAGTAAATGTGTCAGTTTTCAGAGCCCAGGACATGCCTAGAATTTTTAGCTGTTCTCCATGAGAGAAGTCTAGATTTGTTTTGTGTGAATTTGGTAAGCTTTCAATGAGTGATTCATTATTACTGGCCCATTTTACTAATTCGAATCCGCCAGCTGACATTAAGTTAATTGAATCGCGTATAATATTGCTGGCTAAGTTTGTATTTAATGCCGATAAAACTAAGTCGTCCATGTACATTTCAGAGGTTACTAATTGCGCGACATTTGGATAATTTTGACCTTCATCGTCAGCTAATTGGTGGATAGTTCTCATTGCTAAATAAGGGCTAGATTTTATGCCAAAACAAATACGATTGAATTGAAATACTCTGATTGCTTCAGAGGGATTAAATCTATAAAGAATTTTCTGATATTTTCTGTGATGTTCTGACACCATAACTTGTAAGTACATTTGCTTTATGTCAGCTGTCAAAGCTATCGGAAATAGCCTGAAATTTAATAATAAATTGAACAAGTCTGCTTGTAAATTTGGGCCCGGGTATAATAAATCATTCAGCGATAGCCCCGTATGAGTTTTAGCGCTAGCGTCTAGCACTATTCTAACTTTCGTTGTAGCCTTGTCTTCACGAATGACAGCGTGATGTGGAATGAAGTATCCGTCCTCGTTTGACGTTACTTCTGACAGATAACCCTTTTCTAAATACTCATTTATTATGGCGTTATACTGGCTTTGTAAATTTAATGACTGGGAAAAGCGTTTTTCCAAATGAGATAGCCGGCGTTCGGCCATTAAACGAGAATTCCCCAGCAAATCTGGATCCTTCTGAAATGGTAAGTGTACCATATATCTGCCATTCTCCAAACGTTTGGTCGTTTGTACAAATATTTTCTCACATTCAGCATTTTCAGGACTCATTATTGCATTGTTTGGCATTTCTTCTAGCTCCCAAAACTTATGTAAACAGGATGCTAAATTATTTTGAGTGAATGCAGAAAAGGACGAAAAAGACTCTTGTTGTAATAATTTATTGTCAAGTTCTCCTAAAAGAACATAACCTAACGTTGTTTCATAAGCTGTAGGAGCTCTTCCTACTCGTTTTGAGAGAAGCAGCGACGGATATATTTGAGCCCCCAATATTACGTCGATTTTTCCCGGGATATTCCAAGTATTATCGGCTAAGAGAATGGATTTGAAAGACGGATATTTGGAAACGGTTAGCTTGCAAGAAGGTAAGTTATCCGTTATATGTTCGACTACCAGAGCCTTTAAATTGTATCTATGGGGCGAAACTCGGGATTCTATTTTAAGATTTACATACCCGAAAGCCGGGCGACTTGTCATCCCGATCCCCGTGACTTTTGAATTTTTAAGGGGGGTAATTTTTAATTTTAATCGTTTGCAACAATCTTTAGTTATAAGGTTATTTTGTGACCCATTATCCAGCAAGCATCTGATAACTTGTTTACCCTTGTTTATATCTGTAGCGTAAACTTGTGCAGTTGACAATAGAATATAACCTTGGTTGTTTATGGATACATGACATGAAGTGTCATTCTCCGATTCCGCTATTTTTTTGGCGGGAGATTTTGGAGGAGTTGAAAAATGCAAAAGTGTATGGTGTTTCCCGTGACATACCCGACATGTGGTGAGCAAGGCACAGGCTTTACCTGCATGAACATTGGATAAGCAATTATAACATGCATTTTTAGATTTGATAAACCCAAATCTGTCTTGGACTGACATTTTAATGAATTTATCACAATAATACAGTTTGGAATGTTCCGCACTGTTACACAAAATACAAGATTTTGGTTTGAATGGTTTGATTGGGGTTTCATCTGCCGCCAAAAATGTGCGCTGATGCTTCGCCATTTTTGGTGGGCCTTTTACAGATGAAGACCGCTCCAGGATTTTTGCTTGATCCCGGACAAATTCTAAAAAGGTTTGGCAAGAGGGAAATTCCGTTTTACGGAATATCGTATCAAATAGTTGTACGATCTCTGAATCAACCTTTTTAGACGCGCAGTTTAATAAAACAAAATCCAGAACGTCTGGAATTTTGAGTTGTTTAAGAGCTTCGACTGAAGCTGAGAATTTATTAACAAATGTTATTAAATCATTTGGGTTTCTTGAACTAGACTTTATATTTAGAATGTTATCTAAGTATTGCTTAGCCATTGTTCGATTATCCTGGTATTGCTTTACCAAGCCATCCCAAATAATATTGTAATTTTCGGGTGTGGGCAATATCCCTCCCGTTACTTCCAAAGCATTACCAGTGAGTTTACCTATAAGATAACTAATCCGTTGCTCGTTTGTGAGCGCCACGTTCTCGTGAACGTTTGATTTAAACGACTGGTAAAATAATGGCCACATTTCTACTTTTCCATTAAATGATGGCAGTTCAATAGGGGGAAGTTTTTTAATTTTATTAATTTCCGTACCTGACTTTGACTGTTGTGCCTTGGGAGACGACAAAGCTAGCTCGCTACGCGTTCGTTTGATTTTCGAAAAATACATTTCAATAGTCATTAGAGTTTCGAAGCTAGGTTCAAAACCAGTGTCATTAGCCAGCTCAAGGTCATTTATACGGATACAGGCGTTTTTAAATTCATCTCTCAACAAATCGACTTCTTGGGATTCGTCCAAGAAGCGTTCATTATTACGCGTGTCAGTTGGAGTGCATTTTTTCGCGAGTTCGTGCAATTTTACTATACGAGATTCATAGCCCTTTGCTAGGGCTTTCAATGACTTTAATTGGATTTCCATAGTATCAAATTTTTACCGTGGAAGATCCGGCTCGAAGGACCAAAAATTATGTATAATTATGTAAAATGCTCGAAGGACCAATAGACTTTAAATAGTAAACAACAAAAACTCGCAAGCTGAGATTGTGGTGATTGTCAAAAAAACTAAAGAAGCACTGACCTTGACTAGAAAAAACGGGATGTGACTAGGAGGCAGGATCTTGACGGGACTTGGAAGACTGGATGAATTCTGCAGACGGTAACTGGTCTGGAAGCGGTGACGGCCAGATTCAGTAAGGTAGGAGGTTCAGAAGGAGGAGGCCTCACACGTGGTTGTGAGGCTGGCAAAGTGACGCCACCAAGGGCGCAGGGCTGGATATGGGCAGAAGCTCCTGCAGGAGGAACTCGAGAGGAGGGCAGTGTAGAAGCAGGGGCGTAATTCGCCGGATTAAAACCGCCAAGTGGCGACAGCACGGTTGGTCCAATTCGTAGATTAAGGTGTGTCCGCTGTTTAGTACAACAGCGGTCTCGGAGCACAACACAAATGCACAACACTTTACACTTTCCTGAAAATATAATTTTGCCCCACTACTAAGTAAAGAAAGAAACGATTTTATGAGAATTATAATTTTGTATTAAGATAAATTGAGGCCCAAAAAAAGGAATGAAAGAAAGAGGAGCCAAACTACTTCTGAACCATTACTTGGCTCGTTACTGACTTATTATTATTTTTTTATTTATGTTGCTATGAAGCTTTTCTTTTTGTTGCATTCCTTTTTTTCAGATGCCTGTGATTTTTCAAAAATAAACAATACATGGCTAACTTTTAGCTTTAAATTAAATGTAATAACAAAACATGTTAGTCGCTTGCCAGCTACTCCGATAGTTGTCTTGACAGTCACCACAATACCTGACTTTACAACTTTACAGGGGCCTTAGTTATGGACTTCTACCGAACCGATTTTAATGATTCTTTTTTTAAATGAAAGCTATTAGCATGTAGATGTGCACAAAAATCTAAAATGTTACAGTTTTGATTCCGTCTATTTTTTATAAGGCCTTAAAGATTTTTTATCAAGTACCGCTGTCAGCCGATAGATGGCAGCACTGAGCAACATGAAGAAGAAGAGAATGATTTAGAATACATACAATTTATGAAAACTGCTACAAAATAATATTTTGCATTATTTAGGGCTGGTTTATTAATGCAAAGTTAAATAATTTAACAGGTAAATATCAAAGCTTTTATAATACAAAAGTCAAAAGTTGACCTTAAATGACAGATAAATATGTCAACATGTCAACCTACAATGAAAACATGAGAAGGAATTTTTTCCCTCAAAAATTAATAAATATAATAGTTAATTCATTAATTTAAATATGGTAAGTAATTTAATAATATTGAGCAAAATTAATAGAGATACATATTTTGTAATAATTTTTTTTTAACCTAAATTTTAAAAATTTATTGAATTATATATCTAAAATACAGCATTATTACCTATTTAAAAATGCACAAGAGATAGATGTACATTTACAGCTTTTTAAATAACGAAATCATTAAATACAAAAGAGTATTTATATTATAATCAACCAGTTGGATAACCCTATTTTCCCGCTCTTAAACGCTACCCCTTAATGCTATCTTTTACAATATGTTTTCACACTTTTGAAACTGATTTTACGTTAACAAAATATGAACTCACATTAACGAAAACGAATGTCACACAAATGAAAAGTGAATTTCCAGTAACGAAATATGATTTCACATTAACGAAAACTGGTTTCAGGAAAAAAAAACTGAATTCACACCAATGGAAACTAATTTTAACTAAAGAAAACAGATTTTAAACCGTCGGGTTACATATTCTCGCTTCTAACGCAGCTAACATTGTTGTAATAAACTTTTATCATCAATCAAGTTTCATTATTGTTGTTAAAGTTTCTGAAAAATGCTATACGTTATTTATTTAATATAAAAAAAGACATTTTAATGTATTTTAGAGACAATAAAAATGCTTTATTTTTTCGCGTCTCCAAGAGGTGGCTACTGTCCCTTCTGCCCTTCCTTGGAGGTGTCCATTTAAAGTTCCTATATAAAATCTGTTTTCATTTAGTTGAAACTGGTGTGTAAAATTGTGAATTCTGTTTTCATTGTTACAAAATCGGTATTCAGGAGTGACAAATTAGTTTTCGTTACTGTGAATTCAAGTTTCCTTTGTGTGAAATCAAGGTTCGTTAATGTGAAGTGTGAAATCATACTGTAAAAGGTATAGACATGCAATGATTATGCATATTGTTTTAAACTGAATAAAGATGTTAATTTGCATAATAGAAACACGTTAATCCCTCATAGATTACAATAAAGCATAAAATTTTTGTGGACAATAAAACAGCCACTATTACTACAATAATTGAACTTGAAATCATAAATGAAACACGTTGATTACAACAATAACAATATTTGTTGGTAACTATAAATTATTTACGTTATAAAATGAAATGAATGAATAACGTTACCCCATATTTTTGTTGCAAATATTTGCAACGGGTACAGCTAGTCATTATATAATTGCTTTAAATGCGATTCGCAATAGATAAAATGTTTTTTTAAACAATTGTGACTGTGTAAACCCAATGAGATATATTTTCAGATTATTGTCTATTTGGTAACAGTACTTACTCGTATTTCTGTGTGATATACTGACAGTTACATTTTATTGAGCACAAAAAACTTAAAGTGAAATGCTTAAAAATTTAGAACATTAGAATGAAAATAAAGGAACTAAGTATAAAACTATCTTAATAATAATTAATGATTTTACCAAATTTATAATATTATTAAATATGAACGATTTTTTCTAGACAATGTGCTGGTTGTACTACAGGTAGGACAATTAATCGCATTAAAATCAAACGTAATTCACCGAAAAACTCAGGAATCTATTCATCGGGCAGGTATTTTGAAATTCTCCCACATAATGTTATTGGTTCTACTCGACATGTGGGGCAAAGTGGACCTTGTGCTTCGAGGGAATAAGGTGCGTTGTGCTTGGAAAGAAGACAATAACCCAGGCTCTATCATTATGGGCCCACAAATAACCAGTCATTAACAATTTGAAATTACTATTTCGGTAAAAGGCTGTTGAATGCTGTAAGAGACCGTCTTATCTGCTATCGGAAACAGATGGTCCCTCCGAACTAAATTTTCAATTTTTTTATTTTCGATTTAGGAGAAGAGCGGATCTAAAATTATAATTATTAATAATGTGTTTGTATTCATAGTCAATCATTATATCGATGTTTTTCTATGCCTGTCCAATTATAGTTTTTTGTCGTGACTTTATATATTGAAGTGAGAAATTTAATGAATCTTGAGGTGTTTTTTGTTCTTTTTCTGGGTTGAGATATCGATGATTTTTATTAACGTAGAACTTGAAATTAAAATTTAACACTTTGCTTTTTTGTGGCCGAAGTTAAGAACCTGCTGTAACTTTGTACTATACATGTTATTCAGTATTAGAATAACATTAACTGCTGCGTAGAATTTAAATGTGACACGAAATTAACATTCTTTATCTTTCATTTTCATCAGAACACTGATAATAATGATTAATGAGTAGAATGAAACATTAAAGGCTAACTTATTTATTTTATAACTCAATTATTTTCACGTAATACAATAATAGCAACACACTACATTTACATTGTCTGTAAATTTTCAAAACATGAAATTATATAGTCAAATTTTTCTTAGAATGGCATTTCAATGTGTTCACATAATTGCAGAGAATGAATAGAGATATCACATATGTTTTTAGCAACGTGTTTGTCTTGTTTTATTTTTACGCATCGTTTGCTTTCGCGTGTCGTAACTTGAGCTATATGAATAATTTGTATTTGTAAATGCGTGACAATCACAAAATGAGCAAAAAAAGCACAATACCGCTCGCCAATTTCATATTAGGCTGTAATTATTGTATTTAACATTTCTGGTACACACAAAATATTTTAATATTTTAATTACATCTATGCTTTATTTTTCAATTCACTCATGATCAAGTTTCCTCCTACTCTTCAAAATGATCGAGATTCTTCCAATTCATTGACGAGATTGGTGGGATTTCTGAAAGGCATATGATGAAATATGTGCATAGCAAGCGCGTGTTTAGTTGACCTGTTACTGTACGTACTTTGGTTTACAAATGAATCTGGTTTGTGTTTATACCAACTTTAGATGTTGACGGAGTCTTTTCCTTGTTATAAAAGTAGCATATTATACTTACTATTAAACCTCGACTTGTCCAAGTACGAATTTTAGGTTTTCCGCATTCAAGAAGAGTGTTAATTTAACGTGCGGCAGCTATATCTATAATTTTAAATATTTCATTAATGATAAAATAAGAAATATTAAATGCACTTCCCAGAAAAAGCCTTCAGTAATGTTTCTGGATTTTTGACACTGACATTTATGTCATTTACAAACATTTTAATTTGTCGACTGGTTTCCATGGGCTTATTTGATGGATATAATGAAATATTTTATATATTTATAACTCTTTATTTCTAAATCTATAGAATATATAATAAAAATGTTCAATATACTAGATAGAGTATTTTATATTCTCTAATATTTGTGATAACAAATTTCCAAAAAATAATATTTAGAAGATTTTTTTAAGAAACTACTACTTTCGGTTGTCCAGTTGTTACCAAAACCTTTACAGCTCTTCCCATGAATGTCAGATTGAGGAATTCATAGTTAAACTGGTCTTATGTCTTATAGTTTTTGAGTAATCGTCCCTCTAACATCCACACATTCATACACACATACACACATCCACACACACACACACACACACACATACACACACACACTCGCTCACACACACATACAGACATCATCGTAAAAATGTTAAAATCGTTTTATAGGGACCTTAAATCGTGTTTATTCACTAAAATCTGGATATGTGATTTTTAGCATGAATCCAATACCTCTCTTAGCGAGAGGTAATATGATCGAAAAGGTGTAAAGAAATTATTTTGAATGCTTCTGCTTACTTTGAAGAAGAGAAACTTGTAAATGTTCCTCTTATTATTCCATTCTCGTCTGTAGAAGATGTATTATATTTTGAGGTTATCTGTATTAGGTGTGTATTTATTTCTGAATATGATATTATTTTAGAGAGTCTGTACTGCTTTGGATGTGTCACATGTGATGGTAAATAATATCAAAAATGAATTTAAACGTGAATTTATTGCACCGCAAAAAAAAAATAGTGATCTGTCAAAAATCAATGGCAAACATTGAACCTCGTTCATTCATTAAGTTTGGTAAATATCGGTGGTCAGCGATGCCAGCGATGAGAAGTGCTGAATTCGACCATTGGCAGTTTTACTCGGTCTGCAATTCGACGTAGGTACTATTTTACATGTATAGTGAAAGTAAATTGCTTTTTAAGGCCGTTTTCATAAACAATTCTATTTTTATAATTAAATTAAAAATTATTTCTGCGTTGTGCATTCAAAGACGTATTCTTATATAATAATTGTTCATATTATTTCTAATCTAAAGTTTTAAAGTACACTTGAATGAAAAAGATCCATAGTTAATACTTTGTATTTAGTGAAATTCTTGTTGAAGACTTTAAGAATACATAATTTTGAGCATGTGTCAGCCCCATTCCATCGACTAGATCAAGCGGCTTCACTACCTCTCTCATATAAATTAACTAAATGACATCATCACATTGGAATGCCATTTTTAAAACAAATTGACTATACTTAACAAATTAATTGTGTTGTGAATAAATAAATCGTCATCATTTATTACAGATTGCTGTTCTTGCTGTCAAATAAATATGGAATATCACTTTTTTCCTTTCTCCCCACCCTGTCCCTTACCATGCGGTGTTACCGCTTCTTCATAGCTTTTTCAACATGACTAACAGTGGAGAAATCTCCAGTGCGTATTTATTTAATGCAAATATAGCTGTGCAAGACTGCCTTTGTTGGTTTGTTTGTAGACTTTGGCAGATTTTATTTGAAAGAAATGTGTGTAGTATGACGAGGTTTGTTTGATGAAATTTCGAAAAGTGCAATGTAGTGCAGTGCCGGTTAAGGAAGCATAGTGAGTTCACTGAGTTACACCTTTCTACAAAACACGACGGAGCAACCATCACATTAGCGAACTGTCAGGAGTTTTCATAATGAAAACCCAAAGATACACAATACATAAAAATAAAATACGTATTAACAATATAACAGAAATAAGGATTTTATTTTTATTAACACAGCTGTCCAAAACTAAAAAAAAAAAAATGTTTAGAAAATATAACCAGGAAATATAAACTCCTGTTGAAAATTATCGCACTACTTCTATTTTCAAGATTTATTTTAAAACAGAATGGTATATGAATTTTTTTTAGGAAGCAGTTGATTATTTAGGGCTTTGTACATATAAAAATATTATCATTGAAAAATAAATTCTTGTTTATTCAGGTATTTTATTGTACAGATTAGTTTGAAAGCGTTTTTACGTATAAATTTAATTTATTGTTTTTGTAATAAAATAAATTTTACGAGTAGGTATATAAATAGACTGTTAAACTATAATTTGGGACACTCAATTAGATTCAGTTTCAATTAGTCTTCCATTCGATTCAACCCAGCTGAAGATAGGACTCGAGATCTTCAGAGGTAATCTATCCCTAGGTATGATAAATGCATCGCTTGTTAATTATAATATCATATAAATATATTTGTATTTATATTGTTTATTATTTAACTTCTTTTTGTTAATAAACATCTTATTTATTTTTGTTCATTTGTGTGATAATTATTTTATAAACTATGACCGCAAATCGAGTCCACAATAGGAGCGATTTGTTACCCTGGCGTTACGGACAGAATCAGTAAATTTATAGGATTGCTAGTTTTCTTTTTTAAGGAAAAGGCTGTCTTTTCTAGAAAGGATTGTGCTATGCTTTATAATTTAGTTAATTCTTATCTTGGACTTATTTTACACGTTTAAAATTTAGCAATGTATTTCTTTATAAGGGTGAGTAGACCCTGTGTTGCTTATGATGATCTCAGGTACATTTAAAGCTTCGGGTGTGATTTATTCGTGGGATCAGAATTATCGCATGATTTCGTGAAGCCAGCGTCCGAAATCTATCCTTGGGATACGGACTACGTGGTCAAGTCGACGCGATGCCAGTAGCGAATACCAGCGGCTGATTTCGCTTCGTTAGTATTACTGGCAGAGTAACGGACGGACATCGTGCATGCAATCCATCATGTAGAGGTCCACAAATTCCTTTTCGAGGAGGCTGGTGTCTGCGTTTGGCGAGGAACCGAAGACAGCACGGACGCCAGGTGCATTCGGAGGATGAAAGGGTTCATCCCACGGCAGTGACAACATTGGTCAGTGCATGGGACGTTAACTGTGTGGTGAAGTGTTGCTTACATAAATCCATGTATAACGTTGCCAGTGGCGAGTGTCAGCGTGGCTGATATAACTCCAAGTCTACTAGTAGAGCGATAGAGAGACATTGTTGGTTGTTATCCAGGTGTCAGCGAGATACCGAAAGAAGCATGGAGGGAGATTAAGCGTGCGGGTGGCGAACTTCTTCGCCACCCGCGAAGAAGTTCGTCATGTGGAGGTGACGCGAACCGGCGCACAGTAAGAAGTAACTATCCGCAGATGTGTGAAGAACCACCTCTCAAATCGAAGTATAATTTGGTAAGTATATTCTGTATTTGTTTGGGTTATTTTTTTTTTTTATTAATTTGGGATTCGTTTCTTTATTTAGAATATTTTATAAGGGGTATAATTTCTTTATTTTATTTAATTCGTATATTTATTTCGTTTGGAGATTGTAAAAATTTGGCTGAGAATTAAAATATTTTCTTCAAAATTATTTTAATTTCTTGAGGGGTGCAATGGTAACAAACCAGGTTTGTTTAAATATATTGTTTTAATTAAAAATAAATTTTAATTTAATTTTATTAACCTTTTTGCAAGCCTTTTTGGCTAGGGGTATTGCACTTGTCATTCAGGAAATTATTGCAATCTTGCATTTTATTTTATATAAATACAATGATAAATTATAATATGGGGCAGTCAATTAGATTCAGATTCAATTAGTCTTCGATTCGATTCAACCCAGCTGAAGATAGGACTCGTTAATTATAATATCATATAAATATTTTTGTATTTATATTGTTTAACTATTTTGTAACATATGTTTGTTACATTTCTACGCTTTACTACAAAATTAATATATTGAGTGGGGGAAGGGATAGAGGTTGATATTTGTCGGAATTTTAAGTTATTCGCGCATTAACTCAATTGAATAGTGGCAACAGTCTACGTCCTGTGACCAGGAATCTTGGAGGTAGTACTACAGGACAAAATTTAAGGAGATTTGGCGAGACTGGACTCTAAGAGACATAGGCAAGGTCATTTAAGATCAAATACAGTACTGGACGATAGATTTCTAATTCTAGAAACTCTAGAAGGCGGCAAATTACAAGTGAAGTTTGGACTGCGTTGTTTTCTAGCTGTACGGAACGAAGAAGTTTAGACGAAAGCAGGATTAGTCAGTAGACGTACAGCTACAGGACTGTGCCTTACCAAAACTCATCGAATAACTCGTTTATAATTTGCAAAACAACCTTGGAATCCGGCTGATTGAAACCGTATATTTTGTTTTCTGGTGTGACACGGGTCAGTTTAAAATCACCAAATGTAAGGGACATCTGGAGATGACATGGAGAGCGATATATTTAGAATGATATTGTTCCATGAGAGCCCTTTTTTGGATTTTTGGTAGTTCAAAAATGTTCTGGAGAGGTATTTGTTTTGAGGGTCGCACAGAATTAGTGATGCTTTGTAGGAGATCAATAAATGCATAGAGATACAAAAAAGACGTCATACTAGACCAGATCATTCCTTTCGCGCCGATAATTGGACACAGTTTCATTTGTATACATGATAATGAGAGACCTCAGCGGGCTTGGAACGTACTTATGAATATCTAAATGCAGTAGGAATAAACCGTATGGAATGGGCTCCTAGAAGTCCAGACTTAAACTGAAATACTGAAAAGAAGCATCAGTGGCCTCGAAGTCGCCCCATGAATTCTAGATGAGCTATAGGAAGTTAGGCTACAAGAATGAGAAAACATACATTGATTCGAAATTTAATTCGAAGCATGGGACGAAGAATGTAAGTCATTATTAATCTAAGAAGTGGTAATACCAAGTTTTAAATGTTTTTTTTTCCCATGAAATTTTAGATTTTATTTTTATTAAAAAAATTCAAATTTTATTCATTTTGTATAATGTTGTATTTTTTAATTTAAAGGTATATGTTGCGTTATTTTCTACAAATTTTTAATTACCTGCTAAAATAGTATTTTATGCACTAAAGGCGTTACGAAGACGATAATCACCCCTATTCTGTATCTCAATCGATAACTTTTTTCGATCGATAATAAATTGTAGCCAATAATTATAGTAGACACTGAATAAAAAAATGAAACTGGCAGATGATATATTTGTTTCTATTTGTCAAAAATTATTATCGATCGATAACTATAATCGATTGAGTTACAGAATAGGGCGAAATATCAGGAGGGTGACGAGGATCTAGCCCGAAGGCCTATATGCTGAGCAATAGATGTCGTCCGATGAGCATTGTCATTTAGTAAAGCCCGCGCAGCATACAAGATTTTATGTGAAATAAGTTTTCATTTTCTTTGGCGTTGCAAAAGAGATGTTGTTTAATTGTTTTGTTTATTATCAACGTTTATTTATTTTTAAAACGTCAACGTTCTTTATGGTTGGCGATGATGGAGGGTGAATTTGATAATTCGAAAGATATTTTAATGAGAGCAAAGAATGCCAGTGAATGTTTATTACCTACAAAATCAAGGGCAACTTACAGAAAAGAGTTTAAAATATTTGTTGAATGGAAATTGAAAATACAGTGTGAACGAGATAGTGACTATGGCATATTTTCAGGAATTGGTGTTTTTCTTATAATGATGTACTACTGGCCATTGTCTTTGCCGTATGTCATTTACGCTTTTGTTTGTGGGAGGCCCAACATTTAAAACACTGAGTCAATAATATAATAATAATGTTATATTGTAGGAGGTCTTAGTTTAAACTGATTTACTTTTCTTTTGAACAGTTTGTTTATTACACTAAATAATATTACTCATAACAAGTACAAACGTTCAATGGCTTTGCTGTCACCTACCTCGTGAAGTGCTACGCGTCTAGTGAACGCGGGAAAAATCATTCGCTACAATACATACATTGTTTTTGTATTGATAAATATTACATTTTTTTGAGTTAACGAACATTATGAGCTAACAACCGGGGCATTAAAGGAGGGCATTATAGTTATATGGCATACGGCAAAGACAATGGCCAGTAGTACATCATTATAAGAAAAACACCAATTCCTGAAAATATGCCATAGTCACTGTCTCATTTCCATTCAACAAATATTTTAAACTCTTTTCTGTAAGTTGCCCTTGTATGTATATATATATATATGTATATATATATGTTTTTATATTAAACTGGTTTCATCACGGACCTAAATATTCTCGAAATATATATGTTATTTTTAAATTATATTTATTAAAAATAAATGAATACTGTAATACTGTATAAGTCTACATAATTTATAATAGGTTTAATGCAAGAAATTTATATTCAAATAAAAACTGAGAATTGCAGAGCTGGAGAGCCCCTTCTTCGAAATTTGAATTTCTTAACTTCCATTGATAATAATAACCGCCTCTTAACACGCTATTTGTTATGCATTTATTGGCGGTCTTTCGGTGACTAATAAAAATATTATGTATGAATTCGTATTTGTGTCAAGCATCTATTACAAAAATCTCTTATTTCGGAAGTATTTCAATTATATCATTTTATATCTTTATTGCTATTCATTATTCAACAAATACATTCGTATTTTTTTTTGCTAATTTTTCTTAATTCGAGTGAGCTTGGATTCTTGGATTACATTATATCGCTTTAGTAAAGAACTTTTGTCTTTACGAAAAAATCGTAAATCGCATGCTAGCGATTATTTTGCAAATAACGCTTCACTGAATTTTATTTTCCATTATTTGACATATTTATTTTATATCGAAGTACGATACTCAATATCTAGCTGCTCGATTTTAAAGTATTTTCCATTTTTATATTATTTACTGAATCAGCGGATCTGGGGTCTGATTTTGTATGTAAATCTACTGTAAATTGAAATCTATCAGATTTCAGATTTCCCCCTCCAATTTTCTCCCATGCTGTCAAAATCTACACGATTGAAGCGATTTTGTAAATTCTACCGTCACAAAAATTAAAATGGTAATAAATAATCATAAATTGACACCTCCAATTAATAGAGGTCCTTCTAATTATGGTCCATGAGTGCAAAATTGTCTTTAGTTTTGCACTATTTGAATTAGAACACCAACAATGAAACTTTCTATTAAAGAAAAATGTAAACTAATTGTACTAGACATTGTTTTTTTTATTATAATTTAACAAGGAAGGGTATACGTATATATTTTGATATGTAACTGAATACATTTTATAATATTTTTTATTAATGTTTAAAATAACAAAAAATTGCGGAACTATTGGAAAAGGAAATTATAATTGTTTAAAATTTAATTAAAATAGTCTTCAACGTATTGTTGAATGTGGTAAATAAGGTAACAGACAAACTCTTGAGTCTTAACCAAAATTGACTATTACAAACAGAAACAAGAACAGCGAACTTAGCTAGCAACCTTCGAAATATATCTGTGTAGATTGTATTCTAATGGTCTAGGTCTAGGGCACTCGCTTTCAAATCTACACCCAATGACGGTTATAGAGTCGAGGGGAAATCTCAAATCTGATATATTTCAATCTACAGTAGATTTCTAAGTTACAAAATCAGACCCTTAGTACAATATAATTTTAGTGTTTTATTAATCATTTTCCAATGTTGTATGCACCCCTCTGTTTCATAGATTTAATAAAGAACTTAAAATTTATAAGGACAAGTAGATACCTATATACGAGTACTTTGTTACCCCTTACATTGTCGTCAGTCGGTAGTTGCGGGATATTTATATGCGTTTAATAAGAATGTTTCTGCCCCGCATGGTGTTTAGAACTGTAGGTGGCAGCAATTAACACTACGAGATGATTTAGAGCAACAGTCAAGCTGTTATTACTTGTTGTACTTATCAACAACACCGTGGAGTAATGAAACCGGTCTTTTATTTGTGTTAAATTTTGTTATTTTTAAACTTAATATTAATTCAGAATGCAAGTATAATAGCAGTTAATATATTTTATTTTATTAATTAATAATACTTATTTATTATAAATAAAAAAACACAACATAGATGGTAATTATTTATTATAGTAAAATATGAGTGTATTCATCAATATGCTTGAATGAGTTCTAGTAATTACACAAAATACAAAACACATGTAGAATATTAGGGAAAAAGTCGAGCTAAAATTTGTGCAAAAATTACGTCTAGGATAAATACAATAAAGTTAAACACCAATATTCGACTGTGTTTAGGATGGAGATGGTTACAGGAAGTAAAAATTGTTCGGACTTGCAGTCAATTAATAATTTTACCGACGTTTTGACTATACAATAGTCTTCATCAGGGCTCTACAATATAACACAAAAGCGATATAGTAACATAAGAACACAAAATAATTATAAATTAATAAACTATAACATGAAAACTGGACATTTAAAATATAAATAAATATATAAATTAATAAATAGTTAAAAACAACATTTCGCAGAATGAATGTCTTTGATGAGAACAATTAACATGGAACTACAAATTACCACAGTAACGTAAATAAACATTTATAAAAAATCTGCAGTGAGCTGTGAGCTTTAAGTAAAGTATCACTTCCAGTTGATCGTTTGTAAATAAAATCTAATTTGTTGTCCAATAAATAGAAAAGTCTGTAATACGAAATTTTGGATTATGTTTTATTGTTTTTCGTAAAAAATCTGTTAGAGCTCCAAATTAAGTACTACATCCGATTTATCATATATGGTTAAAATCTAATATGTTGTTTCAAATTATATATGAGTTTTTAATACCAAATTTGAGAAGTTTTGGTTCATATTTTAATAGATTTAAGGAAAAATCGTCACACGCACATTTTTATAAAAATCAGCATCAACTTCTAGGTGCTCTAAAACGCAATCTTTGTAAATTCTTCGCCATACATGATCCATTTCGTAAATGTGTAGTTGTAAATTAATATTAATTTATAGTGCTGCAAAAAAAAAAAATTAAATTAGATAATCCTGTACATCTAATATGTATGTATGATGGAAAATATATTATTTTTGCAAATCATAATTTCATTAGAATTAAATATTTTACCATTATATTCCCCTTAACACGGTTTCATTATTAATTTTAATGTAAATGCTTCCTGACAGTGACATTTGTTTAATCCTGCACATTTGTTTAAATATGTCAAAATTGTTATTAAAATTATGTAATTGTTTGACGCATAGGCAAGACGATATATGAAAATAAATTATATTATATATTCATATTTAAAGTTATTTAGAGTTATTTACTAAATGTTATTATCGTAGAATTGAAGATTGTAAAATTATCTACAATTTTAATTAGTAAAAGTTGCTAAAAAATTATATTCAATGAATTTTTTACAAGAAAAACTGTTAAAAGCTTGTATAAATGATACTTCCGGTTATCCGATATACACTAAAACCTAATTAGTCCAGTCAATAGAGGTTTTTACTCTACAAAAGGTGGGGAAAAAACGATTTTAACATATGTTATTTGGGTCAAGACGGGGATGAAAAATTCAAATTTGTGACCTTGGGGAAACTTGGCGTGAGCCGCCATCTTGGATCCAAGGTGCGACAAATGAATTTTTTGCTATTATCTCGAAAACAGTGATTCGTATCAAAATTTTACAAGAACACAAATTTAAAGCTTGTTACTTTTTGTACAAAAAGGGTTCTTACATTTTTTACCTAGGATAAACTCTCAAAGAGTTATGTTCAAAAATAGGTAACCAGAACAACAATTTATGAAAGTAGATTTAATCACTCAAAATATACACAATATTAATTTTTTAATACTTAGTGTAGTAGATTTTGTTATTTGTAACAGTTTACATTTGTCTTGGCATCAAAAGAAGTAAATTATCGATGATTTTTAAAAAAAATTTGTCAGCGCTTTTTCACAAATTCATCAACCACTCTGACCCGGTTAAAGATACGGTACCGCAGTTTAAAAATTTTAATTCAGTTTGAAATTCTCCTTCATGTCATGTTAAACGATTTTTGCTCCGAAGAGCTGTTAACGAATTATTAACAATTTAAACTTATGTGAAATTTCACTAAAATTTTAAACATCTGCAAATCAGCTTAGTGTTCATTTTTTCTTCTGAAATTTGGACACGATTAAAAATAAGCTTTACTGTGCATTTAATACGTGCTGAAATTTCAGAAGAAAAAATGAAAATTAAGCAGTTTTGCAGATGTTTAAAATTTTAGTGAAATTTTATATATGTTTAAATTGTTAATAATTCGTTAACCGCTCATCGGAGCAAAAATCTTTTAACATGACATGAAGGAGATTTCCAAACTGAATTAAAACTTTTAAACCGCGGTACCGTATCTTTAACCGGGTTAGAGTGGTTGATGAATTTGTGAAAAAGCGCTGACAAAAAATATTTAAAAATCATCTATAAGTTACTTCTTTTGATGCCACGACAAATGTTAACTGTTACAAATAACAAAATCTATTAGACTAAGTATTAAAAAATTAATATTGTGCATATTTTGAGTGATTAAATCTTCTTTCATAAATTGTTATTCTGGTTATCTATGTTTGAACACAACTCTTTTAGAGTTCATCCTAGGTAAAAAATCCAAGAACGCTTTTTGTGTAAAAAGTAACGAGCTTTAAATTTGTATTCTTGTAAAATTTTTCTACGGGCAACTGTTTTTGAGATAATAGCAAAAAACTCATTTTTTGCACCTTTGATCCAAGATAGCAGCTCACGCCGAGTCTCCCCAAGGTCACAAATTTGAATTTTTCATCCCCGTCTCGGCCCAAATAACATATGTTAAAATCATTTTTTCCCCACCTTCTGCAAGGCAACGGTCTTTTTTGGTCTCCATTGACTGGACTAAATGAGCTCTTCCCACATTAGTATAGAATGGATATACAAAATTTCTGATTTTTCTGATTGATAGTATTTGAGTAATTGTGTCCACAAGATCCACACACACACACACACACACACACACACATACACACACACATACACACACACATACACACACACACATACACACACACACACACACACACACACAGAAGTACATACATACCTACAGAAATCATTGTAAAAATGTTAACATCGGATTCTGAGGACATCAAAACGTGCTTATTCACTAAAATCTCAATATCCGATTTTTAGCACGATCCCTATACCTCCCTTACCTTTCTTTCAACTTCAGAAAACACTTTTGTGTGATGCTGTACGACCTGTGTATGCAGACACATGCGCATTAACCTATTTCACGGTGTGGCAACGTCTTACACAGAAAGTTAAATAAATATGTTAAATCAAATGCGATATAAAGAAAATTTCGTGAAACAAAATGTTCTCGATAAGATATTACTAATTTTGGCCATGAATCACATGAAAGGCAAATAAAAATACTGTTAATAGTGTTAAACAAATATATGCATAGCACGACGGGTTGTTGTAATTAAACTAAAAAAAAATCCACATATCATTTAATATGGTAATAAAAAAATGTCGGAAAAGATCACAAGTTTAATGTAATTGTTATAATACGAGTTGGTATATAACAATAATTTATGTTGTAGCGATTAGGTTTTGGTGATCGCCTATTCCTACTACATCAAGAGATTTGGCTATATCAAGTAATATATTCGTCTGTCATGATGCAGCCAGAGGTCCACTACACCCATTTTACAATGAAAGTTATTGCATGGAATGAAAAATTCTACACAATAAAGAAATAAGTACATTAAATTTAACCAGTAATTACTACAATATTTCTTAGTAACTTTTTTTTCGAAATCGCAATTTATTTTTTGGAAAAAAATGTTTCCAAATTCGAGACATATACTGGCGAAACAAAAAAAAAAAAAAAAAAAAAAAAAAAACTGGACTGACAGAACTTATAACTTAAAATAGTTGTGTTTCTCTGAGTTTATATATTTTTGCGTTTGTGTGTAAATAAATATTGTATACCATCTACACGTTTTATATTATTCGTTCTACTACAAATTGGTGACCTCCGTCGAACCAGCGTGAGTCAATAAAACCACAATGCCGGAAATTGATGGACAAGCTACGGTAAACCGTATTTCGTGTTCCACCACTTTGGCCTGCGGACCCTGCACTTTGGTTCGGCCAGTTAGAGGGTCATAATTAATTAAATAACCCGTGATGAGACCAAATACGAGTACGTAATTGGCAACCTTGAAGCCAAATACGCATACGAGGTAATAGCATAGCCACCATTACTAATTGACCTGCAACTGGTAAGTACGATAAAATTAAGGAGGAGCTTATTGCTCGACTATCGGCCACACAAGAGCAAAAGACGACTCCGAGACCTCGGATGTGACACAGTCTCTGAAACACAGTTGCGTATACTGTGGGTTAGTTGCCTTCCCAGTCAGGTACAAGCCATTTTAGCGAAACAAGCGGAAACAGAAATGGGCAGCGCCGCCCGTTTGGCGGACAAGGTGATGGAGATTTTGTCACAAACACAGATTGCGGTTACGACAGCACCCACTGACATGACTAACGAACTACTGCGAAGAGGACCTACAGAAGCATGTTGCAGAGTTACAGCAGCCGCCAAGAAAACACTCCTGTCATCGCTTCTGCGGTCGTCCAGGACCACGACCACGTTCCAGATCTCGCGGTTCGCCATCCAGTTCACACTTGTGCTAGTACCATCGCACGTTTCGAGACAAAGCGCAGTGCTGCAAACAACCATGTGAATGCACGATGGGAACGCAGCGGGCAGTTGTTGAACGCGGCAGAAGACAGCAGCCCAAGAACCTCGCGCCGCCTGATAGCACCTCCAAGTGACTGTTTTTAATAAGACACGACGCAGATGTGTTCGTGTTCTCCAAAGGTGTAGCAAGGTATGTACAACAAAAAGTTCGTTCGAATTTGCAGCATACCTACTTATAGTTTTGTGCCACTATGTCTTCGTCGTAATTTCACCTAGCGTTTTATTATCGCCAATGTTAACAAGGTTATAATAGGTGCAGATTTCTTGTCATTTTATGGCCTTTTGGTAGATGTGAAGAACCAACGCCTCATCGACAGTGAAACGTCACTAAAAGCACTAGCCAGATATCGACTACCCAAAGCGCAGAAATCAAGGTGGCTACTATCACTGGAAAATTTGGACTTCTCCTTCTGTCATTCCTAGAAATAATTAAGCCTTCTGGCGTCTGTCAATCGCCAGTAAAACATTTACATTACATCGTCCGTACCACTCCAAAACAGCCAGTTTCAGCTAGACCACGAAGACTTGCTCCAGATCGTCTGAAGGTTACTCGTCCAGAATTCGATGCCATGGTCAAACTAGGTACTGCACGCCCATCAGGTAGCCCTTGGTCATCACCGCTTCACACGGTCCCGAAGAAAGGTAAGAACGAGTGGCGTCTCTGTGGTGACTATAGGATGCTGAATCAGCTTACCATTCCTGATCGGTACTCAGTACTGCACATCGAAGACTTTACACAGGGACTTGCGCAGAAAACAGTATTCTCCACCATCGATCTTATGCGTGCATACAACCAAATTCCTGTACATCCCAGAGTTGGCGAAATTCTTATTCCATGATTTTTGAATAATGAATAAAAAATAATCATCATTCAAAGTTAAGAAGAATGGTGAATGAAAATACATTTTTATTTAAACTTGAAATGAAAGATGAATGACAAATTATTCATCATTCAAACTTGAAATGAATGATGAATGATAAATTTTTCATCATTCAAACTTGAAATGAATAATGATTCCCGAGTTATTCATTATTCATATTCAAATTAAATGATGAATCATTCATTATTCAACAAATAGTCTATATATAATTGTTTATAAAAATGGTTCATGCGAATCACTTATGACAATTGTTCATTACAAATTATTTATAACAAAAAGTTTATAGGGAAATGTTCTTATAATTGTTTTAAATAAGAAAATATTCACTTATTAAGAAGTGCATATTCACTCATTAAAATTTAAAGAGTATTTCGTGAAGAATAAATATATATATATATTATTATTCTTGGTTTAGAAACCATTATTTTATTAAAGGTAATTAATATTATTTAATTAAATTTGAATGATGAATAATTTCTCATTCATCATTCGTTTCAAGATTGAATGATGAATAATTTGTCATTCATCATTCATTTCAAGTTTGAATGATAAATAAATTTTCATTCATCATTCATTTCTTGTTTGAATGATGAATAATTCTTCATTCATTATTCATTTCAAGTTTAAATAAAAATATATTTTCATTCGTCATTCATTTTAATTTTGAATAATGATTAATTTTTCATTAATTAATTTTCATTATTCAAATCTATTTTATTCAAATAATGCCCATCCCTGATACATCCCGACGATGTTGCTAAGACTGCCATCACGACTCTTTTTGGTGTGTACGAATTACCGTACAGGCTATTTGGACTTCGTAGAGACGCACAGACGTTTCAAAGATTTATTGACGAGACACTAAGGGATTTTGATTTTGCGTATGCGTACATCGACATTTTGGTAGCATTATCTTCAGAGGAAGGCCACGAACAACATTTAACTAAATTATTTCAGCGACTTAGCAAATATGGAATTGTCATCAATCCAGCGAAGTGTATACTCGGCGCTGCAGAGGTATCATTTCTTGGATACACCGTGCCAACTGCAGGCATCAAATCTAAAGATTGCAAAGTCCAAGCAATTCAAGAGTTTCCCAAGCCAGATAATATACAGCAGTTACGTGGTTATCTCGGCAAGCTTAATTTTTATCGTTGTTTCATTACAAAGGCCACTCAACAAACTGTTGGAAAGACACAAGGGTAAGAGCAGAGATCCAATCGGATTCCCGACTGCCATTTGCCATTTTCACGGACGCGTCTGAAAATAACATCTGTGCAGTATTTCAGCAGCAGACAACGGATGGATGGCAACCCTTAGCATTCTTTTCCAGAAGTTGATTCCAGCCCAGCAGAAATATAGTGCGTTCGACCGCGAACTTCTTGCCATATATCGGTCGATAACACACTTTAGACATATGGTCGAAGGTCGTAAATTCTCTGTATATACGGATCACAAGCCGCTGACTTTTGTATTTCTACAAAACTGAGACAAATGTTCGTCAAGACAATTTATATACCTTGACTTTATTGGATAATTTACCACTGATATTAGACATGCACCAGGACAAGACAATATCGTAGCTGACGCTCTCTCGAGTTGATGGACTAACAGTCTCCATTGATTATGACGCTCTTCCACGAGCACAAAAAGAAGACGTTGAACTGACGTCTATTTCTTCGGCAAGTTCACATTCCTGGAGCAACAGAAAACTTCTTCTGCGACATATCAACACCAACAGCGCGCCTTTTTGTAACGAAGAATTTTCGAAAACAAGCTTTGCATTCAGTACACGATTTGGCGCAACAAGGTATAAAAATGAAGATGGTCGCTCAACGCTTTGTTTGGTCATCAATGAAGTCAGATTGCAGAAAATGGGCCCGTATCTGCATTCCATGTCAAAAGAACAAAGTAACTCGCCGTATTTCAACTCCGCTTGGACAGTTCCAACTCACTAGTTCAAGATTCGAGCATATACACATTGATCTAGTCGGCCCACTTCCAGTCTCTTCAGGCTATAAATATTGCTTCATCGTTGACCGTTTCGCCAGGTGGCTGGCAATAAAAACTTGTTAGTCGCCCTTTGGCATTACGATTTTATTGGAAATTAAGAGACAATAAAATCATTTAAATTTGTTTTTAAATAGCCTTGTCCCTTGTCTATAAAACGCCGCTGTGGCACTATATCTGATGTGTTCGCAAACTCAAAATGAACGCGAGAAATGGCTAATTCCTGCAGTAGTGCAAAAATAATGAAAACATAGGATTTTTGTTGTCATGAAAGAAATTATCATCACTCAAAAATACCATAATGAAGTAGTACAAATGTATATAAAAAATTTAGAAAACATTTCGTATTTTTATATTTCTGTGCAGAGAACGTAACATGCGGAAACTTGTAATCATTTAAAATTCATTAATTTCCCGCACTTCTTGCAAAAATTATTATTATTATTACAAGTGCTACTGTAATAAATGTTCCAGAAAAAAACTCATTGACAATAAATTTTTCTAGGTTTCTAAGTAGCTTAATGTCATCAAGACCTGGCCGTGTCAACTACATAGCATTACCTTAAGACTTCCAGTTAGTTATGTATTACGATACTTAGTGCTAGTAGTGGAAGAATTCAAATACCTCGGATCATATATACATCAAAATGGTGGACTAGAGAGAGAAATAAACCACAGGATTCAGGCAGGATGGATGAATTGGAAAAGAGTATCTGGGGTACTGTGTGACCGAAAACTTGAAGGAGCAATCAAAGGGAAAGTTTTTAAAACAGTGGTGCGACCGGCTATGATCTATAGCAGTGAAACCTGGCCAGTGAAGAAAATAAATGAAAAGAAAATGAATGTGGCAGAGATGAGGATGTTGAGATGGATGTTGGGAAAGACAAGAAAAGATAGGATAAGGAATGAGAGTATAAGGGAAATGGCACGAGTGATAGAAGTTTCAAGAAAGATACAGGAGAGGCGTTTGCATTGGTATGGGCATGTCATGAGGAGAGATGAAGAATATATTGGAAGAAGAATGAGCAACTTAGTAGTAGATGGTAGAAGAAACAGAGGGAGACCAAAAAGAAAATGGAGGGATTGTATTGCGGAAGACATGAGAGAAAAGGGATTAACTGAGGACGACACGCAAAATAGAAATGAATGGAGAAAGAAAATAAAGAATAGCGACCCCTAACGAGTGGGAAAAGCTGAAGAAGATATATATATATATATATATATATATATATATATATATATATATATATATATATAGTGCTAGTAGTGTTTCGTTCGGATTAATTCGTTAAAATTCGTAAATGTTCGGATGTTCGGTGATTTTAAATTCGTGGCGGCTTGACGGCAAGTTATACTGACAATTCAAATTTGAAATTGTATTTTCGTAAAGTGTTATTCTTCATTATTGTGTTATTTTATATTGTTCTGTTTTTGTGTTTATTTGCTTCTGCAAAATGCCAAGAGGTTGTCATGTGCCGGGTTGTGACGAAAATACAACAAAACATTATTTTCCTATTTATGAAGAAGAAATTTACAAAATGTTGATTGAACGACTAGATCATCCAAATACAAGATAGAACAAGAAATGAAATGATTAGAGAACAATTATAATGTAAGTTTGTATTGGACTTCATTAAGCAGAGAGAGCTAGCATGGTGGGGCCACATGATCAGAATGAACGAAGCTAGATCGATGAGACAAATATAGATGAGAAAAGTGGTAAAAAAAACAGATCGAAGAAGACAAGATAACTGGGTTAAGGCAATATTGAAGATCTTGGAGAAGAAAAATACGACGATTCAAAACGCTAGGAAGATGGCAAGGAATAAGAAGCAATGGCCTTATAGAAAAAGGATATCTGACTATATTTTTATATTTTCCTTATGTCATTTTAAGAAATAAATATGCGTTATATTTCTTGTTAAATATATATTTTGTTCTTTTCTGTATATTACTATATCAATAAAAAAGAATAAATATATTCTCAATAGTAATGCGGGATGCAGACTACCCTCGATACTACCCGCCCCTGCCATACTGATTTTAGTTATGTCTTACGATACCGAGTGATTTGGACATAAATATACTGACTACTAAACCTATGTATCCTGTATCTACAGCGTCGCCAGGTCATTTCCCCTTTATCCCTTCTGCCCTGGTAAAAGTGAAAAATATCATACTTTCTTAAGCAATATTTCTTAAACAAAATGGTCAAAATTTTTGTAATTTATATACTTTTAATAAGCTTAGATGTTTGTCAATAGAATGTGACGTACCGTTTCGAAGCAACAGTGAAAAATATGTCATTTATTATTGACTGATTTAGGAAACATGTGCAAAATGTGCTATTTGTAGTCACATTTATCTCAAGTTTGATATGGTCAATCGATTCATGCTAATAAGAAAATATGCAGATGTTGTCTGGACACACATTTAAAATTTCAAAAGATTCTGACGAAACGTAATTCGGCGAATGGATTCATGAATTTTGATATTTCAAAATAAATGACATGAAACATAAACTAGTATATTGGCATAATTATAAAGTCTAAAAGCAATGACATGTGATTTTAAACACACGAAAGATTTTTTCTGTAACTAAGTTTTTGATTGAATTTCAATAACACTGAGTTTTCACTTATAACTAATTTTTTTTTTAACAGTGAATTTTGAATGACACAAACCATCAAAAACAAATATAATATATATATATATATATATATATATATATATATATATATATATATACAGGGTGTCCCATTTAAGGTACGAATGCATATTAAAATAATATTTTTGCAATAAAAGCTGCAAATAAAAATGTATGGAACGTTTAAAATTTAAGCGTCAGCGGTGCATCTGGGTATTAAAGGACAATTAAATTTTGTTTGAATCATTTTTCTCAATTTCTAATTGTTAAGAAATTATTTAAAAATTAAATATTGGTCAAGATCGCCACAAGATTTTACTAGGTACAATTATTAGATTTTTATTTTATAAAACAAAAAGACATGTAAGAAAACTTCTCAAAGGTAAACAAAAGTGTCTTATCTAATCGAAGTCGTAACTCTTATAGTCTTCGAGATAGAACAGGTAAACACAGTAAAAAATTATTTTTTTTACTAATTTATATCTCGGAGACTATTGAAGATCGGACCCATGCTGATTAAGCTTTTTTTACCAATTTGGGCAGTACCTACCTACTGTATGCCCTTAAAGTTTATACTTGAAGTTGTGAAACACCCTATATTTAGGGTGAAAAAAAAATGCTAAATTCACACAATAAACGGTTTTGAAAGAGAAGTTTATTTCGGTTTCTGAAAATTTAAAATTTTTGGACATGTTCTGCTTTTATAAAAAAAAAATCTGATGTGGCCAACACAAAACCTCCCGCTATTTAATTTTTATTAATTTAAATACATACCTACCTACGTATTTACTAACGCTGCAAACTGTTCCATTGCAGAAAACTATTGCTTTATTTACTATTTTCTTTTTAAAATGTCACTATTATTAATTTGAAGTGATAAGTTTTCTGACAGTGACATTTACTGTCAGTTACATTCATTTGAAAAATGAACTGTGTAACAAAGAAATAGTTTTTATCTTAGGCTTCGCGACTAATAAAAAAAATCTGATGTGGCCAACACAAAACCTCCCGCTATTTAATTTTTATTAATTTAAATACATACCTACCTACTTATTGACTAACGCTGCAAACTGTTCCATTGCAGAAAACTATTGCTTTATTTACTATTTTCTTTTGAAAATGTCACTATTATTAATTTGAAGTGATAAGTTTTCTGACAGTGACATTTACTGTCAGTTACATTCATTTAAAAAATGAACTGTGTAACAAAGAAATAGTTTTTATCTTAGGCTTCGCGACTAATAAAAAAAATTATTTTTAAATTTATCTGTAAAATCTATAGAAAATGTATTAATGTATTCCCGTAGAAAATTCAATAATCTTTAATTTTTATTAGACATAAAATTTGAAAAAATGACATTTAATGGTATTTTTTGAAGAAAAACCATTATGAGCTTCAAGTAAAGTACGATTTCCGTTTATCCGATTTACACCAAAATCTAATGGCTTCTATTCCTATTAGAATAGGGTAAAAATACAAGGTTTCAGAATTTTCTGATTGATAGTATTTGAGTTAGAGTGCAAACAAAATTCTTACACATACACACATACACACATACACACATACACATACACACACACACACACACACACACACATACACACATACAGACATCATCGTGAAAATGTTAAAAATGGATTCTAAGGACCTTAAAACGTGGTCATTTACTAAAATCTCGATATGAGATTTTTAGCACGATCCCTATACCTCCCTTACCAAGGGTAGCGGGAGGTAAAAATTATTTTTAAATTTATCTGTAAAATATATAGAAAAATTATTAATGTATTCCTGTAGAAAATTCAATAATCTTTAATGTTCATAAAACATAAAATTCGAAAAAATGGCATTTATGCCCGATAGTATAAACATAGTTCAGTTTTTTAACTTAGTTTAATTAATATTGAACTAGGTTCATAAAAATTTCTGTAGTATAAAGCAAAATCAGCTTTTGACTTGAGTTTAAACTACGCTTAACTTGAGCGGCCGATTTCATCCGTTCAAATTGAGTTTAAATAATAATTGACGTTTTTATATTCTAAATAACATTCAGAATTATAAGTGTCTACGTTGTAAATAAGTATGTACGAAAGTTTATTGATTATAATTAATATTTTGGTAAGTTTAGTGCTTTAGCAAATATTTTATAATTCATTTAAATATTATGCTGTTTTAAATTCTAGATTAAAAATTATGTTGTTCGATTCAAGTTTTTATAGTGACGACGAGAATATAATGAATGCATATATAATGAATAGACGCCATCGAATATTTCGGGAAAGGAGAAATCCTTTCGAAACGATGTTGAATTTAAATTGCGGTTTCGTTTCAAAAAAGGAACGGTTTTAGAATTTCTATATATTTTGGGACCTCTGCTAGAACATGCCACAAATAAGAACAAATCAAATTTTAATAAACTTAAGAATGACTGTTTTCTTTATTCATTGAAATTCTTAGATCTCTGCTTTTTGTTCATTTTATATTCGTAGGTCAACAAGTCCGAGAACATTCATTCAAAAAAATTGACAAATAGAATGACATGAAGTGAGTTGTATGAAATATTACCGACTGAGTAAAGGATAAACTACGTTCAGTTGACCCCAGTTCATTTTAATGTTATACCATCCAAATATAATTAACTTAAGTTCACTAAATAAACTCCGTTTGCTTAACTGCAGTTTTTTAACTGACCTTTATACTATCGGCCATTAATGGTATTTTTTGAAGAAAATCCATTATGAGCTTCAAGTAAAGTACCATTTCCGTTTATCCGATTTACACCAAAATCTAATGGCTTCTATTCCTATTAGAATAGGGTAAAAATACAAGGTTTCAGAATTTTCTAAATGATAGTATTTGAGTTAGAGTGCAAACAAAATTCGTACACATACACACATACACACACACACACACACACACACACACACACACACACACAATACATACAGACATCATCGTGAAAATGTTAAAATTGGATTCTAGGGACCTTAAAACGTGGTCATTTACTAAAATCTCGATATGTGATTTTTAGCACGATCCCTATACCTCCCTTACCAGGGGTAGCGGGAGGTAAAAAAACATTGAATTATTTTAAGGAATATGTATCGAAATCTTTACATTCTTTGATGATTCAAATGTGAAGAGGTTAATTAGTTTGACATTTACTATTAGATTTATTGTAAAATTTCCATTTTCTTGTATCAAAATTATCCAAACATAATAAATAGCTTTTGTAACGTCAAAGTTCATTGCATTCAATTGTTCGGAAGGAAAACAAAAGATACCCGTATAAAAAACAAAGTAAAACGGGGAATGGGAGAGAAAAAACAAAGAAGGATCGAATATTACGACGGGCGCCATAGCCACCTTGACGAATTCTCGATGAGTGAGCGAATGAAAGATGATTAACTTGGACTCAGACGCGGCTAAGAACACACAGAAAGAACTCGGAGTCGGAGCGTCTACGGCCAATGCTTACTCGATCAGATTGGACTGCTGTCCATCATTGACGTCTTTAATGGATTCTTTAAATTACACAACCTCTTGTTCTAGCACAATATCTTCTAATAATATTACTAACATAATTTTTATTTAATTTTTCTTGTTTCGATTTCGAACATTATAATGAAAGTATTTTAAAAGAATTATTTTACAATTATTTAAATTTTCATTGTTATAATATATCAGAAACTTAAAGTTTGTGGTAAGAATCACTAGTAACTGTAATAAAAGAAAGTGCAAAAGTGAAATAATGTCAAGTAGGGTACATTTGGTTTTATCTCAATATTTATTGAACTCGTACATTTTAATTTTTTTATCGATAACTTAAGAAAATAAATATTTTGAATTTAAGTAATGATGTTATTGAGCAACATATTATTTTAAGTTTCTTAGAATATTTTAATCTTCTATCTCGGTTGTGCGAAAGTATATAAAGTAGGTATAAACCATATGGGTAACATCATAACTAAAATTAAAAAAATGTAGATAAATAAATAATTATATAAAGGAAATGGTTTTAAATAAAAACTCTAGGGCCCGTATTCTCACATCTTGTAGTAGCACTATTTTGATTTTTTAAACTTTATTTTACGAGTAGACAAGTATAGGTTTGATATTTTTGAAAATGAAACCTATAATATTTGAAATAAGTGCTATTTTCAATTTAATTTATTTTATTTCTCTAATTTTTAACATTAAAGTTGAAATTTGAAGTAGCGATTTTTCGGAAGTAGCGCTACTTCAAGATGAGAGAATACGGGTATAAAAGTCTTATTCACGTTATTAATTTTAATAACAAAATACCCGTTACCGATCGGTTTCGATCATTTAGGGCCGGTTTTTCAATCTCTGGTTAAAATTTTAACTTCTAGTTAAGTAAACAATATTGCATCGTTTTGTTAACAGCAATGATAAATCTGTCATTTGTCAGTCCATTTCGTTTAATTTTGTTTATTTAACTCTTAGTTAAAATAAAATATTAACGATATATTGAAAAACTGGCCTTTAGATGAACATTATCAAGGTACCGGTGTGAACGGTCACGAATTATAGATCTGTCCGAAGTCCGAAATGCAAATAAAAATCGTATTCATGTTACATTTCAATTTTATTTCGGACAGGTATTCTATAACGGCAGGGTGGCCAGACGTCCCGGTTTTCCGGGATTGTGCCGGTTTTCATCTAAATATCCTGGTGTCCCCAAAATCGGGACATTTATCCCGGTTTTTGAGACTGCACCTTTTCAGTCAGATTTTATCTAATAAAATGTTAAAAGGTTAAATAAATGTTTATAACATGACCTAAATAGTTACTAATGGAGTCTTCTACTCTTATATTTTATTATTTTAATGATAGTACGTTTAATTTTGAAGTTAAAAAGTCTCAGTTGTTTTTAGTTTAACTGCATTTGATTTTTAATGTTAATATGACGTCAAGATAGCAATAATTTTTTAATGTGACATAACCAGTGTTGTGCTTATCTAGATAACATTATCTAAAATTTTATCTACATAACGTAGTTAGTATCTTTTATCTAATATCCTGATATTTTTAAAATTAATATCTATTATCTTATCTGTTTATCACATGCAGAAGAAAGATAAGATAACTATTATTTATGTTAGCTCCATTTATACTCAAATCAAAATACTATTTAGCAAGTTAGGACAAGACAACCTACCGCTTCGCATAGTGCCGTGTGCCGTGTCGTGTGTTCTCCGTGGTCGGTGTGTCTGCCTGCGTAAACTTACTTGTGATATGACGTGTGATCGTGATTCGTGAGCAATAGTGAGCATCATTATTTATGAAAATATTCATTTTCTGGCATATTTATAAGCTTAATGTTATGCAGGTAAATAATATAAAACAGTGTTTATCCGGTCCCGTTGAAAGGCTTTTCAGTTTAGGCGGGCAGATTCTCACACCAAGACGCAATCGCCTATCTGATACTAATTTTGAGAAAGTACTGTTTGTAAAAAACAATAATTTACTATTATAAAAAAAATATGTACATAGATATTTTTAGAATAGTGTCTATCTTTGTTTTGTATGTTATTAAATAAATATGTACATTGAATATTTTTTGTTTTTTTCACACATCGTATCAATTAAGCATAAATAATTAAAGAAAGTTTTGTAAGAAATCACGGTTGCTTCCTTGTCAGGTATCTTATCTGTTATCTAAATTTTTTATCTAGATAACATGTAAAGTATCTGTTATCCTTATCTAGATATATTGCGCAAATTTATCTTTTATCTGTTATCCAGATAACGAAAATCATTATGTGACCCAACACTGGACATAACAGTGACACATGTTTCTTTTTTCAACTTAATGTTTATTTATTGAGTTCTTCTTGTGGTAAAAGACCCTATTGAGATTTTAGTTTTATGAAGCAAGAATAAAATATATTTGTTTGGAATTTATCACAAATAAAAAGCAAACTGCAATTTGTATTTCATTTGACAGACGCCTACCTACATAAACATAAAGTAGTAGTAGTCTTCTCAGAAATAGAATAACATAGTGAAGGTTGGTACTGAAGTCGATGAATATTTCTTTGGGCTATAGCTTGCAGTTATGCCTTTCAAATTACCAACCCTCATTTAATAAATACGGTAACATATACCCATATACGAATAAAATTCATTGCATCAATAATCTCTAACTATTCAAAGAATGTATATCTTGTATCATTCAAATAACAGTTATAAAATAAAAACTGCAAATTCCATAAATCAAGGTTTTCGTCAAATTTTGAAAAATTGGATACCGAGCATATGGAAAACTCTTTATTACAAAATTGGGTAAAGAATATCACATAAGTATAGAACCTTTAATGAAAATATACACAAAAAGGCTATTTGAAAAGTTAAGCTGGGTTTATGCAACAATATCTTAGTCATTGTCATATTTGTAGTCCTAGTCTTAAGAATTAAAACATATTTTTTTATAATAGAGCTGTTTATGCAATATCGTCACAGTCAGTGTCATACACATAAGCATAATCACAGAATTTTAATTTTAAGACTCTGACTATGACGACTTACAAACTGCGCATGTGTGAGAACTGTTAGAGTCGGAAAATTCTGCATAAACGATCACCTATCTTAAGACTGTTCTTATGACTATAACCTAAGACTATGATTATGATAGTGACTATATTATTGCTGCATAAACGCGGCTTTAATTAGAATTTAATTTTAACTTCAATTTCGAAACAATTGTAAATTTATAGTATTGAAAAATATAAAATAAAGTCAGATTAATTAACAAAAAAGTTTTTTATAAGATAAAACCAAAATAAACAATACTGGATCAGTGCAAATTCCTAGATGCCTAAGAGAGATGAAATAATTGAGAATTTAGAAATTATAAATATGTAGGTACTTATAATAGCGGATAGTCATGGGCTAGCTATGGTAATATTTTTTAATTATTAAAGTATGTGCTATTTTTTTCTATTTCTCTATTTTACATAAATATTTAATGAAAAGTTCACATAATAATTATAGAACGGGACGTAAAATCTGCAATCATGAACAATGGTTAAATAAAAATATTTTATTTAAATAACTCTTAACCTAATGTAAATATCTAAATTCTTAGCTCTAACATATCAATTCTAGCAAGTAGATGCAGTCGTACTAGTTCTACATCCCATTTCTGAATCTGTTCGTTATAGGTAACTATATTATACACTGGTGGATCATAGTGGCTAAAATACAAACAATGAATAAGCAGAAATACAGGAGTGATTAGTTCCATTGGTTGCCGACATGGCGCTGCCACAATCGCCGTATCCCGACTGAAATCGATTATTAAAAATATTAATCTCACAACCTGTCTGACTTGATATGATTCTTCTAGATGAGACGTTATTATGATCAAAGTGTCTGTTATTTTCGTTTCTTACCATTGTTTTCTCGGTAAATTACGTCATTTTAAAATTTCATTATTAAGAATCACTATTATTTTACAAATAAGTATAGGGTACCTACTTATATTAAATTTAGAATTATTAAAACCATGTAAATATTTATATTTGTTGACAATTTTTCATCCAAAAAAGTTAATAAAGTGTAATACGGATGACATCTAAAATTATATAATATTAAGTGCGTTGTAATAAACATTACCGTTTATTTAATTTAGTTTTGCTTCTATTACAGTCAAAAAATTATTATTTATCGTATGGTAATGTAGTATAATCATCATATAAATCAAATGTAAAAATAAAATATCTTTTCTACGAACGCCGGATTTAACAAGTTTCTGACAACTAAAAGTAGAATCTCTAAACACTGCGTGAAGAAAAAAATTTTTGGACTCACTGCCCACACGCATAGGCGCCGACTTTTGAAATCCGTTTGGCTTGAAAATATTTTCAAAAATTTAATTTTAATAATTGTAAACACTGTTACGAAAAATTAAATAACTATTTTTCTAAATAATAGTTAAAGAAAAAGTATCAATATTGACAGTTACATATTTATACATTTAAGGCTAATGTATTTTCACGCATTGCTGTACTTTTAATAAATGCGTCAGCAATTTCACTAATATTAAAAATTCGTGTGAGGACTTAGCCCCGACAGATTTTTGTCCTGTGGGGGTTCGAAAACAGTGGAAGAAGTACACTTTTCATGATTTGAAAACTTAATTTATACAATAATACCTATCAATAATTATTCAGATATGTAAGTATATTTGTGTATATTTGAATTTAGGACTTTTGTAACGTGTATAAAAATGTAGAAGCAGAATGAAAAAATCTGTTGTGGCCAGCACAACATCTCTCGCCATTTCCATATTATATTAGGCTATAGGTAGCGTGAGTATTTTTTAACGTGAAACATTGGTTTTGTCATATCCATGGTCACGACTTGATATTTGATTGACAGCAATGTATTTGCCCGTTCCATTTAAAATGAAACATAGGGAACGAATCTGACAGAAGTATTATACAGTGTGTCCCATTTAGAAGTGCCACCATTGGGATCTCGAGAACTATAAGAGATACGATGTCGGTTAAATGGAACTTTTTGTGCGCCTTTGGGAGGCCATCTCAGATGTGCTTTTGTTTTTCCAAAAATTCTCATAGGGCACTAGATAATGACGAAAAACTGAATATTGTTGATTTTTTCTTTTTCAAATAACGTCTAAGCTATTAGTAATTAAGAAAAACGTTTCAAATATAAAAGATATATATTTTTTATTAACTAACCAGTGGCGTATGAAATAAATTTTTATATCCGTCCATTTTCGAGATATAACACAAACTTATATTTTTTTAAATGGAACCCATATCTGATTTCAGTATCAAAAAAATCATTATTTTTTTCTCTTTTCAATGATGTAAGGGTTATTATATTTTATATTTGTTTTGCTCCTAAAATTTAATTTTTCTCTTTATTTTCCTGAACTTTCTTATTATTTCCCAAAAAAACATTATTATTTTTATTAATTATATTGTATTTGATCGAAATAATTTGTTTTATGCCTTTATTACTTAATATTTTTATTCTAGACTCATAATTACAAATTACACTAATGTGCCAAGGGCAACCAGATACAAAATATTATAAAAATTAGCTTGATACGAGTTTTGAGCAAAATTTTCTAACGAAATAAATTATTTAAATACAAGGAGTATTTCTAAATAGAAATCTACCAATATTTTCAAAATAATTATAAATTTAATACAAAATAAGGAAAAAATAATAAATTTGAAGGCAAAACAAATATAAAACATAATAACACTTACATCGTTGAAAAGAGAAAAAAATAATGATTTTTTTGAGACTAAAATCAGATATGGGTTCTATTTAAAAAAATAAAAGTTTGTTTTATATCTCGAAAATTTACGGATATAAAAAATTATTTCGTACGCCACTGGTTAGTTAATAAAAATATCTATCTTTTGTATTTGAAACGTTTTTCTCAATTATTAATAGTTTAGAAGTTATTTGAAAAAGAAAAAATCAACAATATTCAGTTTTTCGTCATTATCTAGTGCCCTATGAGAATTTTTGGAAAAACAAAAGCACATCTGAGATGACCTTCCAAAGGCGCACAAAAAGTTCCATTTAACCGACATCGTATCTCTTATAGTTCTCGAGATCCCAATGGTGGCACCTCTAAATAGGACACACTGTATTTAAATATTGTAAGAAATTTAGCGGAGTCAGAAAACCACTCGAGAGCACTAAACATTTTTCGGGCACAAGGTGCACAGTATTTTTTCTACATCTAAATTTAATTTTTAGAAAACAGGTATAATTATTTAAACAAAATTAACCTCTAATGACATCTTGTCAATATGACAGATAACCGTTGAATTTTCCTATAAGTTATGATTTGACATTTGATTGACAGCAATATATTTGTCTGTCTCATTTAAAATGACACATGGGGGATGAATTTGACAGAAGTATTATATTTAAATATTGTAAGAAATTTAGCCGAGTCAGAAAACCACTCGGGAACAAGGTGCACACTATATTTTTTCTACAACTAATTTTAATTTAGAATGCAGGTATAATTATTTAAGCAAAATTAACCTCTATTGACGTCTTATCAAATGTTAAATTCGTTCCCTATGTTTCATTTTAAATGGAACGGGCAAATACATTGCTGTCAATCAAATGTCAAGTCTTAACCATGGATATGACAAACCCAATGTTTCACGTTAAAAAATACGGTATAAGAATTGTATTGCACTTCGCAATGGAACCGTCGTTTTATAACAAAAAATTTACAGAACTTTACCCAAATATTGTCTTTTATAATATAATATATAATTCTAATTATATCTATTTTTCATTGTATGAGGAAGTTCCTAAATGTCAGAGATTTTTCCAATTCATTAACCAGATTGGCGGTATTTCTGATGGACATATGCATTTTACCTACAATTTCAAATATTTAATTAATAAAACAATAAGAAAGATTAAATATACTTCCCAGAAAAAGCTATCAGAATGTCACTAAAACTGTTGATTTTTGAAACTGACATTGATATCTGTCATTTTCAAACTATGTTATAGACATTTGTATTTGTCAAGTGGTTTCCTTAGTGCCTTAGCCCTTAGCCTCTGCGATTAGATTACTCTATATATTTCTGTACAAGATAAAATAAAAATTTTAAGTGTATGGAGAATTTTATGTTCTTTAATATTTTCAAAAAATAATATTTAGAAGAATTATTTTTAAGATAATACTATATCCGGTTGTCCAATTGTTACCAAAACCATTTCAGCTCTTCCCAGGAATGTCAGATTGATGAATTCATAGTTAAATAGGTCTTAAGTCTTATAGTTTTTGAGGAATCGTCCCTCCAACATCCAGACACACATACACACATACACACATCCATGCACACACACACACACACACATACATAATTTTAAAAATGTTATAATTGGATTCTAAGGACCTTAAATTGTGCTTATTCAGCAAAATCTGGATATGAGGATTTTAGCATGAATCCAATACCTCTCTTAGCAAGAGGTAAAAAGTGAACAGTTTTATCCAACACCGAATCATAATATACTTGTTACTATGGTTTATCTATTTATCGTATTACGTACAATCATTACATAATTGAAACATAATTATAAAGTTATCGTTACTTAAAATAACTAATGTGCAACATTACTCACTCCGTGGGAGATTGAAGACACAGAAAAATTTTTTTTTTTAAGGAAATGCAAATTTACAAATTTTTGTTATTATTGAAATAATTTAACATTATAAAACTTATTTATTTAAATTAATATTAACGTTTACGTTAGAAGATACTTAGGTTATTTATCTTTACACAATGGCAACTGTCATCTACGGCTGAAGAAACGAAAACGAGTTTGTGATTGCCAGCTTCGGACTTAAATTCAATGCTGCTGATTGTGCCTTTAATTGAATATGTTTTAAAGAAAAGTCTTCATGTTCACCCATTTTAATGTATTTTTCTTTCAAATAATTCCCTAGTAACGCACAGTATTTATTACATTATTTTTTTCGATAACAGTATAACAAACACATCACACAAACAACCTACAATGGTTACTTTCAAAAACATAAAAATGATTTAAGACTTAAGAAGTTATAGAAAAATATTAATTGTACGTATCTTCTATTTGAAGCATTTTCCTCTCCATAAACATTGATTGACAAAGATAAAATAACGATAATCAAATGCTCGCTAATCACTCTTAAACATTTATTCATACTAACGGACATTGACCCGGAGGTCCTCAAATTTGTCTTATAGAATATAATGCAAAAAGGCAGTCACATCTACGTTTACCTTTAGGTACGGAAGGTATTGTCGTTCATTGAAAAATACATTTATACTCTTCAATCAACGGTATTGTCTTTGGTCAAAACTTTCGGTGGAGAGTTTTTAATGAATAAGCACGTATTAGAATCCCTAAAATACGATTTTACTAGTTTTGCGATGATGTCTGCATGTGTGTGTATGTGTGTATGTTTGTGCCAAAAATTCTCCGACGATAACTCCAATACTAAAAATTCTAAAAATTATAATTCTACTTCCTCTTCATTACATCCATCATCCATATGAAGAGCTGATTAGATTAAATAATTGGTCAATCGGAATTTGAAGTTTTTAATAGTTTTTCTTGAAAAAACAGTATCATTTTTTGATATTTTATGTGATTATCAATAGGAAATAATATCTTATTCTCTATACGGTTTGATTATACATTATCCTTCATATTCAATAGATATGGAGTTAAATATTTAAAAGAGATTAACTATCAAAAATCAGCCAGCTTTGCTATAATCATGGAAACAGCTGATATATTCAAATAATTCTAATTGACAGATGTAGTGTCAAGTGCAATGTTCGTGTTATAATTTTATTGGATTAATAGAGACTTTTCCAAGGAACTTTCGGCATGGAATTTATAGAAAATAGTATATGTTTGTGTTACAATTTTATTGGATATATAGAAGCTTTTCCAATAAACTTTTGGTATGGGATTTGTACAAAATACATAGAATTGACGAAAGGTAATTTACTGACCACACGAGATTTTTTTTTATTATTTATCTAAATGTTTTCATATCTTGTCTATGAAATTTCTTTCAGATTTATAGAATTTCTGATATGCGGAGTAGAAAAGGAATAACCAATTTCATTCTTAGGAATAAAGTGAGCTATTCGTGAAATAAAAAACATATTGCTTTTATTAAATTCGCGGTAGCAGAAGTTTCATTTTTTTCTGATATGGCTAACAGTTTTCCAATAATCAAGTTAATTAAGGATGAAATAGCTAAGTAACATTTAAATATACCATATTTAATAGTGAAAAATAAGGGTTTATATTAACAGTAAAAATAAAATTATTTTTCGAATAATATGTATTGTAGGTAGTATCTAATTACACTATGTTTAATTTATATTCAAGCGAACTAAAATATGTATATGAGTACTTTCATGCATTCAGCTTTCAGTAACACTTATTTGTATTATGCACTCGTGGCGGAAACCCTGACACTCCAAAAAGTTCTTTTTATACGCCGATGTGCAAACTTGGCACAATCTTCAAACGAAAACAGTGTGTAAAATAAACGATTTTTGCATTTTATTTAATTTACCCATTACAAAGCTACCACCATCAATACACGTGAGGCATTGACGTTTCCTTACCTAAATTTAGTTTTTCTGTAAATTTGTGTTTAAATATGTTATCTGTCAAATGTGGACTCGGTATTTGGTGTGTTCAAATTGTCGTCTGGAATTTTATTTAATGTCGTATAAAAAATCTTGTATGTAACTCAAGTGTAAACAAGCTTTACGATATTCGGTCAGTTATTTTCGTGTCTTGGCAAGCCTCGTGACGAAATACTTGATCTCATGCCATAAAACTAGTGTTTACAGTCTTATTGCATAAATAACTATTATCGAATTGAAATAATACAAAATTGGTCTTATTTGTCTTTATTTGTATAAGGTCCGGCATATTAATCTCCTAACAAAGTTCTTTATAAAATTATGTCTAATAAACTAAAAACTGCGCATCGAAATTATTATTCAAATTGCAATAATTTCATGTCATTTTTCGATGCGATCTTTTATGTGTGTTAGAAAGTTATATTTATCAGCCACTTTGTTAGGTGGTTGAAAAATCGGGTCTAAGTATGATTTATTAACGTATAAAAAGTTTAGCGATAACAATTACTTTATTTGTTAACAAAAAATCTGATGTGGCCAACACATGACCTCCCGCCAATTCCATGTTTAAAATAGCAGTGAGTTTTAAGTAAAGTATCATTACCGGTTAATCGTTTGTAAATAAAATCTAATTTGTTGTCCAATAAATAGAAAAGTCTGTAATACGAAATTTTGGATTGTTTTATTGTTTTTCCTCAAAAATTTGTTAGAGCACTAAATTAAGTACTACATCCGATTTATCATATATGGTTAAAATCTAATATGTTGTTTCAAATTATAGGTATATATGAGTTTTAAATACCAAATTTGAGATGTTTTGGATCATATTTTAATAGGCTTTAAGGAAAAATCGTCACACACGTCCATTCTTATAAAAATCAGCATCATCTTCTAGGTGCTCTAAAATGCAATCTTTGTAAATTCTTCGCCGTACATAATCCATTTCGTAAATGTGTAGTTGTAAATTAATATTAATTTATAGTGCTGCAAAAATAGCAATTAGCAAATTTAAATCAGATCATCCTGTTCATCTAACATTTATGTATGATGGAAAATATATTATTTTTACAAACCTTAATAAAATATTTTACTATTATATTCTCATTAACACGGTTTCATTATTAATTTTAATATAATTGCTGCCTGTCAGTGACATTTGTTTAAATATGTCAAACCTGTCATTAAAATTATGATTTTGTTTGATGCATAGGCTAGGTGATACATGGAAATAAATTATATTATATATTCATATTTAAAGTTATTTAGAATTATTTACTAAATGTTATTATCGTAGAATTGAAGATTAAACCATTATATTCCATTTTAATTAGTAAAAGTTGCAAAAAAATTATATTCAATGAATTTTTTACAAGAAAAACTGTTAAAAGTTTGTATAAATGATACTTCCGGTTATCCGATATACACTAAAAACTAATGAGCTCTTCCCATATTAGTATAGAATGGGTATACAAAATTTCATTTTTTTCTGATTGATAGTATTTGAGTAATCGTGTCCACATGATCCACACACACACACACACAGACACACAGACACACACACATACATACCTACAGACATCATTGTAAAAATGTTAAAATCGGATTCTGGGGACATCAAAACGTGCTTATTATATAAAATCTCTATATGCTATTTTTAGCACGATCCCTATACCTCCCTTACCTAGGGTAGCGGGAGGTAAAAATCATGAAACAGAAAAATGACCAAAAGAAACTAAATTCTTTTTGCTTATTGAATAGGTTTTATAACCTTGGTAAGATGTATTTGGATTAGTTTTTTTTCTTATTTAAGGAAAAAATATACTTCACCCATTGGGTATTACCATTAAACAAATCGTGTACATATGTATATAATTTTACATTTCAATTATCTTCAATAGAGTTAGTGTTTAACAATAATTAATTTAAAATTTCTTTGTTTAGAGCTTCTTTTAGTACCTGGGGTAGTTGGTATTTTCTTCTTTCTCTGACGTATTTGCGGCATTGAATTAGAATATGGTTTACGGTTAGCCGGTTAGCGGGTCATTACATTCTTCACATATGGTAAGGTAATTTCTTTCAAATAAATATGCGTGTATAAGTAAACTATGGATAATTCTCATTCTTGTCAGGATAATTAGGTCTTTTCTGTTTTACGAAATTGGTAGCCAGTTTCCTAGTTGATCTTGGAGGGTTCTTAATTTATTTGTAGTGAATGTATTGCAACGACTATTCCATTCTTTATAAATTTTGGATTGGATTTAATGATAGTTTTATTATCGTTCACTTGTGTTGACTTGGTTCTGTAAACATTCTTCACAAAGAGCTACAGTTAGATCTTAAATGGTTTTCGGTTGGCGGCTGACTGGAGCGAAAATTTTGTAATGTAATGTGCTGTAACACGAGTATTCGATTAGGGAATAATCGTCTTTCGCCGAGTAGTGTTCGTTCAATTGGCGAGCATACATACGTAGTTCTCCGAGCATCAGTTCGTTGTGACAATGACGAATATGTGCCCTCCAACTAAGTCGCAATATGGATAATAATTCTCAAATTATAATTATTGCGGCTGCTTATATAGTTTTGAGTTATGGTTATCACTTATTACAAAAAAAAGAAAAAAAAAAAAACAGGTGAAAGAGATGGTGGATGGTATCACTTAACCACAGCAGAAACATTTACTTCATCACTAGAAACTATTTCTACAGCCAATAGTAATTAAAAACTAAAAATAACAAATATATTGTGACTACACTGCTCTGGCGCCATTTTGTGACGTCATTGTTCGATCGCCAAATTGTGACGTCATTATTCGGTCGCCAAATTGTGACGTCATCCTCACCCTCTATCGCTGCTGTCTGGGTTGCTTCATGCTCGGGCGCCATCTTGTATCTCCGTGTAACTGAGAGAAGGATGGGGAAAGTTTGCGGATAGCTAGTCGTGTAGGCCAGGATTCTTAGGTTGTTTTTGTGCAGTGAAAAATGCAGTATACTAAGACTATGTTTATTTACACACTATGTACAATTTAATAAATGAATGCGAAACTATGACTAATGTTATTCAAACTACTGAGAATTTTATTATCAAGAAAAACTGGATATATCAACTTTGTGAACTTAGTACGCGAAATATTATTTATATTCTTGACAAACTTGAAATAATATTTACTCTGAGAACTTGTACGTGAAATCTTTACTCCGTGAAACTTGGTACGTGAAATATTAACTCTGAGAAACTTAGTACATGAAATATTCTTACTCTGAAGACAAACGTGAAGTAATATTCAATCGGTAAAACGTAGACTTGTCGAACAGCGACACTCGGTGACTGAATTCTACAGAACAGCTGTAGAAGATCTGGACTCTGCCTTCTGGGGCTGGAACTGGAACTTTATTCTATAGAACGGCTATAGAACTCCTGGTTCTAACTAGAACGGCTAGCCAGAAGACAGAATGAATTCTAGGGCTGCTGCTGCGTCTTTTATAGCCGGATTTTGGTAATTCTCGTTCAAACGCGCGCGGTTTATGTGGAAGGGCTTTATTCGTATTTGATTGGCCGAGTGGGAGAACAGACTCGGCTTACTATTGGTCGTGAGGCTTGGCTATTGAAATATTTCTAGAAAATTCTATACGCAAGTGAAAATGCGAAAATCCAGTTTTTATGGCTTGAAACTAACAGGTAAAATATATACAATAATATTTTAATAAAATAGAAATTAACAAATATCTCAAGTTCTAGTTTATTCCGCCTGGGTTTGGCGCTGCGGTCTTGACAGATCTGGAATGCGTGCTCTAGTTGTGAAATCTAGGTGAACTGTTGCTTTTGAAGTTGCCGTGTGATGTGCAGAGTGAAATGCCGGCCACGAAAAACCCCGGAATTATAGTGGCAGGCTCGAAACTAGAGGATTTTCCGTTGGCCGTTACCGCGTGCTCACCATGTGCTACAGGTAAGGTTAAAAGCATGTTAAGAACAATTTTAAACTGTCGAATTCTGTTTTCGTGTCACAGCTATCTCTGGAAACCGTTTGCAGGCTGTGATGCTGCCCCACAGTGGACGGTGATGCTTCATGGAAAATAACCGCGTGCTAACCATGTGCTGAATATGAGGTTATGGACATTGTACGGCCAGTTTGGACTGCAGAATCCTGTTCTTGTGCTACAGCGGCTTCTGGACAACGATTACATGCTACTCTGCAGCCCCACAGTGGCCAGTGATGTTCTCTGGACGATGGCTTGTTGGAATTTCATGGCGAAACAATGTGACTTCGTCACAATATACAAATGCGGCGTATATGTGGATCGGGTTCTACTACGCAGCTAGATGAATATTCATTCCCTTTGACTCTGGTCGAAAAACCGACACTAAGCGAAGTACAGACGAGTACCGAATATTCGCGGCGAGCAGTCTTTACACACATTCGACATTTGACGAATGTTTGTTCGGGATACGCCGAATGCCGAATGTGTGATCCCGGCTTTACTGGAAAACGAACGGCGAACCGAGCCGCTCAAGTCGAACAATAAAGCTCCATTGAACTGTCGCTTTTTTCACGAATCCCTTTAATTGTTACATTGCAAGTCAGTGCAAGTCCTAGTTTGTTCGTTTTAGCGTACTTTTCATATATATCCAGTACCAGTAGTCGTCATAGTTCTGTCACGGGTGAATGGTTTAATATATTTATTTTATTTTAGTATAAAACGTGAAACTATTTGCTGTTTATAGTAATTATGATGTGGTCACAAGAAAAGATTTTATTTTTAATTGATCATGAACATTTCTTTCTCTAAATAGATTTGTCTGCCATCACCGTTTTGATTTTTTCTTTAACATTAAAATAATGAACACAACACACTCAACTTCAAAGTTCGACATTTTTTAACAAAATGAAAGTGGAGCACTGTCGAACGAAACATTCAAAACGAGCATTCGTGTGTTTTTTGAAACGTTTGTAATGTAATGATCCGTACGAGCAACATTTTAGCTTTAGCCAGTAGCTGCCTTTCTCGAACATATGCAAGGTACGGTCGCACGTACATAATTTAAAATGGAATTCTCTGTGAATAAATGGAGCAAAAGATACGAAGTGTAATAAACTAGACCTTTATTGCTCTTATTTTATTTATATCTCTACTTTCTGTACAGGATGGAACAAATTCGAGTTTTTATCAGAAAAACTTTCTTATTAAGCACGCTACAGAAAATTCATGTAGGTCTTTATGGGCCAACTTTTTGAGACAAACTTAATAGGTACCACAGGAATTTTCGATCCTCTTTTGTTTTAGAGCTACAGGCTAAAACTTAATATTTGCTTATTTTGAAAATATCTCATAACTTCCCTATTATAAAAGATAAAGAAAAAAGTTTAGATAGTTTTTAAACGGTTTTTTAAGTAGATTAGCGTGGTGTATTTGTTTTCAAAACTTAATAGATATTTCTGGAGATAGAACACAAACATAATATTTTTTAAATGGGAACATACGTTGAAAATAGTTTCATCTTTGTTCTTATTCCATAAGCTTTTCAATGATATGATGTATAACAAATCTACATTCTTTTGTTTTAAACATGAATAAAACATGAATTATTATTTTTTGCAAAAAAAATGCTAGAAACAAGTGAAGAAAATCAATTACTGTTCATCATTTATTTATTTTTATTGTTAATTTTTTTATTCTTACAAATTTTTCTAATTTATATGCTTTAGAATACATATTAAACCACATTTTTTGAATAGTGTCAAAGCCGACTATACCGCGGATAAAAAATAATTTACTTAATCCGAAAATAAATGACTAAAAAGAATTTTTTGAGAATTGAATTAAAAAATATAGAATCTACATAAACAAATGATGATCTGTAATTAATTTTTTCATTTGTATCTTAATAAATTTAATTTTTTCATTCCAAAATTAATAATTAACGTTTTATTCATGTTTAAAACAAAAGAATGTAGACTTGTTGTACGTCATTAAAAAGCTTATAAAAGAAGAAAAAAGATTAGACTATATTCAACATATATTCCCATTTAAAAAAATATTATTTTTGTGTTTCATCTTCAGAATTATTAAGTTTTAAAAAAAATCTAATTACTGATCAACAAAAACGATCAAAAATTTCTGTGGTGCCTATTAAAGTTGTCTTAAAAAGTTGACCCATAAAGACCTGCGTGAATTTTCTGTTGCGTGCTTAATAAGAAAGTTTTTCATATAAGGATCTCGAATTTGTTCCATTCTGTACAAGGCAGGGTGGTTTTGAATTTAATATCATAAGTTTAAGGGTAAGTGGTATGACATGTGTAGATTACGAAACAGAACGATTTTTTTTTTAAATTCGCACATTTAAGGGTAATTTTATTAACATTTTTGGTACCACTTGACCACTGGCACCGCATTTGCATTCTTCTGTAAATGAAAACATAACTTCAATACTTGAAATTTCAAGCGACCTTCACCGCTCGGCTCTTGGGGTCGTGGGTTCGATTCTCACCAGGGGCTTGGATGTTTGTGTATGTCCTAAAAATAAAATTGCCATTGGCCAATCAGCACCGTACCGAAGGCCAGGGTGGTAGAAAAAATACTTGAAATTAATTTACGTAATGTTTGTGGGTAATTAAATCTTAATTATTTCTAACGTAATTTATTTATTTAACAGCAAGGGTTAAACTAATAAATAGCAACAATACTGAATTGAATTTTCATGTAATAATATTAATATGAAAAAAACTTACCTTAAAAATCAATTCAAAAATAAACACAAAACTCATAAATATTGTTCAAAATTATCACTTCCCACAGCTACACACAATGCACTACGTTGTGTTAGTGAGACACTGCATGCCAGTTGCATATGATTTTGCTATTTAATAATTTATACACAATTCTGAATCCGCATCTTTAATTCTTCAATAGTTTCAGGGGGGTTTTGGTTATCATAGACCAAGGACTTTAAATGACCCAAGGGATTGAGGTCAGGTGATCCTGGTGGCTATGATACAGGACCTCCACGGCCAATCCACCTTTTCTCATAGGTATTATTTAAATGCTGCCGCACATTTATTGAAAAATGAGGTGGAGCACCATCATGCTGAAACCATGCATGTTGACTAACATGTAAGGGAATATCTTCTAATAATTCTGGCAGAATATTTCGCAAAAATTCCAAATACTGGTCACCATTTAACCTATTGGGGAGTACGTATGGTCCAAATAAATTGCCATTTAAGATATTTTATGAAAATCTATGTTGTAAACTACTTCTTATTACAATATGTGGATTTTCTTGAGCCCAGCAATGTGAATTGTGGAAATTATGCATACCGTCAAGAGTTAAAATTGCTTCGTCACTAAAATTAAAATTTGCAGCATGTTGTTGCAGAATCCATTGGCAAAATATCATAATATCTTGGTGATTAGCTGGCATTAATTCTTGAACACGCTGAAAATGGAATAAATGATAATCATTCCTATGTAAAATGTTCAGAACAGTCCAGTGAGATATTTCTCCTACAATACGGGACATTCCTATGCTACTAATTGTCGGGTCAGCATGCACCAAGTCTAGGACTTCATCTTCAATATTGTGGTGTAGTCTGCGACCGCTGCCATCTCGTCCATTATTTCTTCTTAAGTTCCCTGTGTCGCGAAGACGTTGTGTCACTGTGATAAATATCCTGCGATCAGGCTGATCATGTCAGCACTCTCTACATTTTCATTATGTCCGTTACATGTTTTTTCACCAACAGATTCCGTTTGAATTATTGGTTCTTGATGTTCTTCAAATAACTTAGAGTGGTGAGAATAATTACGAAGTATATTGGAACCATCTTCTGCTCTAAGTTTTAAACCGTTTCCATTCTTTTCAGTAACATCAAAAGTTTTGTCTGACAATATAGGTATCAGCTTATCTTGTTTATGCTATTTTGTAACTACTGTATCTCCAATTTGACTCTTGGTTATTTGAGTTCCCCTTCTTCTATCACAATATTCTCTTTTGTTTATCTTGATCTCTCATTTCTTCATCGTTATATACAGGTTGTGCTATTTCAGACGTTTTATTCCTATTATTTCGATTAATTAAAACTTTATCCGGTGAAACGTCAGTTGTTGTATATGGAGTTGATCGATACATAAGTAAAAATTTTCTCAGTTCTTGCTTCCAGTTTTTCTTCTCAATTTGAGCAATTTTAAATCTTTTCAAAAATGTCCGATTCCGATTCCAATTCTGACGTTCTACTTCGGCCAATAAGGAGTAATACTGTGTCATTTAATCCCTGTTTCTTGTATAGAGTCTCTGTAATCTTTACTCCGATAAATTGTGGTCCATTAACTATGTAAACAATGAACGCTAAACCATGACGTGAAAATATTTCGTCCAACTGGTCCAGAATTTTTTCAGCACTGATTTGCTTCACGACAGCTTCTTCTATAAAACGAGAGTAATAATTAACAAGTACAAACATATTATGGCAAAGGTCCCATGAAATCTATTACCATTTTCTTCTAAATGCGTGTAGGTAATTGTCTTCCTGTAGTAGGTTCTTGTGGATTTACGTTCGATGTTAGTTGACATCCTTTGCATGTCCTGCAACATTTTTTTACGTCTTTGTCAATCTTCAGCTACAAAACTGGCTCTTAACAGTTGTTTTATATAACTTACTCCGAGATAATCCTCGTAGGAAATCTTTAAAATCTTAGGTTCTTAATTTTTCTGGTATTATTATTTTAATATATCATATCTCTATGAACATCGCGGGTCTGTCTCCATGCAAAGATGAGTTGTCGTAGGATCTTTGTCAGAAACACAAATGCCACCCAATGAGATAGTACCCAGCCAAAGAAGTCCAGAAATCCAAAGGATCTGTTTGGTTGCTTAGAGACTACATCGACCATATGGAAATGCTGTCTTAGTAAAGCCTGATTAAATTATGATGTATTGCTTCTGACACGAATAAAAGTATGTCGTAAAATAATATAAATCTTGTTGAACTAATTTGTAATTACATAAATCTTCTGGAAAATCTCCCATAATTTATATTCTCCATTCTGAATTTCTAGAAGTACCACAACTAGAATTGCTTCGGTAATAATTTTTGTCAATGCATTTTTAAGATAAAGTGATAATACTCTGCGAATAGCTAATTGTTCTTTTAAAATATCGAAAGACTTCTATTGTTCCTTTCCCCACTTAAATATTATTAATTTTTTAGTTAATTTTCGTATTATCAATTCCCATTATTTTATTTTCTTTATTATAGACCTTTCGTATTTTGTTTGAAACGATGATCGACTGGTTACAGAATAGACAAATGGAAAATAGCCGGACACGCAGTCAAGCAAAAATTATTTATTTCCTGGAATACGGTTCTTTTTCTTAATTTTTGCATTGTTGAGAAACACGTTTTTATTTTTCAAATTTTGTAAATTTAGGATTATTAGAAAAGTTGTCGTATACTAGTAGTTATTTATATTTTTTATGACGAATATGGAATTTCGTTGCCGAGGCCGTAACGCCGAGGAAAATAAACCATATGATTGATAAAGTGGAACTTCAGTGCCGAGTTACATATTAAATTTTATTTGAAATCGAAAATTTGTGAAAATGAAAGGAATATTTTATTTTTACATGTAATGTTTATGTAACTGTCAGTTTGACACTCAATATTGCTCACCTCCGAACATTGAGGTTATCGTAAAGAACACTCAAAATTATGTTTTACTTCAATCTTCTTCATCGGAATTGTTTAGTTCGTTTTTCTTGCACATCTTTTTTGTCATTTTGCTTACAAATTTACTAGTAACGATTTCAAATAAAAGTATTTTATTATTTTTTGTTGTATGTTTTATATTAATAATTGCATTTTGTTTATAGTTGTAATCTTCATGTTGTACTTACTGCATGCATACTTTTAAGAGCCCTGAAGAAGACTGTAGTACAGTCGAAACGTAGGTCAGGAAATAAATAATTTTTGCTTGACTGCGAGTCCGATTATTTTCCATTCTTCTTTTCGTATTTTGTTTACTTCATTTTGATCTTGCCGTTGCATAGTCGCTACCTGTCTTTTTGTTGCTTCAAATGACCGCCCTACTTCACCTACAACATTTAAAGTTAAATCTGATTTTTTTAAAAATTCTTACGTAGTTCATTTGATTGGCATTGTTCTAAATCTCTGATATAATTCTCCTCATCTGCACCAAATTCACAATTTTTCGTCTGTTTTTTAGACGAGTAATAAACTGATCAATCGTTTTATTTTCCTGCTTCATCTTACGAAAAACATACCATTCAAATGAAACATTTTTCTTCGGCATAAAATATGCATTATGAGCATCGCATATGCTATCATAAATATCTTCACCTTCAGCTACTGTTACGGTTTCAAAAATATCCTGTACTTCTAACCAGCTACGTGTAACATAAGTAGTGTTTCTTTCTAAAGACTACTCGTAATTCCTTTCCCATCAACATATAGTTGAATGCTCGTCTCCATCTTATTCACTGTTATGCTTGATTTGTTTTGTTTTCACTAACTCGGAAGTTTCCTAACTCAGTATTTGTATTTACATTCATTTCTGTTTATTTGTCTTTCTTCTCGTCGCTAAATTTGTAATAAAATAGACATTTATCGCTCTTATATACAGGTGTCCGTCTATAAATTAGCCAGCCCTTATTATTACATTTAGCAGTTTTAACTATATAACATAAATTACAGTATTCAAACTTCTCTATATAATAGCGGAAGTAGGTCAACAATGTTACTTTCGGTTTTCGAATAATTGGTAGCAACTTTTAATTTTCAAATGGAATATTGCTGTCAATTACCCGAAAACTGGAAGTAACATTGTTGACCTACTTCTGCTATTATATAGAGGAGTTTAAATACTGTAATTTATGTTATATAGTTAAATCAGCTGAATGTAATAATAAGCGAGATAATTGCTGGCTAATTTATAGACAGACACCTGTATACTGTGTTCAAATGAAGTCCAATGCTATGTACAAAAAACTGATTCAATTCAAAAGTCATCTTGTCAGAATTGATCATGAAATGTAATTTTCCTGAATTTTATTGCAACAGGCAGCAAAAAAATATTGTCATTCGCCGTTTTTTTATTTATTTAAAAGCTTCGATTTTTGTGGATAACATTTTTAGCATCTCGTGTACACACTGTATATTTAATATCCCTATTTCTGACAATGACAACTAGTCTACTCAGTCTTACAGATATTATTAATATACAGAATGTGGCACGTGAAATGGACGTTTTTGGAATAAGCAATACTGAGCTATTTATGAGTGAAAAAAATATTTATTGAGAGAAATGTGTATGTGAAAACATGCCATTTTGTTTACGTATGTACGAAAAATTATACCGTTCAAATGGTGACCATTTTCACGAAAACAAATTTGAAGGCGCTCTTTGAAGTTGGCCTCTTACTCTAACAATCCTTGGTCAATTCGTTCGATCAGCTGTCGATTTCTTCTTTCAGTTCGTGTAGTGTGCTAGGCTAGTTTTCATATACACGTGATTTCAGAAAACCGCACTGGAAGAAATTACACATAGATAGGTTGGACGACTCTGTGACGAAAACACAGCGCTCGCGCAACCTATCAATGTATGTTTTCTTCCTGTATAGTTTCCTGAAATCACGTGTATATGAAAACAAGCGTGGTACACTAGACGAATTGAAAGAAGAAATTCGACAGTAGATTGCACTAAATACCAGCTTTAGGGAACATCTCCATAAATTGTCTCCGTAAAAATGTATACCATTTGAACGATATAATTTTTCGTACAGAAGTAAACAAAATGGCATATTTTCACGTACACATGTCTGTCAATAAATAATGTTTTTACTCAAAAATAGCGCAGTACTGTTTATTCCAAAAATGTTCGTTTCCCGTGCCGCACTCTGTACTACACTAAGAAATCAGGTAGGTGTTCGTTAACGTATCTAATTGTTATGGAAGCACCATTTTCAACCGAAATAATGTCAGTATTTCCTATGTTGTCTTGAATATAGTTTTAGTAGTCTTCTCCGCAGCACAACAAAATGGGTATATAATGCATGGTGTTTTTGATTCTGGTTTACCGAAGTACGAGTACTTCTCAGTTTGTAATTATTCAAAACTATGCTTACAAGCATTTTCAAATTAAACAATTTAAGCAATTATAGCGCAATAAACAATAAACCAGGGGAGTCGATAACAAAGGACAACTGAAAAAGTTGTCATTATTTTATTATTATTATTATTATTATTATTATTATTATTATTATTATTATTGTATTCTTTAAGTGTCTACATATTTTTTGTTCCCCAGTGTACTGTACTCGTATATTAATATTTCTCTAGGAAACGGAGATATATAATACGATTTAGTGGAATAATAAATAATCTCTAATGGAAGAAAGAAACCGTCAAGGAATAATAATTGGTGGGGTCATTAGTAAGATTTACAATTACATCTGGTGTTTGTATACTTTGGAATTAATAAAGTGAAGACTAAGTAGAGTTCAGGACTTTTGTAGCCAGTGAGAGTGCTAAGCTTTCCATTTGCGTTAAGTCGTGATTCCATTATCACACTGTATCTGTCTTTTCGTGGAACCAGGCTGCAAACATTTAACATACAATTTCACTTCTATTTTTAAATTATTTTAAATCATCCCATTATACAAATTATAAATTACGTGTACATCGCAATTGGAACAAAAAAAATTAAGTGTAGAAAATAGTTATTTATGTACCAAATTAAAGTATAACCACATCAGATTTTTTTTATTATAAAACGACGTTTCGATAGCGAAGTGCAATACTATACTTATACAGGGTGTTAAACAATAAGTGTCACAAATTGTGAGGGCATATAGTACTGATCAAAATGAGTAAAAAAAGCTTAATCAATATGGGTTCGATCTTTAATTGTTTTTGAGAAAGATTCCACTTTGTATTAGAATCGAAGAAAAACTAACAAAGATAGTAATTGAATAAAATTTTGCCTATGTCAGTAAATAGACCATAAAAAACAATAAAATTTTATATGAAATATTTTTTAATTTTCTATAAGTTACGAAGTTATTTGAAAAGTAAATATTTGCAAGGGTCGCCACATTTGTCTTAATACAATTATTCGATTATTTTTTTTTTTTTGAAAAACCAAAACACGTCTAAGATGACTTCTAAAAGGTAAACAAAAAGTCTTATTTAATCAAAGTCGTAAATCTTACAGTTTTCGAGATAGCAGAGGTAAACACCGAAAAAACTCATTTTTCACTGCCTTATATCTCGGAAACCATTGAAGATCGGACCCATGTTGATTAAGCTTTTTTACTCATTTGGTCAGTATTATATGCTCTCATAATTTGTTACACTTATTTTTAACACCCTGTATAACAAAATGTAAATGGTGAGAGGTATTGTGCAGATTGTAAAGATTTTTATATTTGTGGTTAAGAATTATACAAATAGATAACGAGAGTAATCAGTGCGAAATAATGACAAATAATCGGGCCTATTCTGTAACTCAGTGGTTAATTTTTAACAACGTTAAAAAAAAAATCCAATTGAGTATGTTGATATATACAAAAAATTGGATTTTTAGTTGTCATATCAATAGCTTTATATAGTTTGGACAAATCATACATTACTATTATATATGTCATTTGAGACATTTCAAATGTGTGCTTAAAAATTCTGCAATAAATATTCCTCTAATGGGGATTTAATTTTCAGTGGGCGTGGGCAGAACACACATAGTGCGACTGCATACCTCATTTCTATTTATGCATCCCGGTTGCTACACGTTCCTTTCTGAACCCTTCCGCAACTTCTTAACCCTTTTCCGGTACCGGAACAGAGCGGGTTTCTTCGTCGCTCGCCCCTCAACATGCCGTTGTTCACGTTTGATTGCGCTCTGTTATGTTTTCACTTCGTTTGAATTATACAACGGCTTTCAAGCACTCAGATTTGTAAGACGAAAATTAAGATTTGATAATGTTGTTCCTTCGCTTCATCCTTCATCGGATTCTATGAATATTCTTACATTCATTCTCAGATATTTCACAATTCTTTACTTGAAGAAAGAATGACGAGTATACGAGTAAAATTAATTGTACAATTTCAAATTAGATTTTACAAGTTATTGAAAGTGCAAAATTAAATCTGTTTAGTGATTTAGACGTAGAATATTAATATCTACAACATTTATTTGAAAGATTTTTGTGACTTTTGTGCAAAGATAAACTGTTTTCCCATGTTAAGCGCCTATGGCCAGGTTCTTAATTAACACACTGTGTGTATATATATCATCGTAAAATTAGTAAAATCGTATTTTACGAACCCTAAAACTTGATTATTCATTAAAAACTCAAGTAGACATCCGTCACGCAATTATTGCGAAAACAAGTTACAAAATACAACTGTAAAATTGTTGTCTACTCAGGTTTCATTCGCTAATTGCTGAATGTATAACATTGGATAATTGCCCTCTTATATTTATAATGGCGCTTCGGTAGTTCCATATCTTCTGAAATATAACCCAAATTTAACATTTTTACGATATGTCTCTCTCTCTCTCTCTCTCTGTGTGTGTGTGTGTGTGTGTGTGTGTGTGTGTGTGTGTGTGTCTGTGTGTGTGTGTGTGTGTGTGTGTGTGTGTGTGTCGGAGGGACGATTACTCAAAAACTATAAGAAATAATACCTGTTTAACTATGAATTCCTCAATTTGACATTCCTGGAAAGAGCTGAAAAGGTTTTGATCACAATTGAACAACCGGAATTAGTAGTTTTTTAAAAAAATCTTCCAATTATTATTTTTTGAAAATTTTTGATATTACACATTTTGAAGAACAAAATTCTATATCTGATACATTTAAATTTTTTATTATATCTTCTATAAATTTAGAGATAACGACGCTATAATATATACAATATCGGGATATAATAAGTCGAGTAGGCGAATCTACACTAAGGAAACCAGTTGGCAAATTCAAATGTAATTTGTAAATGAAAGATATCAGTGTCAAAAATCAAAAGTTTTAGTTATATTCTGAAAGCTTTTTCTGGGAAGTACATTTAATCTTTCTTGTGGATTTATTAATTAAATATTTAAAATTATAGGTAACCTGCATAATATCCATTAAAAATACTGCCAATCTTGTTAATGAATTGGAAGAATCTCTGATATATAGGAACTTCCTCATACAATGAAAAATAGATATAATTAGAATTGTATGTGTGCAGAAGACATGTTAAATACAATAAAATACAATATTTGGGTAAAGTTCTGTATTTTTTTTGTTACGAAACGACGGTTCGACAGCGAAGTTCAATACATTACTTATAACACATAAAATGGAAATGGAAAGAAGTGTTGTGCTGGCCACAACAGATTTCACAAGTGTGAATTGTTATTCATCAACTGACATTTATCATATTTGATTTTTGATTGGCATTGGTCGCTCTATTACACTACATTTTGCATATACTTGGCACAAATTATGTATAAACGTATTAACTGTAACTAATAATAATAATGTTTATAAAAATAGATGTTTCAACTTTACAAAATTTATAACCTTCGAAGGAAACACATGACGGATGTCAACAATAGATCAATCCTTAACAAATGAATTAAGCAGAGGGCAGCTGTCAAATGTAAATTGCATACCTACATATTTTAGTCATATGATGGAGCCATCGAAAAAAATATGGTTTAATTTTATTAATTAATTGTGTCAAAATCAAAATACCTCTATATCTTTCATAACATATATAATTAAATAATTTTAAAAAATATTGAAATGTGGGAATAAAATCACACCTGCTCTCTGCTAATGACGTCATGTTGGATTACCTAATCAGCATTCGATATTCAAAATAGTGGCAGAAGAAGGAAATTTTAGTTCCACAAAAGCAGCGGTTTGTTAACTAACTTTCCTAATAAGATTTTTTTTTTTGGAAAAAATGTAAGTGCAAAAACACATTCTGTTATACTATCTATAATTCATCTTCAGAAATGCCGTCAATCTCATCAATGAATTGGAAGAATCTCGAACATTAGAAGAATAAGAATGAATAGAATGAATTAAAAAATATAAAATTACATAAAGAAGACATGTGTTTCTGTGTGTATCAGAAATGTCAAATATGTACAATACTTATATAGCTTAATTTGGAAATGGCGAGAGGTCTGTGCGCGCCACAACAGATTTTTACCTCCCGCTACCCTAGGTAAGGGAGGTATAGATATCATGCTAAAAATCGCATATAGAGCTTTTAGTGAATAAGAACGTTTTGATATCCCCAGAATCCGATTTTAACATTTTTACAATGATGTCTATATTACTATCAATCAGAAAATTTTGAAATTTATTGATTAGTTTTTAGTGTGTATCAGATAACCAGAAGTATCATTTATACAAGCTTTTAACAGTTTTTCTTGAAAAAAATGCATTGAATATAATTTTTCAGTAACTTTTATTAATAAAATTTGAATATAATGGCACAATCTTCAATTCTACGATAATATAACTTTAAATAATTTTAAAAAACTTTAAATAACTTTAAATATAAATTTATAAAATAATTTATTATTATACATCATCTTGCCTATGCGTCAAACAAAAACCTAATACTTTAATAACAATTTTGTCGTATTTAAACAACTGTCACATTTTCATTAATAATGAAACCGTGTTAAGGAGAATTTAGTAGAAATATATTTTATTTGTAAATATAAATCTCTCGGTATAAGTATGTGTTTCCAAAGTGTCAAATATTGGTTTACAACTACACATTTACGAAATGGATCATGTACAGCAAAGAATTTACACAGATTGCGTTTTAGAGCACCAGGAAGATGATGCTGATTTTTCGAGGATTATCTTTTTATTTGATGAGGCACATTTTCACCTCTCTGGGTATGTTAATAAGCAAAATTGCCACAAATGGGTAAAGGAAAATCTTCATGTGATTTACCAGGTACCATTACATGAGAATGTTTGGTGCGCACTATGGTAAGGTGGCGTCATTGGAACTTACTTTTTGATGATGAAGGTCGAACTGTTATAGTTGATAGTGAGCGCTACAGGCACATGATAATCGATTATTTTTGGCACGAAATTAATTTCTTATTACAGATTTCTATTTATTAGAACAACAAATTAGATTTTGTTTACAACCGGCCAACCGGAACGGAAAAGATGCGTTACTAAAAGCTCATTGCTGTTTTAAACATGGAATTTGCGGGAGGTCATGTGCTGGCCACATCAGATTTTTTGAATTTGAAGTTACGTTTTCTGAAATTGAAGTTACTCTTTCTGAAATTGAATTTCCTTTTTTCCGAAATTGCATTTACTTTTTCTGAAATTAAATTTGAAAGGGTATACCTACAATGTCAGATGTAAAATTATATTGAATTAATATAACAATGAGATGTATATCCCTATTTTCTAAGGAAGGAATTATTATTGATGGTTATTTGCAATAGCAATGTTGCTAAGACATAACAACTTTCTTACCAAATAGGGCTGGTAGTTTTAACTCTGCTTAGTGATACCAAAAATATTAAAGCTTTTTAGGGCAATTATGTCATAAAACCTTAACTGAAAAAAAATGTGTTTGTTGATTGTATTTAATTCACATTTTTCCTAGATAGTATACAGAATGTGTTTTTGCAGTTACGTCATTTTTTCCAAAAGTTGAGAATGTACAGAAATTAATGTGAAATTTTCAACCGTTGCCTTATGCTAAGCTTCAGACTTTTACTCACACATTCATTGAAATATTAGTAAGCAATATAAAGACGTATGAGTTAAGAGTCTGACATTTTATTAGAAAATAAGTTATTCCTGCGGGCATTCGTCTGGCGCACATAGTTGGCAGCGCCCCTGGCAGTGGCAGTAGGAACTCAGCTCCCTCTGCGCCCTGCGATATTATGAATACAAATAACATTTTCTTCAAAGTCGAAAGCTACCGAAGCGAGCAATGCTATATACAAACTCAACGCGATATTGAAAAGCAATATATTTTTATATCGTGATGAAATACTATTGAGTTTTTGTATTCACTCGATAGAATGATTTGTTTTAGATATTTTTTCAGAAGCTAGTTTGAAAGAGGGTTTAAGGATTGGAAGATAGGTATTCTGTTGCAAATTTATAGAAGTAAGCAATATATTTCTTTGAACAGATAAAGATATTAAAGAAATGAAAATATAAATTTATAGTTAAGTAAATAGTAAATTCAGCATGTTACAGAATAAGAATTATACGGAATTAGTAAAAAATATTTCTGTGTATCTTATTCTCTAAAACTTTGAACTTCACAGTTGTTTCCGAAAAATAAACAGGAGAGCAGGAAATTACATAAATTTAAAATCCCAATGGTAAATCTCTATGTTCACCCCTAAAACCGCCACCACCCTGTAGAGTTAAAGAATGATAAAAACATTAACTTACATAAATCAACTAGCTCTGTTATAACCATGGAAACTTTTGATATATTCAAATAATTCTAATTGACAAGTGCAATTTACATATGTTCGTGTTATAATTTTATTGGATATATAGAATCTTTTCCAAGGAATTTTCGGATTGAAATTTGTAGAAAATAGTATATGTTCGTGTTACGATTTTACTGGATACATATAATCTCTTCCAAAGATCTTTCGGTATGGGATTTGTACAAAATACATAGAATTGACGGAAGGTAATGTGCTGGCCACATCAGATTTTTTAAATATTATATTAGAACAGTTTCACCAAATATTACAATTGTACCTACTTACAATTATTATGGGAGTTGTCTGTTCAACCAGACATGAAAATATCGGACCTTAATCAATTACAAAGCAAAAATATTTAAAAATATTTATAATAAATAGATAAATTTAAATGAGAAATATATTCGGTTTTAACCTATAATTTTGTCAGATGATATAAAATGCTTTTATTCTACTTACCCCCGGTTTTAATAAATTTGTTTTCATAGTAAATTTATTCAAACTAACAAATTCGAATAAATTTTATTAATTTTATGGCATTTATAACAGTATTGTCAAAAGTTCGACTGTCATTTAAAGGAATAAATTTTATTTACTTTGGAAGTAAATTTATCTGTGGTTTATAAAACCGGGCATTAGAATTTTCTACATATGTATATATTTAGTAAATGTACATACAGAATGGTGCATTGAAAGACTTATCATAGCGATATCAGTGTTAAACGTAAAGTCTTCAAATATTGTCTCCTCTATTAATTTTTCAGCAAAACTGTTAAATATTTTTTTGTAGAGAAAAAAATCTGCGTCTAAGGATATTCTAATTCATAATTTTCTAATTTTCTAACAGAAAAAATCGAAAAAAAAAACCGTTAATATTAATCACCATATATGGTGCCATGGAAACAGGGTTGAAAAATATAAAAAAAGTCTGATTTATTTTTTATTAATTTAAATACATAATACGTATTAAATAATGTTGCAAACTATATTAAGTTCCATTGCATTTTTTTTTACAGTGACATTTATCTGTCAGTTACATATATTTTAAATATGAACTGTGTATCAAAGGAATTGTGTTTAACTTTGATACATAGGCTTCGGGATTTATAAAATATTATTTTTTAAATTTATCTCTAAAATATATAGAAAATAATTAATGTATACCTATAGAAAATTCAATAGTATTTAATTTTCATAATGACACCAAAATCCATATTAGAATAGGGTCGAAATACAAGGTTTCAGAATTTTCTGAATGATGGTATATGAGTTAGAGCGTTGACAAAATCCATACACATACACATACACACACATTTTAATTTAATTAGAGACATCATCGTGAAAATGTTAAAATCGGATTCTAGGAAACTTAAACCGTGCTCATTTACCAAAATTTCAACATGTGATTTATAGCACGGTCCCTATACCTCCCTTAATAAAGGTAGCGGGAAGTAAAAATGAGACGGTAGCGCGAAAAAATAAATTATATAGCATTAAACGTATATATAAACTTAAGTGGGTTGGCATTCATTTATTCATATTCAAGTACAAGTTCAATAATAATAATTCACATCGTTACCTAGTACAAGCATGTAACGTACATTAATTTAGCTCACACAACTAGACTTTCGCAGGTTTTGAAATTGAAGGTTTCTTCTTGAATGGAGAAGGTTGAGGTTGTCGACAATCCGCCAAGTCCCTCATTACATCGAAGTATGTGTATTTGTGGTACATCTGGTGGTTGGTGTACTGTCCGTCATACGTGGGGTCGTCCTCTCCCTCCTTCAGCTGCCGGATCCAGTCGCAATGCTCTTCGAAAATGTTGAAATCATCTATATCTTTTTCTGAAATAATCAAATTGAATAAAACGTGAATTTATTTTCCCACATAAACCATGCCATTTCATACTCATTGTTGTGAGTGAAACAAATACTGGTCTATACCTTTTTAATTCAATTTCAGAAAAGGTAAATTATTTTCGGAAAAATAAATAACATTTTCAATAAAAGTAAATTCAATATCAACTTTAATCTTTTTACCAAAAATAAACTGGAACAGTGTTTCTCTTAAATTTTCAGTCATAAGGCATATGAGGACTGTTACTTCTATGTGTATTTTTTATGCAAAATTCATTCCAAATTTGAATTAAAATTATTGTTCCAAAGATGAATTTACTATCTTACATATGATCTTGATTTTATTTTTTGAAATTGAGTAGATAGGTACTTTATCTGTGTTGGAATATAATTTTTTTGAAAATTAATTTACTTTTTCTGAAACTGAAAAGGTATAAATCAACTAGTATAATCTTTGATTTGATTCAGATAATGTATAAAGTTATTCGTTCTCTGAAAGGAAACTAATAAAATTGTAAAGTGTTTGTACGTTTGACACTAATAAAAAGAAATATTATAGTGCGGGAGGCAACCTTAATTTACTTTATATTTTCAAATACAAGAATCACGTTCATTATCATCAATTCCCCTAATTCCTAGTTGGAACAGAGGGCGAAATTTCATTGATTTTTTTGATCGAATTGTTCTTGTAGCTATATTCGTGATGTGAGTGAACAACACACAATCTTTAAGCTTGAAATCACTCAATTCGGTTTATTTTTTCTTTTAATTAATTAAATAATTAATGGCATAAATCAATAAAATTTTAGCTGTCAAATATATATTTACTATACTTTATTTCACGTAAGAAAATAGTAGATGGCGTTTTAGAGCTGGCCGTCTTAGCATGCACTAAATAATTTAAATTCGCAAAACCGAACTTTGTCAATAATAAATATTTTTATCTTTAAAAATGTACAAGACATGTATATTAAAAATTACAAAAAACATGGTTAAACTTCACTGAATTTGATGAAAAACCATTATGAACTTCAAGTAAAGTGCCATTTCCGGTTATTGCGGATAAAATCCATACACACATACACACATACATATACACATGCACACATACATATACACACACACACACATACAAACAGACATAATCTTGAAAATGTTAAAATCGGATTCTAGGAACCTTAAAACGTGGTCATTCACCAAAATCTCGACATGCGATTTTTAGCACGATCCCTATACCTTCCTTACTAAAGGTAGCGGGAGGTAAAAATGATTCTGAAGATTTTATCTGATAACTGACAACTTACAGGTGATATTTTATTCGTTTTAGTGAACTAGGTTTGCACTCTGACCAGTTAGATGGCAGAATTTATATCCCCATCTAAATCAACGCTATTTTCTTACTTGAAATGAAGTATAGATAAAAAAATTTAGGCGGTTGCTAAAAATTAACTACGTAGTTACAGAATAGCGAATAGGGGAAATTGTCCAATCAAAATACATTTATTTTTAAATTAGAATATAATTTTTAATAGTAGTGTTTATTTTGCAAAATTTTGACAGATGTTGATATGCAAAATAATACAGCACTATGCTGTCAATCAATAAAGGAATCTTATTCTCTTACCTGTTTCGTCGGGTGTATCTTTGCTACAATCACTGTAGCTCTTCTTTCCAGCTAAAGCACTCAGCATAATATTCTGTGGTGTAGTGAATCCTTTTATATAGCGAGTTATATTTACAGTTTTTGATTTTGCGGTCAAATATCTGTTGCAGAATATAAAGTTATTAGAATTGTACTTAAAAAATAATTTAAAAATGTTATTCATGTTGAATGATTTTGGAAGGCAGGGCCAAACAGAGCAATGAACGAGATGATACAAAAAGCGAATGACAATTTAGTTTTTTTTTTAATTTTGTTTGTAGAACTACTTGATTTTTTCTCTAATGTCACATTAAGGAGTTCGCATGCTATTTGTTCATACGAGGTTTGATCTGATTTGATCAAAAAAGTAAAGAATGAGAATTTTTAAATTCTGGGTGATATTTGTTTTCGATAGAGCTCATTTTGTAATTTATGTTTGACGAAGCATTTTGACACATTTGGCGATTATTTTTTTGTTATTTAAAAATGACGGACGAAGTCTGAATTAAATTTTGTGTTAAAAATATAGTATATAAAGCGCAGTGAAGACAAATGTTGGAAGCTATTATGTCGAAACTCCGTACATATTCTTACTTCTACGGAAATAATCATAAAATTGTAATAACCGGTTTTGAACAGGTTTGAGGCTACCCGCGGATAACCGGTTTCGCGGCAAACCGCAAACACCGGCTAACCGGTTAACCGAATACTTTTGACAGCACTAGTCGAAACCAAACGATATGAAAAGGGCCATGAAGGGAGAAGAGATTAATATTCGATCGAATGTTAAGGTTCTCCTTTCCATTTTCTTTGGTGATAAGGACATAGTTCACAATGGGCTACTTGCGTGGCACTCGTGGTAATCCGATTTCTATCACTATATACGTAATGTTATGTTGAAAACATATATAAAAATATAAATTTTATTTTAAAAAATTATTTGTTTTTTTAGTAAATTAAGAAAGAAAATTTTCTGTGCCGTCATTATATTAAACTGGAGAAGGAAACCATGTTTAAAAATGTAACGTATAGATGGCATGGCGTTTAAATTTGAATTTGACATTTTTTCATTTTTCTCTCTCTCTCTCAAATGTATTAATTACTTCACAAATAAACACATAGGTATTTACATGTAATTTAAAATATCGATATCAAAAAGATAAACTAAAGTACTAGCCTCCAAACTATTGTTGAAACGTCAAAATGGAGATCTACATTACCCGTACAAACAAACGCTATGGCTTTACTATCATTCATTGGTGTGCCGTAATTCTACGTCATACATGGCGGTAATTCAAATAGTCAAATTTCATTATTTTATTTCTGGCTAAATAATAAAAATTTTGTCAAAAGAAAAAATATGGGTAGCAAGATTTTACCTGCTCTTCAAAAGATATTAAATAAAAATATCTGATGTGGACACCACATAACTTCCTTGTACGCTTGTTAAACTATACATATTTTGTTTATAATTACAATATGTATTATAACAGACCCAATCATAAAATTGCGCGTATTTGATATAATTTGACATTAAAATAAAATTCTTTATTTTTTGTCCTAATCCATAGCAAATTTAATTACAAAAACCAAAAAGTACATAATTTTAAATTTACATATCTCGCTTATACAAAGAGCTAAATTATTATTTGATGTGTTAGACACAGAATTCAATTCTCTAAAACTGTAATTTGAAGCATTTATTTCTAAAATCAAAATAATACCAGTTTTTTAAGAAAAACTGATAACAGCTTCAAGTAAAGTATCACTTCCGATTAGACCATTTTAACCAAAATCTTTTATGTTATTCCCATTAATATAAAAGTCTTATATACCAAATTTGAAAAGTGTTGGATTATATTTTAATATAGTTTTTCATTACAATCTATTATAGGTTTCAAGTAAAGTGCCACTTCCGGTTAGACCACTTTAATTAAACTCTATTTTGTTATTTCCATTGATATAAAAGTCTTATATATCAAATTTGAAAAGGTTTGGATAATATTTTGATATAGTTTTTCATTAAAATCTATTATAGGATCAAGTAAAGTACCACTCCCGGTTAGACCATTTTAACCAAAATGTATTATGTTATTCCCATTGATATAAAACTCTTATGTACTAAATTTGAAAAGTTTTGGATTATATTTTAATATAGTATTTCATTAAAATCTATTATAGGCTTCAAGTAAAGTACCACTTCCGGAAGTTATGTAAAGACCAAAAAGCTTCGTGCATAACTACATATTATAACAGTTCTAAATACAAAATTTTAACTTTCTATTTCTTACCGTTTTTCAGTTATGAGAGATACGTACGTACAAACGTCACGACGAAATTAGTCAAAATGGATTCAGGGATGGTCAAAATGCATATTTCCGTTGAAATCTGGAAACCGAAATTTTTCGCGATTACAATACTTCCTTTACTTCGTACAAGGAAGTAAAAAGGTGCGCAAGTAGCCCATTAATCCTTACCGCCGGGCTGTACTGCAATAAGGAAAAGGAAAAGAATTGTGAACAAAGAACTCATGGATTTTGCATTATGGCAGCGCACTAACTTACAGTTCATTACTCATTTGTGATTTTTCATTTTGGCGAAAAACAATACCTTCGTGATCCCGCAGCCATCGTATTCACCAAACATGGCTCTCTGTGACTTTTCTTCTTCTCGAAGATGAAGAGGACATAGAAATGACAAAGTTTTGCAAGCATGGAAGAGATAAAGGCAAAATTGTTGAAGGAGCTGAAGGCTATGCCACAAAATGCATTTTTTTTTATTATTATTACATTGTTGAACAAGTGTGTGAATCTATGCGTCCCAATTTCTACTCTCATGTAAAAAAGACTTCACTCATGTATAGTACTTGTACTCTGTATTTTTCTACGAAAAACAACTGCCAATTTCAAATATTAATAAACAATCAAAGCAATCTATCATAGTATATTAATATTATACAATGACGTTGTAATGGATGCTCTTATTACCGACGATGAATTTGCACACGAGTGAGTGAAAGCCACATGACGTATTTTTTCAATAAAATTAGGTTAGCATTGTAATGCAGTGTGATGTAGCTATGACGAAGATATTTCATTTTGAAATGTCAATTTATTACATATTTATATTCTGATTGGTGCATCAGAGGGATTTATGACTATTATTCTCTCATTATTATTCCCTACGGATTTATGCACGGAAATATATAGCAATAACACAAATTCAATATACATATTATTTATTAGTCGTAGATAAAAAAAATAACTGTGGCGAAAATAGAAGTGCGTAAAATGAACTCTATAAAAGATGCAGTACATCTTACGCATTGCTATTAAAAACCAAACTTCACATAGGTACGCCGATCAAAGTGTGAAGCCTAACTTTACTCCAGAAAAAAATATTATTTTTATTTAATTATGATGAAAAATATACTGTTAAATGCACTTGTGTTATTTTTTATTCTTTGTATTTTCTTGGGTGTTTCTGAAGCTACGTAATTTATTCTACAGAAGATAACTTCCCCTAAATTGAAAAATGGAAATTAACCTTAAAATGAAGTTAACTTTTATTTCTTAAATATAATTTATATCCAGGAGGTTTTTTAAATGGTACTCAATCTGATTGAATATCAAAATGGCTGGCTAATTAGTATTCTGCGCTGCTTTTCCGCTTGCTGTTTTCTACAGATAAAACTGAATACTCAATTTAATGCTATTTGCAATTTGCAATCAGTTTTCAAACGCCCTCACCTCAACAGATTCTTTAATATATTTGTACTAACATTAAATTCTATGATAGAAAGAATACATTTTAAAAATAACAATAATCAGGATTTACTAACACTTCTTATTAGCAATTTGTAAGTTTGCCATTCTGATTATATTCGCATCTTTCGAAAGCGACAATAGATTTATTTGATCTATAGAGGGCGCTTAACACAATTGAATACATATGATATTCAATATTTTTAAGATATGTTTTATTATAGTTTTGAATGATTTGAATGTTGGAATAGTTATTTTTGTATGCTCGTATGTATTCTAAATTTTTGACATATCATCCTCTTCTACCATACATGGTATTGTTAAGGGATTATGGCGACAGAATAAAAATATTATGTTTCCTCGCACTAATGCGAAATTGGCTATTTCTCGTAGCTACTCATTTTGAGTTTGGGAACATTTATATCCTGCACAACTGTAAAAAAAAAATATATATATATATATTTGATTTTAACATCACAACGACAAGAATTGGTTTAACGTACATTGTATAAATTTATTTGAATGATACACATATTTGAGGGGTTGCCCACAACAATGGAACAAGTACATTTATTGAAGTTTCTGGTTTATTGAGTTATATCGTTTCTGGTCGCGTAACATTCTGAGTAACAAAGTTTTGTCAAAAACTAAGCTAAGCACAAAAAATATAAGGGTTTACGCTTGTATTTCTAAAAGAACCAGATTAGTCCGCCTTTGTATTTGAAAATATGATTGATTGGTTTTGAAACGAGTTTTTTTTTGTCTCTTACAAAATTGAACGAAATTTCAATGCTCATTTTTTTATTACGATGAATTGAACACCCATATTTTCTATCAGTTGATTCCTTGACATCACATAATCCTATCTAAGGCTAACGTTTCATAATTTGAAGAGTTCAACAGCGGAAAGAATTTTATTTCGGAATCAAATTTGCCACTGGTCATCGTTTATCAAATTTTCATACGATTCATTTCATTCCAATCACGAAATTTTGACATTTCCTGTTTCTGAGGGATGGGTACACTGTAAAATTTTCATTCTGTATATGCAGTATGACATACGTACTTCATATTTAGTTGAGGAATTTTTTTATAGTAATTTGAAATGGAAAGAAAGAATGGAATGAAATATTAGGGTTATTATGAAATATTTGAAGACAACCCCAACTTTTTTTTAACAGCGTAGTAAAAAGAATCGGAGGGGAGATATTCCAAAAATTCCGAAGTTAGGGGTTGATGCGATGACAGAAATGATTAAGATAATATTAAATTTTTAAAATCGAATATTTGTTTTGACTTGAACAGGAATTCGCATAGAGCTTTGAATGTTCAATTTCGCGATAAATCGTACGCTTTTATGAACTGTAGTACCAAATTACGATTTTTTAGAAAAGAGTAATTTAGAAATATAACATTTTTCTATTAATATTAAATTACGAAATGTTAATTAACGTATTCATATTGATCAAGGAACAAAATACATATATGTATACATTCTATACACCTACCACTAAACTAATGGCTGATTAAGTAAGTAATTAAATAAAATAATGAACATCATAAATAATCAGTTAGCTAATATTGTGTAATGAATAATTTAACCTAATTTTGTTTTTTATTTTAGTTTTGTTTTTCGTTAGTAGAATTGAAAAACTTGTGATGGTGTATGGCAGATATGGTAAAATGTAACCTGAATGGTGTAATAATGAAGAAGTGATTTTTTTAAAGCTAGGAGTGATATGTTAAGTTTAAGATTACGTTAATGCTGATAGTTTTGAAGTTTTTTTTTTTTTTTGTAATTGAACAGTATAATTTTATTTTAATACCCAAGGTACATGTTACATTATTATACTCGTACTTCTACTAGCTGTTATTTTTTAGCCCCGATAAAATTGGGACAATTCTAGCACTCTATCGATAGGAAAAAATAAATGAAATAAATATGTCTCCTTTAAAAGTAACCTAATGTACAAAAATTCACGGCCGCAAACTCGGGCCTTAGGTCAGGCTATGTTATAGTAATTAACGTATCAAGGGTGTTATAAGGACAATAACGCCTGAGGTCAACAGTGTACTCTCCGAGGGCCTCTGGCCCGAGGTGGGTACGTTGACCGAAGGGGTTATTGTCCGTTTAACACCCGTGGTGCGTTCAACGTTTAACGTCCAACCGATATATTTTTTTTAATAACGATTTTTATCGATTTATGTCTTTTCATTGTGATTTGTGTTAGAGATATTAATCTACTTACTTAAACGCTGTAACTAGGAAACGCGATATTTTTATTTGTTTACAATACCGATTTCATAGCAACAATTTTATAACAACCCTAGGGTGTTATTTGGTATATAACAACCCTAAAAGCAGGGTTGTTATGATAAAATAACATACCAGTAGGACGTTAAAGTATGTTCAGCACATTTTTTTTAACAGGAGATTAATTGACTGGGGATTTTTTAAACGGGGAGTATGTATACTTTTTTCATCAAAAATTATAAATGTAAACATTCATTGGAGCTTGAAGTTCGATAACAAAAAATAAATGTTTCTCAATCGACCATTTCTTTTTTTTATCTTAATCGTTATTTATTGAGTAGGACTTTAAGTACAAAGTGTACATTTTGTTATTTTTTTGTTATGGTGGAGGACCCAATTATTGTTCAATATATCTACTAATTTTGTAGCGAATTTCTGAAGTTTTTCGGGTCATATTGTTTATTGGAGTAACTATTTTTGTAGTTTGTTATTTCATATTTTCCCTTTTATTAATATTTTCAATCCATTTTTTCACTACTGTTTAAAATTAACTTTTTGGAAATTATTACAAAATCGCGTACATAGTTAATAATACTACTAATATTTTATTTTAATTTTAATTTATGGATGTCTACGCAACTGATTTGTTGGCGAAATAATAATAATAATAACAATTATAATAATAATAATAGGTAATTAAAAGATAATAATAAATATTCAATAATAATAATTAATAATAAATAATAATAATATATCATCACGTCGTATTTCCCATTGCTGATTGGTTACTTTTATTCTTAAGAATACTTAGTAACCAACATACTTACAAAATGTACTATAATGTTGATTGGCTCAAAGTTCAAATTATTTTATTTTATAGGTACTCATGTCCGTACATCAAACTATATTTTTTCGTAATATTTGTTCCTGAACTATAGAAACATTCTGCATACATCGAGAAATAAAGATGAGATAATAATTTAGTAACACATGCAATCTTTGCGAGCGGCATAGTTTCCTGAACAAACATTGTGCCAGTTCACTTCGTATTGATTTTCGTTTAAAAACAAAGACACGGCGATAAACATTCGACAGTTCGTATAGCGGGAGCACTCCACCCAATTTAGTCCTTGTATGAAGAAAGCTGTCCTGAAATTACTTCTAGACATTAAGATGGTCTTCGCTGAAATTCAGAATATTTTCAACCACTAATGACAATATAATGGTCCATACTCAGAATTCTACTGCGATAGATAGGTATTCTTCTTCCATAGGGTGCATGTCATTTGTTTGTTCAGTAAAAAATATACAACGTTAAGATATAAGCAAAGTTATTAGTAGCAGGATAATGGTATTTTAAATTCAATTAGTTTCTCTTTCACTTCATTCTAAGTATTTGGAGTGTATATGTTTTTTTTTTACAGATAATCGAAATACTTTACTTCTAAAATCTGCTGATACAACCTTTGGTGTAAATGTAACTTATCATTAGTAGTAAACGTCAATTGTGTCTTTATCTGAACTGAAGTGACGTCAACGAAAAATTTTATTTTCCTTATTATGTATCTAAAAATACCAAAAATATATTTTGTTTTCATTTATTTAAGGTATATTCGTAGGCATTTCGTATGTACTATGTAATTTATAAAAAAGCCATAAACTTGGACAGACCCATTATGACATAAGTTAGATGTATATGTGAGTATACAGAGTGAATACTTGAAACCGGAAAGCCCGTTAACACGGGAAAATTGTTTTTCGCAGACTCTTGCTCCCCGTTTCAACTGATAACATTGGTTGTACTATCTATAGAAAAATAAAAATATCTCCATCAAATTTGAACAAAACGACAAACAAATGATTGACATTTTATCAGTCTGAATTCGTTACATATTTTTTACCTATCGCTAAGAGAGGTATTGGATTCATGCTAAAAATTGCATATTCAAATTTTAGTGAATAAGCACGTTTTAAGGTCCCAAGAATCCGATTATAACACTTTAATGATGATGTCTGTTTGTGTGTGTGTGTGTGTGTGTGTGTGTGTGTGTGTGTGTGTGTGTGTGTCTGGATGTTGGAAGGACGATTCCTAAAAAACTGTAATACATAAGACCTGTTTAACTTCGTATTCCTCAATCATTTATGGAAAGAGCTGAAAAGGTTTTTATAACTTTTGAACAACCGGAAGTAGTAGTTTCTTAAAAAAAATTCTAAAAATTATCTTTTGAAAATTTTTGTTTTAGCAAATATTGAAGAACTAAGATACTGCAGGTTTACTAACATTACTGAAAGCTTTTTTCTGAGAAGTACATTTAATACTTCTTATTGAATTATTGATTAAAAATTTAAAATTGTAGGTAGGTAGGAATGTATATTAATAGTAATAGCACATACATACTTTAAAAAAACCGTCAATGAATGGGGTAATCCACCATAACAAAAAATTTAAAAAAAATCAATTTAACTTAAAGTATGGCTCAATAAATCATAGTTAAAACAATGAAAACATTTTTTAAATAATTGCTTTACGAGATATTTCACATTTGCTAAAAGGGAAAAGTGACTTCATACAATTGTTATCTTTCTCTCGTAGCGTACTCAGAGCAGTGTGTGTGAGAAAGACAAGTATAGGGGGATTGTGACGTTACACTGATTTCTCGAAAATAAAATACTGTTAAACTAGGAACAATTAAGATTTTTAAATACTATGAATTGCTTCAAAACCGAATGAAGTTTTATTTAAAATAATAAAAAAAATTGAGTGGAATACCCCGGGATTCCTTATAAAATGAAAGAACAGATATAATTAGAATTATTTGTGTGTACAAGAAATGTTAAATTCGATAGCTTTATGGACAAACATACATATGTTTGTGAGATAAAATGTGGGGTTAAGTTACATTTTTAAGAAAAATACATATGAGGTTAGCCCTACCTTTATGTTTCCTGTAATGCTGAATGCTGAAAAATAAGGTTGTTTAGAAAAAACAAAAATGATTGATTTCCATGATTATATTTGAATCATTGCTACAAGGCACACGCACACAAAAATATTTACAATAAGTTCCATGTAACCTCGTATTATATTATGGAAAAGTGTGTGAAAATATGACAAAACATTTTCTCTATCAGGAGCAACATATTCATTTCATAATACGAGTTGTTTAGTTTACAAGCGCAAGAACAAACTTAACAAGTTATTGAGAACGATTAGTCAGACATTGTGAATGCCACTTAGTCAAATTCTTTCTCGTATATTTATGTAATTTTCTCAAACAGCTTTGTATGATTTTTTTTTGTTTTTGTTTTAAAAATGTGAAATAAGTACTTCGACAATTCACAATGTATTCATAAATGAAGTTAAATAAAATGTATTGATTGTCCAAAGGCGTATACTTTTTCTGAAAATTAACTAAAATGATCCCTACAGATTTTATTATAAAAACTGCATTTCCACACATAGTTTTATAATTCTAACACTAACAACAACTAAAATGGAGTTTCCAAATCATCTCCCGTAGAGATATGATTTGAAAGCTCGTAACACATGCTTTATGCGATAGTATTTAATTATTTTATGAATTAATATGCATATTGTATAGTAAAACCAGATTGAATATTAATATGCGACATTTTCTATATATGGATAGCGTAGTTTACATATGGCTAGGACTAATTTCTACTACCATGACGAAATAAATGACTTTGTACACAATATTCAGTATTTCAAGTGCCTTACTTTACTAAACTTGTATGTTGTGATTTTTTTATATTAAAATAGTGGAAAAGTTCAATACATACTCCTCCACTTGCAGCTATTTTCATTACTTACTAAACAGTCAATATATCTTTTATATAACTAAAAAACGCTATCTACATTTGCACAAGCCTACAAGAACTACGGGTAGAATGAGTTCCTCTCACCTAAATATGAATAGGTACATTTCATTATGATACAATGATAAGAATATTTGATGAATAAGTTAAATGCATATTTACTTTTAATATAAATAGTACTATCATACAACATTTAACATTTTTTTTCATTTTTATATTATTCGTGTTAAAAGTAAATATGAACTCTACTTTTTAAATGACATGATACATTTTGTGATGTTGGACATCGTTTTTTAAATATATTACGGTGATATTAATATGTACAATATTAAAATTAAAAATTATTCTAATCAAATAAATATAAAATTTTCCAGTCACATTAAATTACATAGATTTCACAGTCTTAAAATTACCTATTAAAAATAATTTCTGTAAATAAACTAGTGAAGATATGTCAGTACAAAAGATATTTTTATAAATAAAAGAACATTGATATTTGTAAATATATTTAAAGACATCCGATGAAAGACATATTTATTGAATAGATTAAACAGTGATGTAATTAGAGTTACCTACATTATATTAAAGTTTAATTGTCTATTGTGCTAGTATTATACACTATAGTTTTCCCAACAATTTAAAAATTCAAAGTAATCTATTTTTTTGTGTACTGAACTGATCCGTTAAGAGATTAGAAATTTTGTACGAATTACAATACCAAATTTCAAATGCATTCCAACAAACTTGCTACCATACTCGTATCAGACGAAGGTGAAGCAAGATAGCTAAAGTGATTCAAACCATCAGCCCAAACCGGGGTCTCCTAGATTAAATGATCTTCAATTCATATTTTTCATTTATTTCCTAATATAATTTTTTTGCAAAACAATAAATTAATAATTTCTTTTTAAAACAAAATAATGTAGACATATTATACATCAATAAAAATATAGAATTATCAAATTTTGAAAAAATCTGATTAGATCACATTTTTCTTAAAAAAAACCGTAAAAAATTATTTGTGTCTATCTCTCATTATAAGCGATATTCGAGGGGGGTGCCCAAAAATAACGAGAATTATTTATTACTGGAGATCCTTTTGGATCTGTTGATCAAGCGTTATCCTTGGGGAAACATCTGAGCGGTTGTGTATTTTTTGCGTAACGTGTAAACATAACGTTCTATTTTCTATTAGGGAAATCTGCAACACTGAAATGTTTGGGAGAGCTTATAAAAAATCTGAATCGAATTGTGACCGTGCTTTCAATTCCTCGCATATACTTAAATGATTGGCTCTTTAGTCGTCTGAAAGCAAAGACGTAATAAATTTTCCTGCGACATGTATCATCTTTAAACTTTCGCTCAAAATTCATAAACTTCAGAATATTTAAATGAATGCACCGATTGTTCTACGACAATCAAGTATGATCGCGTCATGGATTTTTTAATGATTTTTGGCAGTTCTCGAAGTCAAGGAACGTTTCAGTCGCCAGTTGCATGGCTTAAAGCTTCCTCTCCGTAAGTTCTCCGAAGCACTGCTGATTTCTTTAACATGGGGTCCCGTGGCCACGTGCCTGAGTGTCTGGTCGCGAACCTGGGGGAACCGGGTTCGATCCCGATAGACGCCAAATATTTCCAATTTTAAATGGCACAAAATTGACCCCTGTGGTGCACTCTCCACACCAGCTATGAGTGCTCGTGAGGTGACGCCTGGTAAGCGCCCACACGGTAAAATATATCGTCATCATTATCGATTCCTACATGTGTTGTAGATACTGGCACACCCAGAAATGGGTAATATGCCGTGATGATATATTTATTTATTTATTTATTTATTTATTTATTTATTTATTTATTTATTTATTTATTTATTTATTTATTTATTTATTTATTTATTTATTTATTTATTTAATAGGAAATAAAACTTTAATGTCTGCCATTGTAAAAAATTCGCCGAACACGTCAAACAGCGCATATGAAAAAAAATCACACATGTTTCCCCAAGATGTCACTCGGCCAATAAATAAAAAAAAAAAATCTAGTAAAGGTAATAAGCGGGAGAAATTGGCACTAGCGCCCTACCATCCGCCAGAAAATAATTCTCGTTATATATGGATACCCCTTTACGAGCCCCTTCATGAAGTATTTGGAAAATAAGGGAAATTTAAATTTTAGCCAGTAGCTCAAAACAAAAGATGATAGAAAATTCCTATGGTGACTATTAAAGTTATTGCAAAAAGTTGGCCCATAAAGACCTACATCAATTTTCTGTCTCGTGTATAATAATAATAATAATAATAATAATAATAATAATAAAAATAATAAAAAAAAAAGATTTTCATATAAGGAACTCGAATTTGATCCACCCTGTACATACGTAATTGTTGAATAATTCCTTATAGTGATTCTTCATTGGGAGACTCTCTGCATGTTATTTTCTGTATTTTTTTTTTTTTTCAGTTCAAACAAAATATTTATTATCTGCATACGGATACTGAGGTGGTAGCCACTGTTTACTATTTAGATTAGCAACGAGTAGCGCGATTAAGCTTATAAATGTCGTTTTTACCTTTAAAACGCTTTTTCTTTAAACGTTAACTTTTATAAAAAGTCAATGTGAAAAATATTGGAATTGTCCCAAACTATTTGTTTTAAAAATTGTTCTTGCTCAGTATAAAAAGAAAGTTACATGTATGTAAATAATTATTTTAGGTATAGGATTTATTTTTAATTACACATTTAAATGAAATTCTGTACGACTATAGTTACTTCACGACCGCTATAGCCACTTGTTTGTTTAAATGGCAAATAAATTTAGTGACTACTTGCAGCTTCATAAATATCAGGCGGGACATTTGAAAAATTGTCGCTGTTACTAGCGCACATTTTTTTACTGAATTAATTAATTAGGTATTGTAGTTATTTTATTTTCACTTTTAGATTATAAAATATTTCTACAGTAGAAAGGTTGTTTTGTGAGTAATCCGAGTGACAAAATGAGCCAATCAGATATGAATTTATTTTAAATAAAAATATAAACTTTTTGTGACAGTAGCCTAAAAATGCAGCTCATCTTGAAAGTACTTTCTTTATCCAGCTGCAAAACTTCAGATTCGGCCAAAAAACTACTTAGGTATTCCATTTTTAGATATGCTTATTTTACTAGTGTACCATCGAAGCAATTTACCAGGCGTTACTTAATTGCCTTCCAAAACTGTCGTAGAGAGGAGGAGAGAGCATCATGAAGTCAATAATAACTGTTAATTTAACAAACCTTGAGATCGCAACTTCAATTTTTAATCTTGCAACTTGGGGTCTACTTTAGTTACGTGTAACTTTAGTTAGATTACTGATTTTAATCGTAAGTTAATTTATATACCTTAAGTACGTACAAACCATTATTTAAAATATTTAAGTGAGTATTTATAGAAAAAACTTCAAGAGATGTCTTTAAAAATACTTTTGTCAGCGATATGTCACGAATCGAACCATTATATAAGAATATTTTACATGTATATACAGCCTAGATTACTTCTACATCGAACATCGTAACTGAAGTAACGTAATTACAAGATTACCTGGAAGCGGACCACTACAGCGAACACTATGAATATGGCGAGAGTCAATGCGCGGACACGTGTCATTTGGTGTTTACGTTGCACTGGTGAACAACACAGAGTTCTTGTAGTAACTCGAACGGTCCTGCAGGGGAGATTTCACGTCTTTCTCCACCTGCTGTTGCCGAGATTTCCTTTCCATCTCCAGCTCCTGGGCTAGCGTCTCTGCAACAAAAAGGTAATTGTTGTTAACACTATTTTCGAAGTTTGCATTTGCTGGACAATATTTTCTACTGTTTTCGATTATTGCGCAATTTTAATAAAATGTAGCTAGTACAATACCTCTCGCCAATTTCACATTAGGCTATAAATATTGTATTTAACATTTCTGGCACACACAAAATATTCTAATTACATGTATTCTTTATTTTTCAATTAATTTTATGAACAAGTTTTCTCATACTCTTCTAAATATTCGAGATTCTTCCAGTTCATTGACGAGGTTGGCGGTATTTCTGAAAGGTATATAATGAAATATATGTATAGCAAGCTCGTGTTTAGTTGACCTGTTACTGTTACTTTGGCTTACAAATGAATCCCGTTTCTGTTTATACCAATTTTAGATGTTGATGGAATCTTTTCCTTGTTATAAAAATAACATTTTATAATTATTATTACATCTCGATTTATCCAAGTACGAATTTGAGGTTTTCCGCATTCAAGAACAGTGTCAATTTTACGTGCGGCAGCTATATCTATAATTTTAAATATTTAATTAATGATAAAATAAGAAATATTAAATGTTTTTCCTAGAAAAAGCCTCAGTAATATCTTTGGATTTTTGACAGACATTTATGTTATTTAAAAAAATTTAATTTTTCAACTGGTTATGTGATGGATACAATGAATTATTTTATATATTTATAACTCTATCTCTAAATCTGTAGTAGATATAATAAAAATGTTTAATATACTAGAAAGAGAAAATTATATTCTTTAATATTTGTTGTGACATAAATTTCCAAAAAAGAATATTCAGAAGATTTTTTTTAAGAAACTACTACTTCCGGTTGTCCAATTGTTACTAAAACCTTTTCAGCTCTTCCCATGAATGTTAGATTGAGGAATTCATAGTTAAACTGGTATTATGTCTTACAGTTTTTGAGTAATCGTCCCTCCAACAGCCACACATACACACATAAACACATACATACACACATACACACATCCACAAACACACACACACACACACACACACACACAAACACACACACACACACACACACACACACACACACACACACACACACACACACACACACACAGAGAGAGAGAGAGAGAGAGAGAGAGAGAGAGAGAGAGAGAGAGAGAGAGAGAGAAGAGAGAGAAGAGAGAGAGACGAGAGAGAGAGAGAGAAGAGAGAGAGAGAGAGAGAGAGAGAGAGAGAGAGAGAGAGAAGAGAGAGAGAGAGAGAGAAGAGAGAGAGAGAGAGAGAGACATCATCGTAAAAATGTTAAATTCGGTTTATAGGGACCTTAAATGAATATTTTATACAAATTACTAGAAAGTTTATTCAGTGCATGTTTGACAGCAATAGACGACAAAAGGAAAAGGTTCAATTAACAAACATGGATGATGGCAAATTAATCTTTAATTCTACAGCTACCATAAATTTTTATTGTGAACGATACTTAATGGAGATGTAAACGGGATGAAACAATTTCTTGCAGTCAATAATATAATATATTCATGCCGACTTTTCGACTATACAATAGTCTTCTTCAGGGCTCTACAATATATGTATAAGGGCGAAATAAATGTGCATGTGAACACAAATATGAATACACTCGTATATAACATGGAACTTACAATTGCTAAGTTGAAGTAATAAAAACATGTCGATAACGGCGATATATGTTAAAAGACGGACATTTAAATAAATAAATGTTTAAAATACATAGATCACAGTGAAAATCTTCAAAAATTAAAAAAAAAAGAAACATATGTTTCATGAATATAATAGAACATGGTGATTATAAAACTATAACAAAGTACCTAACAGGTACTAATATTCGACAAAGATAAGGACTAATTTGGATAAAAGACAGAACTCTTCACGTTACTTTCTTATCTTTCTATATTGTAATTACATTGAATTTAATATAAAATAGGAGATTGCCTTCAATAATTTCATTTTTATTTTACGAATGATACTACTTCAGGGAAACTTAAAAAAATGGAGGTTGACATTTCTATTAACGTTATTTGCAAAAGTTGAAGACTATTGGTTAAAAATGACTTGCAGCTACGGCAACGAAAACAAAAAGAGTAAAAGAAAATAACAAGCAATTTACTTTTTACCTGCCGCTACCCTTGGTATGGGAGGTATAGGGATCGTGTTAAAAATCACATATCGAGATTTTAGTAAATGACCACGTTTTACGGTTCCTAGAATCCAATTTTAACATTTTCACGATAATGTCTGTATGTATGTATGTCTGTGTGTGTGTATGTATGTATATGTGTGTGTGTGTGTGTGTATGTATGTGTGTATGTGTAGGGATTTTGTCTTCGTTCTAACTCAAATAATATCATTCAGAAAATTTTGAAACCTTGCATTTATACCCTATTCTAATATATAAAAAAAGTCATTAGATTTTGGTGGGAATCGGATAACCGGAAATGGTACTTCACCTGAAGCTCATAATGGTTTTTCTTCAAAAAATACCATTAAATGCCATTTTTTCGCATTTTGTCGTTATGAAAATTAAAGATTATTGAATTTTCTACAGGAATACATTAATACTTTTTCTATACATTTTACAGATAAATTTAAAAATAATTTTTTTTTACAAGACCCGAAGCCTTAGAAAAACACAATTCCTTTGTTACACAGTTCATATTTCAAATTAATGTAACTGACAGTAAATGTCACTGTCAAAAAACTAATCACTTCAAATTAATAATAGTGACATTTTAAAAAGAAAATAGTAAATAAAGCAATAGTTTTCTGCAATGGTACAGTTTGCAGCGTTAGTAAATACGTAGGTAGGTATGTATTTAAATTAATAAAAAGTAAATAGCGGGAGGTTTTGTGTTGGCCACATCAGATTTTTCACTTTTATTTACGTTTCTCATGGCCTGTTTTATAAACGACAGATAAATTTACTTCCAAAGTAAATAAAATTTATTCAAATGACAGTCGAACTTTTCACAGTAATGTTATAAATGTCATAAAATGAATAAAATTGATTCGAATTTGTTACTTTGAATAAATTTACTGTGGAAGTATGTTAGAAATAATTAGGCAGAAAACTTACATCATCAAAAAATATCCCTAAAGTAATTACGTCATATACTACTACTAATTTAAAAGGCGCGAGCAGTCATGTAACTCTGTTGTTCTTTCTTGAGAAGCAGATTTGGAGGATCCGCGACAGAACAACAGCTAGTAATGTAAATGACAAATGTCAGCATTTTTCATTCCAAATTTCATGATTTTCCAATTTCAGGTGGTTTATTTTCTGACTAACGGTTCGAGTTTGCGCATTTATACGATTTTGGTCAGCTGTTTTGTTAAAAATTAACCGATTTACTTATTTGAAGGGCATCTGCTGCTCAAAAATGCATAATTTAAATAAAGTTTGATAGCTTAAGAAATATTTGAAACAAATTACCGCTCGAACGGCTCGCAACGGAATCAAAGGCCCACCGTTATCCAGTTTCCGTTTTCGGAATAGTCCACCAAATTCGCTGTTAACTTCTGAATTCTGAGACCAGTGGCGTAAAACTGTTACATTCTATCTGGTTCGTTACATTATATATTTATATAAAACAAAAGTTGTTTTTCATCAATATTATAACGTGTAATTCACATATTGTATTTCGATGTTTGTTAACAGGAGTTACAAATATCTTCGTCATTGTTTATGACTTGATTTAACCCTGAAGAAGACCATTCTAATGGTCGAAACGTAGGTTTCAAATCAAATAAAAGCGTACTGACTGCAGTTTCCGATTACTTTATTTTCTTCTTCACATATCAATCTCCACTCGATCATCATTACTCTATCCTTTTTATTATTTCTCTATAACAACAAAATAATATTTAAGTGTTATTTAGTGTTCAATAGACGTGTGACATTCTCTGGTTGTCAGTAGCATGCGTAACATGTTACTTCTGAAGTTGTGTGTATAATTATAATTATTTGTGTATCAAGGTTGTAAAAGATGTTATATGAAGGCAGAACTTTCCGAATAATGCAATCTTCTCAGAAACTACAATGAAAATTTACAAAATAATATTGTCATGCAATATTTCGCTGAAAACGATATTGTTCTGCTTATACAAAATTCGAACTTAAATAAGTTTTGTAATATATAAATATAATAATTTTCTAAACTTTTTAATCTTTCTTATCCATGTTGTATTAAATATTGTTATTCATTCTCATTTAAATATAATAATTTTCTGACAACTAAATATATATATATATATATATATATATATATATATATATATATATATATAAACTAAGCTAAATGTATCAATAATTCAATCTCATCTCCCGAAGGCAAAATCACGCAGCCAAACGATTCCAAAGCACTCTCGATTCGCTTAGAGCAACTCGCTTGAATCACTATGTAAATGTCTGTAAATTGAAATGGTCTTAACCAAATATTCAAATGGAACAATCAACAGTACTAATCGCGCCGTTAGATGTCAGGGGTGTCTGCTTTGTCACCCTCGCAACGATTTTCTCACATTGTCTGTTTGTTTTATGAGCATACAAATGTGAAAATGACACAATAGGTATGAGAATTTCATTTGATTATATCATAAAATGAAACGAATACAAACGCGAGACATTCAATTTAAACACGAGTCACTCCCATCACGCTTACTTACCCGTAATTCAGTTCTTTTTCTGATAGCCGATCACGCACCATCCTCTGCTACACATATTCACATGTAAACTAAACCAAACAGTCGGGTATAAGTTGATGCTTAATTCAGTTTTGTAAATTACACTTTGGTTTTGCCATACTTACTGGTGGAAAACTTTAGAACCGGGATTTTCATATTTAATTTTCTATATATTATGAAATCTTAAAAACACTAGTGAATAGTGGAAATATAACTATTTTTAACTTAAATTTTATAGGAGAATGGAGTATTCCGACATTTTTAAAAAATATTTTTTACGTTAGTACAGGCCAGTAGGACTCTGAATATCTAACTTTGAGTAAGAAAATGTATGCATCACACGAGATATGAATTTTAAAAAATTTCATCGCAATTCAAATTTTCTTATCATGGCGCGCTTATGACGTCAACTCGATGGTGACATCTGTAACGAACTTCGCCGCCTAAATCCACATGTTCATAACAACTATTTGCTTGTTTACCTATGATTTTAGTAGCAGCGTGTATTTCGGTGTTTGTCCTGTATTTGTTTATGGTAAAAATAGGAGTAATAATTATAAAGTGGACGAAATGTCAAACAAGAAATATACCCAAGCCTTAACTACTGGCATCATCTATGTTTTTAAACGAAAATATTTACATTGAAATGAATAACAGATTATCCACTTGACGTCACAAATTTCAAGGACGTTTCTAGAGCTGTAAAAATTCCAATTTTGTAACATTAAATTATGAATTAAAACTTTTTATTAAACATGTTTTATTATATTTTTCTACTATATGAAGATGGAAACTATAGAAAAAAGTTATTATTTTATTATTATTACCCCATTGAAAAGGAAAATTTAAAAAAACTAAGGTTTTGCCAGCAATGTTTTACTTATTAAAACAAAACCCGATTACTTATTTAACAAAAGACAGGAAAAATGTATGAATAAAATAATTGTGGAATACGAATATTCACATATTCATAAAAAAAAATCTGTTGTGGCCAGCACAAGACCTCTCGCCATTTCCATATTAGGCTATATATGTATTGTATTGCACTTCGCATTCGAACCGTCGTTTTATAACAAAATATTACAGAACTTTACCCAAATATTGTTTTTTATTGTATTTAACATGTCTTCTGCACACATATAATTCTAATTATATCTATTTTATATCATTTTCATGGCAGAGATTGTTCCAATTCATTAACCAGATTGGCGGTATTTCTGATGGATATATGCATTTTACCACAATTTTACCTATAATTTCAAATATTTAATTAATAAAACAATAAGAAATATTAAATATACTTCCCAGAAAAAGCTATCAGAATGTCACTAAAAATGTTGATATTTGACAATGACATGTGTCATGTTATAAACATTGGAATTTGTCAACTGGTTTCCTTAGTTCCTTGGCCTCTGCGATTAGTGTACTCTATAAATTATAGTGTCTTTATCTCTAAATCTATACAAGATATAATAAAATTTTTAAGTGCATTAGATGGAGAATTTTATGTTCTTCAATATTTAATAAAAAAAACTCCCAAAAAAATATATTTAGAATTTTTTTTTTAAGAAAGTTCTACTTCCGGTTGTTCAATTGTTACCAAAACCTTTTCAGCTCTTCCCAGGAATGTCAGATTGAAGAAACTGCAGTTAAATATTTTTTAAGTCTTATAGTTTTTGAGGAATCGTCCCTCCAACATCCATACATACACACACACACACACACACACAGACATCATCGTAAAAATGTTTTAATCGGGTTCTACGGACCTTAAATCGTGCTTATTCACAAAAATCTGGATATGCGAATTTTAGCATGATTCCAATACCTCTCTTAGCGAGAGGTAAAAATAGTTAGAACCTAGATGCTGCAACTCAACTAACCAGCTTATTAACATCAGATTTAATAGTAACAGTATAAGTACAAATTTACAGTATTATGAATGTTGCGGGTTGCATAAAGGAACATTAAGATGAACTCGGGAGAGCGACACGCGCTGTTGCTAAACAAGCTAGAAAATGCCTGTAAATCTATAGGTACATCTTTAAAAATTTATTAGGTACATGTTAAACATGTAACTAGAAAACAAATAAAAATTGAATCACAACTTTTTTTAGTCGTAAATTTATGTATACCCTCAAAATTTGGTAATTTTCTCTTTTCTCACGTGTACAATATTTATACAGTTGCCAGTTGCTTGGATATGATAAATTAGATTTGGGTTTAAGGCAACCAACATAACTTTGTATTATACAGTTTATACAGAGAATGGTTGATTACGATGATCGACTGATAGCAGAAAGGAAAAATTGAAAAATTTACATAACTGACAATTTCTCTAAGTATTGTTTAAATAAGGAAGTAATATAATATTTGTATTGTATGTTCATTTATTAGGATATGTACCTTGTTTATAATTATATTTTTCATGTTGTAATGACTCCATGTCTACTTTTAGAGCCCTGAAGAAAACTGTTGTCACAGTCGACACAGAGCCCTGAAGAAAACTGTTGTCACAGTAGACACGTAGGCCAGAAAATAAATAATTTATATGTGACTGCGTGTCTGATTATTTTCCAGTTTTTCTATATAGAGTATGCTTTTAGATTTTAAGAGAAACAAAATCGATGAAATCAGAAAGCAGTGCTGAAAATCAAAAAAAGATAAAAAATTTATGCAAATAGTGGAAGAGTTGAAAGATTTAAGAAAATGTCAAAGCTAGATGAAATGAAACATAATGTAAGATCTAAAAAAATATAAAAATTTAGAAAACCTTATTATATTTTATAACGATAAATAGTATTTTTGACATAAAGACAACGCATTGAGGTTGTACAATTGTGAATAGGTCTAGAGCGGGTGTCAGGCTAAGCGAGCGGCTAAATACGACAAGAGAATTACGAGGCGAGAAATTGCAAACATCAATGATAACATCTCCGTTAAATGGCCGCAGGCAGTGCGGGGATGCAGCCAAATCCGTGTTTGGGATAATGACATTTCACTCGCCGCCAAATTAACTTCACTGGGAGGTACAGTACAACACTGCATACACTCCAAACAGCATACATTCTTTCCTTCTAACGTATTTCACACTCTCATTTCATTCGAAATAATATCCAAATGTACTCGCAAAATTCCAGAAATGTTCATAATAAATATGACATTAATTTATAGTAAAGCAAGTTATAATATAAATGTTCAATTCATTTACCGAATGCAACAAAAGTAAAATTTAAATTATTCTGAACAAAGAATATCATAAAAGCTAGAAAACAATGTACTCATATATGTCACTTCAAATAATCCATATCTGAAATTAGTCTACAATCTCTTGAGAAATAATTGCAAGATTTATTCTTACCTATTGCATGTGTTTTTAACAAATTAAATTCACTCTACATTATCCTAAGCTAACCTAACTTGTCAAGTAAGTTTCAAACTGATTGAAAGATGAGGCCATCTGACAAGAAATTTGCTTAGATTAGGTTAGGAAAAGTTAGGTACACGTAAATCCCAATATCAACTGCTAAACATATGTGTAAATAAAACCAAGCATTATGAGCACTAATTTCTCAAAAAAATAAATTTCTTTCTTATTTTAGACGTAGAATATTTGATGTGACCAACTAAAAATTACAGACAGAGCACTAATTTTTTAAAAATTTGAAATCGGTAAATTTCGAACATAAAATATATCAGACACGATACACTATCATAGTAAGATAAATTTCAATTATACACTTGCTTCTATTGAAACCAGGATATGGATAAGAGTTGGGCCTATCCAGAATCAAGAAACGGATTAAATTTGGTAGGCCTGAAATATAAACATACTCTTCCTTAGCAAAATTATATAAATAAATGTGTTATTATTTCCTTCCATTTCCTAAAAGCTCCCAACCAATCTTTTTTTGGAATGCTGAATATTTACAAAATAATAATGAATTTTTCTACCCCGTAAAGCAAAAGTCGCATATTGCCAAATCAGGTGAGTATGGCGGATGTTTTATTACTTTTATTTTTTCAACAAAAATTGAAGATATGATCTTTAGTTAATCCATATTTTTACTAAAAACAATAGTTTTAAAAAATTTGTAACCAACTTAAGTTTCGCAACTTAATTTCAAAATGGCAGATAAATAACTGTTTAAAATGATAGTACTAATTTTTTTCCCATCTTATAGTCATGCCAGCAATGAGTGCGCGTGAGGCGACGCCTGGTAAGCACGGTACAAATATGTCATCATTACCGATATCTGTGATAAAACAGATTGGCACACTCAGAAATGGGTAATATGCCGTGATGATATATATTTATTTTATAGTCAATAATTCTGGCGTAACCCTCGAACGTATGTTTATATTTAGATTTCTGTCAAATGTGCCGTATATCAAATTATCAAAACTACATACAAATAGTTCTAAAAGCTACATCAATATAAAAAAAATCTGATGTGGCCAACACAAAACCTCCCACAATTTAATTTTTATTAATTAAAAACATACCTACGTATTTATTAAAGCTGCATACTGTTCCATTGCATATAACTATTACTTTATTTACTATTTTCTTTTTAAAATGTCACTATTATTAATTTGAAGTGATTAGTTTTTTGACAGTGACTTAATTTTTATTAATTTAAATACATACCTACTTATTTACTAATGCTGCAAACTATATAAGTTCCTTTGCATATATAACATACAACTATTGCTTTATTTACTATTTTCCTTTTAAAATGTCATCATTACCAATTTGAAATGATAGCTCCTTTGACAGTGATATTTACTTGTCAGTTACATTCATTTGAAATATGAACTGTGTAACAAAGGAATTGTGTTTATTTTAGGCATAGGGATTAAAAGAAAAATTGATTTTTAAATTTATCCATAAAATATATAGAAAAAAATATTAATGTATACCTGTAGAAAATTCAATAGTCTTTAATTTTCATAATGACAAAATGCGAAAAAATGGCATTTAATGGTATTTTTTGAAGAAAAACCATTATGAGCTTCAGATAAAGTGCCATTTCCGGTTATCCGATTTACACCAAAATCTAATGGTATCTGTTCATATTAGAAAAATGTAGAAATACAAGGATTCAGAATTTTCTGAATGATAGTATTTGAGTTAGAGCGTCAACAAAATCCATACACGTACACACATACACACATACATACATACCTACACACACACACACACACACACACACACACACACACACACATATATATATACAGACATCATCGTGAAAATGTTAAAATTGGATATGTGATTTTTAGCACGATCCCTATACCTCCCTTACCAAGGGTAGCGGGAGGTAAAAAATGTAAGTATTTTAAAATATTGCATTCTGATATTAATAGAAAGATGTAAAATATTAATATTATTTTGTTCCTAATGCAATTATCTTATACTCCATTTAATAAATTATATTCATTTTCCAGAAATTTGTTTAGCTTTATACTAAATTTTCTTTCTTCTCTTTTTTGATTTCTCTGAAATATATCATGTATGAAATGAAGAATTTTACATTAATTTTAATTCCTGTCGTTCTTAATTCGATTTGGTTCCTTTGAGTTGGAGTACACGTATATTAAATACTTCGTATAATAAATCGATTTCTTTCAGTACAATTGGTAAATAACAAGCACATGAAAAGGCAAAGGTATCTTCAACCTAATCCAATTTTAGTTTCGACGAAATGACTACTGCTTTTAAATAAGTGATTCGTGCTTTGTAGTGAATGCTTTGAAAGCTAACTCCATTGTACGATTTCACACAGTCACAATGCAATCTGAGTTGGATTTAAATAGTTTCGCCTCGGGACTTGCGAGGGAGATTGCCAGGGGTGTACCTACTAGTAATTTCTTTCCAAAATATTTTGTGGAAGACAGTGAGCTTCTACATACATTGCAAACATTATCCGCTCAATATCTATAGAAATGTCAACGAATAAGAACACTAGTGAGCCGAATAAAAGAGTACAGGTGGACGGAATGCGTTAATTTAGAATTAATATAGTTACTAACATTATTTTTTGTAATAAAAATAAAGCCTAACCAATTTCATGTACGTGGGTACATTTTATTGACAACATGGTGTGACTATATACAGAGTAGTGGTGGGAACCGGTTCCGGTTCGGTTCGGAATTCCGGATTTACCCGGTTTTGGAACCAAAACTACCCGGTTCTCGGTTCTGGAACCGAAACTACCCGGTTCTCGGTTCTGGAACCAAAACTACCCAGTTCTCGGTTCTGGAACCGAAACTACCCGGTTCTCGGTTCTGGAACCGAAACTACTCGGTTCTCGGTTCTGGAACCGAAACTCATCGGTTCTCAAATCGAATCTCATCGGTTCTCGGTCCTGGAACCGAAACTCATCGGTTCTCCGTTCTGGAATCGAATTTCATCGATTCTCGGTCCTGGAACCGAAACTCATCGGTTCTCGGTTCTGGAATCGAATCTCATCGGTTCTCGGTTCTGGAATCGAATCTCATCGGTTCTCGGTCCTGGAACCGAAATTCATCGGTTCTCGGTTATGGAACCCGAACAGATTGAGTCTTGAATATAGGTCGGAATATATATAAAGTGCATACTAAGTGCATTCTTGCATATTTTTAAGAAAATTGAATAATACATATGCAAAATAAAACACGTGTGCATATAATATGAAAAATTTTGACAATTATGAATTATAAATTATTACTTTAAAGAAAAACTTTTATTAAAAATTTTATGTTCTGCTATGTGTAATTTGTATTTTGTATTTATATACATTATCAGGTATTTCCACTTTTACCACGGAATTTTCCCATTTCTCTACCACTCTACCTGACTCTTTGGTGTGAATTTGTAGTAAAGAAAATGATACATATAAACAAAACATATAATTGTCTATTAAACAAAAATGATGAATCGAACTGAAGTTAAGAAATTAAGAAATATTCCTTTATATTACAAAAGCGAGAGTTCAAAATGTAAAGATTATAGCAGAATGTATAAGTAGCTCATTGAAATTGAAATATTTATTGCTTTGTCCCTTCATTTTATGGTCACTATTGTCATTATGTAGGTAGGTATTATGCGGTTACATTTTCTAAAAAAAAAAAAAAAAATATCATCCTGCGTATGGTATAATATTATTTACACATTATTATGTGCAGTTGCATAAAAAAATTAATATCGTTCAATAATATTTCTCAAATAAAACAGAAAATCTGTTTATTTCTCAAAAATAGCAAGGCTAATTTAAAATTATAATTGAATATATCATTGATTCCATAACCCGAATCTGAAGTTCTATTCCAGAGAACCGGTTCCTCTACCCGAAACCGGAGCCGAAGATCGGTTCTATTACTCGGAACCGGAACCGAAGATAGGTTCCATTACCCGGAACTGGAACCGTAGATCGGTTCCATTACTCGGAACCGAAGATCGGTTCCACTACCCGGGTACCCGGGTACCCGGATAGTTTTGGAACCGGGTACCCGGTTCCAAATTTTTCCGGTTCTTGACAGCACTAATACAGAGTGATCCAGAATGATTGAAGGTGCTGTCTCGTTCTGATTTTTTGTTTCCCGCATTGTTGTGATAGTAAAATACAATTCACAGATTGCATTGGCGTACAGTGAATTGTTGAAAGAGGATGAAAATAAATGTATTCAGGATATTTAGAGTAGAATCAATTTATTTACGAAAACATGCTTCCAAAATTAGTTTGGGTTTTGGGTTGTTCTTCCATAAACACCATTCTAACGTAACGATTTGACTTAATTTTAAAAGATAAAAAAACTGTATATCAAAAAATTCAAAATACGTAACGCCGCTGACTTTTCCAAAATGTCGGTAATATGGGTAACATAATTTGATATTACCGGTAAAATGATGCTATTTTTTTCTGGAAGATAATTTTAATCATATGAAAACTTATTGAATTCACGTGTCTTTCAATCATTCTGTATCACTCTGAATATGGTAACATCTGTTTGACTAACCCAGTATGATAAATATAATCCTTTTAATAAAATGTGTAGGTTCAAGTAATACAGTCGTAACCAGTGCACGTCACATAGAGTATAAACTAGTGAACCGGTTCTGGTTAGATTCAATTAGAATTATCCGGGTTCCCAGTTATTAGAATATACAACTAATCAGTTCTTGGTGACGAATCCGTACCTACCCAGATTAGATTTCAGTATCGAAAATAACTGGTTCTCGGTTTACAATCGAATATCGATTCTGAAATTGAAAGTAGTCGGTTCACGGTTCTGGAAAATAACCGAATTCCGATTCTAAAATTTAAACTATCTGTTCTTGGTTCTGAGATGGAAACAGACCGAATCTCGATTCTGGTAATAATGAATATTGATTCTACGTTTAGATCCATGATCCATACCATAGCTATTACGTATTATAATTCGCCATATTGTGAAGAATAAATTCACTATTTTCTCAAGAATGTATGCATCTAAAGTAAAAAAAATAAAATAAAATAAGAAATATTTAGATACCTACATCTGAATTTAAGTAGTTATAACTGAATATTTTGAAAATATCCTTTGCTTTGTTCTTCGCCCTTACACTCTTGTGGCCATGATTGTCATCATGTATCGTTCACTCAAGACAAATCATCAAAAGTTATTACTAAATACTATAGCTATTGGTGAAAATATAAAACGAAAATAAAAGTATGCGGGAATATTCAATATGCAATTTACTTCATTAGGTGAAGTAATAATATTTTCGAAAGAAATTTAAGTATCACGATTCGTTACACTGTAAAGTTGTGTTTCGTTATGGAGACTTTATTCGCCTATCAAAAGTGATTTTTTGTGGAAAAGATAAAGAAAAAGAAAAGTTTTTTCCCATTTCCTCAAAAAATCACCTTTGTAGGTAAATAAAGTCACCATATCGATAAAGAAATTTAAATAATTCTTGCGTCTTAAAAATGAAATATTGATTCATATTTTTATGGGTGAATGTCTTTTGGCCACCTATTTACTGTGTAATTAGTGTCAGTCAACAAAGTATTTCAAATAGGACAATAAGTATACATAAAACATCTGTTCCACTACTAGAATCCGTATATCGATCCACCACCCGGATCCATTGATCGGTTTTAATACCTGGATCCGAAGACCGTGTTTTCAAAGAAATCAAATAATCCAAATATGTCAAATGAAATTGTGCTCTAGTACATAATCACATTTATTAGTACAAATTACCAATATTGTTAGAAATACAAGTAAAATGTAGAAATGTCAAAGCAAACTAATCACTTTTCAATCTATTAGTTTGGCAAGTAAATTTACAGTGCAAGTCTGTAATTAGCCAATCACCGACACGAAGATATAAACCTTATCTTAAGATGGAACAACATATAGATTTATTTTTATGAAAATTAAGTAGTCCACTACACATTTGTTGCAAAATTTACATTCATAGCAACGAGACACCTAACACGTTTAAGTTCAGAATTATATAATAGTTACTAACATGGCAAAGCTCACTTATTAATTTTGTATACCGTGGTTATACAAGATGTATCAGGACTAGTGTAAAAAATTTTAAAAAAGTATTCCTGAGATTATGTTGGAAAAAAAGTCAAATGAACTTAGGTCCTATTCATTTGGTTACGGACTTACAAGGGATCAAAGTTTCATAAATACCAGCATTTAAAAATAAAATAATCAATGAAATAACAATGCAAATATGAGATTGACATTTTTTACCTGAGATTTTTTTTAATTTATCGTGAAGTTGATGGGTTTAGTGCTGAGAAATATATGCTGGATTTATACAGCGTAAGCCGTAACGTAACGTACAGTGCTTTGGCATATTGTAACGTATGATAACGCGTGATTTCTTAAGCTATTTTATACAGACCTTTTACGATGATTTGTCGAAAAAGTATGCTCATGCTCAGTCGATATAATTGTACGACAAATTTGTATTTAACAGGTTAGTTTATTCGTAATGCACTATATTTCGTATATATTTCCATTTAAAATATTAATATAAACTTTGAAACATGACACATGTCACTCTCCACAAGAAAAGCCTATTCGTAATGCAATATTTTCTATATTTATTTCCATTTAATATATTAAGCTAAACTTTAACATATATTAGCCACATAAAAACAAACTGTAGCACAGGGAAGTAATAATTTTCGTAATACCACAACGTATCTTAACGTGCCGTAACGTAGAAAGATAAAAGTTGGCGATCTTTGGGATATTAATACGTTAGAGCACGATACGTCATATTAGCTTACGGCTATATAAAGTATCACATTTGTTTGCATTGTTTTATTTTTTACGTTACGTTAGAGCACGATACGTTACGTTACGGCTTACGCTGTATAAATCCAGCATTTTAATTCTCTAATTAGTCGTTGTTTAATGTTTCCATATTTTTTTTTTGTTTCAAAAGTAGATATCTTGATTATTTTTTTTAATTGCTATTATTTATGAAACTTTAATCCCTTGTAACTCCGTAACCAAAAGGAATAAGATTCATACTAAATTTTTTACTCACAATGAACTCAGGAATACGTTCTTAATTTTTTCTACACTACTCCTGATACACCCTATATATATATATATACATACCTAGTGCACAAACTTTTAAGTAGAGTTTATACTTAATATGTAGCATATCATTACTAAAAGTATTTTCCCTATTTTAAATCGGGAGAAATATACACAACAACATACAAGTATTCTAATATTTTTATATGACTACAATGTTTATTACACAAAACATTGAAAATATCCATCGAAATATAACTCATAAAACTCAAAATATATGTACATATAAAACTATTTAACTACAATCAGATAATATAGTAGACTCAATAAAAAATGAGTTGTTAATGTGTGTTGTAAATATAATTAGAAGATATTTAAATAAAATTCTACTACATACAGCCCTTACTATGAGGTAATGGAACCCGTTTGCGAGTGAGGTAAAACAGCAGATTATGAAGTCAAGTCAGTGAACTATGGCTGTGTCCGATGTCGCAGTTTGGCATTTATTATTTAGGATTTAGATCTTCTTCATAGATACAACTTCGAATGGCACACTAGTGATATCCATTAGTTTGTATGGCAACACTTTAGAACAACAAATTTGATGCTATTGTTTGACAGCAAATTTGACGTTTTGTACAAATTATAGTAACGAAAATGATTTGTTTAATTAGTGCGGGCCAACTTCAAGACATAGTGTGCTCCTCCAAAACCTTAAATTCTAATTCTTAAAATCCTAAATAATCACTAGATTTAGGGCATATAAGTTAAGGATTTAGATATTAGGGTGATAAAAGAAAATATAGAAAATGTAACATTTCCGACTCGTTCACAATTTGAAACTCTACCTCAATATTCCCTAAGAAGGATGTATAAGGTTACAATTTTTATTATTGAAATGCTCATTATCATGTAACTAATGAAAAACTAATGAAGTGTAACATATAAAATTTCGACTTTATGCCTAATACAATAAAAGGGAATAATAGTATATTTAAGTATCTATTACATATTGACCATTCCATATATCGAGTACCATTTGAGATACCTCAGTTTAAATTTACCTGATGGCTGGCGAATAAGCAGTAATGAGCACGTAAGCTATGCCATTTAACTTACGTCAATATTTACACGTAGACAATTCATTCTTCTGCATTTTAAAAATTGTCAGACATATGTATCGATTATGTAAAAAAAATAAGACAATAAATTTTAAAACAAGCTAAAAGAAAATAACATTCTACAAGAGCCAGAGATAACGAACTTCGAATTCATTGAAAATATTTTAGATTACTAAATAACTACTACCGAACTGCCATTTGAAAACGTGTATATTGTTGACATTTTCTATTTGTTTACATATTATCTACTTTGTCTACACGTGTAAAAGTATAAAATTATACATTACACGTAGACATCCAACACTTTGAGTGAGCCGTAAAAATGCTGTTAGATATTTAAGCACAGCAGAACGCAGTAACTTCTGTCTGCCTTAAATATACAGGATATACCTCACAAAAGAATGTCAATACTTAAACTACACATTCTTAAACAATTGCAAGCAATAAAAAATTCAAATTTATGCCCGATATCCTCTCATCTAGGAGTAATATTCTCAAAGAAGATCCAAGAAATATATACTTTGGTCTATAATTTGAAAACTGTTCTGTTACATAAAATTATGAAACTTGGTATTGCTACATCATATAAGTAGTTTATTTTGTGAAATTTCAAAGAATAATGACTATGAGGAGTAGGATACGAAACTAATTTAAAATATGTACGAGCATATGCAAGGAAAATTGTGGAGCTGTTGTTAAATTACTGCTTACTGCGGAAAATAAAAATTAGAAATACAAATATGTACGTATTTTAGACCTGCACAAAAAGGAAGAACTTCAGACTAAAATAACTTCTGCTGTAATGTACATCAAAATAGTATGTTACTGGCCACATTATATGATATATATAGCGGTAAATTCAGCCTACATTAAGAAAGTGAATGGTATGAACATTGTTAGTAGTAAGATTTTAATACATAAACACGTTTTGTAATGACCATAATCTAATTTTAATACTTTTAATTTCAGGTACACCAAAACAAACTAATCGTTATTTATAAATATTTTTTTATGTTACTTCGTCAAATGATTACGGAATAAATACGAGTACAACTGAGGGGTCAATGAAATAGTGGTACAAGTACGAAGTACTTTTTTCCTTTTTACAACAAATAGATAAATGTAGAACACGTAAATTAAGATTCATATTTATTTATACAAAATATTGTACAAATGTTCTCTAATGATATTAGCAACATACAGTTTTTATAAAGTTCAGAATCATGCAGATCTTTCATTTAAAATTTATTTATTTTTTTCTCAACTTATCATTCTTCGTAAGCAATGAGTGGAAAAAATTCATGCAGGCTTAAATAAATTAATTTATTCATCATTATTAACATGAATTAAGTATTGAAACTGGAAACTAATATCTAATAAATTTTGTTGTTTAAGAAAGAAATCATGGTGATAGTGAATATGGTAATGTATTCTAAATATATGCAAAGTTTCCGTAAAGAATGAAAACTGTTCGCATTTGTAAGTTCACCCCTGTGACGAGTTGAGCAGTTAGATATGATTTCATTCTCTTACGACGCGAGAACATTTCGTTATGTTTTAATCTTATTCCGCGTTCGTCTTGCCTCTCGAATCCGCGCTGCGTACACGTGTCTTTGCCGTTGAGTTTATTCAATTTCACGGTTCGCCTCTTGCGTATTACTATTTTATATTTAAAAACATTCAGCGGCGCCACGAGCTTAACGTTTGTCTCTCGCCATCTTTCTCTCACTGCAAAGCAACCTGATACCGTCTTTGTTGTTTATGCCAACATGATTTTGGATTTCATATTCATCTCTTGATGTCGTCTTGAGTTTGATATTTTTGCGATATTTTTAAGAAGTTTAATTTTTGTTTTATTTAGAATCGGGAAGCAGCACACGTTCTTTTTTGTATAAAATTTTATAATGTATACAAGTATACTATCTAATATAATTCAATGTAAAAAAAAAAAACAGAATTCAAGAATATTATTTTGTATGCTAGTTAGCTGGTATATTAATACAAAATTAAAATCAATGCTGTTCTAATGTACGGTAAATAGGTTTGTTTAAATTTTAACGATAACATTATACTTATCAATTTACCATTATTGCGACAAAATCTGTTTCTCATAGGTGAAAAAAAAACAACAATAATAATAAAGTTGCCGATCATACAAAGGTCTCACGTTCGAACACCTCTTATTATTTAATTCAAATAAATTGTTACATTCATCTTTAACTAATATGCCAAACTTCGTATTCGTATGGATCATTTTAAAATTATTGCACAACTGACGATTTCTACAACACGTTGAAACATAAATATTATTACAATGAGGTATGTTACAATGAACACAATTGAGACCATAATTTTGTTCGTACTAAGATTTGTTCATTCTAGCATTTTTTTTTTTAAACATCAGTTACGTGGACCGAAAACATCATTTCTAGTCTCTTTGCGCGAGTGTTTTGTGATACATTTATCAGATGAAAAGCGTTTGTCCACCTTTTTGAAAAAGGAATCTAAGATTAATTGCTTTACTCGAGATTTTTTCATTCGTTGTAGTATTATCATTCATTCTAAATCCATACTTTACTATTAAAACGGTTCGTTGTAGCATCCGTTCGTTCAAGGATCGTGCGCTATAGTATAGCGTACCTCACTGTATGGCTTAACCACAGATTTCTGAGGCTAAAATAATACGATTTAACTAAACTTGCTTCTACCCATACCATTTAGCCAGTGCCAGTATTATGCTTCAAAGTTCTTCGAAAAAAAAAAAAAAAATAATTGCTTGTAGTAACAGCACGCTTTATTCGATTTGGATGAAATTTGTTGTCATATGGTTATGTCAGCTTTTAAGATGATGCTTGTTATTATTAGTGAACCACTAGTGTATGAAACTTAGGTGTCCCAACAATTGATTAGACCGTAACTTTTTAATGGCCACGCTGATAACGTAAAATTATTGTTTCTTTTTTTCAGAAAGATACATTCAATGGTAAACTTTACGTTCTCTGCGTAATTTGTGATATTTGTTACAGTTCGCACAGAAAAAAAAATAAAACATGAATGTCTGCACCGTGAAATTTTTAAAATAAATTTTATCTAACAGTCTGTCCAAATGCCAAACATCTAATGACGTGAACGAGATGTCAATATTCTCAACTTGTTTATGAGTAAGCTAATATTATATAATCGTCTTATTTATAATAATGGTAGTAAAGTACTGTTAGGAACAAACGGATGTTACTAGTTTCGGAATATTGCGAAGGAAATTTTTGACAACCCAAAAGCAATTCTAACCGTCAGTAAAAATTAGTTGTTTGACATTTGGATAGACTACTAGATTAAATTAATTTTAAAAAATTCACGGTTCAGTCACTTAAGTTTTATTTTTTTCTGTGTGAACCGTAACAGATATCACAAATCACGTAGAGAGAGAAAAGTTTACTGTTGAATGTATCTTTCTAAAAAAAAAAAAAATACATTATCGGTGTGGACATTAAAAAACTACAGTCTAATCAATGTTGGGACATCTAATTTTCATACACTAGTGGTTCACTAATAATAACAAGTATCATCTTAAAAAATGAATTATAATCATATGAACTGTCATACCAAATTTTATCCAAGTCGAATAAAGCGATCTGTTATTATAAGCAAAATTTTTTTTTTTTTTCGAAGAACTTTGAAGCAGTACACTCGCTAATGGTACACTAGAGACACCTATATATATATAGGTATAGGTATATATATATATATATATATATATATATATATATATATATATATATATATATATACAGAGTGTCCCATTTAAGGTACGAATGCATTGGTATCTCGAGAACCGTAAGAGCTACGAGGTTGGTTAAATTAGACAATAGTTGCCCCATTAGGAGGCTATTTTAATGGTGTTTTGTTATTTGCGAAAAAATGCATAGGTCACTAGATATAGGTGAAAATCTAAATTTAGCGATTTTCTTTTTTTGCTTATAACTTTGTTATATGAAATAATACGTGATTTGCACTTTCTTAAGGCACTTTTATATGGTAAATTTGTAGAAGTACTCAAAAAATTTTTATATCTAACCATTTACGAGTTACTGATAGCAACTTTTATTTTTAATATGGAGGTCATATTAAGCTGTGGCATTTTTAAATAGAGATTTTTTCTAGCTTTACAATGATATAAAACAATAATAATTTATTTTTATAATTAACAGAAAAATGAACAAAAATTGTTATTTATACTAAAATTGAATTGAAAAAAGTAAATCGAAGGCTGCTATGGAAACAACGAACAACAAAAAAATGCTACAATTGAATTTCTGAATTTTACTTGACAATAGTAGATTATTACGAGTATCAATTGTTGCACTTTTTTGTTGTTCGTTGTTTCCATAGCAGCCTTCGATTTACTTTTTTCAATTCAATTTTAGTATAAATAACAATTTTTGTTCATTTTTCTGTTAATTATAAAAATAAATTATTATTGTTTTATATCATTGTAAAGCTAAAAAAAATCTCTATTTAAAAATGCCACAGCTTAATATGACCTCCATATGAAAAATAAAAGTTGCTATCAGTAACTCGTAAATGGTTAGATATAAAAAAAATTTGAGTACTTCTGCAAATTCACCATATAAAAGTGCCTTAAGAAAGTGCAAACCAGAATCTCGTATTATTTCATATAACAAAGTTATAAGCAAAAAAAGAAAATCGCTAAATTTACATTTTCACCTATATCTAGTGACCTATGCATTTTTTCGTAAATAACAAAACACCATTAAAATAGCCTCCTAATGGGGCAACTTTTGTCTAATTTAACCAACATCGTAGCTCTTACGTTTCTCGAGATACCAATGCATTCGTACCTTAAATGGAACACCCTGTATATAAATTTATTTATTTAATGAGAGTCAACAAACTAATCTGAAAATCAATTCTATTTAAATTTTTAAAATGTTTAGTTGCAAAAGCAAAAAACAGCGACAAGGACGAAAAGATAAATGAACAAAGTGTTTCATTCTTCACCAACACCATTCTAAATACCTGATGCTATGTAATACAGCTTTTCGGATTTCTTTATGTTGACTTACTGTAGTCTGTTTTTAAACTATAGACAGGGTTTTAAAAGTTTGGAGCTAAAATCAACGATTGTTAGTGGTTGTTCCGCAGACGGTTTTACATGGTTGAACAAAGGCTGAAATTGAAATTCCGTTCTGTGTAAAACCATCTATGGAACAGCCACTCACTAACGTTGATTTCAGAGCTAAACTTTTAAAATACTGTCTATAGTTTAAAAACAGACTATAAGGTCAGCAACATATCTTTTACATATTTTCATTTAATAAACCATCTCTGGATTCATTGCTAACGCCAAGAAATTGTTCTGATAGCCATTTCAGACTGTCACGTGCATGCGGAACAATGTGTCAAATTCTTGTTTACTGAGAGTGTCCCCACAAATTTCATAATGTAATGGAGAGAGTACAGGAAAAGAGGTGAAATTTATGTTATTTGAAATTAAGAAATAATTTTTAAGTTTCAAGTTTAACTTCTATCGGAATCAAACCCGGACAGTCCAAAACACAACCGGTCACCTGACGGCCTGACGCACACAGCAACGTTACCCCATAAATAAATAAATAAATATTATTGTATTATGATAATGACTTATTCACTATGTTTCTGCTGTATACTCGTAAATAAATTGATATCTATACCAACAAAAATTACTAATTCATTAAATTATGTATAGCATAATTCTATAAAGTTACTTGTAACCAGAATCAGTAGATAACTAGTAAAAATATAAATACTTGGTATTAATTTTAAAGTAGGTACCTATCTATTCCAAAAAAAATTAAATAGAAAGCAATTTCAAAAAACCCTCAATCTATCTTCAATATTAAGAATGGCTTATCCAATCACAAATCCATTTTTTATCTACCAGATCTTTCCGGAAAGAAAAGAAATCATTAACAGCAAAGCCCAGATCACATTCTCGAGTTTTCAATTTGTTTCTGGCGCCAGCACAAGCCCCTCTCCGCTTCAATACAAAGCCAACGATGGATCCACAAATTCATTTCAACCTAATAGATCAGCGGCTACCTGAACAAGCTAACAATAGTCATTCGGTGAAAAAATATTCTGCTTCTACAGATCTCACAATACACAAGACGAATTTTATGGTATTAGTATTGCACTAATTATTATTCTTATTATTATTGTTATTTACTTAGGTATTATTCACGTTTTAACATTATTATTATTATTTACTTAGTATTATTCAAGTTTTAATCGAATTATTATATTTAAGTATTTAATTACATAAGGAATAAAGATATTTTTCACCATTACAATAAAAAAAATCTGATGTAGACACCACATGACTTCCTTGTACGCCTGTTAAACTATACATATTTTGTTAATAATTAAAATATTATTATAACAGACCCAAGCATAAAATTGCACGTATTTGACATTGACTTTAAGTTCTTTATTTTCTTGTTATTCCTTGTCCTAATTCATAGCAAACTTAATTACAGAAACCAAAAAGTACATCATTTTTAAATTTACATATCTCCCTTATTCAAAGAGCTAATTTAATCATACTAGAAGTTTTCGACGCAAAATTCAATTCTCTAAAACTTTTATTTGAAGCATTTATTTCTAAAATCAAAATAACACCAATTTTTTTCAAGAAAAATTGATAACAGCTTGAAGTAAAATATCACTTCCGGTTAGACTATTTTAACCAAAATCTATTATGTTATTCCCATTGATATAAAGTACCAAATTTGAAAAGTTTTGGGTTATATTTTAATATAGTTTTTTATTAAAATTTATTATAGGCTTCAAGTAAAGTACCACTTCCGGTTAGACCATTCTGACTGAAATCTATTATGTTATTCCCATTGATATCAAAGTCTTATATACCAAATTTGAAAAGTTTTGGATTATATTTTAATATAGTTTTTCATTAAAATCTATTATAGGCTTCAAGTAAAGTACCACTTCCGAAAGTTATGTAATGACCAAACAAAGAGGTGCACAACTAGATGTTATAAGAGTCCTAAATACAAAACTTTAACTTTCTACGGCTTCCCGTTTTTCAGTTATGCGAGATACGTACGTACAGACGTCACGACGAAATTAGTCAAAATGGATTCAGGGATGGTCAAAATGCATATTTCAGTTCAAATCTGGAAACAGAAATTTTTCACGATTACAATACTTCCTTTACTTCGTACAAGGAAGTAAAAAACATTATTCTATTTGGTACTGAAGTAAAAATTCATTCATTTTCTTACAGTTGTATAATAATAATACACTCGTAAAAAGTACAATATTGAAAGTAACCGACCGGGGTGGTGTAGTTAGCCATAGTCCCGGCTTCGTATCTCGGGTTATCGGGTAAGATATGGTTGCTTGTGAGTGTCCTTATCATCTCGTCTTCAATGCTACTAGCATGCATATGTTACAGTAAATGTAGATAGTGGGATAATGTGCACATTGTCGGTGAATGTAGAAACTACTTTTTCTTGAAATTCAACACAATAACAATAACCTCGCCTAACGCACATAAGTTACTCCTGGAAAACTCGGGGTGAGTTTTATGAGTTAGGTGAGGTTATTGTTTTTGTATTAAGTTGAATTGCAAGCGAAAACAATTTTAAGCGAATCTCTACATTTCCCGGACAATGTGCACAGTGCACATCTTCTCACTAAACATTTACTGTAACACACACACACACACACGTTTTATAAATGACGCAATATTTATAAATTCATTGATATAAATTTATGATTGTGGAAAGCTTAAATATAATGCCTGTTTTACATTTGTTAATTTTTCTGTCAACTTTAAGAGCTTGGCCATACCCAATAAATTCAATTAAATAAAATTGTACCAATTTTTAGTCAACTGTTTGCTTTTATCATTATTATATTTTTTACCTCTCGCTAGAATCCGATTATAACATTTTTAAAATGATGTCTGTGTGTGTGTGGATGTGTGTGTGTATGGCTGGATGTTGGAGGAACTATAAGACATAAGACCTGTTTAACTATGAATTCCTCAATCTGACATTCCTGGGAAGAGCTGAAAAGGTTTTGGTAACAATTGGAAAACCGGAAGTAGTACTATCTTAAAAAAATTCTTCTACATATTATTTTTTGAAAATTTTTGTTACTACTAATATTGAAGAACATAAAATTCTTCATCTAATACACTTAAAAATTTTATTATATCTTTTATAGATTTAGATATAAAGACACTAATATATAAAATAATCTAATCGCAGAGGCTAAGGCACTAAGGAAACCACTTGGCAAATTCAAATGTCTATAACATAGTTTGTAAATGACAGATATCAATGTCAGTGTCAAAAATCAACAGGTTTAGTGACATTCTGATAGCTTTTTCTGGGAAGTATATTTAATTTTTCTTATTGTTTTATTAATTAAATATTTGAAATTATAGGTAAAATGCATATATCCATCAGATATACCGCCAATTTGGTTAATGAATTGGAAGAATCTCTGACATTTAGGAACTTCCTCATACAATGAAAAATATATATAATTAGAATTATATGTGTGCACATGTTAAATACAATAAAAAACAATATTTGGGTAAAGTTCTGTATTTTTTGTTATAAAACGACGGTTCGATAGCACAATGCAATACAATACTTATATAGCCTAATATGGAAATGGCGAGAGGTCTTGTGCTGGCCACAACAGATTTTTTCATATTGAAAATTAAAAGTCATTGATATATGACAGTCATATAATTAAATTGAAATATTGTTGTGATATTAAAATTAATATATACTCTGTTTTTTAACCAGAAGGAATAATGTGCAGTGTTTTAGTGCTGTCAATCGTTTATGGATTGTTTTATGGAAAAAATAACAATTATAGAAAAATTAATTGTACGCAATATGTATTTGAAGTATTTTTCTCTAAAATAATTCATAAACGATTGACAGAGTTAAAACACTGCACATTTACTCCTTCTGGTTAAAAAACAGAGTACATAAAGCATTAAAGGAAAAATAGTATACGCTCATTTTCAGCATAATTGGCTTAAAAATTTGACGTAAAATTTGACAAATGTATTTTAAGCTCAATTTCTAGAACTTGGCCAAGTTCTTAAAATTGACGTAAAAATTGACAAATGTAAAACAGACGTAACTGAAAGTTGTGTGTAATAACAGCAGTTAAATGTGTATTTACTAAGCAATAATTCATATTTGATGTAGTATAGGAGCAATGGTGGATTGAGAGAGGTAGAGGTAGAGGATTAGAAGTGGTGAGACCATTCTGGTCGGAGGTCGATAGCGTGTCTTGTTGTGCATAAAGGCGGTCAGGCTGGCTGTAGTTTGATGTAAATGGTTCCCGAGGGATGATTGCCGGGACTCGGGAGCGTCTAAGACTCCCGAGCCCGCGGGATTCGAACCAGTGCCGGGGCTTCGCGTTGTCTCGTGTCCGGCTACACAATATCAACTAATTACCTATTCATTATGGCTTAAAGTGGCAAGTTGGGCGGTGAATTATTCGGCGGCCGCATCCCGCATCCTCCGGATCCTTTGGGACGCGCAAACAGGACATTAAGGAAGGATGCTCCGACGTAAGACGGAATGAAATCTTAATGATGTGTGCGTTGCGTGAACGAGAACCAGAACGGGAACGCTAGTCAGGATAACCTAACACGTCTTCTGTTTTTAGTTTCAGACTCCAACCAACGCAACGTTTAGGAATTTTCAATGTGACCTGGATTAGTCAAGTTCTCTACGCATTTTCCTTCTCCGTGATGAATAAGAAGGATTAGCCAAGCCTCGCACTAATTTTAGGCAACAGCTCAAATTAATTATTACGACTATATACTCCAATCCTAACCAACCGCTTTGTTTACAAGCTTATTAAACATTACAAATTCTTCAAAATCATATTTCCACAACAGGAAATATTCATTATAATTAGTTCCCTTAATTCCTTTACAGAACGTGAGACAGTAAATCCGCCTGTTTTAATGATAAATCCTGCTTTCATTTTTATGATGTAAGTTGCTATTTTTCAATTTTGGAATACATTTCTATCTTTTATTGATAGTCGAATCCGAACTTCTCACTCGTTGTGAGTACACGAACACACTATTTAGTTGGTGAACCATCATTTGCATCACTAGATAAATATAAAAATCAAATATAGCAAATTTTACAATTACTTCTTGGTCTGCACTTTTTTTGGGACATTTTTCATGCTCTTTCGAATGAAGATACTCAAATTAAAAAAGGAAAACTAAAATTTTATTTCATTTGAATTTTTGTATTTATCTAACAAATATAATATTACATCTTTAAAATGGCCTACTAATGTGGCAACTTTGACTTAATTTAAGTGACATCGTTTTTTCAAGATAACCGAGGGTCGAAAAGGGGCATCCTATACAACATATTCTTGGATGAATAAATCTGTATAAAAATAAGAAAATTGAGTGTGACGTATTTAAGTAAATAAATATATCTATTTATTTTTTGTGATACCTATAGACGGAAGCAAATCTATTTTTTTCTACTAAATAGAAAATTAAGCGGAACATAAAGAAACACGAAGTGAAATATTTTGTTTAGTTTTTCGTTTTGTAGTGATGTAATTTAAATAAAAAGCGCGACAAATGAAACAATTCAAATAACAGTTTCGTATTCTTTGGTGCAATTCAATTGTTACCGCAGGTATACATTACATATAAACAAGCTGACAAACCGACAAAACAAATGACGCTTAATTTGAGCTATCTTTTTAAACCGGATGTCGAAGTCTGTCAATCGTGTTTCCGGTGTGTGACAACATCCAATCTTCAAAGGATTCTTTTTTTTTCCTGCCAAATAGCAAATAATGTGTATCGGACAATACCGATCAATAAACCAAATATCCTTGAGTCGCTTATTTTAATTAAATTCACCTTTTTTATTCAGTGCATGTTTGTAAGTAATGTTATTTAGGCAGTTTTTAAAAATAACTAAATATAATCTATAAACGTTAGGAAAATGAGTGTTTAAAAAAAAAATTATGCTTAGCCGCCCAATGAGCACATGGTATATGTCTAATATTTAGAAAAAAAAAAATTATTTTTCTAATTTTTGGAGAATTGTAGAAAAAAATCTTGTTTATAACATATGCGGCAAGTGTGACTCTGAAACTCCATGCAAATTCCGAAAACTTACTTTCGTTTTAGAATCATTATTTCCCGCAAATGTTACAAAAATTATTACTTATTACCAAAGAGGACGTTCACTTCACCTCTTGAATACAGAATTATTAATTTGGAAATACTAAAATCAACTAGATTGCCAGAAACACATATGATTACTTAATTCATATGACCACATATTCTAATTAAGATCAGATTATTTTACTCGAAATTCATGTGAGATATCGCATCAATAAGTGTAGTAAATGAATGGTTGTGGTTCTGAAGGCCCAAGTTCGAATCCAACCGTCGTCGATCTTAAAAATTATTTTCAAATTGTGGTCTCTGTGGTATTCTCTCGACGACAGCTTAGTGAACCCATGAAGTGACGCCTGAAAAGTGTCGTCAACGGTACAGATATATCGTCATTATTGAACTCTACACTTAAAGGCAGATTCGTACACCTACAATGGGTTTATTTCTACATTTCGTTTTAATATACAATACGATAAAGTTAATCGTATCACCACGAGTTATGTATTTGTGATATTTCCATCCTATTGTGACTTGATTTCAAAGTTAAATCGATTTCTGGTTACTGACCATTTGAAAATGTTGCTCCAGCTATTTTAATCTTAACTTTTTATACGTCTATCGTTTTTCTGATCGAGGGAATTAAATTGAAATGATTTAGTTTATGGACTGAATGTTGAGAATAATAACAGGTTTATAAGACACACACGATTGAATGTATAATGAATGTAATCATTTTCTTATTTCCTATAATCTTTTATGTAACGTAGAATTTTTTAAAGTATTAATCAAATAAGTTCTATTTAAAAAATATATTAATTTGCAATATGACTTGAAATTAAATTATATAGATAGAAGAAAATAGATAGGGAAAACATGTACTTATAGTGTCTCCAAAAATATAGTAGGTACTAAAATTAAAAAATGAAAATAAATGACAGAACAATTGTTGAATGTATCAGATTCTTGTGGTTTGTGGCTTGTGGCACAATTTTTGGAAAACATACAAGTAAACAAGAGCCGGAGTCCGGAGCAATAAAATTTATAGAGGTCTCTTATAGCATAATATACACCAAGATTATGAAGAGTATAATTATTGAGCGAGTGAAAAAAATATATTCCGGAATAGGGATTCACCAAGCCAAGCTACTTGGCTTGAAATAAAAAAGCTTGGCTTGGCTTGAAAATTCAAGCTTTTTTTAATGTTGGGCTTGGCTTGGGCTTGGGCTTGATGGACACGAGGCTTGGCTTGGCTTGAAAATTTCAAGCTTTTAAATTTTTAGGCTTGGTTTGATTTTCAAGCTTTATCAAGCTTTTTCAAGCTTTTTCAAGCCTTTTCAAGCTTTTTCAAGCTTTCAAGCTTTGTAAATGCTCATGCGCGAACTTATTTACGCACGCACATAATATGATAGTTTTATTTCATGTCATTTATTTGTACAGTATATTAAGTAATATAAAGGTATTGATATGTGAAATTAAACTATTAGTTCGGTATCAAGATTTGAATATTGATATTCGATGTGAAATTAATACCGATATATCAGATATATCGATATATAAATGTTTTGTAATACCATTGTACCATGTTTAGTTTTACATAAATTCATTCTGGTAATACTGAAGAATAACTATGTGTAAAGATGAAATAAGACGGTAAAATATGACAATATTGATATGAACATTTAATTGAATTTTATATTTGACAGTAAACGATCAACATAATTTATTATTTTTTAATAAAAGTATAATCGTATACATACATAAATATTTTTCTAATAACGACAAATAAAAATATTTTACAATTTTTAATGTTTATTGATATTTAGAATTTTATTTTCGAGTTTTAACCCTGCAATTTTTATGTTACTTTTATAAATTTTATTTACTCTATTCATTCATTATAGGTTTATGTTTATACATTAGTTTGACTTTATTGTATTTTGATAACATGACGAAATAACCTTCTAATAAACTATTAAAACTCGTTCATACTCATTTTGCATAATTAAAAAAAAACTCAAGACCCCGGAGACAGAAAATTACGACTTACGGTAGAACAGTGTTTAAATACATATTTTTGGAATTTCATAATGGAATGTAACGGTCAACCTATTTCTTTTACTTCAAATACATGTGGTAATCATAAAACCCTATACAGATGGGAATTTCCTTGAAATACTCACTCTTTCTTTTGTTGTTTATTTTAAACCCACAGACAAAATCAGTTTATTAGGGGTAGGTTAGGAATTTTGCTATGAATAGTATTGAAATATATGTTTACAAACAGAAACTTTCTCTTTCCTACGATTTGGAAATAGTAGAATAACAAAGCATAGTAAATTCTTTGCTACCAAAAATATGACTCAACATTTGTGAACTATTTAACAAAATATAACTAAATTATTTATCATAATCATCATACGCAGTCTTTCACCCAAATTACTTTTCGGTGTTAAGTGATATTAATAATAAAAGTGCAATATCACTTGCCATGTTTCACAAGATTTCAGTCTCTGAACCAGCCTCTCATCTGTTCGCTTAGCCTTTCTGCCTCCTAGACGCGTCAGTACACCACACTGTAGAGCTCCAATAAGAGCGAAACGCGTCTGTGGTCCGGTTGAGTGACTCAGTCTTTGATAAATGACTGAGAGGTTGTTTCTGCGACTGAAATCTTATGAAACATGTCAAGGGATATTTTTAAATATCTTAAGTGATATTATTCCTTTCATTCTGAACCAAAATTATCAATTTGTAGCATTACAATGGTCATAAATATTTAATATTTGTTGATGTTTGTTGTTTGGTAGGTGTTTAAAATTAAGTACAATGAGATAAATTTAAAAAGTTTATTTTATTAAAGATTTGTGTTTATAATTTATTCCAGTTACGTAGTGATTTAATTAATTAGATTTTATTTAAAGTACTTTTAACTTAATAAATTTTGATAAAAATATTGAATATTTCTATATGTAATGATTGATATTTGCAATAAATTTTGTGTTGTACTTATACACATTTCTTCGTATTTTATATTAATACGAGGTGTGGCAATTAAATAACAAAATTGATCTTAGAACATTGACAATGTATAAAATTACACAAAACAAATATTGCCACCTTCAATGTACCCTCCTCCCCGAACCCTATACCGCCCGATGCGAATATTCCATTGTTGGAAGCAATGCCTGCAAGCCTTTTTTGTTAGGTTGTCCATAAGCACTGCCGCTTTTCTATAACTACATCGCGGCCCCGAATTTGATGCCTTTTAACGGAGAATTACAATTTGGGAATAAAAGCAAGTTACATGGCACTAGGTCAGGTAAGTACGGGTGATATACCAACACGGTGATTTTGTATTTCGTCAAAAATGTCTTGCCGACAGGGCGTTTTGTTCCGGCGCGTTGTCTTCGCGGAGAATCCATCATATTTCAGCCCTTTTTCTTCTCAACCATGCATGAAGGGTTATCAAAACCTTCTTGTAATATGTTTGCTTAACGAAATGCCCCTCAGACACCCAATCCATGTGAACAATCATTCGCATTTCGAAAAAACAATGTCAGTGCACGGCTGAAGCGCTAATCGTCTCCGATCTCTTTTCTTCCTTCTTTAAATCTTCTAAACTGCTAGAAAACTAGGTAGACCCTCATCACCATAAACATTCTTCAACAGTACATTTCTACAGCGGATTTTTTAAGTTTCACACAGAATTTCGCATTGACACTAACATATTCCTCTTTACAAATTTTGTAAACTAAATAAACTGACAGGTAGTGAAGCTGATCCTTTTCGGAACCCCAATTCTCAGAAGTTTGCAAATTACGGTCTTGTCGGACTCCACAATAATTTTATGAAAAGCTTGAAAAAGCTTGTTTTCAAGCCAAGCTACTTGACAGTCAAAGGCTTGGCTTGGCTTGAAAATTCAAGCTTTTTTTAATGGTAGGCTTGGTTTGGCTTGGGCTTGATAAAACAGAAGCTTGGCTTGGCTTGAAAAATCAAGCTTTTTTGAAAGACAGGCTTGGTTTGATTTTTCAAGCTTTTTCAAACCAAGCCAAGCCAAGCTTTCAAGCTTCAAGCCAAGCCCGTGAATCTCTATTCCGGAAGGAATTGAGGGATATAATTCTTCATAATCGTTGTTTACATACTATTTTTTTCACTACTAGCTCTTAAATTCAACTTAAGTATTTTTACATTAATAATAACATAAGAAGATCATGAGTACTTAGTAATATCTATAAAAAGAAAATAGGTAAGAAACTTTTTTTTGTTTTTAAAATTGTTTTTATTATCTGAAATAAATGCATAAATTAATATTTCATATTTTAAAATATGTAAACAGTAAAGCGAACTCTTGTAAAATTTGAAAGGAAAGAAGATCGTTATTCTTTAATCTGAAGTTTCACCGAATTTCCAATTTTAAATTAGGCGGCAATTTTAAAGTCATAATTTGTACTTTTCTTTTCCTTGCATTTAATGAGAAATAAATTCAGAAGCTTGAATTTGATTGCAAAGTGACAGTTCGGAAAATTAACCTCTAAGTCATAATAATCCATTGTTGACCATTACCAAAGAGGATCACTGTTACTAAGGTAGCGGTAGAGAAAAACAATTCCAAAACTTAAAAAGAAGTCAATAATGGCATGTTGCTAGGCTAGAACTGAAAAATATGTATCAAAATCCCTATTGCAGTTTCTTTAGTATTGATAAAACATAAAACACTTGACCAAGTTATATGTAATTCGACGTTTGAAATTCCACCTTCGGATTGTTATACATAAATTCTAATACAACGCTAATTTTTGTCTTTCCGCTACCCTAGCTTTCCCCGCTAAAGATTGTTATGTGTGAATATAAAAATATTTGAACATGATTGCTTGCTGCGTGGTTAAATACCCAGCGGGAGGTTATGGACTGGCCACATCAGATTTTTAAGCCGTAATTTTGTATAAAAAATTGAACTAAAGAACAAAATTGTACTAATTTGTTCGTGAGAGTTCCTTTTATATGCTAATGTTATTAAAATAATTATATAAATATAATAAATAATAAATTCCTGGACGCTCTCACTAACTGCCGTATTTTTTAACGACTCCCATGATGTGCTACCTGGAACCGAATTCATTATAAATCGTCTGATTGCGCTCAGTCATACTGGCTCTATTAGTAGCAGTATTCACAGACTTAGTTCACATCTAATCGTAGCAATAAATGTTCTTTGTTAGTGGTAAATGCCAACTACCGCCTTACGCCTCAGACAACTTTCAATCTATTGGGAGCGACGAAATGCCTCCGCTACTATTTTGTGAAAAATTGAATTGCTTTCAACGATTCGATTCGGAGTTGGAAAGTTTTTTTCTGTCGACAGGAGGAGCATGTGTTCGTGATAAAAACCACAAGAATACTATGACATTTTTAAATGGAATAACATAGCAATAGTGGAGTTGATTAAAAGTCTTATCTAACAATAATAGGCGACTTTTCCTTAATCAAAAATGTTTGTAATTTAGGAACAAACAACCGAACTGCGTAGAACTTATCTTTCCAACAATTTCCAGTCGTATGTACAGAGTGATCAAAACCAAGTGATAGTCACGTGACCTGAGTAGTTCTCAATATTTTACTCCGCGGAAATAAGTATTAGCAGTTGCGTGCAATTCATAGACGTGTATTGTTCTATCAACTGCCAAACTGTCAAGTATTTGTTCAAATATTCGTTAGTTTTCTTTATTTCTTTTTACCGTTTTTTAGCACCTGTTACATAAATACATTATCGACAGTCTTTTTGAAGACTCTTATTGGTGTATTTATTTCATTATTTGCTTGGTAAGTGAGTTACAAAAATAATTTTAAGAGCTTAATTAATAAGATGTTTTACGTTAAGTTTCAACCAGAAATGGTTTTAACGGACGAACACCACAAATTTATTGTCGAAGCGTATTTGTATTCGAAAATATGAAGCGAAGAGTTAATTTATGATTACAAGTTAACGGGCAACATTTCGAACAGTTATTGTAAATGGTTTTATTATTTTCGGATTATATTATTGAATATAATAAAATTACTAAAAGCAAAATTCTTAGTTTACTCTTCTCAAGGTAACAATTTTTTGTTGATTAACAAACAAATCAGATGCATAGGTACCGAAGTTTTTTTTACTTATATTATAGGCCAATTACCTGTTTCCACATCATTTGCTACATCTCTCTTTCTCTTGATTTGTATTTTTTATTCGTAGAATTTCCACTTTATCTGTGCGATGTTTTCATATTTCTAATATACTATTTTGTCTTTTATATTAAAAATATTAAACTTATATATATATATATATATATATATATATATATATATATATATATATATATATATATATATATATATGTAATTACTTACATATTTACAACCGCCACAAGTCAATCTGACATATGACTGCTCTGTCGGCATATTACATTACATAACCAAACAAAATGCCGTATTGCTATGTAAAGGAATACAGAAATAAAATAGAGCATTCATTTACAAAAACGAAAGTAAAAAATGCTTAGATTAGATTAAAGCAATAGCTCACGAAGAATAGAAAATAACGATTAATTAAAATTATAAAATATAATCGTTATTTATTGAGTAGTACTGTAAGTACAACGTGTATATTTTATTATTTTTTTATTATGGTCGAGGACCCCATTGTGGCGACTAGAAAAAATCTTGTGTATGTTTCGAGCGCAAATGGACATTTTCGATTTCCAAAGAATGCCTCTCAATCGATAATATCCCATTTTGCGCTCTTAATACACAAATAACTATTTATCGCAATGTTTTTACACCATTAATGATTTTCTAATCACCGCGTTTATGAAACAAAGTTTTATTATTATTATTATTAATTATTATAAATTATTATTATTATTTATTTATTATTATTAATTATTATTGTTTATTATTATTATTATTATTATTATTATTATTAGTATTATTATGTTTATTATTAATATTATTATTATAATTATTATTATTATTATTATTATTGTATATGAAATAAATAAACATACGTGTAATAATAACATACAATATGTTTTTCTTTTTTCAGCCGAGCGGTATACTGTGTGATTGATTTTGATTTCAGAATAAGGTAAACTTTTTTATTTATCTGAAACTGAAAATAGAAACATCGACATTCTGATCCTCCTGAAATATATCTGTACATTTTTTTTTTTTCATTAGTTTGAATACATCCAAAAAAAATTATACGAGTGCTTAGTTATAACGAGTAAGTTTTCTATGTGTTGTTGCTAAAATCAATCACACTGTATATTTACTTCAAATAGTACACCTTCTAGTTAGGCTACATTACCAATCGTTATTACTAACACTCTCGCCAGCAATGAGTGCCCGTGAGGTAAGTGCCGACACGGTACAAATATTTCATCATTAGTGATATCTGTTTACAAAGTAGATTGACACACCCAGCAATGGGTACATGCCCTGATGATATATTTTTATTTATTTATTATTAACATAACACAATCCTTAGATATTAATGACAATTTTCACGACCGGGTTTTTTAAAGTTTACCGAAACGGTTTCAAAGGCAGTAGGCTCTATTTACAAATTACTGAACCGTAAGTGATGTGAATCAAGTTATGGCGAGTTGCACCGCTTATGGTTAAATTTGAACTATTTGTTAAATCGACAATATTCGTTTATCTTTAGTTAAAACGTTAACTATAAGCATTGCAACTGGACATTACCGATCAGGAGGAGGAGGCGTTAAGTAAATAAAAACAACGATCAAAGCTTACTTTAAAAGTGACAACCAAAAATTTTTAATGTCAAAATTATTTGAAATCTTATATTTTTAAATTTTGTGCGTCAATCACGCAAAATAATAATAATAATAATAATAATAATAATAATAATAATAATAATAATAATGATAATAATAACAGTTCTTTTGCCGGTATCGGATGTATTGGAGATCTCGACTTCGGCTCGATTTCAAAAATCATTCTCAACCGGTTGGAAGCACTTACTTAAATAACTATAGGTATATTGTTGCTCAATTGCGAATTACAAATCATTTTTTTCTTTTGTTTGTTTTAAAGTTTGGATGAAGATGTGGTAAAAGTATAAAATTTGTGTAATATTGTCAAAAAGTTACGCGTTCTGAAACAGAATATGACGTCAAAGTTCATACAGCTAACAAATAACATATGTGTCGGATAAATTGTTTCTTATTGGCTATGGTGTTATGAATGAATTGTTGTGCCTAATTTGACGAACAGGAGTGGGGGGTTGGTTTTCTTTACAATTTCTGGTGCCAATCCTTTACTTAATTATTTACCAAAATAAAAAATATATATTTTTTCATCAAAAATATTGAATAAACATAAATTTAATATACTTTTGAAAAATATGAAACCGGCTAAGCCACCATAAAAACAACCATCTTGTCTCATTTTTGGTGCTAAAGTATTTCACACTAGAATCTTTTTATATCAGTTTTACTCTGTTATTTTATATGAAAAGAAATGCGAAATTTTAATATAAAGAAGGGAGGCAATGTTATTTATTTAAAAATAAAGCAATACACAATCTTTATAGAAAGTTCTAAATATTTCTACAGTATACAAATATTAAGTGTTGCAAATTCTCACAGTATTGTAGATGCTACGGTACGCACTTGCACTTCCATCCTTTACCTACGTTGTTTGCAAACATCCTCTTGTTTCTCGTGTAGAGGACCCCAGCGTCTTAAGACAGATCATGCGAGATAAATTGAATTAGCATAACCCTAATCTGTTGTAGCACGCGCGAGGACAAGCAACGGAAACTAATTTGTGCGTCGTTGCGTCGAGGTCTTGGCGTCGCCACCTAGACTTCTTCAATGGGTGATCAATCAACGGTTTGTTGCGGAACTCTAGGGCTAGGGCGGACTTTACTTAAACGACAGGATTACTCAAGGGTTTCGGATAAACTTCGCTACGAATTCTATTTAATACAAGATTAAGTCTAATATTGTAAATCTTCCGTTTCACTTTCATTTAATTTTTCTTACAACAGAACGAAAATAGCCTTTTTACCGAATGAAAGTTTTTAAAGGGCGTTAAGAACACATGAACATTGTATGTCTCTTATTTATTAAATTAAAGCAAATATTTATTTTCTGTAAAATAATCAACTCATTCGGCTTTGGTTTAAAGAATAATTTAAGTTGAAATTGAACTATGCGAATCTAATTATCTTATGTATAATCTACAATAAAAGGACAGATTTCTTCATAACTTGCATTGGCTGATATCGCGGCTTCACTCTAAACAGTTTTAAAGATCTACATTTTACAAGATATTCCACGATTAAACAAGCAGGCTGAAAGAAAGTATTTGCGAGATATTACAAGGACTTAACCATGCGGTGGAATCTCTTACTAGACAAAGTGGGCCAACATAATAACTTTTCTTCCCCCGTTTAGATGGCGCTAGTATATGTATAAAATTTTATTTCAAATTTGAAAATGACAGCTTACTGACAGCTCGATTGTTATTGAATTGGTTGATATATTTTTTAATTTAGTTGTGGTTTTGTTTATTTATGATGTATATATATATATATATATATATATATATATATATATATATATACAGGGTGTCTCAATAAGCTTGCTCACTATTGGTAACTTTTTTATTTGAAGAGATACGAGGTTGGTTAAATTAGTAAAATTGTGCCATTTTATATCAGAAAATTGGTCATGTAGACAAAATAAAAATTGGGTCAGCGGTTCCCAAAATTTGGGACAAAATATATATTTTTTAAATGGAACTATATATTTTTTATTATCTTATTGGAAAGAGTAATTTTTTCTCTTTCCAATAAGGTAATGTTGTTTATGTACGATTTTTTCAAATAAACGAGTTATTTACGTTTAAAGATAAAAATTATCTTTTATTAGTTTAGGTCAAGTAAACTATGGAAACAATTGTCTTTTATAAAATTATTATTTTATTAATTTATTTTACAGTAATAACAAAACAAATAAAATATTCAAATTGAAAGCCATTATTTCTTTCGCACATTTAAACTCTTTTGGAAAGGCAGCCGACCGTTCTACGTAACTGGTGTCTAGATATAACTTTCCATATAGCAAGATCATATCTAACTTTTCTTCTTTTGTAAAGTTATTAAACATTATTAAACACAGAGAACTTTACGGGAGAAATTATTAAACGCCAAACAAACAGAGAATCAATTGTTTCCATGGCTTACTTGACTAAAAAACTAATAAAATAGTTTACAAATTTAAATTTTTAACCGAAAATAACTTGTTTACTTGAAAAAATTGTACATAAACAACATTACCTTGTTGGAAAGAGAAAAAAATACTCTTTCCAATAAGATAATAAAAAATATATAGTTCCATTTAAAAAATATATATTTTGTCCCAAATTTTGGGAACAGCTGACACAATTTTTATTTTGTCTACATAACCAATTTTCTAATATAAAATGGCACAATTTTGCTAATTTAACCAACCTCGTATCTTTTCAAATAAAAAAGTTACCAATACTGAGCAAGCTTATTGAGACACCCTGTATATACATTTATTTGTGGTTGTTTGTGATTACTTGTGATATAAACAGTAAACAAATTATCACCAGATATTTGATTTGTGTGAAAAAACTTTTGTGAAAAAGACATCATGCCGTACATCAATTACTGTATTCCAGATTGCATTGCGACAGGTGTGTATTATATGTTTACTTTATTAGTTCTTAGATGTATAATTAGTATTTTGTAAGTCCGGTATTAATTGTTGATATATTTTACAGATGTTACTTTACATCGATTTCCAAATCCCAAAAATTATATACAAATGTTCAACATCGAATATTAAATGGGAAGAAAATTTTGTAAAATTGTGTAATTAGCGGTAATAAAAAATAGCACAGAAGAAATACGAAAAATGATTAAAAAATAAAAACTTTAACAAGTAAAACAGTTTGTATTAATTTACTATTTCACTCATTTTATTATAAATATATAATATAACGCATATAATTTACTAGCTTAATATTTGATATAAATAAATTCCAAAATACGCGAGATCTTTACCAAGTGTTAATTGTTGAATTCGAATCAATTCAAAATTCCCGCCTCCTATACATAAAACTTCTTCTTCCCACGACCAGGGGGCGCTGTACTTATAGTACCGGTTTGCAGCATTACAGTTTCCTATCTATAATAGTGTCTGTGATCTGTGGACTTAACAATGAGTTAACTGGTCCACTTATTTTTAGAACCTTTATGTAAATATTTAGTTTTTTGTTTAATCTCGGACCAAATGCATAATATAGATTAATTAAGTTTTTAGTATTTACTGTCCACAAGAATTAATGATGTATACATTCAAATAGACACTTACAAAATTGCAATTTGCACGAGCGCCTCTAACGGCGAAGCATAGAAATCAAGGTTGCTATGGTTACCCCGTACAAACAAAGACCTGTCATCAGCCGTAGACTTTACACTCTAGCCATCGTTTTAGTTGAATAATCGAATGATCTTCAATCTTATCAAACAAAAAAGTTGCCCTAGACACATCTTCTGGTTTTAAACTCATTTTTATTAAACACAACGTACACATCACAATAAAGAATTAGGTTTAACACTGAATAACAGATGCGAATACAATGACATATAGGAACAGGGGACGGGACGCAAGACAACGAGGGGAGGTTTGTTTGTATGCATGACCTTCTATATCTCTCTTGCAGTGACGTCAATTTTGTAAGTGTCTATTAATACAGATTTTGTATTCTTAATTAGCTTATATATCTTTGAAAAATCATAGTTTTGACGTATTATTAAAATAATCGTATGTTTAAATGCGTTCATCCTTTTACTTGCTTACGAATTGTAAATAGTATTTTAATTACACTAAAAGAGAATTTGCCTCTTCAGATATTTTGATATAATATTGAGAATAATGTTAGGATTTTAGAGTTTTTGTTTACAAGATGATGATAGTTGTCGAATGACAAATGAAAAAAAAAGTGTTCATATATTCTTATACTACTGAAAATAAAACTACTAGTAGTATTTATTATCATTATTAAAATCAATAAAAAAACAAGACAAGTTAAATATGTACAGTAAAATTTTTGAAAAAAGTCCGATCAAGGCCATCTACGAATTGTATCTATGAATTAAGATTTTGTGCTGTCAAATTTAGTAGTGTCTTTTACTTAGTTTTTATGAGGGTACATAATATCTTGTGTACCTCATAAAACTATGTAAACGACAATACTAAATTTGACAGCATAAAATCTTAATTCATAGATGCAATTCGTAGATGGCCTTGATCGGACTTCTTTCAAAAATTTTACTGTACATATTAAGAATCTATAAAATTTAATAAAGTTATAAAAAGAAAAACAACTTTTGGAATACTAAATTATATCAATATGAATAAGGTATCTAGATATTTGTAATTTGCAAGATTTATACAAGTATGTATAGAGAATACTGATCATGCTGTGGTCATATTTACACCATAATGAAAACAACTCCACGTAAATCACATTGTTACATCGAGTCAAGTTGCCCGTGATAATGTCATGTGACCAGCATATTTCTCGCAGAATAATTTTACATAATATGCGCTATTTAAGGGAAATGTATGCAATGGTATTTCGTTAAGCCTTAGAAAGAAGTAATTATTTTTTTTCTAAAATTTTAATGTCTTTTTGATGTGCTACTGCTTTTAATTACATAATTATTTTGGCAAAATTCAGAATTTTTAATACTACTTTGAGTATTAATAGAGATGATACTAAATGTAGCATGAAAATATTCGGAATACGTAATTAATAATACTCTTAATTTAATAATGTACCTGATTGCAACGATAACTATATAAATATTTATAGAATTATTCCATATAATGCTGAAATAGTTATTTTTGTAGCAAATGAGGAAAATTAGTAATTCTAAAACTCCATGCAAGTTTACCGAAACAAGCGCAGCAAAGTTCTGAATTTGCATGGTATATCAGATTCACGTTTTCCGCATGTCATGTGATGAAAACAATATTTTTTCAGAAACTGTCCACAAAAATAAAATAATAATTACTCTAAATTTTTGACATATCATCTACTACTTGGACGGCCACACAAAATTTCTAAACGGTTATAACAACAAATTTATAAAATAACAATTTTATCTTACTAGTGCGGAAATTGGAATTTCTCCCAATCATTTTAAGTTTGTATATATATATTATTTATATGTATATATATAAAGGTTATTATTTTTGGTTATGCTAATTTTATTTTTTCATTTAAATGATAATTCAAATGTATACAAATGTATACGAGGAAAAATTAAGTTAATAAGATATATTTTTTTAAAGGAAATATATGATTTTTAAAAATTGTACAGGTAAATATAAAAAATTATTGTATTAGATATTGTGTTAATGACTGTACATCAAAGACATGTGATTAATTTGATTAAATTTATCAAAATAATTTCCAAACATGAAAATATAAATAATCAGTAGATACAATCATAAAATATCATTAATAGTTGCAATTAAATTTCATATTTAGATATGTGTACCCCACAAATACTCGTGTAACATAACAAGAGAAATCTGAGTGAATGAATTTTGTGAAATACTGATCCCAATGGGACGACGGTAGGCAGTGAAAATCAAACTATCGATCTTATCCTGTCTCAACAACTCAACCCCTTTTCGTTGGGGTAAGTGCTTAGCCCTCCCAATCTTTGAGAAATTAATTTCACTATCAATTTAACAACGGCATATCAGTTGTTAGTAAACTGGTTTCGAATCTCATGCATGTGTAAAAGATGTGTTTGGCGGATGCGACTTTCGCCCTTATCCAAGGGAGAAGCTAAGACGGAGGGCAGCAGAGGTCCCCAATATTTTATAAGACAATTATGGACAAAGTTGATTATTATTAGTTATTAATATTAATGCATAAATATACAACTACTGCTACTATTGATTTCAATAGGTCTAATGCTGCTTTTAATTGTGCTATAAATCGACTGTCATATTTTTTTAACAAATATATTGTTAATATCTCATTTGATATTTTCAATATTAATATGTCAACATTTCGAAATGAAATTGCAAATACCATCACTTCTATCACTTCTATTAATTAAATTAATTTTTTATACCTGTTTAGAATATAGTTATGAATAGACGATTGCACAAAATAATGTAAATGTCACGTGTACTCAATTGTTTTATATTGTTGTTCTGCTTTTTGTATGTAAGTGCCATTCTGTAATTGAGTTTGTCCTGTTGAATGGCCGAAATATAAAAGTAAAAATAAAAAAAAATATAGTTTATTTTACGAAAAGTAAAGTTAGTTTTTAATAAGTGCGAAAAATTTGGAGATTCTGTAACGAATTTTTACGAAACGAGTGAAGCGAGTTTTGGATTTTGCATTGAGTTTCAGAATTACGTATTTTGTATCCGTACTTATAGCAAATAATCTTAATCGCCAACAAAAAATATGAAAAATTACAGTGTATTCTAATTTTTTGACATCATCGGCCACATGGACGGCTATAATTGTTATTTTTAAACGATCAGTCCAATTATTGTTTACGTAACGCCAAACAAATAAAATAAATAATTCTTGTTTTTAATTATTACCCGCCTTATATGAGAATTCGTTTTTTATGAGAACACTTATTTCCATCAGGAGTGTAGTAAAAATTAGGTTTTGAGCACAAAAAAATGTTTATAACAAATTCAAATTACAGAACCCTATTTTCTTTCACTTAATAAATGCCACAGAAATATTTTTAAATAGGAATAATTTATTGAAAGAGGTGATAAATTTTAAAAATATTTCAACATGGCTTAATTAACAAATGAATGTCAAAATTTGTATTTGAGTGCAAACATGGCTAAACAAAAGTCTTCTTTATTCCTCTTAAATTAAAAATGAGTATAAAAATAAATTATTAAATAGTTATCTAATATGGCTTGCTTTGCCAAATTCGATAAAAAATATAATTGACCTGAAAAAACTAATAATAGTTCAAGAAAAAATTACAAGAAACGTTCAAAATACAAGTATACTCAATGATCAAAATTGCAATCTATGTAAAGCCTGGTCGAGATTTAATTATATTAAGTATATTTTATCATTTTGATCGAACATTATCGCTTCAAGACCCAAGCATTCCGGTTCGAATACCGGGTAAGGTATGGATATTGTGTAGGTATGTTCTTAACAATTTCATACTCATCAGCACCATGTAATAAGGGAAAAGTTACAAATATTACAAGGAAATATTGTTTCGTCCTCATACAATTCCCGCGTTTAACGATAATATATTTGAAAAACGTGCATAATAAAATAAAATAATATATATATTTATTTGAAATCGTCACTAAAGTGCACAAATATCGTCATTAAAAGTTCAGATATCGGCACGACAGTAATCTACTCTACGACAATTTCATGCAGTAGCAGTGTTGTTAACTTTATGTACTATGATTATATCAATGTAAGATGTTGAAGGTATACTAGAAATCAACTTTGGAAATTCCCATTTTACTGATTGAAGTAAGCAATTTTGAGATTGAGACGACTTCTGGAAGCACTTCCATTTCAATTAAATGGCTCTTCGGATGTGGTATGACGTATAATATTTATTTCAATTAAAATTTTGAGAGCTTCACGCTCGTTTATAATTTTTTTTCATTATTTATAACATTAGAAATATAAAATATCTGATTTTTACTGATTTCTTACCTAAGCAACGCACATTGTTTTGATATTTTACAAAACTATACTATATTTTAAAGGGTTAAATTCAAAAGTTAGTTTGAGAGTACTACGAAATCGTAGATACTATAAGTTTATATTACAAGAATTGTTTGCTTTTGACTTTCATATAATCGCAGAAAGAAATTTATATTTGAATAATCAGAACAGGTTATGTAAAAATGACTAAACGTTAAAATGGAAAATTATGCGGACCGTTAGTATGAAAAGTGATAAGGGTGAATAGTAAGCATTTGATTAGCACTGTTTTATATCTCTCAATCATTTAAGCCGTTTATAGATTATTTTAGAGAAAAATGCTTCATATAAAAGTTAAAGAGAAATTAATTGTAGGAGCTTTAATTGGATGCATTTTCTCTAAAATAATCCAGAAACGATTGGGAGAGATAAAACAAAGCTAATCAAATGCTTGCTAATGACAATTAATCATCGTTCATACTTATACGATCTATGTGTTTTGATAAGGCTGAGTCTGATCATATTCAATCGGAAGCATTAATCGAAGTAGGGGTAGTAAAATACGAATTTTCAGGACTAGCCTTAAAAACTGTTACTTTTTTATTAAAAAAAATTGTCCGGAAAATGTCAATTTTGGTTGAAGATAAATATGCATATTGAACAAATAAATTGAACTGTATATTGTGATTTTTGAAAAGGCATTGTTTATTAATTTTGATTTCATAAATGTAAGATAACAATAAGATTTGGGCTGAATAACGGCAGTAGGAATTTGGAAATCACTGGTGTAAGGAGCTGTGCATGCGCGCACGCACACATGCCTAGTCTCAAGGCGACCGGCCCGGATTCGTGCTATAGGTATATAATTTCCCTTGAGTTTGCTGTGTTTGCATATTATGTTTATGACGCGAAATCTTGTTGTTGGTTTCTCCCAGAACTTGCGGAAGCGCCATCTTGCCACCCAGGGCCGTATTCGCATATATATATATATATATATATATATATATATATATATATATATATATATATATATATATATATATACTACTAATATTTATTAATTTAATATATTATTGCTACACAAAATCATTGAAGTAAAACTATACATGTAGGTTCTAGGTTTTCTCTACAGTTACCAAATCCGCAATTTTCCAAAAAATGACATTTTTGATTGATTAAAAATTAGGTAACATCATAACAACCGTAAAATTCAAATGTTAAATATTTTTTGATTTTCGACAAAGGCACCTGATTAAATTTCTCACCTTTGTACCCCAAAATACATTACAAAAATTAATTATCATTAACGGTTAGTTATAGTATGCGCTCGTGAAGTTGAAACTGATGACAGATGTCAAAAATGCGTCTATTAACAAACTAAAAAATATAGAATGTAGACCGCACGTGTTACTTATTGTATTTTAATCGTACAATACAAAACAATAAGTAGCACATGCTTATTACAGTCAATATTTTCTGGTTTGTTTATAGACGCAATTTTGACATCTGTCCTCAGTCTGAAATCCACTTGTGTACACTATAACTAACCATTAAGGATCATTAATTTTTGTAGTGTGTCTCGGGTCATTTTGCGTTATTATATTTTCCATCCATTCTATTAATTTTTGTAAAAAATCATAGAGAGTGTATTTTTTAAAATCCCATTTTTATACCGAATGCCTACTTGAAATTCATTACAATGTTAATTTTTACCTTCCGTCACCTTTAGGTAAGGAAGGTATTGTCTTTGGTCAAAAAATTCGGTGGTGAGTTTTTAATGAATAAGCACGTTTTAGGATCCCTACAATACGAATTTCCTATTTTTCAGATGATGTCTGTATGTATGTGTGTGTGTGTGTGTCCGTGTGTGTGTGTGTGTGTGTGTGTATGTATGTGTGTGTGTGTGTCCGTGTGTGTGTGTGTGTGTGTGTGTGTGTGTGTATGTGTGTCCGTGTGTGACAAATTTTTCTCCGACGATAACTTCAATTCTACAATTCTAAAAATTATAATTCTTTCGTATTCCTCTTCTGTACATCCCTATGAAGAATTCATTAGATTTTGGTTATAATTGATCCACCGGAAGTACCCTTATTTGAAGTTTTTAACAGTTTTTCTTAAAAAAACGAAGTTGAATATTATTTTTTGACATTTTGTTATTATATGTATTAAAGAAAATACTCTTCCCTATATGGTTTGATTATACAGTTTCCTTCATATTCAATAGATGTAAAGTTAAAGCATTATAAAGAAATTAATTTTCAAAAATTAGTCAGCTTTGCTATTTATCATGGAAACAGCTGCTCATTCAAAAAATTCTAATTGACAGATGTCTGTTGCAAGTGCAATACCAAATATGGAAAGTATGGGATCAAAAATTAGTATGTCATAGTGTTCCTCGCAAGTGACATGCAGTGAAAGGCTAAAGAGAAGATGGAAGGACTGTATAGCATAAAATAGAACAGAAAGAAATGTGTCAAGTGCATTTTCCGTAGTGTTTGTTTATGTCATAATTTTATTGGAATTATACAACCTTTTCAAATGAACTTTTGGTATGGAATTTGTAAAAAATAATGTGTTCGTGTTCGATTTTACATGATATTATATAGAAACTGTTCCACGGAACTTTTGGTATGGGATTTGTACAAAATACATCGAATTGACGGAAGGTCTTGTGCTGGCCACAACAGACTTTTTATTTTGTTGCAGCTATTAATTTTAGACAAAATAAATAAAATTCGAAACCTTACTCACTAATCAGATTTTATTTTGTACGTTTTGTAAGTTGTAAGATCAAATTTTTGTAGTAATACCCATGGAATTGACAAAATTTATAAATAAATGCATGATGTTTGAACTGTCAGAATAATGCCATTAATTTAATTGTAGTTTTTATTCTTGATAAAAACGTTCTATTTTTAAACCGAAACACAAGAAATAGTAATATATTCATTAACAAATCTCGTTTTATAACATAATTAAAGTAAATTAATATTTAACCTAATGAACTAATTTTTCTGACAGTTGCAGACAGTTCAAATAGGTATGCATTTACTTGTAATTTTGTGTCAATTCCTTGGGTATCACTAAATATGAGCAAAATTTATAAAATTTCAAATTCGATTTTGCAGCTTATAAAACGTCGTGCAAAATAAAATCTGATTAGTGATTTAGATGTAAAATTTGTTATCTACAACCTTTATTTGAAACATTTTTGTCTAAAGGTAACTAACTAGTGCAAAATAAAAAAATCTGTTGTTGCCAGCACAAGACAAACGATTAAATATTTGTAGTTTTTGAAATATAAATTATTAAAAATATGGAGAAGGGGTACAAAGACGTTGCTATATCCCAAGCGCTGAGCGTGGTACGACTGACTCACTGACTATATGCTATAGCGGTAGAGATATGTCAGGCCATACTGACGTTACCGTATCCCCTCTATAATACGTTCAGTTTCAATTTCTATCTTAATTTAAAAAAAATCTCATGTGGCCATCACATTACCTTCCTTCAATTCTATATATTTTGTACAAATCACATACCAAAAGTTCCTTGGAAAAGATTCTACATATCCACTAAAATTGTAACACGAACATATACTATTTTTCAGAAATTACGTAGCGAAAGTTCCTTTGAAAAGATTCTATAAATCCAATAAAGTTATAACACGAACATACATTATGTAAATTGCACTTGATACTCACATCTGTCAATTAGATTTTTTTGTATATATATCAGCTGTTTCCATGATTATAGCAGAGCTGACTGATTTTTGAAAGTTAATCTCTTTATAATTCTTTAACTCTATATCTACTGAATATAAAGGAAAATGTATGATCACACCGTGTAGAGAATAAGATATTTTTTCATATTGATAATCACATAAAATGTCAAAAAATGATATTTAAGCGTTTTTTTCAAGACAAAATATTAAGAACTTCAAATAATTGAACTTCCAGTTGACCAATTACTACCAAAATTTAATTACCTCTTCATATGGATGTAAAGAGAAGGAATACAAAAGAATTTTAATTTTTAGAATTGTGTTATTGGAGTTATAGTCGGAGAAAAATTTGTTACACACGGACACACACACACTGACATCATCGTAAAACTAGTGAAAACGTATTACAGGGACCCTAAACGTGCTTATTCATTAAAAACTAAAGTGCATTTTTTGCTCAAAGAAAAACCTTCCTTACCTAAAGGTGACGGAAGGTAACAATTAACATTGTATTTATTATAGATGAACTTCTTTAAACAGTAAATCAGCAATTTCAAAGAATATTCCCTTAAATCGGAATAAAAATTGCTAATTGTGACTATTATGGGACAGAGATGGTACAATATTATTATACTAATTACTAACTGATGATACCCTGTTTACTCAATACGAGCAAAGCTTTATTTTTACCTCCCGCTACCCTTGGTAAGGGAGGTATAGGGATCGTGCTAAAAATCACATATCGAGATTTTAGTAAATGACCACGTTTTAAGGTCCCTAGAATCCAATTTTCACATTTTCACGATGATGTTTGTATGTGTGTATGTGTGTATGTATGTGTGTGTGTGTGTGTGTATGTGTATGGATTTTGTCTTCGCTCTAACTCAAATACTATCATTCAGAAAATTTTGAAACCTTGTATTTATACCCTATTCTAATATAAAAAGAAGTGATTTTGGTGGAAATCGGATAACCGGAAATGGCACTTCACCTGAAGCTCATAATGGTTTTTCTTCAAAAAATACCATTAAATGCCATTTTTTCGCATTTTGTCGTTATGAAAATTAAAGATTATTGAATTTTCTACAGTAGTACATTAATACTTTTTCTATATATTTTACAGATAAATTTAAAAATATTTTTTTTTACAAGACCCGAAACCTAAGAAAAACACAATTCCTTTGTTACACAGTTCATATTTCAAATTAATGTAACAGACAGTAAATGTCACTGTCAAAAAACTAATCACTTCAAATTAATAATAGTGACATTTTAAAAAGAAAATAGTAAATAAAGCAATAGTTTTATGCAATGGAACAGTTTGCAGCGTTAGTAAATCCGTAGGTATGTATTTAAATTAATAAAAATTAAATAGCGGCAGGTTTTGTGTTGGCCACATCAGATTTTTTACAAAAACATTATGCATACCATTAAAATTATGAAAAGTACAAAAGTACAACTACACAATAATAACTATAGTCATTTAACTTTCGCTGTAGGTACTGAAAACTTGGGCACAATATGCACTTGCAATAGAAAAAATTATATTTTATAAATGCTCACAAATATGTTATTAAAATATTTCCTTTCATATTTAGTAATTACATATTATTAAAATTATTATTTCTTCTCTTAAAACTACTATCACAAATATTACTGAAAAAGAGAATGCGGTATCCTTCAGTTTTCAAAAATAAGAAAAGAACAAAATTAGCTAATAAAACGTTCCCCTTAATTTCAAAAAAAGTTTATTGGCAACCCGACCAAACACTCACAAAATAAATTTGTAATACCAGTTTTATTTATTTTAAATTATCCCGTGTTTATTTAAAAAGAGCATTAAAACTCGCTGAATTTTTTTGCTTAATTAAAAATTTCTACCAAATAAAGAAGTTATACATGCAAATTAAAATAAATATTTAAATTGTACTGAAATTCCAAATATTTTTCCTGGCGAAAGAATCCATGAACATATTTTTCTCCATATTTTTTGGTCAACCCCTTCGGAATTACGTACGGTATTCTCTCCCTTTTCTCGTGTGTTTCCACTTTCTCTAGACCTTTGCAATCCGATTAAAAAAAATTAGCGACTGTCTGACGCACGCCGTGGAAAATTAAAAAATCTGCAGACTTGTGTACGGATTTGGTCGATTCATTTCCGAAAACAAATTACTTTCCGCCGAAAGAAAAACGCAACCAGAGAAAACAGCCTGCGTCAAATCCAATGCATACGATGCACAGCACAGGAGAATGCTTGATGTGAAATTAATCTTTAGTTAAGTGGATATTTTTCCTCACTCTGATAGACTTTCCTAAATCTCTGCGCCAATTTTTCCTATAATCCATGAAAAATTGCATTTTGCATAAAAATCTCAATTTTAAGCACTATACCGCTTTGTGAGAAATGAATTAAATAAAATATTAAATAGAAATAATAAATAATTCATGCATTTTGTAACAGTTTACTCTTTATTTCCAGTATATTTATTTTATTTTGTATTATACAAAACTGTAAAAGCATCTATTCTCCCATCACAAAAGTGCTTCCTATCGAAATATCCGTATGTCGGTCTTTAATATTTTATTGTTTTACATTTATTTTTTATAAATTAAATCTGGAATACTTTTTTGAAATAAGTGATATTCATAAATTACGAACAGCGAAACCTATCGTGGCATATTTACATCAAATCATGCGTTAGGTACTTGTCCTTATTACTATAGAGTACGAACCGCGCTATTACAACGTATTTTGAAACATTTAAATATAATCAGAATATTTTTTTTAGAATTGCATGGATTATAAATCGTTGGAAATGCGTACTCCGTTGGCTGAAACGAGAGAATGTGGAACTAATTCTTGAACAGAAATAAGTCATTCTATTGGTCAAAAGAGGATAATTTTGGAGCCGAACCAATAGAATGACTTGTTTCTGTTCAAAAATTTTTTCCATTTTCTTTCGTTTCAGCGAACAGAGTATAATAACTAGTAGTTTTATATGTATTCTAGGGACTTCTGTTAATCTGTTAAAATTTCACAATTATTGTTTTATTGAATGACAATGTCTTCTATACTTATCTTGTAGAGGATAAAAGAACAAATATATGATTAAATCCTTCATTAATGAAAAAAATCAGATGTAAGTATACATATTTTTTTACATATACATATGTTAATTGAAGTTGACAATAATTGCTTGTAATGACTTCCCTTTCTAAGCTTAGTAATGAGTAAAAAATAAACCATTGTTAAGCATTTCAATGTTGTAATTTGTGTCACCGAAGTAAAAGATTTAACACTAGTTTAGTAAACAAAATAGGTATATTATGACATCTTAGTACTTACCTAGCAATTGCGCTAATTAGTACTAGGTAATTTATATTTCTCTAAAATAGGTTATATAGCATTTGTATTTTTGAATATAGAAAAACAATGGGGTATTCTATCGATTTTATAATATTTTTTTCTGATTGTATATAAATGTCTAGATGTATTGGTGAAAATTCGATATTAAAATTCGAATTATAGAAAACGAGATAAGAATACAGTAGACTCCCGATTATCCGAAATGCTCGGGACCGAACCCGTTTCGGATAATCGAAATTTCGGTTAAAGGGGAGTTTGTAAGAACTGGACAAGTCAGTGTATTTGATGAACAAAACTTTATTTTACAACATGCATGCATACACATACATATATTAGTTCGTATGTACTTACATATGTGCATATTTAGTTAATATATAAACGAATCCAATGTCAATTGTTTTGACCTAAGTTGGTATAGTTTTTTAGCTGCAATATCCTTCCATCTTTTAATAAGAAGTAATTCTGGCGCACTAGCTTCCGGTTGTTGTTCAACATATAATAGTGCCTTACTCAAGCATTCCACTCCTACTCTATGCGATATTTTTCCTATCTGATTTCACAACTCAATGTGTTCGCTTCGGATAATGGGGAGATTTTTTAAACCGCGTTTCGGATAAAACGGAGAATTGAAATTTCGCATTTATTTCGGATAAAACGGAGTTTGGATAATCCGGTTTCGGATAATCGGGAGTCTACTGTATTTGAACGTCTAAAATTATTTGTGACATCATAGTCACGAGTTGGTTATATTTCTCAAACAGTTGAATATAGGGGTATCTACATTGTCTACTTTAGGCTCTAACACCTTCGTCTGAGTAATTAAGATCTTACAAATATGTATTTACATCTTAAGTAGGTACTATAGGTGCACAAAATACATTCGTTCTTTTACCGTCAGTTTTACAACGGCATAATACATACAGAAACATATACACGTCAGTTGCTCTCATATTCGAAAAACAGATTTTGTTTTTACTTACCCAAATGAAGGGGCAAGAGTAAGAGTGCACCGAAACTTCGGTGTTGTAAGAGAATAAAATCTATGTGATTGAGACTTCGAGTAATTGTTAACACTTAATCTATACCACAGTCGAGAAATTTCCGAGATTAATTTTTTATATTAAATAATAATGATGATAATAAGATTGTATGAAATGTAGAAACTATACAGAGTGTAACAGAAATAAGTACATTAAATTTAACCAGTGATAAAACTCGGCAAGAGCAACAATATTTTTTAGTAACATTTTTCGAAATTGCAATTTATTTTTTGGAAAAAAATATTTGCAATTTCGAGATATATACTGGTGAAACAGAACTGAACTCGTCGAGAGCATCAATAATTCTTAGTAATATTTTTTTTTTGAATTATCATTTTTTTAGTTTCTTTAGGCAGGTAATGATTTTTTTACAAAACTTCGAATCTTTTTAACACAATATCTAGAAGGATATAAAAAAAAGTTACTAGAAATATTATTGCTCTCGAGTTCTATTTACTGGTTAAATTTAATGTACTAATTTCTATTACACCTGTGTAGTTTTGAAAACCGTCAACGATTCGATGATTAAATATCGGGATTTTTTGAGAATAATTTATGCATTTTTCACAAAAAAAAAAACATTATTCTTTACAATACAACAATTTACATTTGAATTTCCTATTTAAGTCTGATATGAACCATTTGCCAGAAAGTATAATATTGTTAGAAATTTTAAATGAAATGGAATAGGTCTTGAACTGCCTGCAGTAATCGTATGTTGTTCTAATAATTTCATTAAATCATAAATCAGTATTTTATTAAGTCTACAATATTCTACAAAAAGACTTTTATAATAAAGGCGCTTCTATGGAACGTTCTTTTAGCTTTTACATTATATTCTTATGAGGAGAATGCTTCATAAAAGTAATTGTTACACCCTGTATAATAAATATAATAAAAAGGACTTCAGTCTTGATTAAGCTTTTACATTTTCGTGTTCACGTTTCGGAATATTATATTCCTTCTTCAAGACAACTATAATAAATATATAAAAATACAATAATGAAATAAAATAATAAAACTTAAACTACTTACACAAATTAATATAGGAAACGGAAATATATATTTATGGTCAAAAATCGGAAACGGAACTAGAAGTAATTTTGTAACAAATATTTGAAAATGTGATTAAATAATATGTAATGATGGCAACAAAAAATTCTAAAAAATATAGTTAAATAAGTTTACACTTTATTCATGAAATTTGCAAATTCTATTATAAATACTACTAAAATTTGGAATGTCTGTTCTGAAATTGACATTATTTTCTATTATGTTGTAGGTATATGCACCATCTCCAAAAAAGATTTATGAAAAAAAAAATCTTGACCAAAATTTTGATGCCACTTCGACAAGAAAATAAATAAAGCTTGATCAAGGCTAAAGTTCTGTTTATTATATTTATTATACTTATGATAATTTTCATATCTTACCGGAATAATTCTGCCAGAAAGCTGCACCACTGCTCATGAGGTCCAGGCCGGCGTAATTCCACGCCTTGGTGTCAGGTGGCGGGGGCGGTTGGTCGCGGGGTACGTAGGGGGGCGTCTCGGGTCGAGGTTCCACCTGAGGTTCACGGGGCCCTGGGGTGCTGGCTCCACCACCGCCGCTACTGGAACCGGATACTCCCACTCGGTGTTGCTCTGAATTCGACGATTCTATAAACAAATGTAAATTATATGAAATGTGGACATAAACACTTAATTATTCGTCATTTGGTTAAACTACATTACATAAATGTCTCGTCATTACCCAATTAAGGTCCAACGCAAGAAGTAAGACTGTATGGTAATGCAATGCGAGACGTATCATTCAACAAATTACACTCTCGACGCGGTCGATATAATAATAATATGATACTTCTTACTCCAATGTATTTTTTAGACTCATTTATGCCTAGTCTACTCATTCTTGATACATACACGTTACAATGACGATGAATGATAATAAGGCTACGTTTGCTCAAAATTTCAAGTTTCGTTGACCATTTTTACCTCCCGCTACCCTTGGTAAGGGAGGTATAGGGATCGTGCTAAAAATCTCATATCAAGATTTTAGTAAATGACCACGTTTTAAGGTCCTTAGAATCCATTTTTAACATTTTCACAATGATGTGTGTATGTGTGTGTGTGTGTGTGTGTGTGTGTGTGTGTGTGTGTATGTGTGTATGTGTGTATGTGTAGGAATTTTGTTTGCACTCTAACTCAAATACTATCATTCAGAAAACTCTGAAACCTTGTATTTTTACCCTATTCTAATAGGAATAGAAGCCATTAGATTTTGGTGTTAATCGGATAAAGGGAAATGGTTCTTTACTTGAAGCTTATAATGGTTTTTCTTCAAAAAATACCATTAAATGTCTTTTTTTCGAATTTTGTCTTATGAAAATTAAAGATTATTGAATTTTCTACAGGAACACATTAATACTTTTTCTATATATTTTACAGATAAATTTAAAAATAATTTTTTTTATTAGTCGCGAAGCCTAAGATAAAAACTATTTTTTTGTTACACAGTTCATTTTTCAAATGAATGTAACTGACAGTAAATGTCACTGTCAGAAAACTTATCACTTCAAATTAATAATAGTGACATTTTAAAAAGAAAATAGTAAATAAAGCAATAGTTTTCTGTAATGGAACAGTTTGCAGCGTTAGTAAATACGTAGGTAGGTATGTATTTAAATTAATAAAAATTAAATAGCGGGAGGTTTTGTGTTGGCCACATCAGATTTTTTTTTTATCAAGTGACGGGACTGCTATCAAAATGAGCCATGATTGAGAAATATTCGTAGTTATAGGTAATAGAGGACATTTTTTAATTATAGGTAGTTGACTTAATTAAATGGTAACGTATTGTGAACATATCAACGAATCGTCTAGCGAAAATGGTAGGTATCGTTATCGTATCGGTATTGCATCGTGTTCGCGACGTTGTCGTATCGTTATTGCATCGCTAATGTATGTCAAGTTCTATACCGAGTTTTGAGTTAAAAATGTGTAAATAGTTAAAGAAATTTTAACGGAAATTGTATAACAATTAAATAATTATGTGTACAAAGTATTTAAATAAACTCAAAAAAAAATGCAAAATATATTTAAGTATTATGTACAAATATATAAATAAAATTATAAATTTTATGATGCTACCTACATTACATCGATGTATTGCTTGCTGCATGATAATACCGTTAACAACCAAATTATTTACTATTTTCGAAAGTGTGTTACAAATTAAAACTGCAATAAGATGTAATTGATTTTTAATACCATAATAATATTAGTGTCTAACCGACAAATTTTCCTATCGTCAATTTTATAGCGAAGTTCTATAAAAAGTAGCCTTCGAAAAATTTTCAGTAAACCAAAAGAATGTTATATAATACTGAAAATAAGAAAATTCCATAAAATGCACAGCTTTCAGTTACATAAAATATTCCGTTTCCCATAACTACTTTAATTACATGAATTTGCATTTATCCTAGAAAAAGACAAAGTTATAATTTAGCTGATATTGGGGTGTATGCAGCAACTTATTACGTTAATTTTAACATCCTGTTTAAATTTTTCACCAGTAACAATAATAGACACTGATTAAACAATTCAGATGACAGATAATGTTGTTAACAGGCTGTTAAAATTAACATGGTACATACTAGTAGCTGATAGAGAAAATAATTGGCAAATGATTCCTCATGGCAGGTGAAGCGAAAATGAACAATCCGGTTTAGAGTGAAATATTCAAAGTTAATAAGCGGGGGAAATCTTAGCAATCTGTTGGGATCAATCCTAAGTTTGGTGTTCCCCGCGGCGTCGGCTGGGGCTGGGGGTAGCTTGTTCGCGAGGCTGATTGACGGCAACAAGTACAGAAATGACTGGGCCAGACGTCGAAAACAGACTTCATTAATTCACGCCCCTGCTCTGCCGCTGGCGACCTGCGTCGTGACGCCAGCCTTCATCGCCGGGAGTCGAACTCTTAGCGTCTAACATCGAAAATTTACCACCCACTAGCACGAGTCGATTCGATGCTTTTTATTTTTCTACATGTTTATCTTTCTTCATGCGCATCTTATACATACGAGCATGTCACTTGATCTTCAAACATTACAACGACTGAACTCTATATATGTACTGGAATGCGTCCTCATAATGCAGAACAAGAGAGGAAATTGTAGAGGTAAATCTAAATTTGTTTATACAAAAATTTATAGGTCGATAAATTTGTAAAAAAAAGTGACAAAAACGCATATATATTCTTGTTGATTAATATAAAATTATACATAAGAGAGGCAGCTTTCGTTGTGATTTTGTTTACTATTTACTACAGATTTAGATCTATAAGACTTACAGTTACAGATGTGAACAGAATCGACCCATTTATTCTCTCAAATATGTCAAAAAGTGTGTCTGATTAATTGTGCTGATGTGGATCCCGGTCAAATATTACGGACTTACATGTAATTTATGAGATGTGATAATCATATGAATCCAATATATTTTTGGAATTTATTTACTCTAACAACCCCAGGGTGCGAAAATGCAAAATAAATAAAAAACGTGCCAAAACCAGAATTGTTTAAATAAACAAAATGCATTCAACAGAATTAATTTTTGTCCAACATTAAATTGCAGCCCTTCCTTCATCCCAGTTAAAGCAAGGGTTAATGGAGAATTTGGCCCTGAAAAGTTAGGAATTTTATAATAAGTGTCGATGGGAGCCAACAAGGAGTGATTGGTTTCCGGTAGGTCCCTAGCATTTTAGAGGTACCTATATTTAGAAAAAGCACTGTCATTTTTAACTATACATACTTATAAGACGATACACACTTGTATTGACATTTTGAAGATGGTGTAACTGCCGAAATGTACATTAATATATTCGTTAATAAAAATATTTTAAAACATCACCGAGAATGTTAAAATTTATGTAATTATTAAACATGTTTCAACGAGTGCAAACACACGCTTCTATTCAATTTATTTACATTTTTATGTTGCAAAAAAATACTAATTTGTATAACTGTAAAACATAAGTTTCTTTGCTATTTAAAATTCGAAATATTTCTTTTGGTGTCTGTCGGGATTAAACCTGGGTCATCATCATTACCGAAATCTGTGTACAAGGCAGATTGGAACACCCAGGAGTGGGTAATATGCCATGATGACAAATATTTTTATAAATTATGTTTATAAGCCAATGTGACATCAAATGCATTTAAAATTTATGAAGAAACAAACTTTCAGCAGCTCCCCTCCGTTAAGCTCACTCTCACAATCGAAAAAGTATAGTTTCTGGATTAGTAATACAAATAACTATTGTTACTGTTAATACGATAAAGTATTTGTTTTTAAAGATATAAAAGTTTCCCATATCCTCTTATTATTTTGTCCATTTTGTACATACTAATAAATCTTTAATCTGTCCCTGCTATCACTACGAAGGCGGACAATATAGAAGCGAGTACGCAATGCCAGTGACAGTGCTTTGCGCATTGTTGTAAAATAGACCGGTGCTCCAAGTTATTACTATTATTTGCCGTACTGTTGCTTTTTGTGCGTAAGCGTATTATGAGAAATAGGTAAATTGCATTACTCTCATATATTTTTAATATGCGAAAAGAGATATTTCGACAACTGTGAGAAGTACCTAGTTAACATTCTGGGTTACACTAGTTATATGTACATATGTCTAGATACAAATTTTCTACAGAAAAGTACTTTGTACAAAAGTGCCTATTCTTCATAAACAGCAAGAAGTAAAAATCGAAGGTTGTGAGATAAATAAATAAATACCGTAGGTGGTCCTGATTCTATTTATAGGATAATCATGTTGTGTACTAATCTGTTTTTTCATTCGCAGATTTTGATCTGTATACACGGACTCTGAAAGGTATCGTAGAAAGAGTAGGTACCACGAGATCACTTTTGCGCCATTTGAAAATTAGAATTTTTGGTTTAAAGTCAGTTGAATTCAAACTCGGGCCGATAACATGACGCACTCATCCACGCGATTCCTTATGAGTAATTTTAATGGTATTTTTAATATGGTCACTTGGTCATGGACGTAGTCAGGAGTTTTTTCCAGGAGGATGTAAAAAATAATTACAATTTTCTCATGAACTTCAAAAAAAATTAATATACATTAATAGGTATAATTGCAAGAAAAGTTACTAAAGTATATTTTTTTAAAATAAACTAAGAATAACTTCTATATAATGTAAGGTAATATAATCTAATGAACAATAAAAAAAAATTAATTATAATTTAATTTTAATCTGCGATCGAGTAGAGCAATGGCACGGAGTAAGAGTAACATTGTACTATTTAGGAAATAATCTTACAAATAAATAAATTTTAACATATTAATTTTGACACATTTTGTATTATGCAAGCGCGTATACCCTTTAATGGGCCCATAAACCAATTTTTAAAAATATTTTTAAATGAAAGTTCGTTTAATTTTGAAGCAATTCGTGGTATCAAAAAGTCATAATTGTTTTTTGTATAGCTGCATTTGATTTTTAACGAAACCTATAGCTATCTCTCTCACACCAGTTTCTGTAGTAGGCTGCGCGAGAAACATACCAATAGTGTGACGTCATCTGTATCCTGGAAATAAATTCAAATATCTCGAAAAGTATTAAAAAAATGTTCTTTTTATCTTAATCGTTATTTATTGAGTAGTACTTTAAGGATAAAGTGTACATTTTATTATTTTTTGTTATGGTTTATGGGCCTATTCCTAGTGCGCAAGCATACTACTCGTATAAAGAATGAAACATTTATCATAACAGTGTCTACACTGTTAACTTCTAAAAATGAGTAGCAGAAATAATGCTGCCACCTGGAAAAAAATGCGTTTATGCCCTCATTAAAGAATATCAAAACCACAGTTCTATTCTACATTTTGTTAAACATAAATCAATTTCAATAGTGTAGAAAAACATATTCTTTATTAATATAATAATTAGATAAAATAATAGTAACATATAATATCCTTCCCTCGCTACGCCCATGTACATGGGTTTTTATTGAAACAACGATTTAATAGAAGGATGATCATTGAGTGTAAAAAATATGAAATACTGACCGTTAAGAATACGTAGTGCTTCAACGGAAGCTCCTGAAGCCTTCAAGGCTTCTTCAAGCTGCACTCTCCTCTTTACTTCCATCTCCAGTTGCTCTTGTAGCCTTCGCCTGGCTCTTCGTTCCTTCCGAAGTCTCTTCTGCATCATCACTGCAACAAAACAACCTATTAGACATCTGAATTCCTAATCACGTTATTCTCTTTTCATTCATCTCATATTCACGGGAAATTACAGCCAATCACAGCTGTCTGAGTCCTTCTGTCTGAGTTCAATGTAACCCGGGGCTATCGTGATCGAAGAGGCTGTGCTCCGGTAACGCACGCTTCATTTGTTGCGGGAAAACAATGGAACCTATTCTCGTTCGCGGTTCTAGGGATCATCTAATTTCAGACAAACGTCTGCTATTTCAAACACCTTTTTGAAATTTAATACTACTCGTTTTTCTTCGTTTTTCAGTGGATGGGTCACTATTAAAAAGATTAAAACATTTAAAACTAATAAGTTTTAAAATACTTGATTATACAGGTGTCCGACAAAAGAATGTCATAATTCCTTTGAATAATTTTTTTTTTTTTCAATATCTATTAATATTAACAATAACGTAATCCTTCTAAAAATAAATTTTATTAAAATGTAATCCTTTGAATAAAATTCGAAATCATGGCACCAAATGACGATTATTTATAAATCATCTATTTTTTCAGAAAATTACATATCTCTAGTTTTCTTATATTATTTTTGTTTAGTTTATATTATTAGTGATCAAATAATTAGTTTCAAAAAAATCGTATTAAAAAATCGGTAATAAAACAAAAAAAAAATGTTTAAAATGAATTATTTCGGAACAGGTGTAATTTATTGAATGTCAATAAGATATCTACTTATTTTCATTAAAATTGAAGAGTATTAAATGAAATAAAAAACAGTTATTTACGATACAACTCAATAAATATAAGTATACTTTTACTGAATTAGAATCACAATATTAAAGGAGAAGTTGGCCATCATAACAAATTATTTACCCTGATTTCCGGTTGTGCTTTCATACTTTTTTGCAAATTTAGCGTGGTTAAAAATTTTAGTCACTCATGTTGCTCAGTAACGCGTGACTAATTAAACAACCGTTTTACAAACTTCAAAATGGGATACGTCAATTTTACGTACTATCGTACAAATTAATTAAACTCTAATAATAAAAGTTTCCTTTTAATAGCAAATTATTGTTGCCGAAATTCTGCGAAACTTACAAAATAGTGTTCGTATATACATCATTTTATTTAGAACCGTTTACAAATTAGAGATCAAAGGATACACATCTTCTCTTAGGTTATCTTCAAGAAGTTGGTATTACAGAAGAGGAGATCGGGTATTGTTTATTAGAACTTATTTGCTTAAAATTGTATTGTCGTTCTTTTCTGATACATGAAGTTGGTATTGCAGAAGAGGAGATCGGGTATTGTTTATTATAACTTATTTGCTTAAAATTGTATTGTCGTTCTTTTCTGATACATGCTATTTAATATAAATATTCTTGTATACTTCATACAATTATAACATCTCTTTACAAAACTATTTTTATATCTTCGGTATGTAGGTATTGCAAATATGCCTCATATTTTATTTAAAATATGTATGTTAATACCTCTATAATACCAGTAGTTATATCTTTTATGTGTAATTTATGCAAATTATAACGTATTCCATGAGCAATTTTTCTTATTAATTAGAAAATCTAAAATATATTTATATTCCCGTATAAATCTTGCAGTCAACATAAAAATATAACATGAAATTAATTCAGATTAACCACGATTTTCATCAAAATGCTTATAGCACTTGATAAGCAAAATGTATTCAGTATTCGGAGTAAAAGTAGAATAATTAATTATTTACCATAACAATACTTTCTCAACACATTATAAATTATTTTCAAAAATTTGTAATACAATTGAGAACAGATTGCGATAGAGTAAGAAAAACTGCTGGTATTAATAACATAGCACATTGTGACGGTACCACAGGTAGAGCCGCCATAGGGCTGTGCCCCATGGGGTCGCACGCGAAGTCGCCCCGGACCAAGGTAACTAATTATAGCTCTCATTACGGAACTTTATTAATCAACGTTCGGCAATCGACACGTATTGTTTGATGCAGCGCTATCTATGACGAAGAGCAAACTGTGGTTTCTTGGGAACAAGAACGAGCGATAGAATGGTTAATGGTTTAGTTTTTGTGTGGTTAGAAGGTGTTTGTGATTGGTTATAGCTACGAATCACGGAAATGTAACTGTTACGATGTATTTATGGCAATACTAAATTCTTATAACAATACAACTGCTTCGTGATTTATCTCGTATTGTTAATTATTTTTTGATAGATGAAATTTATTACCTACATTCTATTTAATCAGAAATTCCAGAAGAATAAGAAATTCTTCAGTTTATGTTATAAATACATCCACCGAATTAATCTAAAATATAAGCAAAAGAATGCTTTCAACTAGACAGTTTTCCCAGTATACTGATCCTGATAATACATGTCTTTATTTATTTTTGTAATTGTTATACATAATTTATAAGATTTTGGTAATTATCATGACATACATACATATTTGTACCGTACAGGCGTTTTCCAGGTGTCACCTCAAGGACACTCATAGCTTGCGTGGAGAGCACACCACAGGGGTCACTACCGAAATCTGTATACAAAGCACACCCAGCAATGGGTAATATGCCGTGATGATATATTTATTTATTTATAAATTTAATAAATAACTTCGACTACGGTGAAGTGCGATTAAACTCGATGTTGATGTTACGGGCGTGAGTTTGAGTTACATCACGATATAAAATATACTGGTTATGCCACTCTCCGCGAAACGCGTGTCCAAAGTGATAGATGTTTCCTTGCCTTTTCCGCTAGACGCACAACGTGGGTACGACCCATCCGTCACGTCATTTAAAAAAAAAAAAATTATAAAATCTCACCTTAAATTGTTTATAACTTATATTATCAGGAATTTATTTTCATTTTATAACATCTAGCACATTTTCAAAGAAACACGCATCACTTGGAACCTAAAAAGCAATGAAATCAAAGGCAAGTGGTACAACCAGCATATTTTAAATCGTGAGTTACATTAAGATATGTTTAAAAAAATTGAAAGAGAAAATGTTCAAATATTCATTAAGAAATTCATAAAAAAAAATAATTTTAAAGTCTGGATACGGCATGAAAAAGAGCGCAAATAAAAATAACTATGGCGGATATAAGCGCATAGAGCGCAATTATTGCCAGAATTATTTTAGTATAATCTTCAAAGTTGGACCAACTTGATTTACCTAATATAAATAGTTGTTTATTGTAATAAAAACGCGTAAATATTTAACAAAATTTATTTTAATTTATTGTGCATTAGGTTAGGTTATGTTAAGGTTTAAGGAACCTATGTTTAGAGAAGTTGCATTCTAGAAATGTCCAAGTATTGTAAAAACAGTCAAAAAAACTAATAATAATAATGCTTTTAATTACTTTAATGTAAATAATATATTAACTTACATTTTTTGACATAACCATAATTATAATTCTAAACGAAGAGGTTTTTGGATGAATGCTTCATTTATTTCAACATAGTCAAAATTTACAAATTTCACAACTTTTAAGCATGTAGTCTTTAAACTCATTGGTTTTTTTTTACAAAATCGTTCATAATTATAATTATTTATCTCATATATCTTGTCTCCTAAAATTGCTGAACATTCTGGTTGACGTACATGAGATGACACTAAAATCGGTTGGGATTGTTGGGCTATCAATTAGGACTGCACCACCGGTTCTTCTAGATATTAGTTTTTAGTAATACTTAAGAAGTACAAACTATTTCAATACAACAAATAAAAACAATTTTTACCAGTCAAAGTGATGCAAATGATGGAACTTAACTTCAGTACAATTTCCAATTTTAGTTAAAATTAAACATGCTCCAAATTGGCAGTAAATATACTTTAATTGTGCATGATTAAAGTTTACTATGTATACATATATGACCCTAAATTATAACAAAAATGTGGGTAATTAAAATTAAATTAGTTTGCTAAATTCGGCGGTAAAATAAAAATACATTAAAATGAAAAATTGCCTGAATTTATAACTGATTTGAACGATAATTATATCCCCTGCTATATGAATCGAAAACATGAACTTAGAGATAAGAAATCAGCTGTAAAACAGAAATCACTCGATCAAAAAACAAAATATTGGACAGTCCTTCGTCTGAAACATAATTGGCGCAGTTAGTAGGCACGCATTTACATATGTACATTAGCTGGCGAGTCAAGTGTGTGGTGACCACGTCACCGTCGCAGCTGTTTCCACGTGGTCGCGGTAAAAATGCCCAGGGGAGTGGCCACGATCATTGTCGTATCAGCCAATCACGTTTGAAAGGTAATGCCAGGTTGCGATGCATAATGTGCAGTGAGTAGTACTATCCTTCTTGCACTCACATCAATCTACATCTGGCGTCTTTGTCGCACGCGTTATTATTCTCAAGATGGAAGTCGATTTATGATCGATACGTCCAAGACGGCCTGTGATGTGCCGACGATGATTCCACAAGATTATTTTGTTGCATGGAAAAGTGTAGGTGTGTGTTTTAAACTAGAGTATATGTCTCCCTACTATTTCTTCTATAATAACACTGCATTGTTTATGTAATCTTACTAATTTTATAGAATAATGTTTTTGTCATTAATTGTTTGAAAGTTCAAATGAAAATATATTAGCAAAGAATTACATACATGCAAGTACAAATAGTTAGCATAAGCATTTTTCAATTCTTACTGGAACATTAAGCCAAGTTTCAATTTTATGAATTACACTAGGTCTGGTTCAAAAATGAGATTGGGGGGTTGGAAACAATAAGTAACAAGCAAATACTCTTTAATTCTGAGTTAAATGAAATAGAAGATCATATAATGATTTAATCAAATGATTCTTTTCAAAAATATTCTGTATTTCTGCTACATTGATGAAATACAATATTTATTTATATTACAAATGAAATAAAAGCATTATCATAGCAACACGGGTGCGAAAAATTGAACACGACGAGCTTGTGGACTTGATGAGTAGGGTGCTTTAATTTACTCTAGGTCATCAAATTTTGTAACTAATAGCTTAAAATCAATAATATTGTTTCATGTCTCAATAAATTTTGACTAGATTTTTAGCCATAAGTTTGTAAATAAAAATACGTTACGTATGAATTCATCACATAACGAATTTTTTCATTAAATAATCAGTAGGTATGGTAATTGTAAAATATAACTACTGAAAGAAAATTGCGCCATGGCTCTTGCCCAATTCCTTTGTTAACATTGATTGGTTGTGCATATACTCATATTTACTGACTTCACTAATTGTACGTTATATTCAATGAAATGAAATCATTTATAAGTTAACAGTAATTTTCTTGGTTTATTGAATACGAGGTGTACCACAATTCATGTTATATTTTGGTCCTTCCCCTAATGTAACTCTAATGCCCAGTTTCATATCCGCTTGTTAAATCTTAACAATTTGTTAAATAATTTAGCAACTGATTAAGTAGAAACTCTTGTTTCATCAACAAATGCTAGATTTAAACTATGGTTAAATGGTTTGCTATTTTAACAACAGTCTCGGGTCTTGTTAAATTTCTAACTAGTTGCTATTTATGACATCTGTCACATATGTGTAATCAGAACAAAATATTTATTTTGTCCTTTCCGTCATAAATTAATTAGCAACAAGAAAATTAGTAAGTACAAGTTGCATTAGCTGTGTAATTTAAAATAAAAATATATTCACTACATTAATGTCATAGGCAATATTATTCACCTATGTTTTCGGAATCTGATGAGTCTGAAGAAGAATTTTTTGAAAATGATATTTGATTTCTGAAAAGAGAAAGAGTATTCAGAGATCGAGGAAATCCTTTTGAATTTTTTTATGATGTACAATTTACAATGAGATATCGGCTATCTAAGGACATCGTTCTGTTAATTTTGGAACATATATATGAAAATTTGACATCATGAAATCATCCAATTGATCCAATCAATCAGTTATTATTAACATTAAGGTTCTATGCAACTACTTTCCGGTCTATCAATAATGACATTTATTATTAATAACTATGAAATTGGTTTTTATATTACTAAAAAAATACAATACATTCCTAAACAAATTTTAACATGCATGTTGACTAACAACAGTTTAAAATTGATTTGCTAATTTCATGAAACACCATAAAATTGAACAAGTTGTTAATTTTGAAAAGTTGTTAACTAACACAAGATTTAACAATCGTATATGAAACCGGGCATAAATGGCATATAATCTCCAATACCTCAATCCGGAGTATTTGCTGAACAAATGAAAACGTGTGTATATGCAGGTCGTCACGAAGAAGGAATATTGGACAGAGACATACCAACGCAACGTAAGGTAAACATTAGTAGGATTTTGAAAATGAGTTATTCAGATAGTGCAGTATAACTTATAATACTGCGCTATCTGTAGGGTTGGTTTTAATGCGCAAAGGCAGCCGCAGCCTTCTTATTCAACCGATATATCCCCGTGGGAATTTTCTTTATTCACAAAACTCATATCAGTAATAAAAAGACACCGCTGTGCAATATTCTATTCGCGTATCGAGGATCATACACACGTCTTTGTTTGTCAAGCACTAATTACACTAGACAAAGAGACTGCAGGACTGTTTCATTAGAAATTATGGTATAGGAAAGGCCAAGGTATAAACATACTCGTAGTAATCACGATTATAGAATACAATTCATTCACAATCAATTCATTGTTTAAGCAAAAATATAAGAAAATAAATAATGTATCAAGTTCTGAGTAGGCCAAGATACTATTTTAAGATTTAAGCATTAGGGATATACTGGTCTTGTAACGAGTTTTAATTATTAGTGATGATATGTATGTATGTTTAATTTCTCGATAATAGCGTATTTAAATAATCAGTCATTATATGTCGCGAGGAACAAGATAGGTTTGCACCGAGTGAACTATTGTGTATTTGATAACCAAAAATCAAACCCATCAAAGTCATTAAATACAAAAATAAGCTCCTTCAGCCCAGGCACTAACTACAATTAAAAACTTATATAAATTAAATATAAATTTATAATTACTGAATTAATAATATTATACATAGTTCATCATTTCAATACGAAGTATACAGTTTTTCAGTTTTTTATGGGTGGTACATAAAAGAACATAATAAAGAACAAAATATAGTGTAGTTCTATCTCTCTCTATTTATCTTCTTCACAATGTGTAGGTACCTGTGTGCGTCGCGAAAGAAACAGAACAAGTCTTTATCTACTCCAGGCGTACGAAAACTCGTAAATAGCGCGATTTACCAGAGAATCCCCGAATCAAGTTTTATTGGCCGAAAAACCAAAGATATGTGTACACCAGCCGCCTTAGATACTTCCTCGCGCGCGCTCTGTGACTGATAGTTTTTATATTGGTGCCCAGTCTGCCAAGTAAGCTTTCATCTTGAACGCACCTTCCCTTAACGTGACTATTTCGCTTGTCGACTACATCGGGGTAAATAAAATATTTGATGGCACACATCCAATCAGTATTTAGAGACATGAATGACATTTCTTTATGATATTGTTTTTCGAAATGGATGACATAAATGTTGTTGATACTTGGTGCTGTTCTAAATGATACGGTGTAGCAAATATTGACATATTGTCGGAATGTGTTAGAGTTTATTTCCAACGGTGATATATAAAGGGAACAGAAACGTCAATTTATTTAATATCACTGAACTGTTTTGAGGAATAATCTGAACCGTTAAAATGAGTAATACACACAATACAAAACCAAGTATAGTTGGTAATCATTATTTTGTAAAGACAATATACTTAAAAAAAATATTCTAATCTAATGAGGTCATTAACAGCATTATTTATAATGTTATGAAGAAGGGTTTATTGGAGAAAGTTCCACTATGAAATGATGCCAGAATATGCCCAGGTCCCAGGAAATAAACGAACCCAAAACCGAACGTAAAGGGGCGGAAATTGCCGAGGGAATACAAAAGGAATATTCTGTATAGGCAATTATTTTTGTAAACATTATAACGTAGAACGTTCTGGAATTCAACTGGAAAACAATATAAGTTGTAAAACATGCGCAGAATATTAAAAAACGGTAATAATCATATGGTGCGAATATACTCGTATTTGTTTTTATTGTTATAAATTCGTTAAGTGATTTAATGTTATAGTAGTGTGTTAGAACAAATTTAGTAAATAACACATAGTTTAAACCCATGTTATATAATTAAAAATGTTACAATACCGCTTTAAGAATTTATCGACATTTAAAAATTCAAAATATTGCTAAATACAATATAACGTACTAAGCTAAGAGAAGTAAATTTAAAACTACCCTAGTAATATGATCAAAAATAAACATTTTTTGCAAAAACTAATTGTACGATACTATATTGTTGAGATAAAAAGTTCCATCATCTCAATATTTTGTAAATATTTTATTTGCGGATTTGATGGGTGTAAAAATGTATTTTGAAATTACTTCTTCGGTCATCCTAGTTTAAAAACGGAGTGTTCAATATTACAACCGAAACAAAATAATCTTTGTTTAAAGTGAAATAAAACTAGAATTATTATTGAAATGGTTTCAATGTGGAATGTTTGTAATGATATAAAAGTTGCGAGAATGGGGTCCTCGACCTCGACTTTTATTTTGTTATTATTTTAAATGGAAGTTCGTTTAATATTGAAGAAATCCGTAGTATTATAAAGTCTTAATTGTTTTTAGTTTAACTGCATTTGATTTTTAAACTCACGGCGACATCACTGCAATCTTTTCTCGCAGCAGTACTCTATCTCTAGTACGCTACGAGAGAAAGATAGCAATAGTGTGACGTCACAGTGACACTAACAACAAATCTCAAATATCTTGCAGAATGATTATTAAAAATCTGTTGTGGTCAGCACAATACCTCTCGCCATTTTAATATTAAGCTATATACGTATTGCATTTAACATTTCATTTATACACAAAAAATTCTAATTATATCTATTCTTTATTTTTCAATTAATCCTACGAACAAGTCTCCTTCTACTCTTCTAAATATTCGGGATTCTTCCAAGGGTATATGATGAATTATATGTATAGCAAGCGCGTGTTTAGTTGACACTGATACTGTACATACGTTGGCTTATAAATGAACTTCGCTTTCTTTTTATACCAATTTTAGATGTTGACTATTACATTTCGATTTGTCCATGAAAGAATTTTAGGTTTTCCGCATTCAAGGACAGAGTCAATTTAACGTGCGGCAGCTATATCTATAATTTTAAATATTTAATTAATGATAAAATAAGAAATATTAAATGTACTTCCCAGAAAAAGTCTTCAGTAATGTCTGGATTTTTGACACTGACATTTATGTCAATTACAAATTAGAAACAGTAAAAAGGGAAAAACAGTGTTGTATGAAACTTTTAATTCTGAAGAACTTTGCATTTTACAGGTTTTGCAGTATAATGAACAGAAGAGCAGGATATTGCATAAAACTCAATTACCATATTAAATCCCTATAGTCACCCCTGACCGCAAACACCCAGTACTTATATGGATAAGTACTACAATACTAAAGCAAAACAAGAATATTTTTAAAAGTAAATCGAACAGAGAATTATTGTTCACATAGTTAAGATATGGGAATATACATAAATATAGTAAATATATATCGCATGGATAAGGTATATTATTACAATTAACAAATATTCAACTGCTCCATATGCAGGAACTTATAGTAAATTATAATAACCCGTATTATTAAATTGCATACACAGAAGTAAAAGTATAAATTTTGTATGAAACAAAAATAGGACTAGTCTTTTTGCATTTTTATTGTTAGGTAAAAAGCTTCGAAAACGACCAGCTCTTGAACGCACGATCTTATTATATTTGGCAGAATTTAAACAGTTGATCCTTGGGGAAACGATACAATGTCTACCAGCAACGTAAAAAAAAAACTCTGCATTCGAAATGAATAGCTCTTTCTTTTCTTAAAGAAATTTAGCTGGAAATTTGATTTACATATCGTATACATAGTCGCAGAATGGCTTGCATTATATGCCTCAGCATTCATCATTCTTTCCCAGTACAAAGGCAACAATCGCTCAAATCAAACCGCCAGGAAAAGTAATGCCTGGAGCCTATGCTCTGCTTCTTTGGATAACTGGACCTAATCTTGACTCAATTTTTCTCATAGTTGTCAATTTTTAATGCACGTAGCTATAGGATACAAATGATTATTTTTTTAATCCGTTGAACATTTTTAATGTACTATAAATGTCTTTAGAACCTAATATATTTTCAAATTGTAATTTATCAATTATTGTAATTTAGTTTTATTAAGTCTCAAATAACGTATAGGAAATGAAGGTAATGTATATATCTAAAAAATCGGTATATGTAGTGAGATTTTTTAAAATTTGCGCATTCTAATGTAATTATCCAGTCCAATTTTTCATTTTTATTAAAGTTCTATGAGTGTTTTTGTATAAATCGTGAGTATTTTTTAACGTGAAACATAGGATTTGTTATATCCATGGTTACGACATGTCATTTGATTGACAGCAATGCATTTGTGTGTCCCATTTAAAATGAAACATAGGGAATGAATTTGACTTTGACAAAAGGTCAATAGAGGTTAATTTTGTTTAAAATAATTATACCTGCTTTCTAAATTAAATTTAGTTGTTCTGACGGTCAAATATCTTACAATATTTAAATATAATACTTCTATCAAATTCATTCCCCATGTGTTATTTTAAATGAGACAAATACATTGGAAACTTATAGGAAAATTCAACGGTTATCTGTCATATTGATAAGATGTCATGAGAGGTTAATTTTGTTTAAATAATTATACATTTCCTAAAAATTAAATTTAGATGTAAAAAAATATTGTGTGCACCTTGTGCCCGAAGTATGTTTAGTGCTTTCGAGTGGTTTTCTGACTTGGCTAAATTTCTTGCAATATTTAAATATATAATACTTCTCTCAAATTCGTTTCCTATGTTTCATTTTAAATGGGACACGCAAATACATTGCTGTCAATCAAATATCGAGTCGTAACCATGGAAATGACAAACCCAATGTTTCACGTTAAAAAATACTCACGGTATTTGATATGTGAGAATCGTCCATATGTGAAGGGAAAAGTATGCAAGATTCTTTTAGATTTTCTCAATACTTCGACATTTTTAGTACCCAATTTTTTTTTTTAATCTAATAGAACTGTAACATTACCTCAGTGGGAAAAATGGTATAAAAAATCTGATGTAGCTGGCACATGACTTCCCGCCAATTCCATGTTTAAAATAGCAATAAGCTTTAAGTAAAGTATCGCTTCCGGTTGATTGATTGTAAGCAAAATTTAATTTGTTGTTCCAATAAATAGAAAAGTCTGTAATACGAAATTTTGCATTGTATTTTATTGCTTTTCCTCGAAAATTTGTTGAGCTCCAAATTATGTACCACTTAAAAATCTAAAATATTTTTTTCAAGAAAATCTATTTAGAGCTTCCAGTAAAGTAACACTTCCGGTTTAACAAATTTAGAAAAAATCTATATGTCGTTCTTATTAGTATAAAAGTCTTAAATACCAAAATTTGAAATGTTTTGGATTGTACAATAATATATTTTTTACGAAAATATGTTCAGAGCTTCATGTAAAGTATTCCTAAAGTAAAATCGTGTTGTGGGAACCTAATTTGTGTTTGTTCACTTAAAACTCACTATCGAATTTTTGGACCGAAAACATTACCTCCCTTACCCGCAAAGCGGCTACTTTTCCAAACATGGATTCGTGGGTAGGGTTACTGGAATACCGGACGAAAATTTTACGGTTTTGCCGCTATTTATTAATAACACCGTTATTTTCGGTAATTTAAAACAAACGAGGACATGTTTTTATATTCACTATTTCTAACTTTTCTCTGTTTGCCTTACTACCGCGCGACACTTTCTTCATCAACAGGACTCGTGAAATCTCTTTAGCATATGTTTTTCTTGTGTTTCAGATTTCACAACATTTTTTTGAGGATATACGAGTAGAATGTGGCATTAGTTCAGTATGGTATTATTTTTTTCGTGAAAAGAAACAAGTTGCGAAATACAAAAAGTGTAAATACAAAAAAGTAATATACATTGTAATATTCGTTCGCTAGAGCGCAGCACTTCACGAGGTAGGCAACAGCGAAGCCATTGTACATTTGCACATGTTGTGTGTAATGTTATTTGGTTTAATACAAACTGTTCAAAAGTAAAGCAAATCAGTTTTTTCTCTACAACAAACGTAAGACCTCCTAAGCATAACATTATTTATTGACTCAAATATTCATATATACATTATCACCGTCTCGCTCACAGTCGTCACTGCATTTTCAATTTCTATTCAACAAATATTTTAAACTTTTTTCGTAAGTTGCCCTTGATTTTGTAGGTAAACAATCTTCACTGGCTCTCTTCGGTCTCATTAAAATATTTTTCGAAACATTAAATTCATCTCCCATCATCGCCAACGATAAAGAACGTCGACGTTTTAAAATACAAATAAACGTTGATAATAAACAAAACAATTAGCAACAACCTTAGCAACTCCAAAAATTAAGTATTATTGTAATCAAAATTATTATAAATGAAAACTTGTTCACATATTCCAGTGAAACATAAAATCTTGTATGCTCCACGGGAGTTACAAGGTAATAATGCCCATCGGACGACATCTATCCCTCGAGCCAACGGTCCTCGGGCTGGATCCTAGTCGCTCTCTTGCCGTTATTATCTTTGTAACGTCCTTGGTGTACAAAATACTATAGGGCCCCATACCATTTTTTTTATTATTTAATTTTTTTTTTCTGTAAGAACAGAATGAAATAAAAAATTTCGTGCAAACGCGAAAAATTTTACGTAATAAGCGAGATATGAATTTTTAAAGTTAAGAATTTGGTGGTTATACATGCATCAGCGTGACATTTCATAATCTTTTAAAGGTGAAAGCAGCAGACGCGCGAATCTCCTTTTTAAAATCAGGCGACCAATCAAATTCTTCAATGGCTTGTAGTTTACGACCTAATCAATATTTAAAAAAAAAATTTTTACTAATACTCATTAATTTATGTATATTTTCGTTTTTTTATTTAAGATGGTTAAAATTTGACTATGGTATAGTACCCTATTATACATATAATTATTTTATTCTGTTTTTTTTTTTTGTATTATTCTATTGAAATATATAGGTAATGGATTGCATTTTATATATTTTTTGCATACCTGAATAAAAAAATTAAATACCGGCATTAATACCGGTATCCCGGTATCCTTAAAATTAAATATCAAAATACCGGTTTTAAAATTTGTCCTGGTATTGCAAACCCTACTCGTGCGTTAACAGATTGCCTTATGAAACTTGTTTTTAATATACTATTATTTAACGTTACAAATGACAACCTGGGCTAAAATTACAATGTTAATAATATGGTTACGAAGTAAACCATCTATAACAGACTTAGATAATTATGTCTGACAGCAGTAGTAAAATATTTTTAAATTTTGCATACTTTTAAAGTTATATTTTAATTTATTATTGTTTTATAAACTAAAATTACATTTTGTCAGTTTCAATAAAAGTTGTAGAAAAAATGTTTATGAAATATTAAAATTCCATTGAGAAGTGTGATAGATACAAAGAGAGAAAGAAAGGCAAAGTAAAGTGCTTTGGTTTCCACCCCAGATATCGTTTATTATTTTCATCCCTTCGTATTACATTCTTTTCCACAGAAATCAGTAAAAATCATCAGACTTCGGCAGTCATACAGGGTGTATCAATGATAACACACTCGCATAAAAATAAATGGCTTTTAGGAGCGAAGGCGGCGCGGCATATTCTTACACGCGCTGTTTCACAATGAAATGTAATCAGTGACTGAACGATACATTCCAACCTCGCCGTAAAACAATATTGCGTTCGGATTGTGCGCTACGGACGCAAGTATAATATGACGTATCATAAAAAACCTACAGACCGAACTATTATCTCGCGCGAATGATAGAGGGATTTTGGCAAAGCCGAGTAAGTACTCAATTGCTTTTGCTCCTTTTCATCATATGTCCGCATTCCACGTGCTTGCAATATTACGAGAAATCAGTTTCTATTGAAACCTCATATTCAAATATTCATCAAATAACATTTTACATAAAATTTATTAAATGCAAAACTGAAATGACAATAATGTCAATATTTTTTAGATGAAATGAATCCTAAGTATGTTAAAAAAAACCTAACTCAGAGTAGGTCATAAACAGAGAAACGATGTCTGGTCATTATTCATTTCAAAAGTCAAGTTGTCAAAATAGATATTGAAATGTAATTTTAAGAAGAAAAGTTAATAAAGAAGGAAACAGTATATTGTCATTCGCCATTTTCTACTTTATTTCCATTTCTAAAATAAAATAAGAAAAACTGATTTATAGGCCAATTCTGAACAAATCTGTAAGTTTTACAGATATGTAAATCTGTAAAAACAGGACAAAAACGCATCTATTTTTGTTTATTAATATAAAGTTATACATTAGAGTGGCAACTTTCGTTACGATTTTGTTCATTTATTTACAGATTTACAGATCTTTAAGACCTACAGATTTGTTCAGAATAGTCCCATAATTTAGATCAAATTAACATTTAATTACTTTTAAACTGACATATGTTTCTTTGTTCATAGCCTATTCCGAGTTACGTTTTTTTTTACATACTATATTAGGATTCTTAAATAAATATGCGAACCTATTGATAAATAGGAGGATAAAAGGTTTTTCAAGCAGAATTTTAAAAAAGAAAAAAAAGTATTTTTTTTGGATATACGTAAATCTGTGTACTAGTTTAATCAACAAAAATAAAAAAAACAAACAATAAGATTTCGGAATTATGCAGAAAAAAAGAAAGAGATTCGGAAAAAAAAGTAAAGTGTCATAAACAGGTTTGTATGTATTCATGCTTTACAAATGAATGAAAATAAATATGGGCATATTAATTTGTTTACTATGCATTTTTAAAACACTGATTTACATATATTTCAATAAAGTTTAGCAAAAATTAAAGATATTTTCAAAGAAAGTCAGCACTCATTTTATCATTTACAATTGAGTCTTTGAAAATTAAGTGTTGCAACAAGTTTTGGAAAAAAATAAGTTACATATAATAGCAAAGGATGCCAATTTTTTTTAGCAGTATAGTGGTTAGCAATCCAACTGAACTATTTCCAAGGAAGAAATCTAATGTAATGTATATTGGTTACAAGTACAACGTAAGATTTGCTTTACTTCAATAAGAAAAATGACATCGTTTGCTACTAACTCATCTTTCATAAAAACTTACATCACTCTAATTTTCAACGTCTCAAGTTTATTTTCATTTAATATAAATTTGGGAATATTGTGTACAGTGAAGAGAATTTCACTAGCTCGAAATGTAGTGTATTCAACAATCTTGACATTGACATGATATGCCCAACGTTTATTTAAATCGTTTTATTATACATACTTACAAAGTTTAATAAAAGAGAATTATGTACTTATTCAACACTATGTATCTACATAAATAAAATTAAAAACACAAGAAATTCATACGCTAACACTAAGTGACAATCATCCAGAGAACACATTGAATTTTATTTTTTACATACTTTTGAACTATGACGTAATTGGTCAGTTTTAATAAAGGGCTCCATTTCTTATAAAAAGCAAGTAAAACTTAAATTATTGCTAGATTTACTATATATGGGGTTTGTTCCATCATCGATTAAGCGTTGTAAGCTTACCTAAATAACATTCAATATAACAAATGTAACTTGGCGAGTTCAAGTAATTTAATATTTCTCTGCGGTGAGAGAAAAGTTATGAAAATCGTAGGAGCGTCAGAAAAAAAATTCAATTAATAAATTACACATAGTAAATAAGGTGAAAAGCAGATAAAAAATAAAATACATAATATGTACATTGTACTGTATAAATATATCAGCAAGTCATAGATATTACAAATTAATGAATAAAATTAAACAATAAATACATAAAAAAGAAAAATATGTAACTAATTACTAGTTACCTACTTTCGACATCATCCTCATTATTAGATTCTGATTCTGTAGTAGAATCATCATCCTCAACATTTATTATTATTATATTATTATTATTTGCCCATCTGTTTTCTAGTAATGTTTCTTTATCACTGTTGTGTGTTTAACATAATTTTTCAATTTCTCTTCCGTAATGTTACAATTGCTTTAACAGTAATCTTTTTTTAAATTTTCTGTATTTAAGTCGCCAAAAGTATTGTTATCACGGATGTACTACGTACTGTTTCATTTCTGCCCTTGCCAGTCAATTGGATTAAAATCACATATATATGGTGGCAGTCGCAGTGGAATATGGCCGCTTTCTCTGATAATGGTATCAATTTTGAATATATATTATATAATACAATGTCAATTAGATCAGATTTCCGGCATGATGGATCGTATTCTATATTATGACTATCTAACCAGGATATCATCTCAGATTCAGCTTTAGTTGAGTATTTTTGGGGGCATTTATTTTCTATATCCAAATGATATAAGGCATTATCAAAAACAATTACAGAATTTTAGTCAATATTTGGTAATAATCGTTCTTTCAACCATTTCGTGAATTTTTCTTTGTTCATTTATCCATGATAAGCTCCAGTCCAGTAGACAAACCGGCTTTAAATACCAACGCAGCATTTTGAACCCATTCTTTGTCAGAACTAGCACGTACGATAAATCAAGCGACCTAAAAAATATTAATTGATAATTTTGAAAATTAACATAATTTTGAAATTTTATTATAAGTATCGTTGAGTAATTGTGGATCTGGATTTAAATGCATTACGAATGATTCAAATGCAACTGTAGAATTTAAAACTTGGTATTATCTAGCATTAAAAAAGAAAAATTACGTTATGAAATTGTATTCATACCTGTAGAACGTATGCCAGCAGTGACAACAATTATATTTTTGCTTTGCCAAAATCTTTGAACTCCATGTCATTTTCTATCCGCGTTTTGTCAATATAATCTATTTTTTGTTTTGTGCTTTATATGTTATTAAAGCTCCTAGTTATTTACAACGCCATAGAAATATGTGTGATCTTCCTACAAGAATTTTCCTTGTATTCTGGCACTTGCCCCAGACGAATAAAATTTTAATAAAAGCCATAATGACGATTTGCTATCGTAAGGAAAATCAATTTTTGTTTCTGTTTCATTTAATAATTTCCTGCAAGTAGGAACTTGTTTCTTCGCCAAATAAAAATCTTCCATAGTTCTTTTAATAATACTAAATCAAATTACTTGTTTTTTCGCAAGTACCCAATCTTTGTCGCTTGTTTCTCCGGAAGTAGATAACGATGTAGACGGATTTTTCTAAATTTCTAATTTTGTTCTCTTTCCTTATTCTAGGAATTGTTCTTTCTGAAACCCCTGTATAAAAAGCTTCAATTAATGGAAAAAAAAATTTATGGACTTCGAAATCACTAACTTCAATAACTTTAGAAATAATTTCTCTACCATCACCACGTATAAAATTTAGCCAATTTATTATTTCAAATTTTCAAACATTCAAAATAGAATCAGACTATAAATTGAATATTTTACAAATTATTTCCAGTTTTCAATGAACACAAATTCATCGGCATTGTCGAAACTTGCGAATACAATAAGAGTGGCATTCCCAGTAATCGGTAATCTTTGCGAAAATAAAAGTTTTTTTTTTGTTATAAATACGTTAAATACGTAACTCGCAGTAGGCTATAAAGAGAGAAACGTATTTGTGCATGACAAGTCCCGACTTTTCATTTTTCTCATACTATTTAAAATATACATTTCTAAAAAAATCAACCTTAAAATTTAATGGAATTAGAAATAAGTATTTTAAGACTTGTAGCAGAAATAGCATATGACCTGAAATGCTCATTAGAGTAACTGAAAACATGAAACGACGAGTGCATTTGTGCCTTGAAAATAATCGACTACATTTTCAACATCTTCTGTAAATAAAATGTCTGCTCTTTATTATCTTTTCTTAAATTTCAATTTTCACAATTTTGACAACTTGACTTTTGAATTGAATAAGACATACGGTTCTCTAGCTATAGCCTATTTCGAGTTAGGTTTTTTAACACTATGTGTAATCAATGCTTTTAACTATAAGCATATTTTATATAAATCTGTTGGTAGTTGCTATGCTATGTAGTATAAGGGTGGTAACCTCGCAGCGCAGACATAACTTATTGATATCGCATTGAAGGTATTATAGATTGTGTCGGCTGATTGAATGTTTATGTTCGGGGCGGTAGGGTGCTACCCCACGCTGTTCACTTCCCTTCCCATATTCGTGCGCTTTTTATACACAGTTTCATGCTTTCGCCCCCAAATTTTCACACAAAGTCTGACTGTGTCAATAATGCTGGATGAGCGAACTCAGCGAGCAGTGTGTTCTGGATGAACGGGCCAATGTTTATTTAATTATCTAGTTACGGATATCACACTTAAATAATAATTTTATTAGAACATGTGTTGTAAACGTACAACGGTTTATCTAATGACAGTGAATTATTTATAAATATATATACAGAGTGTTTCACAACTTCGGGTATTAACTTATTACTATTAAAGACATGTAGTTACTAACCAAAATGAGTAAAAATGATTATTTAACATGGGCCGATCTTCAATAGTTCACGAGATATAAGGCAGTGAAATATGAGTTTGTGGACTTTTTTTTTCATTCAGCGTATTGCATTATGTGTAGCTGTGAATGGTGATAATTTTGAACAATTCCTGTAATTAATTTTTTTTATAATCAAAGTTTTCAGAAAAAATTAATACATAACTTGTCAGTAAAATGTCTGTACTTGACTCGGAGCCGCAAAATACTCGGCAATATGGTTCCTCGACCTCGACACTAAGGTACCATTTTTTTGACTCATATGTAAATAACTATTTCGTACTGTGACCAGTATGTTAAATTCTTTATACCATTAAAGTTAGTTCCTACATGTATATTTCGAGAAAATTTTATTAATTTTTTGACATCAATCTTCATTGTACATTAATCAACGCTCAGTATGTTATCATGATTAACGAATTCCTTAAATCAAACGTATAATATATTTCTACCAACTTTTTGCTAAAATTTTTCAAATATGAATTTAGCTAGGGCAAGCAACATTTTTCAATCTACATAAGAGTTTTCTGTTTTACAAAGATGGTTAGTGGCTGCTCCAGGTCCAGGAAGGGCCATCGGAATCGAATTTACGCATCCGATTTGTCAAGAGGGCTGCAAACGCGGAGATGGGCCCACGCGTATTATTTTTAAATTTGTGTAACCGTCTGTTGCTTTCCAATACGCAAAGGGATGAGATACAATTTTCTGAATATATTTCACACAAGATCTGATATGTCTGGAAACTTTCCACCTCCTTATGCCTTTCTGAATTTAGATGAAATGGAAGCAAGGCGAAGTTGGAAATTCAAAAAGAAAAAACAATACATGAAAATTTTGTATTATTTTTAAACTACACAATATCTGAACATATCCTACATCTACATCATTGCAGTTTAAATGTTTAGATGTGTATTATAGATTATCGGCCTAATTCATTAAGAAAATTTGTTAAAATTAACAACTATTTTTCGTTGTTAAATTGAATGTCTATTACTATTACATGAAGGGCCGAGAAATCCACCTCCTAATAACTGTAGTTGGCAAATAATAACTATGAATACAATTGTATCAACAATTATTACCATGGAAATTAATTGCTAAATAAAGTTATTAGGAGGTGGATATCTCGGGCCTAAATTGCTTAAATTTCACAACTTGTCGTTACGTCGAGTTGCTAATCTAGCAATTGCATTTCTCCCGTTGTTGGTATTGAAAAATCGTTGATAATTGGTATTTTTTGAAAATTTTATGTTAGAAAATGAACTTTTACGGAAAATAGAGGAACGAAAGCAAAAAGGTAATCTAGACTACTAGATTAAATTTATTTTAAAAAAATTCACAATGCAGTCACTCACATTTTATTTTTTTTCTTTCTGAACTGTAACAGATATCACATATTAAACAGAGAGGAAAGTTTACTATTGAATGTATTTTTCTGAAAAAAAAAAAAAATACTTTTACGTTATCGGCGTGGCCATTAAAAAGTTACGGTCTAATCAATGTTGGGACACCTAAGTTTCATACACTAGTGGTTCACTAATAATAACAAGTATCACCTTAAAAGATGACATAACCATATGAACTGTCATACCAAATTGCATCCAAATCGTATAAAGCGTTCTGTTATTACAAGCAAAATTAATTTTTTTTCGAAGAACTTTGAAGCAGAATTCTGGGTAATGGTACACTTTCCGGCAGAAGCAAGTTTAGTTAAATCGTCTTATCAGGAATCTGTTGTTAAGTCAACTTTCACATTAGATCCCGATACTTCCTTTTCTTGTTTTCATTCATTTTTTTAGGTTTTCTATTATTACCTTTGACATTTGATTTTTCCTAGTGATTTTCCGCAGTCAACTCTTTTAGTTGTGTCCTAGGTAGTCTGTTGTAGTATTCCCATTTGAGTAAAATAATTGACATTTGAAGAATTTCTTTTGTTAAGGACAACCAACAGCCTAGGCCGAAACAAAGATGAAAATGAAGAAAAAGAAGATATATGAATGGCAAAATATACAATAAATAATACAAAAACAGAAGCTGAATCCTCTGATTTCATGTAAAAATATAAAATTAGACAAACGGAACGGATATGACACTTGGATATTTGGCATTTTTGTAAAAATTATGAATTTAATTATATGTGAATATTTAATGTAATTTCCCTAAATTTATAATAGAGAATAATAACGGTTTATTTATATAGATTTACTAATTAAGAGTTTTATGTCATATATAAACTCGTAATGCTTTTTTATTTAAACGGAAATCTTTATTAAAACCATTTTTCATCTCAGGATTTAAAATAATTTGTTCTTTCTTTTCCATCTTGCACATGTCTTTCTATTTCTTCGTTATAATAATCAGTTATTCCTAAGGGTGTGAATATGTTGGAGCTGCGATAAAAGCTATAAGATTGACGATGAGAGCAGCGATAAAAGCGAATCAAATCTATCTTTCTTTTGCTTTATTTTTATATTTATCAGATGGACATCTAAATATTCCAAATAACACAACCTTGCCGAATTCTCAAATTATTATACCTTGCGTATTTATAGGAGATGAAGCTTGCCCGCTCTCAAGTAATTTATTGAAACCTTACAGTAGACAACAGCTAGATGCGGATAAAGAATACTTTAATGCCAGATTGTCAAGAGCGCGAAGAACTGTTAAGTGTGCCTTCGGAATTATTTCTTCAAAATGGAGAATTTTAAACAAAGCGATAGAAACTGATATAAATGTTGTTGACAATATTGTTAAAGCTATTTGTGTCCTACATAACACAATCATTGACATGGAAGGAATTGAACATTATTGAATATACATTAAATATTCCAAAACAATCAAATACCACAATAATGGTAGACCAACTCTGGTTGCACAAAATATTCGTGATTTATTTAAAACTTACTTGTGTCACAATCCTATTGTAAATAACATAATTTTTGACAATCCACTCTCCTCTCGTCTCGAATTTACGAGGACGAGATTTCTCTGCATCTTGTCTCATAATATTTTCTTTACTTTCTCTCGATCTCGACTCGAGAGTCTCGAATTTATAATTAGAAATAGTAACTAAATTAACATTACAAGCAACATGAATATATTAAACGGGTACCACTGATTAAAATATTATTTTACTAAGGGCCCAATTCTCAATTTTCACTGAAGTGATATGCAGTGAATTTTTTTCACTTTATCACAAGGAGCTATTCTCAACTGCAAAGTGATCTGATATAAATGGGTGAGAAAGTGTGATACTGTATGTGTTTACCGCATATTGACAATAATGACTGCGCATGCATAACAAGAAAATACGAATTTGGTGCATATGTTTGTTGACATTTGACAAATAGTATCATGACATTGACAAGTGATATAATATACATTTATAATTTCATATCATATCACACTGGTGAAAATTGAGAATTGGGCCCAAAGTCTGGAGTTTGAATGGTATAGCATTTTCTTCGTACTAAAACCCAATAAATCAAAAATTAATAAATAAATATGAATGTAAATGAAGAGGCAATTAAAATATTTATTTATACCGACAAATATTTTATTTTGTATAATATTTATGTAATATAAAAAAAAATCGAGATATCGCTGCATCACTTGTCTTGCCTCGATGAGAGCGTAGAAATACATTCAATTCGTTCTCGATGCTCTTATCGCTGCTCAGCTCCTAAGCGAAGCTTTGCGCGCTGCTTCAATCTTCAATGTAAACACCTACATTTAAATCTATACATTCATTCGCACTGCTTCGCTAGTATCGCCGCTCTTATCGTTTATCGCAGCTCCAACATGAACGCAGCCTAAATCGAGATAGGCAATGCTTAGCGGTTGGTGAAAACGAAATTTTGCTAGATAATGCCTATGTGGTGCACATCGAATACATAGGCATTACTTAAATTTTAGGAATCGGCGGTGAAATCAGCCAACAGTAATTTAGTTTTTTTTTTTTTTTAATCAAAGGCTTATCATAAAATTATGAAATGCCTCTCTCAATTACGTTTACAAAGAAATCCAAAATATTACACGCAACAAATAAAGTTATAAACACGGTAAATAGTTTCACAACGTTAATCAAAGTTTACTAATTACTACTATGAATATCGATGGCCTATTTGCAACAGGACGTAACGCACATTTTTTTTGTAATTTTAGCTTTTGGCACAGTCAGGTTGATGAAACTATTTCGCTTATATTTGTAATACTTCGTAAGTCCAGAACCAATCATATTCATAAGCAAGAATTTGAATGTTTAGTAATACGTTAGGTATATGACGTAAGCCACAAAAAATAATTTTTGTTATGAATAATATATACCATTAAAATTGTTCCTAATTTATAAAAATGCACATTTTCATCTCTAGTATGTTTTCATGTATCCTGAAAAAATAACTTCTTTGGTGTTACGTTTTATTGCAAGTAGACTACTGACATACAACATTGCAGAAACGTACCGATTACCATATTGAAGATGTTACCAGTGGAGTAATAAATATACCTCAGGTCTCAAGCTACACCGCATTACTCGAAGTTTTTTACGCAGTGTGAAATTTTCCTATGATCACAATTAATGTGAAAGGTCTATAAATAAAAGTTAAATACACTTAATATAACATATAAAACCTTTTATAATTTATTTCTGCATGTGTTAATTTTATATTATATACAATTACACTTATTAAAGTTTTAATTTACAAAAAAAAAACTTCTTTTATAGGTAGCCAACAATCATATGTAAATTTGAAAAAAGCATTAACGCGGTGCAAATGTAATGAAAATTAGAAGTTGTATAGCTAATTTCAATCATCAAAGAACAAATTACATAAAAATTCCATTATTTCTGAACTATTTTCAACGTTCCTTTTAAAGATAAAACTAAATATCCTCGTATTTTCTGTAGATTTCATGCTTGAGAAATTATTTCATGATTATAATTTGTATAACAAATTAAAAACATAGGTACCTATGTATATAATTAGTCAGATTAGATTAAAATATAATTTCAGAGGCAATAAATTAAAATAAAATGTAAATTTACGTAATCTGCCCTATCACTATATATGGTAAAAAATATTAACTATTAACTGTTTCATCGGTTAACCGACTAATAGTAAATATATTTTATGCACAATTTACTTAAGTAATCGATTGTTGGAAATAACAGGTTTAACTGTTTCATCGTTCAACCGAGTTTCAATTTCGTGTAAATCGTAGTAGTCGGTCAACTGGTTGATAAACGAATGTATTTGACACCCTAGGGGCCATATTCTGTCAATCATCCGCCAATTTTTGACGGATATCTTTTGACTCTGGCCCTTTGCATTGTGGGATCTGAGAGAGTCACTAGATACTACTTTAATTATTCGCTTAACAAGAGTAATTACCACATAATAAATAATAGAGCTGCGTGACAATTCCCCACTTTTTGACATATTGGTGTTGACGATAAATAGGCCGTGATTTGAACCTTACATGCAGCGCTACATTCTGGAACTAAAATGATTAGTTAAATGTTATTAGTGTTGCCACAAGACCAAGACCGGTCTTGGTCTTGGTCTTGTCGAGACGAGACCATCATTTGGTCTCGACTAGAAAAGTCGAGACGAGACGAGACCAGTATCAAGTCTTGTCGAGAAAGTCTTGAGTCTCGACAAGACTCTCGACTTCAGTTCAAAGGTATTTTTTTAAAACATATATTCTAAAAGTGCTTCAAAAATTGAGAATATTGCTGTAAATACTGTTCGAAAATTCATATAAATAAGAGAGATATTAATTTTTCAAATTTTGTAATTTTCTACTTTCATAGTTGTGTTCCAAAAACATTAATTTATGTAAATATGATGCATTCCTTAGTCATCTAAATAATCCAAATGTAACTTTTATATATATATATATATATATAAATATAAATTTAGAATTCTTATATTATTTCAATGCACCAATATTTTAATTAAATTAAAATCAACCTTTATTTTATAATATACATGTTTTATATGTATAAATATGTTGATTTTAATTTATTTTTTGATTAATTCTCAATTAAAATATACAACTGACTATATCTTGGAAAATATTTCCAATTTTCAAATTGCAAAAAAGTTACATTTGTGGTGCATTCTCCACGTTAGCAATGTACTTCAGTTTTACTTATTAAATTAATTTATTATAACAAAGTAACGTTCCCTTCAAATATACAGTATTTTTCATTTTTAAAGAATCTATTGTGATTCTTAGAATTTTACGAAAATGCAGACAAAGATTTTACGATCCTAGGGAAATTCCAGGTCTGTGTCCCGGTTTAAAACAACCATATTGTACTTGTTCAACGGACGTACTTCTTATTCGCCTAAATATTTCACTTCATTCAAACATATGAATACATATTGCATATAGAAATAGGAATATATTAAATGCAAATAATGTAAACTATTAATACTAACAAATCATTTTGTAAAGAAATAGTAAAAGTATGAAAAACGAAGATTTAATTCTTCTCAAACTTTGTATCCATAATTTATGTAAAAATACTTTTCCTGCGAATTAAAATAAAACATTTTCTAGTGTTATCATTAAATGCCAATAAAAAAATTATGGTATCGTATATAAACAAAAATTTGGAAAATATGTACTTCAAAAGATAAAAGTTTATGTATCTATTATGTGATGTATAATGAAAGTAAAACTTTATCTCAATAAAGTGAAATGTAAGGGACATTGTAAAAATATGTAGTTTTAGGTATAACAATTTGGGAAATTTGGTGTCAAACATTCTAAGAAATTGGTATTAAACATTTCTCGTAAAAACACGTGCAAAGTACAAGTACACTTTCCTCGCTCAGTGTCATTGGTTATAAAGGCCTTTGTTTTCTTTTCGGCGTATTTTAATATAAGGTTCAGTTCAACTGGATATTATAAAATACTGGAATTAGGGATATCCTTGTACTGGGATTGTAATTCATAATTTTTTGTTCATTCATATTTTCTTATTTTCAGCTTCGTTGATAAAATTGTTGCCAGAATATAATTAATAAAAATGAGCGTAATATAAAGATTAGAAAAGTTTGTAAGGAAGTGATATTTTTGGAAAAACCATTGCTTTGTCCGACCCCCCCCCCCCCCCCCCCCATCCCTTAAGTTTTCTAGTCAGTATGATCATCATATAACGTTACCTCAAAACATAACTCAAGGTCAAACTTTTGAAATAAAACAGCGGTTCTCAACCTGTAGTACACGTACCGGGGGAAACTCAAAAGTCTAAGTTTTAGTTATACTTATTTAACATATATTTAGAAAAAAATAAAAAAAATAGCGAAAGAAGTTACTTTTTTGGGGATTTTTATCCATTTACTTACTGCTTCATTTAAACATATACATATCTATTTAACTATTGCTAATAATAGAAATGCATTCTGTAGTTAAGGAATTGAAATTGTATATTTTATGTTTAGTAATGATAAACAACACTCGATATATACGTATATTTTCATATTAATTGTTTGAAGAGGTCAAGTATCAAGTTGATGATATTCAAGGAAAACTTAATAATAAATATCTCAAATATTATTTGGAATTTTTTAATCGCGATTGTACTGCTGTTCTTAAGCCTCGTACAGACCTGCGAACTGTTTGACGAACCGTTCGGCGAACCGTTTGGCGAACCTCGTCCAGACCGGCGCAACAAAACGGCGATCCGAGCAAAGTACTGCAACACGTGCAACGTTAACCTGCAACGTTTGCGCGATCCATCCGTTGTCGGTATTTTAACGAACGATCAAAGGATTTCACTTAATTCTTTAGATTTTTTAATTCCAATGGGCCCATAAACAATTTTTTTAAAAATATTTTTAAATGAAAGTTCGTTTAATTTTGAAGCAATTCGTGGTATCAAAAAGTCAAAATTGTTTCTTGTATAACTGCATTTGATTTTTAAAGAAACCTATAGCTATCTTTCTCACTCCAGTTTCTGTAGTAGGCTGTGCGAGAAAGATACCAATAGTGTGACGTCGTCTGTGGCCCTGGAAATAAATTCAAATATTTCGTAAAGTAATTATTAAAAAAATGTTTTTTTTATCTTAATCGTTATTTATTGAGTAGTACTTTAAGGATATAGTGTACATTTTATTATTTTTTACCTCTCGCTAAGAGAGGTATTGGATTCATGCTAAAATTCGCATATCCAGATTTTATTGAATAAGCACGATTTAAGGTCCCTAGAATCCGATTATAACATTTTTAAAATGATGTCTGTGTGTGTGTGTGTGTGGATGTGTGTATGTGTGTGTGTATGTATGTATGTCTGGATGTTGTAGTCACGATTCCTCAAAAACTATAAGACTTAAAAAATATTTAACTCCAGTTTCCTCAATCTGACATTCCTGGGAAGAGCTGAAAAGGTTTTGGTAACAATTGAACAACCGGAAGTAGTAGTTTCTTAGAAAAATTTTTCTAAATATAATTTTTTGGGAGGATTTTTTATTAAATATTGAAGAACATAAAATTCTCCATCTAATACACTTAAAATTTTTATTATATCTTGTATAGATTTAGAGATAAAGACACTATAATTTATAGAGTGAACTAATCGCAGAGGCCAAGGCACTAAGGAAACCAGTTGACAAATAAAAAAAATAGCGAAAGAAGTTACTTTTTTGGGGATTTTTATCCATTTACTTACTGCTTCATTTAAACATATACATATCTATTTAACTATTGCTAATAATAGAAATGCATTCTGTAGTTAAGGAATTGAAATTGTATATTTTATGTTTAGTAATGATAAACAACACTCGATATATACGTATATTTTCATATTAATTGTTTGAAGAGGTCAAGTATCAAGTTGATGATATTCATGGAAAACTTAATAATAAATATCTCAAATATTATTTGGAATTTTTTAATCGCGATTGTACTGCTGTTATTAGATACGATTATTAAAAAATTATTAATGGAGGCAAAGTCGAGAGTCTTGTCGAGACTCGAGACGAGACGAGACTGACATCAAGTCTCGTCTCGACAAGACCAAGACGAGACCAATCTAGTCGAGACCAAGTTAAGACCAAGACGAGACCGACCCCAAGTCTCGTCTCGTCTCGACTTCTGGCAACACTAAATGTTATTGTATAATCCGGGCCCACGCAGTTATATAAAGGCTACAGCCAATTTAGTGAATATTATTCCTCTACTAAATCCCTTTAGTTTATTTACAATAAAACAATGCTTAATTTCACAGAAAAATTTATTATAATAATTGTTACTATATCTTTTTATTTTAATCCAGTTATATATGTGTATGTATCAAACTGCAGATACGTAATTTAGTAACTCTGATTATATTCCTCTAGTTTATTAAAAAAAATTTTTGGTTACAACAATACTTAATTACAACAAAGAAAATTTGATTAGTAATGAAAATGATTAATCGATATCTTTAAAACGGTAAGCAAATTTGTATTATTAACACCAAGTTTTTTCACTATCTATTGGTTAAAATTAACAATATCGTATTGAAACGAAACGTCAAATGGGTTATTAAATATTAGTATCAAAATTTCGATATGCACTTTTTTGTTAACCCGTAGTTAAAGATTGTAACTATTATGCCCATTTGCACCAACAAGGTTTAAATTTTAAGCTAGGCTTAAACAAAAAAATGCAAATCGAAATTTTCACAGCAATATATTTTAATTCATTTGACATTTCATTTCGATGCAATATAGTCAATTTAAGAGGAGTTTAATATTTAAGTTACATTTGTGCAACCAGCCATAGGCGATGCAACTGAGCATAAGTATTCAAATTCAAATGGCAGTTATGTTCCGAGAACATATCTAACCTTACACGCTGAAACATCTGGTGGATTTGGTGGATACCAACTTCGTAAATATGATATTTTAAGTTGTTACACCTTGGTATTTATACACCGGGGTAAATACTATCAAGATTTAATTTAATCATGGTTTAATCAAAGTCTAATCACCCGTCCCACACAGTAAAAATTTTTGTGTTAATTTAATAAAAAAAATATAGTTTATATACAGCTTCTTAAATTTTATCTTAAATTAAAAGTTACTCAAAATTGTTAAATTTTAACACGTATTTTTGTTAAAGCTATAACAAATTTTTGAAAGTTAATGTAATAGATGTTATTTATTAATTTATCTAAAGTTCTAATTTGATATTTTGGAATTATATAAGAAGGCATAGTAATTATTATCATATGGATACTGGGTGCTTTAGATAAACCATTAAAGGTTTTTTTTTTGTTGTTAAAATCTAATACTCGTTATTTTTGGGGTGATTTCCGACATTTTTATAACTAATTTCTGCCGTTGCCGTTACAAAGCGTATGCCTAGTTTATCAACAAGATTTTAATTTTAATCTACGTGTAAACAAATAAATTCAAATCAAAATATCGACAGCAATGTATTATACTTCATTTGACATTTCATTTCGAAGCAATATAGTTAATTTAAACCATGTTTAATATTTAAGATACGTTGGCGCAATCGGCCATTAGACAATTATTTTTGCTTACTGATTACCAGCCTACTCTATTAAAGTTATCTCAGTAAATGAATAATACCCAAAAATTTAAATGTTGCTTAATGTAGTGACTTTATAAGAAGGGTATAACTAAAACGAAAAGTATAATTAACAATTAGCTATTGCGTCAATTTCGTTTGTTTAATTAATCCGGAAGTACGCCTACTACGCAATGTGCAAAAATAAATTAGTTACACAACAATAAACCAAACATTAACTTATAATTCTTCTTCCAAGTAATTTCAGTAACTTGATACAAAACATAAGAACAAAAAGTGAACAATCGACATTCGATACATGCAAAGCTACCTGCGATTTCATAGTGTTATAGCAGCCCAATCAATCACAAAAGCGTAGGAGTAGGTACGTAGGTTACTGTAAAGCAAACGTGAGACAAACAGGCAATGTTCACCTAGCCATCTGTCGGGAATAGTCACTACTACCGGCGTCATATGGCTCTCAAGAATGAAAATAGATTTCACACATAATTTTACGAATAATTCAAGTGAAAACATATTTTTTTATTATTCACAAAAGATCAGTAATTATGTTACATTCTTTAGATAATTGTGTTTTAAATTGATGGTAGAGAATTTTTACACTTCATATAGATATAGGTACAGTTCCATTTAGGATGATTCGTATAGGTAGGTACAGTTTCATAAAAATGTAATTGTAATTCAATGAATAATAAAATAAATAAATAAATAAATATATCATCACAGCATATTACCCATTTCTGGGTATGCCAATCTGCTTTATCGCAGATAACGGTAATGATGATAACATATTTGTACCGTGTGGGTACTTAACGGGCGTCACCTCACGGGCACCCATTGCTGGCGTGGAAAGTGCACCACAGGGGGGTCACTTTTGTGCCATATTTCACCGAATAATAATTTTAAAGATTTATTACTTATACTAAATATACCCATAATTACGAGCTCGAGGGCTAAAGGTTGAACATTTACAAATTTATATGAACGTGGTAAAAAAATATACCCATACTTGTATATTCTTGTTAAGCATAAAACCGTCATATAAATAAAAAAAACTTCAACATTCATTTAGACTTTAAACTCTTCCATCCCTCGTAGAGTGTTAAAAAGTCTCAATACAATTACTATCGATCAAGGTGCGTATAGTATTTTATTATAGACAATATATTTAAAAGTTCAAGAATAAAGTTATTTATAATGTGTAGGAAACCTTATGAACATTTGTGTAGTACAACTTAAGTGCAAGGTATTAGCTGGTATCAAAGCTATCTTTGACTATTTTCTTATTTAACCGTAATAAAATTCATATTAAATAGTTTCTCGTTTAAAAATTATTTTTTTATAGGAAGTGTTAAACAAGTTATGAAATAATCTAGGATGCATTTGTTAAAAATAAATTTATAATTAAATTATTTTTTTCCCATTTCCACGTCGCGAAACAACGCCTTAATCACAACTTGACAAGCTGGGGTTTAGAATGCATTGGTGACAGCGTGAAGCTAGCAATCATTTAAAGCTGATTCATTAGGAACTGACTGGAGTTAGCTCCCTGCTATTGTTTTAAAATAAAATAAGTAACCTAAAAATATTTCTGCCGTCCTAATTTGCAGTCGTAGAAAAAGTATAGTATTTGACTCGTTTTATAACTCAATAAATATTCATCTTTCATTTACTCGCTCTGTTCGTGCCAAACAACTTACTTACTTAATCCTGCACCTTTCTACCCTCACGGGTGTAAGGCGTTCCCCCGGCCTGCGGGGGAGGGGGTTGAGTTCTGATTCGTTGGTCTTCTCCATATTTCTTTCCACTCTGCTCTATCTTGTGTTGCTGTCTTCGTTTCTTCCCAAGTTAGACCTCTTCTTTGCGCTGCCTCCTTTACTTCTTCCAGCCACGTTCTTCTTGGTCGTCCTCGTGGTTTCTTTCTTCCAATTTTTGCTTCAAACACTTTTTTAACTATTCTCTCCTCTCCCATCCTTTCTACATGCCCATACCATCTCATCTGTCCTTCTGCTATCTTATCTTCTATTGCTTTTACTTTTAAGTTTTGTCTGTAGGTTGTGTTTTCAATTCTGTCCAGTCTTGTTTTCCCCTCTATTTTTCTCAAGAATCTCATTTCGGTAGCCGTAATTTTTTCTTTTTGTCTTTGCGTTAATGTCCATGTTTCAGCTCCGTGTATGAGTATAGGCGTCACTACTTTCTTAAATATTTGTACTCTGGTCTCTTTCGGTATTTCTTTCTTTCCTAAGAAGCTGTGTTTGATGCTATTGAATATTTTGCCTCCTGTTGTTCTTCTTTCTTTTATTTCTTCATCAAATCTTCCATCTTCTGAGATCATTGCCCCCAGGTATTTAAATTTTTGGACTTGCTGTAGATTTTCATTTTTTAGTTGTATCGTGTGGTGTTGTTCATTTCTTCCTAGTATCATGGTTTTCGTTTTTTCTTTATTGATCTTCATGTTTAATTTTTGTAGCGCTTTATCATATATTTCTATACTCCTTATTAAGGTTTTTTCGTCTTCTGCTATGATGACCATGTCATCTGCATAGCATACTTCTGCTATTTCCACTCTTCTCAATTTCCAATTTCCTATGTAGTATTTCTTTACTTCTTTCTTTGTCTCTTAACAAACTCGTGACTAAAAACACGTTTAGGACTTTTATACACTCTGTGGATTTAATTTTTTGTTGACTCATTCATTATTCAACAACGCATATTTTTTGAGATTGTGTAAAACATGTAGTTTTCAGGATTAAGTAGTTCCACAAAATGTTTCACATTACTTGTTATAAACTATAAATAATCAATAAAAATAACTAAAATAAAAAAATTATACAAGTACTCGTATAATATTTAAAAAAAGCCAATTTATTTACTATCTTTGTGTTATAATTCCTGTATTTGTTGAACGTAGGACAATAGCTAAAGAAAAAATCTTGCATTCTTGAACAGCAACTACTCATGAATCATTTGAATCAAATTCCTTCAGGTTACATTAAATCAAATCCGGTAAATATGAAACCATGTCCACTTCTCGCACATGACTGAGTTCGTTACGAAACAGATCGCAAATCGTTGTAAATGAAACTAGTAGAGTAAAGCACGATCTACACTGGTGGTGTTACGACACTGTTGGTTCTTGCGCGTAAGCCTGTCACTGGTACTCGCGTCAGCTGACCAAACTGCGGAAATACGTCACAGACGTTCAACTTCACCCTGTGGCCGCAGGCGGTGCTGGTGCTTGTGTTTGTAGTCGTCTACCGCACTGTCGCCACCACCCTCAACATGTTTATTAAATATTAAGTTTTTTATTTGGCCATCCTTTTAAATGTAATATCAAAATTTCAAAAATTATGAAAACTACATACAGTTAATAATTGACTTTATTTAAATATAGCAGGTGGTGGCTGTTAAGGGTGAGCATAGGGTTTCACATTTTTCGAAAATTGATAATTTTAATTATGTATTACTTCAAAGAAAAACTGGCGGTTCCTACTTTGTTGAAGAAGAGGATTACAATAAAATTTTATGGTCAGTGGGATGACATTGTAGGGTGCTATGTGAAATTTGTATTTACCTTATCCATATATTTTCCATTTTTGCGCAGAATTTTCCTATTTCTAGGTAATTGCTACCCCTATATTTGGTATGAATTTTATAATTCTGTATAAAAAAAATAACAGTGAAATATAACTGTGTATTTAAATTTTTTTAATATTAAATATTAAACGTAATTGTAAATTAAAAAAAAGCCCTTATAATTTGTTGTGAGGTTGGACGTTCACTCGGTGACACGAAAGAAAGTGGGTGAAGGGAGAGTATTCCACGTTCCACGTAATCGTGTTGTTAGCGTATAAAGGATAAACCATGAGCATCGCTTCGGTGCAATCTACTACTCTTTGTTGAGCGGTTCATGTTTTACGTAAAACAAGTCATATTAGAATATTTCTAATAGTAGTGCCGCTTTACGGTAATTCTTTACATTTTCTTCATTTATTTTTGCTGATAGAAGGCAAAATCTTTGTTTAGATAATTTAGAAAAACACCTAATTCTTCACTATTGTAAATATAATATTAAAATATATTAATTTAAATACTTAGTTTCAAGTAAAAACATGTATTAATGTAATGTAAGTATAATAACTTTGTTCGCGGTGGGGATCCCGGACTAGTTTGAGCATTACACGCATGCGCAGTTTCATTTTAGTTGATCCTGGTAAGACTCTGACTGAAAATTTCGTGACCGTGGAATACAGTGAACTGATACATGATTGGTCACTAGTCAGACTATTCCGAAGATTGAATCAACTACTATACTATTTAGTTCATACCTTTTTGTATTTAATTACTTAATGTACATAATTCAAATGTCAAAATGAGCATTTGTGGTAGAAAATAATCCAAATCAAACTCGGATCACGCATGCGTATTTAAGGGTTTATGAAGTAGTAGGTACGGAATAAGTTTGGGATTCTTACCGCGAACAAACCTAATATGTATTAATTATAACTGCATAAGTGCATAATAGCGTATATAAGAGCATATTTTATACTTTTTTAATGTATATTTGCATGCATATTTTCAGGTTATGACATTAGAGAAAATAACATTAATTTATTCATAACGTCATTTTTTTTGTAAATAGTAAATTAAATACATACTTCATTAAGATGTATTCGAGTGAGAAGCGAGTTTTTATTATATAAAAAAAAATATTATGGTAAACATAGTTTGTTACCGAAAAATACGGGATTAATTTTCCATAAATTCACATTTAACGTTCATAAATAATTTATAAAAAAAAATCTCATGGCTATTGCTATGAATTTATATAAATGACAATATTTAAACTAAGGTAAGTAATAGGTTGTAATTTTTTTGTTTTTACAAATTATTTTTGAACAAATATTTTTTCTTCATTATTTGGTAGTCGCTGGATATTATGTAGGTATTTGACCAGATAGTAATGTATTGTCTGGATAAGTCGATACCTACTTTATTTTGATCCTCATAATTTAGGATATATTCCAGTACGTATAATACTAATTTTCACGAATAATCCGTTAAATTTTCATTTTTCCTTTAAATACTAGTCCGGAAAATATATTAATATATATTTTCCATTCGAATGTAGATAAAGTATTATGTATTAAAATTAAGGTGAAAATGCAGAATCAACAGGAATAGTATATTACATCCGAGGTGGGAGATGTTTCATTACAGCCAACGCTTTATGTACATTACCGAGAGGCGAAGCCTCGAGATGAGATAAAGCGCGAGGCTGTGATGAAAGTCCCACCGAGATTATGTATACTATTTTATTCACAATCATCCTCATTTTAAATCAATAATTTTCAAAATATATCAATGAGTTAATAACCTTTAATTTTATTAATATTTTTGACAGCTCTCTTAAAATTTGTTTAGCCTACTTAATTATAGGGATCTATGGCAATGTTGCTAGGCAACCCCTACATTTCCATCCCAAGAGATGGACGTGAAATCTGTTATTTCTAACCCAAGAGATTGTTGTCATTAAAGTTAGGAATGACGTATTTTCCAACCTCCAAAAGGTTCGGAATCGGTATATTACTATAATGATTGTGAATAAAAATATTTAAAAGTGATACTGTAACTTTTCCAAACAAACTTTAACATAACGTATCCTAACGCACTATATACAGTTGTTCTCAGCCAGATTTTGGCAAGATTGAGTTTTGTGTGTTAGATTATGTAAATATGTTCCGAAAAGTTCCTCTTTTAATTCGTTTCCCCGTTAATTATATATCAAAATATCCCTATCGTGAAAGTTTTTTTTTTTTTGAAGGTCATCAGGAGAGCTTTCCCTAGTTTGTCTCATAATAGATTTTTGGTGCGCGAAATACTGGTGGATCCAAAAGACTCGTAAAAACCATAAGAACTATAAGACCCATAAGCAGCGAAAGACCCATAAGACTCGTAAGACGTATTATACCGTTGCTAATTATCCGTTTAAATAATCATACCGTTGAAAAACAATTTTATTTAATTTAGTTGCGTTATTTGATTAAACATTTCACATAATACAATTAATTTTAAAAGATAAGTTAGTAAATTGTACAATAATAGGAGAAGCAAAAAATCTCGATATGTAAGACAGGCAACATTATGAATAATTTAAATGTGTCCATTTAAATGCAGTAATGAGATATGCATGTTCTCGGTGAGGTAAAGTATGCCCCTTCGCCTTAATATAGGCAGTCGTAGGCTTCACAGAAAACGTCGTGTTACGGGTAATACGGTTCTTACGGGTTATGCGGTTCTTACGGGTCATACGGTTCTTACAGGTCTACGGTTCTTACGGTTCTTATGGGTCTTATGGGTGAAGAATCGACTCCGACCAGTATTCCATTTGCTCCGGGTGGGTTTTTTCCTTTCAACTAAATAGCCAATTCTAAGTCCTAGTTCTATATATTTCACAAAAAAAATAAGGGATATATTAACAGACATATGGCCAGTTGCACCAACGTAACTTAAATATTAAACTTGGCTTAAATTGACAATATTGCATCGAAATGAAATGTCAAATGAATTATAATATATTGCTGTCAAAATTTCGACTTGCATTTTTTTGTTTAAACTTAGCTTAAAATTTAAGTCTTGTTGGTGCAACTGGCCAATAGACAGTCCACTAAAAAGAAGTGACAATAATCTGCTAAATATGGATCCCCTTATAAAGATCATTATTTGACTGACACAATTTTAGTCTTACGAGATTGAATTGCAATCGATCAATTGAGCTATTGAGCAAGATCCTGTTTGCAAGATCTTTATTGATAGTTAGCCACGGCCACGTCTAATTTCGGATAATTAGGGGAAATTATATAAACATATCAATTAGATCGCGGTCCACAATTAGAATTGAAATTTAAATTGTTAACAATTGATTTACAACAAACTGCTGACATTTGAAAAAATTCCAAAATAGTGATTTGCCTAAGAAGAAAATTTTCTGCTTAAATAATATCAATAATTTTAAAACTTTCCCACGAAATAAAAAAGGTTATATATAGTCTAAAATATTTGCGGTATAAATTTAATTGTGTGATTGGTAACAATATATTGTGTTAATATAGTCCACTTTATTGTGTTCTACCACTCTTCAGTTTGATAAATGAAAAATTTGTTAAATTTTGAACGGAGTAATAGTATATTACATCCGAGGTGGGATATGTTTCATTACAGCCGAGGGCCCATGTATATTACCGAGAGGCGAAGCCTCGAGGTGAGATAATGCGCGAGGCTGTTATGAAACTCCCACCGAGGTTATGTATACTATTTTATTCACAATCATCCTCATTTTAAATCAATAATTTTCAAAATAAATCAATGAATTATAAACCTTTAATTTTATTAATATTTTGACAGCTGTCTTAAAATTTGTTTAGTCTACTTAATTATGGGGATCTACGACAATATTGGTAGGCAACCCCTACATAAACATTTCCAACCCAAGAGATGGAAGTGAAATCTGTTATTTCCAACCCAAGAGATTGTCATTAAAGTTAGGAATGACGTATTTTCCAACCTCCAAAAGGTTAGGAATCTGTATATTACTAATGATTGTGAATAAATGACTTTTATATATTGTTGCCAAACTGTCCATATTACTTGGATTCATAATATTTATTTTATGTTAGTTATACGAGTACATATTTTTGTTTCATTTCATTCGTTTATTAAATTTGTAATATCCATATTTACCATCTATCAGATATTAACTCTGATTTGTATACTAAAAAATGATCTTATATATGTATTTTTGCAACACTGAAAACTTACTCTTAAAAGTGTCATTAGATATATAGATATTTTATTTTACTGTTAGTATGATATTTCCCTCCGTTTGTACTATATTGTACTCTATTAATTGGTAACAACTGACTTGGACTAGTGAGGAGTTTGTTTAATTTTTAATGCCTAGTTCAAAACGGGGTTTTGTTGTTAGTGTGTGGAATAAAATGTTTACAATTATTATGGAATAATACTACTACATATCATTGGAATACGATAATAAGAATATGTTATATTGGGTAAATAAAATTCATAGATAACGATAATCTCGAGGGATACATATAACTCCAGTGATAATTATTGTAATTCCATAGATAAATAATTAGTAATAAATATACCCATGTAAAAATTACTCTGTTGATAGTGTTTAATTTACTCCAATTGTGTAAAATTATTAATCCAATAATTAGTATTACTTTCCTGTGTAAAAGTGTTTTAAGTAACACTGTTGATGGTGTTTAATTTACTACATTTTGACTAAAATTATTAATCCAGTTGGTGCTACATTCCTGTGTAAAAGTGTTAAAGTTACTCTGTTGATAGAATTCGATTTACTCCTACTGTTGAGTTAGTAACCACAGAAAGTGTTAACCATAACTCAAAATTAGCTCTACATCTGTGTTGAATTTTTTACTCCCGCAAAAGTGTTCTACTGAACACAAAAATCTTCTTAGGGTGTTAAAATTGAGTAAAAAGTCACACTGAATTTCTTAGGGTGTATGGATTATAAACTTTATTTACTTCATATATTGTTCATTATATTTCTTTAATAAACCCATATTCATATCATTTTTGTTTCTTCATTCTTCGACATACTTAATATTCAAGCTCAAAATATAAACAATACAAAAATGCAAACTATGTAGTAATTAGATATATCATTATCTAAATTATTTCTATCTCATTTTATTTCTGATTGTATCGATAATGATAGAAACTGTTATTACTATTATGCTGAATCTAAGATAATATCTGCAGTAGCAAGTGTGAAAAGGCTGATAATCGCGGGAGTAGATTTTATCTTCTCTGCAGGACTAAATTCTTTCACATAAGCGTAGCAAATAATTCTGTATGCGTGTAGGGGTATAGATTTCTTTGGGCGGTAGATAGCGCTCTGTACTCGTGTTCGTGCTGATTTCCGAGTCCAGGATGGAATACAATACGAGAACATCGGCAAGGGGTGAACGGATTATTAGTCTAGAGCTTGCTTTATTAAATAATACATGTGTAAGTGCTTGCGAAGGGGTCTTCAGTAGCTGAAAGTTGACCAGATGAATTCTCACATAGACAATATAATACATACAGAATATATGTCATATAAAGTATCAGTGGTGATTGACGTATCTGACATCTATAATTGTTTACTAAAAATATACGTGAATTCAATTAGTATATCATACTAGATAGGTATTATTTTTAGTACCCTTTGTAATTGCATACATCTTATCTTATAATTTGTAACTTTGTAGTTTGCGGCCTACCTACCTTAAATAGATCACAGTAATGTATGAAATATTATTAATCATAAGTCGACATCTAAATCAAATGTAACCTAAATTTTCGCGTTAATAGTTTTTTTTTTTTTTTTAAAAAAATCAGATTATATGAAACTTATGTATACACCGATTTTTCATATTTGACCGTTGCGTCATTAATTGCTGAACAGCAAACTAACAAGTAATTGTATGTTTATCTCTGTCTTACTCATGGTTTCTTACATTCTGTCTTTGATACGTATATCTAATATACGAACATCAAACTATGACGTAACGGTCAAGTGTGAAAAATCGGTGTTTATATGTTTTGTACTAATACGGATAACGTTGAACAATGTGCAATATTAAGTTTTTTTCTAAAAAAACGTCTAAAAAAATTAATGAAATGCAAAATGTTTTGAATGGTACTGCACCTTTATATAACACTGCCAAAAAATGGGCAGCCGAAATTAAGCGTGCTTGTATAGGCTTGGAAGATGATCCGCATATTGGACGTCCAAAAAGTGCAACGACAAAAGAAACCATCAACAAAGTGCATGATATTGTCTTACAGGGCCGGCGATTGAAAGTGTCCGAAATTTCTAAACAAGAAGATATTTCAGATGAGCGAACATGTCATATCAAAACGGAAAAAGTAGGTATGAAAAAGCTATTGGCGAAACAGGTGCTGCGTTTTTTGAGTGCGGATCAAAAATGTACTCGATCGTAAGTTTCACAGGACTGTTTTGCGCGTTTTAAAAAGGAAAAGACGAACTTTATCCGTTGGTTTGTAACGACGGATGGATTATAATCCACAGTCAAAACAAAACAATATTCCAAACAGTGGAAAACAGTGATTCTCCGCCACAAAAAGCTAAATTAGTTTTATCCGTTGGAAAAGTTATATCACTAGTTCAAATATTGCTGTAACTGAAGAACGTCTATATTATTTCATCAGTGGGATATTCTACAATTTTTTGATAATATATAAAAATCTACGAATACTGGTAAAAACACAATGTTAAAATTCATATTAGTAACCGAGATATGAATTTTTGATTGTCTAAAATTATTTGTGACGTCATAGTCCCGAGTTGGTTATGCTTCTCAAATAGTTATTTCTAGGGGTATCTGTATTAAGCATATATTTTTATTTATTTTATTAAATCTTCTTTTTCTTGTCATATTAATTCCTACTGAATACAGAAATAAAGAAAAATGTTTAAAATAAATAAAATATTTAAAATAAATATTATTTCCACCTATTTCCATGATACATTTTGAGAATGTCATTAAGATGAGCGCAATGTTGCTATAGTTCTTAACTTGAATTCAAACAAAAACAACGGATTGTAGGTCTAGTTTGTCCGAATTCATCCGATATTTTACGATAATAACCGAAGAGGGATTGCGTTTACAATAATAATTAAGCATTTTTATTACAAGGAAGAAATATTTCATCATTTTCATTTTACTAGAATTCTTAAAATTGCTGCCTATAATTATTGGAGTTTACTATTTCTTTGTAATGATTGAATACCCCACTGGCTGCAATATTAAAAGGATTTCAGTATACAACTGATGAAGGATATACTAAGAAGCATTTACCAAACGTAATGTCGCCATAATGATTTTTTTATGGTGAATGCACGACACGAGTTACCTATTTTTATTCGAAAAAATTAAATTGGGTCTTATTTAAACGAACTCGGTGTTGCCTGATCGGTATTTGTCTCTGTAAAAAATGAAATATTGTAATTGGTTTTCCCGCCTGTATTATTGTGAATCTAACGCTACAGTAATTATTGTGATGCTTGGTACAAAGTTAATTAATACAGAAAAAATAAAAGCAAATTGAAATTTGAAGTATCAATTAACAACAAATTATAAACAAAACAAATACAATTTTTCAAAGTCTGACACTTGGAAAGGTAATTCACGAGTAATATTCCAGTCATGCACATTATAATAACATATTCACTGTTAATTCATTTATCAAAGAGAGTTCCAGCTTGGCCATTCGTCCAAATGAGACGTGAAACCTATTAACTACGGGCTTAATATATTCTTAAACAAAACAAAGAGGCCTACAGCACTCGTTAGCGAAGACAGACGAACATCAGAATTAACTAATTAAGACATACCCAAGCTTTACTTGGGCCACTCAAACTTATACATTAATAAAGATCCATTATGGTCGGAGAAAATGACCACGGATTAGAATTTGAGTAAAGATGAACACACAAGTGCTATATACTCCAGCGACACAAGGATCGAAATGGCTTGACGCTGGCCATTGGCGGTTTGTAATTAAGAAGGGTAGGAATTCATCAGGATGGATTTTTACTTTAAGCTTGATGCTCACTAATCTTCTTTATTCTTAAATAAAAATAAAATATTTACACATTTCTATTTACGTGTATGCATGCACCCTTCTTTAAAAACGGATGTGGCCAGCGTTCTACTCATTAAATACGGTTAATAAATTGCTGATAGTTACTAGAATATTTTCAGCATGTAATTTTCGTTAGCCCTATGTGGACGCCAAATTGTAATTAATGTTCAGTTTCTAATTGTGACTTTTAAGGATTGCAACATAAAAAAATTACACGACAGAATTCAGACCCCATGAGGTAAGGCCTGGTAAACGTCCTATACGCACGGCATAGATATGTCATCACTACTGAAATCTGCAAATAGAATAGAGTTATATGTTATATGTATCAGAAACCAAAACAATAATTTTTAATTTTTTTGCATATCTGTAAGTTTGTTCCCTAATAATCCAAAAACTATTATCCAGATTTGGATAAGACTTTCACGGAAAAATAGCTTAATATCTAATTTAAAATATAGACACAATGCTATTGTGTTATATTAGGTTAGATTAGTCGTTCGTAGATTTTCCTATTTTTTTTTATTATATACCACTAACTTTCATTCAAGAACTCTACATTTTTATATTCTAAAATATTATTTAATTTTTTAACTAATATAAATAATAAAGATATTTAAATGTTATGGTAATTGTTACGATGGATAGTAATAAATTCTACAGTATCTGAAAAATCAAATAATTTTAAGTTACAATACTCACGGGTGTCTGGACAGTGCTGATTTATAAGAATGTCGAACGAAATTTGAAATACTAATATTTCACTAGTTTTTAAAAATTAATTACACATTTGCACATAAAATTAGTTGTTCCTAATAGTATGTACATATAGTAAGAATGAACAGATTGTAGGACCTGTGTAGTAAAAAGAGACTATTTCATTTACGTATGTCGTCAAGAATCATACACTTTTTATTGCGTAACGACATTCTTACGTGAAAAATACTATACTGGGTGTAGAATTGAAAAAGTTTATATAGGCATAGCAAAAAATTATACATATAAATCAGTATACAAAATTCATTTCGTACGCTTCGTGACTGCAGATATTAGATATGAAAATTTCAAAAATTACATTTTAATAGTGCTACTGTGCTACCCATAGAATTAATAGAAAAAGACAAACAAATGTGTAAAATTTTGTTGCAATTTCGTGGCAATCGTACTACGAGTACAAATGATCAATATTTATAAAACTTAAAATTTGATTTTACATGTTACAAAGCGCGCAAATGAAATGTACATATTTAATAAACATACTATATTTATATAATTCCCATATTTATAGTATTTAGAAAAATAAAAAAAATAGTAACATATTTATGTAAGTAGCTCATTTTCAAGTTGAAAAATTATAAAACATGTACTTATTTCCATCATCATACTAATGTTATTGGAAAGCGTACAACTGATTAATTTACATTCCTAATTCTTAATCTTCGAAAACACTTATTATTACACAAAGAAACTGCCTGATGATTATGAAGAAAATTAATGCATCGCATCTAAAGCCAACAAAATATCCATCACAAATACTTTAAAATAGAAATGAATATTCCAGTAATAATCACTCAGCTAAATTAAAAACCAACACGGCTAAATATATCATCTTTCTTATTGGATGCATGGTGTTGTAGGAAGCCGAGTAGATGAATCGCTTGTCTTTCGGAAGCGGAGGAGAGCCTTCGGGAGTTTCCGCCTTGCCCGGAAACATCTCCTGCTATAAGACGAGCTAGTCTCTTCTTTCCGTGCTAGAAGCTTGATCCAAAAGTCATTAGCAAATATGTAAACATACGTCTTCAGGAAATGATTGATAACTCAAAGTCGTGTGCAATTTTTTAAATGTAATAACTTGCTGGTTTTTAATTTATTATACAAATGTTCTTGCTCATCCATTTTCACATTCGGGATTCCTAATTAGATGACTCTGCGTTTTCGATTTCTGCAGAGCAATTTATTTTTTCATCTTTTCTTATCTTGAAAGAAATGATACTCAAGGAATGAAACACAATATTAAAGCAAAAAAGCTGTGAAGTTAATTTGTTTCCAAACAAAGAATGCAGATAGTGTGTTTGCTTTTATTATTTTGGGGCCTATCTTTTCACTGCTTAAAATAAAAGCGAAACGGTTTATGTGTTCTGAAAATGATCTGATCCATCATAGCAGTCATAATAATTTTACAGATCAACATTTTTCTGCATGGTATTTAATATAAATTATTATTTTAAATATCACAGGTCATTATTATTAATGTAAGTACGGCCACAACTGGGCCACTATAGAGTTTTCATTACCTGATATTTTTATTTTATAGTCATACTATAAATTTATAAATTATAAGCTATATAAATTTTATAAAAGATTTTATACTTAAAATTAAATTTACAAATTTTCAGTTTCAAAAATAAATTATTCGAAAAGTGAACAAAAAATTCTTGAATAACATAAATATAATTAAAATTAAATTCACAAAAATACATCTAGTATTATAACAATAAATGTAACAATTTTGCAAAAAATGAAGCAAAAAATTCTTAAATAAAGAATAGATGGCTTTTCACAACTTATGAACCCAAGGGTAATGGACGGATTCTATTACAAAAAAAAAAAAACGAGATTTGCAATTAATAGGAAATTCTTTATTTTTACACTAAAAATCCAATATTTTAATTTGTATGCAAACAATACCTGTATAATGTAAGTTTAATTTTATTACGTTTCTATTAAAGTATATATAAGAATTCAGTACTACAAAAAATGTTCACTTCACTTCAAATAAACTGCACTTATTTCTGCAAATTTCGAAAAAAAATATTTTTAGACAACCATTATAACATATTTACGTAATATCGTGATGCTAAAAGTTGACACAGTTACTAAGTTACTATGTCATTATATATATATATATATATATATATATATATATATATATATATATATATATACATTTTTCTTTTGTCAGCTGTTAGTAAGTTCGAACCGAAATTTCAGTTTTGCAACAAAAAAATTATTTATGCTCGTCTAAAAATTAATGTTCGTACCATGTGTGAAATTCAGATATCTTAGATCGTGTGTATTGACTTGCACTCCGCTACGCATCGTGCGCCAATTTAAACTCGTATGATATTTGGTATTTTTCATAACATGTTATGAATATAACTATTTTTAGAATAAATACTTACTTATGTTCAAATAATATTATTAGTTTGGTGCATAAGTGGCAAACCGCCATGTATAAGCTGTGTCTATAAAGTATAAGAATAATTAACCCAATGTTTCACGTTAAAAAATACTCACGGTATATGATAAACCGGATGTAGTACTTAATTTGAAACTTTAACAGAATCCAAAATATCGTATTACAAATCGTTCTATTTATGGGAACAACAAAGTAGATTTTGTTTACAAACGATCAATCGGAAGTGAAACTTTACTTAAAGCTCATTGCTATTTTAAACATGGAATTGGCGGGAGGTCATGTGCTGGCCACATCAGATTTTTTGTATCTGCAGTCATACAAAAAAGTCTCCGTACGAGAACAGTTTTAATCTATTTTAGGAAAAATACCAGTCCAAACCGAAAATATTTAATTTTCTTTTATTCCAAAATGAAACGCATTATATGACGTTATTATAAATAAAAAAGTAAACAAATAATATAGTTATTTTATGTATATTATGGGGAAAACATTGAAAGAATTCACAGTTTCATGATAGAAAAGTGTCCGTACGATAACCAAAACTAGTGGGCATCACTAGTTTTGGTTATCGGATGAATTGGAATCATCCTCAACCGGTACGAAGCATTTACTGCTCTTAATACTTAAATAACTATTTCAATTGTAACACATTAAATTTATGTAAAACAAAGCGTGATTTATTCATTGTTACAATGACAAAATGAAACAAACTGGCACATTAGTACATCCGATATATATAGATATTTCAATACATCGAAACATCGGAATAATCGGTTTACATCGATATATTTAATACAATGGGGGATTCCACAATTTTTTTTTATAATTTCATCTGAAAATATTAGGAAAACTAAGACTATTGATGAAAATCCGGTGAAAAAATCCTATTAACAAGCGAGTTATGGTCTCCCGAATTTTGAAAAGATTGACGTGACGTCACATTTATGTGTTTTTATATCAAACTGTTTTCATCATGAACCTAAATGTTCTTGAAATATATGCCATTTTAAGTTATATTTACATAAAATAAATAAATATTATAACGCTGTATAAGTCTACATACTTTATAATTACAGGTGTATTTAAATTATTAAGTTTAATGCAAGAAATTTATGTTAAAATAAAAACTGTTTGAATACTGCCGTACAGGAATGTTAGCCCCTCATTTCGAATTTAAATTTCTTAACTTCCATTGGTAGTAACACCCACCTCCTAACACGCTATTTGTTATGCATGTATAGGCGGTCTTTCGGTCGCCAATCAAAATATTATATATAGATTTCATATACATGTCGAAGCGCTATAACAAAAAACCCCTTATTTCCGAAATATCTCAATAATTATACCATTTAATTTTTTTTACCTCCCGCTACCCTTGGTAAGGGAGGTATAGGGATCGTGCTAAAAATCTCATATCGAGATTTTAGTAAATGACCACGTTTTAAGTTCCCTAGAATCCATTTTTAACATTTTCACGATGATGTCTGTATGTGTGTATGTGTGTATGTGTGTATGTGTGTGTGTATGTGTGTATGTATGTGTGTGTGTATGTGTAGGGATTTTGTCTTCACTCTAACTCAAATACCATCATTCAGAAAATTCTGAAACCTTGTATTTCCATCCCATTCTAATATGAAAAGAAGCCATTAGATTTTGGTGTAAATCGGATAACCGGAAATGGCACTTTACCTGAAGCTCATAATGGTTTTTCTTCAAAAATTACCATTAAATGCCATTTTTTCGCATTTTATGTCTTATGAAAATTAAAGATTATTGAATTTTCTACTGGAATACATTAATACTTTTTCTATATATTTTACACATAAATTTAAAAATAATTTTTTTTATTAGTCGCGAAGCCTAAGATAAACACAATAATTCGTTTGTTACACAGTTCATATTTCAAATGAATGTAACTGACAGTTAATGTCACTGTCAAAAAACTAACCACTTCAAATTAATAATAGTGACATTTTAAAAAGAAAATAGTAAATAAAGCAATAGTTTTCTGCAATGGAACAGTTTGCAGCGGTAGTAAATACGTAAGTATGTATTTAAATTAATAAAAATTCAATAGCGGGAGGTTTTGTGTTGGCCACATCAGATTTTTTTATTAATATTCGTTATTCAGCATATACATTCGTATTTTTTTACTATTTTCCTTTAATTCGATTGAGCTGGAATCCCCCATTCCATTGAATATTAGTATTCAAATCTTAATACCGAACAGCCCTCCCATACTTACACTAGTTTAAATTTTCAAGACCCATTATACATACATACAGTGTGTCCCATTTAGAAGTGCCACCATTGGGATCTCGAGAACTATAAGAGATACGATGTCGGTTAAATGGAACTTTTTATGCGCGTTTGGGAGGCCATCTCAGATGTGCTTTTGTTTTTCCAAAAATTCTCATAGGGCACTAGATAATGACGAAAAACTGAATATTGTTGATTTTTAATTTTTCAAATAACTTCTAAACTATTAGTAATTGAGAAAAACGTTTCAAATATAAAATATAGATATTTTTATTATCTAACCAGTGGCGTACGAAATAAATTTTTATATCAGTAAATTTTCGAGATATAACACAAACTTATATTTTTTTAAATGGAACCCATATCTTATTTTAGTCTCAAAAAAATAATATTTTTTTTCTCTTTTCAATGATGTAAGGGTTATTATGTTTTATATTTGTTTTGCTCCTAAAATTTATTTTTTTTCTTTATTTTTGTGAATTTTCTTATTATTTCTCAAAAAAAATTATTATTTTTATTAATTATATTGTAATTGATCGATATAATTTATTTTATGCCTTTATTACTTAATATTTTTATTCTAGACTCATAATTACAAATTACACTATAATGTGCTAAGGGCGACCTGACACAAATATTATAAAAATTAATTTGATCGAATTTTGAGCAAATTTTTCTAACGAAATAAATTATTTAAATACAAGGAGTGTTTCTAAATAGAAATCTACTAATATTTTGAAAATAATTGTAAATTTAATACAAAATAAAGAAAAAAATAATAATTTTGAAGGCAAAACAAATATAAAACATAATATCCCTTACATCATTGAAAAGAGAAAAAAATAGTTATTTTTTTAAGACTAAAATCAGATATAGGTTCCATTTAAAAAAATATAAGTTTGTGTTATATCTCGAAAATTTACGGATATAAAAATTTATTTTGTACGCCACTGGTTAATTAATAAAAATATCTATCTTTTATATTTGAAATGTTTTTCTCAATTAATAATAGTTAAGAAGTTATTTGAAAAAGAAAAAATCAACAATATTCAGTTTTTCGTCATTATCTAGGGCCCTATGAGAATTTTTGGAAAAACAAAAGCACATCTGAGATGGCCTCCCAAAGGCGCACAAAAAGTTCCATTTAACCGACATCGTATCTCTTATAGTTCTCGAGATCCCAATGGTGGCACTTCTAAATGGGACACACTGTATATACATACCGTGAAAATAAAATAAAAGAAATAAAAAATATTATAATATGCATGTGAAAATTCGTTTGCGCATGAGCATTATAAAGCTTGAAAGCTTGAAAAAGCTTGAAAAGACTTGAAAAAGCTTGAAAATCAAGCCAAGCCTAAAAATTTAGAAGCTTGAAATTTTCAAGCCAAGCCAAGTCTCGTGTCCATCAACCCCAAGCCAGGTCAAGCCCAACACTAAAAAAAGCCAAGCCAAGCTTTTTTATTTCAAGCCAAGTAGCTTGGCTTGGTGAATCACTAAAAATAGCTATTGTTTTTATTTTTCACATTCCGCACTAGTCCATATCTCGATACTTTGTCTTTTAACCGCTTTATTGGGGTTTGTCTAATTTATAATCAGTGATTACGTTATTTATTAATTAAGTTTGTGTTCTAAAAGCAGCTCCACTATTTTCATCTTTGTTGAAGGAATTCAAGTCTTTCTTATTTATTTTCTAGTTCTTTAATTTGTATAAAATGCACTTAATTCTTATACTTAATACTCTTGTTATAAATTTGTAGACTCTTTGTATTATGATTGTATTAGCATAAATTTGTAATTGAAAGCTAATAAATATTATCTATCTATCTATCGTAAAAATAAAAGAAAGTGGATACCCCTATTGCTGATAACATAGGTGTATAAATTGAGAATTTTCGGGGGTGAAATTTCTTCATTCGAATATGAACTGCTAGTGTACGACTAGCGAATGAAAGTTGGCGTGTAAATTATTTTATAGATGTTGTTTCCTTTCATAACTTTGATTTGAATTTGACAGAAAACTAATCTCTATTTATTCCATTAGAGAAGGTTACAATTATTGTACAAAATATTCAGATATGATAATTTTTGCAAGTACCCATTCATATACTGAAATTCAATATAGACATTATCGTGTATTAAACGTTAAATGAAACGTAATTTAATTTAAAATTTCGGCATTAAAACGTAGTTTAGACGAACAATTATGACGAGGGGATCGTAGGTACTACCTATTACTTTTTTATGACGATGTTGACGCCCCAAAAGCTGTAGCGTCCCTAGGCCGGTGGCTGTTGTGCCTAAGCCTCGAGACCAGAGCCGGCCCTGGATACTGGGTACTACGTAAGGACACTATGTACATCATTAAACATAATCATGTTTTAATTGAATTCAACTATGAAACGCAAAATAAACAAATCAATCAAATTAAAAGTGGCGCTTGAGTATTCAGCATTTCTAAAATAAATTTATTCTGACATCAATAATTCTCAAAACGTTTTCTTTAGACAAAAAGAATAATTCAGACGGTTTATATCCTCAAAATATTATTTTATCATCAAAAACTCGTCAATATTTCAATTACGAGCGGAAGTTTCAATATGTAAACAAAGCAATTTCATAGTCTTACTTTCTCTTTCCTTGAGAGAGGAAATGAAAAACGAATCATCGTATTTAGTTGAAATGTTGATGTAACAAATTATATTGATTTGTAAAAATATTCGTTTCTAAAACAGAAAGAGTATTTGAGTTTAATTCGGATCCTGATCCTACAATATTGAGAGTGAATAATAAATATTGATTAACGATAAACGTGAAATATCCAAGTACTATAAGTAATTTTATGTATAAGCGTGCCACGAGATGCTAGTATACCTAAGGGAAACAGGGGTTCTCAAATCTCAAATGTTATATTTTTCAACATTTACAAATTCATATGGGAAATAATTTGGTTCTTGTCGAACTACAAACGTACTCTTTTATTTTTCGTGTTTTGTTTGTATTTTGGCAAAACTTATTGCTCACAATGGGACGCAACCGGAATCGAACGACATAACGCTACACTTTTACTATGCAGGTGAGGAATTTCAATAGATAAACTTGTTCGACTCTTATAGGAAGCCGCACGGTTTATTATAACTTCGTACACATAATATGAAACAGTTATTTGTTACTTAACTACCTAGGAGTATTTCTCACGAGTATAACATTTATTTATTATTTTGTAATGTCATTGTGCCTAATTCTGTTAAAACCATTACGTGTATTTTGTGGGGAAGAGACTTATCTCATACGATAAGGGTAATATTTGCTCGTTCCATAGTTTGAGATGCGCAGATTTGAAGAAATCAGCCCTATAGTAAAGCCAGACGTAAGGTAAGCTACGTAACGCTTGCCAACTAACGTTAACGGTAACACCCCATATGGCAACACACTATAATTACAACAATAGCTATAATCTATTTCAGACACGTAATATGACGACATTAAGACTTCTTTCGCACGAGGCCATTTAGCTATATCTGCATAACCCATCTTCTCGAGTCGCAGATGTTCTCCGCGAGCGAATCTCACCCCAAACGCCCCCGCCATTAGGTTGCTTGTGTCTCTTTCTGCCAGCTACATCCTCTATAGCGCGTTCTCCTTTCAACGCAAGGGGTAAGTGTCTAGCTCAATATGTGCTGGACGAAAGGGTTGCTGTGAAGAAATTCCGTTTTTCTTGGCGGTGTACTTAAGGGTGGATTATTGTTTTAGATTTTAATGGCTTATTTGAATGGATTTGGGAATTACTAGGGTTGCGGTCTGCCTAGTCGGGTGTTGTACTGCCCTTGGAATGTGAAGGAAATAGGTTGTAAAGTTTTTGTTTTGTTAGGGTAACATGTCATTCTTAAACTTGTAAAAGAAATGCAAAAGTTTATGTTTGTACCTCCAAATGTAAAAAATAAAACTTCATTTTTCCGGAAATATTTACAGAATGTTTGTTTTTCTTATTCTTCAAGTCGAAATACTATTTTCTACACTTAGATGACAATTAAATCTACTGAATATATAAAAAAAATTGCATCCATAATGTATACAGAAAAAAATCACAAAGATGTAGAATCATGAAGAATAAAAAATAAAAGTTTTGAAATTACACTACCGAAGTTACTGTACCATAAAAAACAATACACACAACACCGTAATTATAGTAAAATTGTATTTTACGGAAGGACACTAAAACGTGCTTATGCAATAAAAACTCGATATAGGATAGGATGTGAGCAATCATATAACTGTTGACCTCAGGAAGCAGATATGGCGGCCGTGTCATAATGTCAGCTTGCGAACGTAACCTAAATTTTTTATTCAAAATATCATTATTTTCCGATTTCATGTGGTTTATTTACATACTTACATTAGCTACTAAATTCCACACTCAGGCCCGATATTTTCATCTCTGGTTAGACTGCCGGTTAAGTTAACTGTCGGTTATAAGAACAATGTAGCAACGAAAAATTGACACATGTGTAGTGTAATATCGATGCTGTGTTCTTATTTTAACTGACAATTAACTTAATAGGCTGTTTAACCGGAGATGAAAATACCGGGCCTGTTATGAAGATTAATTTTATAATTTTTTGAATTCAAGTGCTTTATTTGCCTCGGCAACTAAATATCATACTTATAACATGGGCATCCATATCTGCTTTCCATGGTCAACAAAGTCACATGACTGCTGCTTGCGTCATACACGAGTATAAAATTTTATGACTGTAGTTCGCTTCTGGAAGAAATGTAAAATCGAAAAATTGGGCACATCTGCATTTTAGTTAACATTTTTTCCTCATATGAAAAACAAATTATGAGTTCTTGTGAGTTTTATATGTTTAATTTTCATAATAATTCATTCGGAATAGCAATTGCTATTCTTTCTCCATTAATTTTGGTTGGAAAGTTTTTCGTGTGTTGTCGTCACTTTTCATATCCAATAATATTCCGGCAGAGGCAATATGATTCCCCTCCGTTTGGCATTGTGACCACGTCGCCTACTTTGATCATCAGTCTCGTTCTCTCGTCGCACGGGCCGTGAACCACGAACCGAAGGGACGCGCGCTAATCGATCATGTTGCTCTCTGAATACCAATGAGAAATAATCTCTCCAAAGAACTTGCAAAACTCACCCAGAAGATTTTTCGACTTCAGGAAAGATATAGTAAGACAGAAATAACATTAATGAAATGATATTTTTAATAAACTAAAATGACAATAGCATTATCAAGGAATCCGCTACCTAATAACATTCTAATGTTTTAATGTGATTGCGTCACTAGCAACTTTTATACTTCTTATCAAGACCATATTGACTTTTGAAATCATAAAATATATTTATACTGCGAAAAGTTTTTTGAAAATGAAATAAAACTAGAAATGTTAATATTAGTTCATAAAAGTCATAGTTGTTGTGCGTTAGGGAAGGTTTTGTTAAGGCATATTTAAATTAAAATGAAAACAATTTATTAATATATTATTAGTTTATCTTGAAATCGGATTTAGCCGATAGATATAAACTTAGCAGAAATTATATTATACATGTGAAGAATGTTCAAACGTTCTTAGAGCCATTTCTTTTTTATGATAAATGCGATCTTTGTTTCATGGCTAACATCCCGTTTCGTTATGTAAAATTGCCAAAAGCATACAATGAAAGTAATTTGGCGCGCCCTAATCGATTGGGTGGGTGGTAGTCTATGTGTTAGAAATATGGTACGTATTTTCAAACTACTGTGCCGGGTGACGCAGTTATTATAACGACAAGAGTGGAAGAATGTAAAGTGTTTGTATTGTCATAAATTACAGAATGTGGAATAAAGAAGAGAATAGTGCTTCTAAACGTGACAAGTTTCCAAGTATTTTTCAACATAAGAAACAATACAAAAACCTCATTTAAAAAGAGTAGATATTACGATTACTGAATATTTTTGATCTTTAAATTTAATGGATGGAATTGCATGGCTGTTTACGTAGTGACCAATTGTGATTCGGATGGCCCGAGTTTGATTGCGAACGACGTAAAACTTGAAACTTGAAAATTATTTCCAATTTTCAAACAATACAAAAGTGACTCCTATTGACTGCTTTGAAAGCTCATGAAATGACACCAGGTAAACGCCCTCGGCGGTAAAGATATATAAATCGTCATTACCGAAACGTCGGTTTTGTTAGAATAAAAGAATAAATGCGTATGACTGAAAATACACAATCGCCTTCTGAGACAGAGTTATTAACCGCAACATCAGTGAAGACAGGTCAATTATTACAAGATAAGAGAGGCTATTCTATATGTGCTAATTGTTACATTATGGTGATAGGGAGAAACAAAATTAACACAAAGAATGATTTTAATGAAACACTTGAAATTCCTGGTTCATATTTTGTAATGGAAGAAAGAAACAATTCATTTTCAGGATCGCTTAAAAAAGTTTTAAAAATAATAAAGGGAAATAAGAACATTGTGTATTATAATGAAATATTCTCGAGTTTAGTTTTTTGTTCGTGTGAATCTGCGCTTGGAAATATTAATGAATTTAATAAAAAGATATTAATTTTCACAACGAAACATCTACAAGTTAAAAGTCGAGATAAAAATTAATAAACGAAAAAAAATGAACATAAAACATTTTAATCTTCTTGTGCAGACGGTGTACGGGTATATTTTTTCTTATGGTAATTAATTCGTCTGTGCTACTAATTAAAAAGTATTCGACAATAAAAAAGGTCGTATATGTGCAATTCATGAATAATTATTCCAAGAGTTACAATCGTAATAAAATTTGTTTCGACGCTAGGCAGGGATTTCAGGTTTATTACATTTACACATGTGTTCCGTTCCGTTGTATGATGATGCAAAATATTGCAAACATATCGACAATAAAAACCCTGTCATGTGTTGCACTCATCTCGCGCAGTCGTTTATTTTCATAAAATTTTCCCGGGCTATTAAAAATTTATATTCGAATCATACTGCTGCTATTTTGCATCATATTTATTTTCAAATTACTTTTCCAATAACTTAATTAAAAATGAACCTTTTTATATTGTTGGAAAATTAAGTTGTATAGGTAGTTGACTGTGAAACAATCAAACATTATATTGCTATGGAGACGTGATTGATACATTAGTGATAAATCGAGGGTGTTCGCTAAATGTAATTAACTGGTTTCATATGACCAATTTATATCAAAAGCATCGGATTGTCCTTTAATACAAACAAATGTATAGGCTTTTAACGCAAGCCTGGCAATATTTAAATGCACACCAATTATTCCTGCTATTTATACTGAACATAAAAAGTTTTTTACACGCATACGTATTTACTCCTATAATGTTGGATATATAAAAATATGTTTGTACATCTTTATAAATTTGAGTGTTAGGTTATTTTTATTCTCGTCATTTCCCGCTATTCTACCGTTTCTCTGGCTTCTTCATTCCACATTTAATTTGGCCTTCTTTTTCTTTTTTCCATGTAGGTCTTGCTTCGTATGCTGTCCTCGCTACTGTGTCATCTTCCATTCTGCAAACGTGGCCTATAGCCATCTGAATTTCCCTTCTTGAATGACTGTTCGACAGGTTTTGTTTTCAGTTTTGTCCAGAAGTTTTCATTTTTTATCGTGTCTTTTGTTGTCTTTCTTTCAATCTTTCTCACATATGTCATTTCCAGGTATATCTTATCTTTCATTTCTTATATTTTCTGACGTCGAGGATTTGCTCGTTAAAATAAGCGTGGCTACTTTATTCATGACATATCTTTGCTTTTTTTGGGATTTTTTTTTCGTCTAGATAAATTGATTGTAATGCATTGAATAAAGCTGCGTTCAGAGCTATCCAATTATCAATTACAACTAGTACAACATTAGTGTACACATCGACAAAATACACTGTTGTTGGACTAATGAAATAAAGTGTTCACCTTCTTTATTGAAATCTACCATTTTCCCACAAAATCTCAAGATTGTCAAGATCAAGCACATGTATTTGCTTGTAACCTTTTAAGCTTTCTTCCAGTTTTTAATATATCTTCTAATTTTATATCACTACTTAATTACAAGTTCCATATATTTGTATTTTTTAATTTGTTCTAAATGTTTATTGTTTATTGTCTAGGATGACTACGAATTGTACTGAACTGTATTATATACCGTTTATACAAGATGTAACAGAAATAGGTTCATTACATTTAACCAGTGAAAGAACTGAGCAAGAGCAACAATATTTTTAGTAACTTTTTTTCGAAATCGCAATTTATTTTTTGGAAGAAAATATTGCCAATTTCAAGACATATACTGGTGCAACAGGAAAAAGTAAACACATATTGACAGAACTCGTCAAGCGCAACAATATTTCTTTTTTTGAATTCTCATTTTTTTTTAGTATTTTTAGGCAGGTAATTAATTTTATACAAAATTTTGAAGATTTTTAACACAATATCTAGAAGGTATACAAAAAAAGTTACTCAGAAATATTGTTGCTCTCGATGAGTTCTATCACTGATTAAATTGAATGTACTTATTTCTGTTACATTCTGTATAGTTATTTTGTAACAATCAAAACCGTGAGCTATTCAATGATTAAATATCGAGATTTTGGAGAACAATTCATGCACTTTTCACAAATATTCTTCGATATTTAATAATTGAGATGTTCATGGTTCTTTTTGAAATTACGCAGTTTTATATCCGTTTATTTAAATTATATGACGTATATTTTACATAAAATTGTACAGTTGAATTATTATTATTACAATACTTGTTTTTATCAAAGCATACTATTTTATTGAAAAAGGTATTGCCTTCTTTGATTGAACTAGTTTTTTTTTGACATTGATAAACGTCAACAAACGTCAACACCCTCCCTCAATGAAATACGTTCACACATTTAACTAAATTTACTAATTAAATATATGTCTATTTAAAGGCTTGGTAAATAAATCAGCTAGTTGTTCTTCACTTGTTTAGTCCTTTTTTTCTTGTGTTTCTTGCCTTTTTTCTTCTTTTGCTCTTCACTGGAAGAATCATCTTTCTTGCGTTTTTTTCGTCGATGTTCCTGCGGCTGCACTAACTCGTCCTGTTTTTCCAGCCGATGTTCCAATGCTTTTTTTGAAGTTCCTTGGCGGCTTGTTCCTGCCTGGCCAGCTGTTCCTTTGCTTCTCTAGCAGAATCAAAGCTTGAACCATCCTTATCCTTCTTAATTTTAAATACCCATTTGCTGTCGATTAAATCACATTTTTCAGATCTCTGTACAATATTAAAAGTGTCATTTTCCTTCAAGGCATCTAACTCTGCTTGTATTGCCTTCTTCCATTTTTCGCTTTCATCACTTTCCATTGCTTCTGTATATGTTGCTGGTTCTTTTGCTTCTTCTACATCTTTGATATCTGTAAAACAAACTTGATATTCATCAATACCAAATCTCTGGGGTTTTCTCAAAATTTCTCTATTTCTTAAATTTCTCTCTCTTCTCTTCAATATCAGATGTTTCTTTCTCTTCGGTATGTGATTCTTTCTCTTCTGAATTATTATTCGTTTCTGTATCTTTTTCTTCGTCGTTTTCAGTTTTATGCACTCTCATTTCTGTTTGTCTAGGAAGAAATACAACATTCCGTGCACAACGTACTTTATTTTCGTTTTTAAAATATATTCTACCTATATCCTTTAATATTATCTTCATTTCTTCATTTTCTTTACAGGTTGATACATTTGCAGAATGTGAATATTCATCAGGTTTTTGACATCTGTCAATTTTGAAAATCATTTTGTATAATTTTCCAACTCTTTTTGCTATTGCACAATTTTTATTATATCTATTTTTAATAATACACTGTTTTTTGTCTGAAAACATCTTGTAACCTTTATCTAAAGCACTTGTTACCGAAAACAGGTTTAGTTTTAAATCTGGCACGAAAAATACATCTTGTAGTTCACTTTTTAACCAATTTTTACCATCATAAGCTTCTACTAACACTTTACCTATTCCGTAGGAGTTAATTGACGGAACGTCACCGATCTTGACAGATTTTATGTTACTCAATTCTTTATATTCTGAAAACATATCCCTATTACAACACATATGTTTTGTTGAACCGCTATCCAAATGCCAGTAGTTGTGGTTGTTATTTGTATTGCTTATGAATACCGAGCTTGCGTTGACATTATTTGCAGATTCGGAGGAGTTTCTGTATTTGTTATATCTGCAGTCATTTTTATAATGTCCCGGTTTTTTACATGTGAAACAAGTTTTCTTATTGTTTTGCTCCTTTTTTAATTTAAAACAGTTTTGTTTCTTGTGTCCAATTTTACCACAACTGTAACATTTTAAAATTTTTGTAGCTAATGCACATTCTTCTTTGGCTACATTTGTTTCGCGTGACTTTATTCTCTCTTCTTTAATTAAAAGTCTACTGGTTAGTTCAATTAACTTTTGATCTTTAACAGGTACACTTTCCCACGCCGAAACAAAATATTTGAATGGTTCAGGTAGAAATATTAGTATTTTGGTGATCAACATTTGTTCTGATATTTTTTCTCCTAACTGTTTAAGTTGATCTGCAAGCTTTTCTATGTTTGACACAAATTCAGAAATTCCTTCATTTTCATATTTTAAACCAAAAAAATTTCTGTTGGATCAAATGAATGCTAACTTCAGACTTTTGCTCGTAGACTGTTAATAATTTTGACCAAATCTCTTTAGCTGTAGTACAGGATAAAATATGTAGTAGCGGTCCTTCCTCCATTCTGGTCACGATAATTTCTTGTGCCCTATTATCTTTTCTTAACCATTCATCTTCTTTAACATTTGATCTTCTACACGCATTTGTAACTACGTCATAACTTGCTTTGACTTCAGTATAACAGTAATCTGAAATTACCACAAATTCCAATTACTTTCTCCTTTTAACTTAATGGCACCTTGTTCCATTTTTCTAAAAAATAATTTTATACTTTCTGAAGTTACTTTACTTTTTACTGCCCTTATTCTTCTGTCCCACGTTCTGGACCCATAACCTTTTGAAATTGAGCAGTTTTATATCCGTTTATTTAAATTATATGACGTATATTTTACACAAAATTGTACAGTTGAATTATTATTATTACAATACTTGTTTTTATCAAAGCATACTATTTCATTAAAAAAGGTGTTGCCTTCTTTGATTAAACTAGTTTCTTTTTGACATTGATAAACGTCAACAAACGTCAACAGTTCTGAATGTATCCGTTTCGCAGTGAAACAATTAATCCGACAATGGATGAAAATTAATTAATAAACAAGTGGAAATAATCATTAAAAAAATTTACAGAGCTCCATAATATAATTTACATTTGAATTTCCTATTTGAGTCTAATACGAACCATTTGTCGAAAAGTATAATAATGTTAGAAATGGAATGTCTTGAATTGCCCGCAGCAATCGCATGTTGTTCTGATTTCATTAAATCATAAATCAGCATTTTATTAATTCTATAATGTTTAAAAAGAAACTATTATAATAAAAGCGCTTTTATAGAGAGTGCTTTTACATTATATTCCTATGAGGAGAGTGTTTCATAAAAGCGGTTTTATTATAAAAATGTGCTCGTATTTTTCTGTATATTTTCATTCAATTTCTGGATTTTTTTAAAATTTATTTTTAAATTATATAACACATATTTTAATTATTATAAAATTACATTCGATAGTCTTCACCTCTTAATAAAAACCATCTGATGTGGACACCACATGACTTCCTTGTACGCCTGTTATACTATACATATTTTGTTAATAATTAAAATATGTATTATAACAGACCCAATCATAAAATTGCACGTATTCGACATAATTTGACACTGACAATAAATTCTTTATTTTTTTTGTCCTAATTCATAGCAAACTTAATAACAGAAACCGAAAAGTACATAATTTTTAAATTTACATATCTCGCTTATACAAAGAGCTAATTTAATCATACTTGATGTTTTCGACGCAGAATTCAATTCTCTAAAACTTTTATTTGAAGCAGTTATTATTAAAATCAAAATAACACCATTTTTTTCAAGAAAAATTGATAACAGCTTTAAATAAAGGATCACTTCCGGTTAGACCATTTTAACTAAAATCTATTATGTCATTCCCATTGATATAAAAGTATTATGTGTCAAATTTGAAAAGTTTTGGATTATATTTTAATACAGTTTTTCATTATCTATTATAGGCTTCAAGTAAAGTACCACTTCCGGGTAGACCATTTTAACTAAAATCTATTATGTTATTCCCATTGATATAAAAATATTATATACCAAATTTGAAAAGTTTTGGATTATATTTTAATATAGTTTTTCATTAAAATCTATTATAGGCTTCAAGTAAAGTACCATTTCCGGGTAGACCATTGTAAGTAAAATCTATTATGTTACTCCCATTGATATAAAAGTCTTACATACCAAATTTGAAAAGTTTTGGATTATATTTTCATATAGTTTTTCATTAAAATCTATTAGAGGCTTCAAGTAAAGTACCACTTCCGAAAGCTATGTAATGACCAAAAAGGAGGTGCACAACTAGATGTTATAACAGTCCTAAATACAAAATTTTAACTTTTTACGGCTTCCCGTTTTTCAGTTATGCGAGATACGTAACGTACGTACGTACGTTTACGTTCGTACGTACGTACAAAATGGATTCAGGGATGGTCAAAATGGAAATTTCCGTTGAAATCTGGAAACCGAAGTTTTTCGCGATTACAATACTTCCTTTACTTCGTAAAAGGAAGTAAAAAATGGTACATGGTTACTCATCTTGTAAAAATTTATTTATTTTTTTTATAAATTGATAACTGTAAACGTTCTGTTCCAAGAAACACCCTAGTGAATTCTACAGCGCCTATGTAAAGTTACAGTACTTACATCTATGTGCAGCGCTTACATGGCTTACATTTTTGTGTTCAGAATAGCACCATTAAATTTAAAATAATCAAACTTTGTCAGTATTAAATATTTTTATCTGTAAACATGTAGCACACCTTAATATTAAAAATTACACAGTCGAAATCGAAAACATGGTTAAATATCACTCAATTCTGACAACAACGACTAATTCTCCCGATAGGTTCGCTAGTTACTTTTAAGCTTCAAAAGACTGAAACGTTAAACGACCGTCAAATATAACCGTGAATTAAAATAAAAATAATAAATTTAAAATTCGTATATTTGTCAAATTATATCAATGTTTGTTTTATTGCAGCTAAAAAGATAGTAGATTAAAATAGTGAATCAGTTATTTGTAGACCCTTTTTCACAACGATAGTTGTGGTATCAATAGATAAAAAAATTCTGAATTAAATGATACCAAATACATGTAAATTATGTGATATTTTGAACCCATAAACTAATTATTATAGTTATTCAATTTAGTATAAATAGCAATAGCCATGGCATTTTTTTAATAAATAAATAAAATAAATAAATAAATATATCATCACGACATATATTGCCATTACTACAACACATGTAGACTTCGGTAATGATGACGATATATTTTACCGTATGGGCGCTTACCTTTAATAAAAAGATAAACAAATGTTTGACATTTTATCTATTAGAATTTGTTAGCTATGACTTTTTGTGATATTTAAATTTTAATGTTTTATAACGATTAGAAAATGATTGATGAAAATTAAATTAATAAAATTATAATAATAAAATTTACACAAGTTACCTATAGGTTATAACGAATTTTGACACATAAAATGTCAAACATTTGTACCTATTTCTTTTTGTTCAAATGCTATGACCATTGCTATTAATACAAAATTTAATAAAGTTAATAATTTATTTATGGGACTAAACTATTACATAATTTACCACAACCATGAAAAGTCATGATTACCTGCATATAATAATATTTGTATACTTCTTCATTCTTAAAAAAAATATATAGGTACCTTGTAATACGGGCTTAAGAGACTAGCACCGCGCTGCCATCTACACCAAGCTTTGCGCTAAGGCTCCCACTGGTACAGCATCCTACTACATATAGGAAGGTACTGGATTCAAATCCTAAAGAAGTCATGAAGTGTCTTCGGTATATAATTAACTAGTTTCAAATAACCAATTTATTCAAAAGTACAGAATTTTCTTTAAAATAAACAGAAGTACAGGCTTTCAACGTAAGCCTGGCAATATTTAAATTCGAACCAATTATTCCTGCTATTTATACTGAACATGAAATGTTTTGTACACAGATACGGGCTTTTACTCTATGTAGGGAATAGAGAAAAAAAATGTATCTCTTTAAAAAACCTCTAATTAAAATTTTGTAAGTTATAAATAGATTAGTTCGTCAATGATGACGCAATAAAAATGAAACAAGTTGCACTTGTTTGATGTGGACTAGTCCGTGTGAAAAATCGAATAATTAATTCTGAAATCGGGTGTGAGAAGCAGTGTGATGATGATTTAAATTATTTACTACTCAATAAATTTACCGAAAATTGAAAGAGACACACAGAAGGCAGAAAAAACGTAGTAAATGAGGCGTTAAATTGTATTAAATTAGAAATTTTAGTGAACCCTATACAAGTTGAAAATCACAAGGGGTATAATGGCTTCATAACACAACGCACAATGAAAGCAAGCAGAGCACAAGCAGTTAAACCGCGAGCATGGAGCACGGAGCATGGAGCGTAAACGGCACGGGCACGGTGCATGCGAACACGCCCGCACGCTCATGCGATACGTCATCATCGTATCGGTACGGTATCACTACTATACATGTGCTAAATTAATGAACAACACATAGTAAAATAAATGCACAGTGTTTGGGCTCTCATTGTATCCCAATAATTGAATTTCGTTTTGTCATCGAACCTAGCCTCAATGGTTACATCAATATTGTTAAAATTATATCGATACATTATCAAAAGCCAACAATAATATAGCACAGTCGCCTGCCAATGCGTTCCGCGCATATCAAAAGGTACGCCATATATTGTATTATTATAAATATTTATGCAAGAGAAAATGAAAATAATTAGGTCTATAACAATGTTTAAATTCGCTGTGTACTCGATCGGCTTTTTAAAATCCTAGTGGTCAGTGAAAATGATATAATAATGGCGTCTATGTTTGAGAAACAAACACATGTTATATTTCTGTCAACGTGATTAATAATTTTTCGCTTTGTATTTTATTTACTTTATACACTGATTATTCGACATTTAATATTTGTATTTTAATTTTATGAATAAATATACTTTTCAATATTAAATTATTAATTTAGATAATGCAATATCTTACATAAATTAAAAACTAAGATAAAAATCCGCTTTTTACGGATATTTAATTTAAAATTATTGTTTTATACGGATATACATTAGATTAATGTATTTTCATATACACGCGAGATATAATTATAAAACTGAAAAATATTTTAACGTTTTTATTTGTGGGTTTAAAAACGTATAGCAAGTGTTTTATTACTTAGTTTATTTCGATACGCTAATCCAAATTTAAAATTCCCTTATATAACCCGCCAATAATATTCTGTCGTGCTTCAGATGCTTTGTTCGAAGTCGGCATCGGTTACGCCCATGAAATATTCTAGCAAAATTAGATTAGGTATGGAATTTTTGGCAATTTTTTCAAAGGTTCCATGAAAATGAGTAAAGTGAAATAGAATTATTACTTGTGTAGTTCTTGACAGAGGGAAATGGACCAAACTTATTCATGAAAGATGATTGGCGTACATATTTGGGGAAAATGTACCGTCGTATTTTACAGTGAAATTATGGTGTTAACATAAAGCAACTAAATAAAATATTACTTTACATTCAATTGTTTTCCTACATGGCTACTAGATCGATGACATTAATATTTTAAATCACCCTTGTAACACTAGGAAAGAAGCAATGCATTATCATATTCAGCTTATGAAATAAACATAACATCAAATAAATCAGATACATTTGGCAGAGTAGAAAAGAAACGTCAAATAGTTCAGATCGCATGTATATTAATACTCGTATGTAGGTTAGTTACCCTTGTAAAACTCTCATATTAGATACATATTTCTTAAATTTATGCCGTTCGGCTTAGAATTCTATACATAATTGTGTAACAAATTATTAATATGTTACTTGTAAAGAGGCAAAACACAAGAAATGTTAATAATGCACAGGTCCTCTAAGGAGTTTAAACGAAAAATTTCAAATCGAAATTTTACAGCAATACTAAATATATACTTTATTTAACAATTCGTTTCGATACAATACTGTCATTTTACGAAACACTTAAAATTTAAGATTCATAGGTACAACTGGCAACTGGCCATAACGGAATTATAAAAAATATAAGATAACGTAAAATTTAATAAATTTCGATAAACTCACACTGCAACCTAATTAAATTGATTTTTGTATTTACAAATTAAATATAAATTGTTTGTAGAATGGAAAATGAAAGACAATTGAACACGGTAAATAAATCGAATTAAAATTATGTGGATATTTCGCACAATAGCTTCGGAAATCAAATAGGCAAGTAATTAATTAGCCCAAAACAATAAATTAAAATAACAATCAGCTTTATTTATTCAAATCGGTGCATTTCATACAAAACATTTATTTGCTACTAAATATACATGAAATATGCTTTCTCAAATACAGACACCATTATTGCATTATTTAACCGAGTTTTAAAACATCAACCATCAAATATTTTGAACATTTACAGTAAACAAAAATATGCTGTTTTCAATTATTTATGATAATTATAGTAGTAACTTTGATTTTAATTTTTAAATATTCAGTTTATTTACATTTCTAAACCTGTAATATTCAGGATTTTCATACAAACCAGAATATAAGTATTTAGCATAGGATTTAAATTTGAATAGATAACAGTTATTTATTCATTAAAGAAATTGTTATAAATAATTAAACTATAAATACATAGATCTGGCGTAATGTAAGAAATAAATTTAAATTTGGAATATCCTTCCATATTGATAAAAAATAAATGCATATTAACATTTATTTATTAAAAACAATCGAAAACAAGATATTGTCAATATGTTTTCACAATATGTGTTCAAAAGGGTTGCTTCCTATTCGCATGATTTATGTGTAGCATGTTTTCGTCTATTAACGCTAACAGAATCTCTATTACAGTAGGTAATATGGTTCCATTTTCTACATAAAAAACCGAAGGAAATATAATTTTTCTATATAACAAAACCTTAATTTTTTAACCTCGCCATAAGCACCTAATTGATTTATCATACATAACTAATTAAGGTGCCAATGCGCCAATAGTTATAATTTATAGTTCTATTAAAAACGGACAGTCAGAAAATTTCCCACACTTAATTTTCGATTTTTAGTCCCCTGAATTTAATACCAAGAGCACAGGTGTCAATTATGAGATATCCTGTATATTAAAAAAAAAAATCATACCTATGTCCAGTGATTTCTATATTCCTAAATAAATTTTATTCATTTATTCAACCGTTAATTCGTAAGAATCAAAATAATTTAATTTTTCGGTTATTTGACATGGAAATTAAAATCATAATACTGGCAATCGGAAATCGTCTTGGTCCGATTAACTACACTACCTCCTTGACAAAAAAAGTTTACTTCTTCTCTCACTCAGCTAGTGCTAATAATGTAAGGTCCGCGCGCCCAGAGAAAACACTTACGCAGAGAGCAAAATTCGTCCGGACGAGTCAAACTGGTGAAAGTAGGGATATTACGATGTTTTAACTTTACAGATAGCAGCTGTATAACGTACAGGTATTTTTTTAAATGTAAATTTTGGGGTTTTAGGTTGGCTAGATCAACTACTACTACTGCGCCGATATTTTTTTTCTCTAAACGCTCGGACATTCAATTAACCATGTCAATATGATTGTTTAATAAAATACGCCTAGTTACTAGTAAAGTTTCCGTCAAATTAAATGCTTGACTTTATTAACAGATATACACTGAAAAAATAGGTTGCTTGTAGTAGCGAAAAAGGTACTCTAATATCGTGACAGGTAAAATACTTCCTAAGAAAATTAAAAATTATTTCTAATGATTTTTAACTGTTTCAGAAATAAAAATTTCTAATGAATTAGTAAAATTATTTACTAACTTTGCTGGAAAAATATCTGATATAACTAAGCAGAAATCGCTGTTTTAATGAAATTTATTTACTAATGAAATTTATTTACTTATTCTAATTTCAAGTAAACCTTATTCTTAATATAACAAATACATTTACTATTTTAGTGAATTTAATTCAAATTATTAGGTTTTAATTTGTATGGTTAGGTGGTAGACCAACCTGTCTCATCAATAAAGATAATTATTATTATTATTATTATTATTATTATTATTATTATTATTATTATTACTAGTAGCGAAAATCTTTATTTGTTTCCAATAATGGATGTACCTATACCCATGGAATGAGAAATAAATAAATTCGTAGTGAATAAAGAATATATGTATTTATTTATAACATAAACCTACAGCGTGTATTATGTTACAAATCTGAATAAAATGACAGTAATAATAAATTATAACCAAACCTTCAAAGGGTTTTATTTCTTCTTCAATATTCATCTCTTCAAATTTTCTTATTGTCAGACAACGATAGCCTATACTTTCTTCATAATTTTCTCAGAAATTTACCACTAATGCATAAAATCGGTTAACTTGCCTTCCTTATAGTATGGATATATTTTACATCTACACAATTTCTTTCAAATTGGTGTCCGAGGTTTTGTCATCCCTTTGTTAGTAAATTCCTCAGCTGCAATGTATTATGTATGTTACCATAAGTAATAGATCTTAGGATATTAATTAATATAGGTATAACTTTACAGGTATTTAATATTACTTACATTACACAAAACGCAATTGCTTTAGTTTATAACAAATAACTCAAAACAAACGTACATGACCTCTTCCAAGTAGTTTATAAATGAGACAAAAGTTGCTTACAACACCATGGCTTTAGAGTGCAATCTTGACTATTACAAAAAATTTATTCGCTGTCATAAAAAAAAAATTAGTAAATGTAGTATTAAATTTTCTACACTAAATAAATATATATTGTAATAATTTTGTTTAGTTTATATTCTAAAATACAGAATTTAATTTTTAAAGTAGCAATTAATATTTGTAATTCAGAAAAGTGGAAAATATTTTTATCTAATTTAGAAGATTATGCGGTAGAAATAAAAATTTGTTCTCATACAAATCTACATTCTTTGAGGTAAAGAAAAAAGTTCTGTGTGAGTAATCTTATTATCTGATACTAACAAAAAAGGATTAGAGAATTATTTTTAACTATAAATGCGAATCTATTTTTTTCAGTGTAGTAGAGCCTTGTACTTCGCACGTTCAAGAGTTCGAGAGAAATTAAATCCGGAGTTCAAAAGATACAGTGAAAACAACGCACAACAGATGGCGTAAACGACCAAGTCGTCTCGCTTTTGATGTGTAAAAATCTCTTTCGCGTGTGTTTTCAGTGCTTTTTACTTTCCGTCACCTTTAGGTAAGAAGGAATTGTCTTTGGTCAAAATGTGAAATTTCAATTGTTAGCTGGAAGCATTAAAAAAATCTCGTTGTAAAATTACCTCAGTAGAAAAAATAGTATAAAAAACATGTTAACGCACTTGTTCTTTGTAAAACGTTAACAGATTGCCTTAAGACATCAAAATTGCTGGATTCCGGGCTATAGGGCCGTGGTCGTTTCGCTTAGAAGTCAGAACTGTACTGGGCATCTTCTGAAGTCTGCCTTATGATACTTGTTTTTTAATGTACTTACTATTCAAATAACAGAGGAAAAACAAATATTATCATTTCAAAAGTCTCTATTTTGAATGAAAGTAAAATTTATCAACATTAGAAAAATATAGTTATATTAACAATGCAAGTGCACGAGTGGTGTAACTGTAATGAAATGAATTTAATTATCTTGTGGTACATGTGTAAATGTAAAAGATTGTATTTTATGTATCAGTATCTGGGACGAAAATTGAATCTTTGGGTACAAGCAAGTCCGTAATTGGTTGTGAGTACCTTAAAACACTTTTCCTCTGAGGTACATACATCATTTTGTCATTCAGGTTTCTAGTTATCAGATTATTAAAAGAAATATGTAGTTATTCGTATCAGTATGAGTTTTATATAAGTCGCAATTGTTCGAAACTATTAGCAACGGTAGCATTTAATAAGTAATATCAATAATGGCAACCTAATGGTAAAAAGTGTTACGCAAAAAAATGTGCTTAGCGATACAGAGCCATCTGTCCATAGATACTTGAATTAAAGTCGATATTTCAGAACACTGTATTTTGGTTTTAAAATATGGTTTTAAGAACATGGAAATTAAGTTTGATATTTGTTTGTGCGGTTATACGCTTTCTATTGAATAAGATATTTACTACAGGTAATAAAATTTTACATTGCAGGGAAATAAACCTTTTGCGACTTATATAGTTTTTTTCTTCAATTTATAAACATATTATCATTTAATAAGTAATATTACATATGAAATGATATGGACTAACTAAATTCGTAGAATCGATTTCAATTTCGAATTTATTTATTTTGTTAAAACAATGGTTATGATAATAATACAAATTACATCAGTTTGTTTTGAACATCTCATTCGTATAAAATTATTAAATTAACCGAATGAATTTTCAGTAATAAATAAGGCAAATTAGCAATGAAAATTATAATCCATAATTATGATTTTTTTATTATGTTTTGCAATGTTTATATTTAAATCCGTTGTACAGCTTGACGTGTTTTAAATGGTATTATGATTTATAAATAAATAAATAAACTAAATATATCATCACGGCATATTACCCATTTCTGGGTGTGCCAGTATCTACAACACATGCAGACATCGGTAATAATGACGATATATTTTACCGTGTGGGCGCTTACCAGCCGTCACCTCACGGGCACTCATAGCTGGTGTGGAGAGTGCGACACAGGGGTCACTTTTGTGCCATTTAAAATTGGAAAAATATTTGGCGTCTGAAATACAAATTTATTATTTTGAAAGACAAAATTTGTGATTTATAAAATAGTTACTGGTTATTTATAACAATTTCAATTTGGGAAAATTGCTAGAAAACATTCTGATAACTGATGTAATTATATTTCTCTATAAAACACCTGCAAAGTACAGGTAGGTACATCTTGCCCGTCCGGTACCATAAAAGATGCCTTTGTTTCTATTTCTATTGAAGTAGAAACCTCTTTCATCTTATTTTAATCTTAAAGTTTAGTGAAATTGAGTATCTGTATAATATCCTGGAATTAGGGAAATTTCAATATTCTTATTTCTTATATTTCATTCTCCTTTCATAAGATTCTTGGAACGTAACTGTCGGTACCTTTCCTTTCATTATGAACTACGGATGGTGTTATTTAAATTAGGATTCATATTTGTGCCCTTTTTTCTTCTTTCTGTAGCAGTACTCTTACTTGCACTTTTCATAAATTTATCATTTCTGTATTGAGTTTCATACAGTGTACTTCGTGTAATTTGGGGTTTTGAAAGAGTTATCTTATAATAATGATTCATTTCAAATTATTTTTCTTAAAATGAAATCTTTTAAATTTGCTACAAATAAAAATAGCTATGATAGAAAGATAAATATAATTAAAAATTTGTAAATATTTAGAGATAATAATATTTTTAAAATTTGAAAGTAATAACAAAAGTATTTCAATTGCCCGAATACCCACATTCCTTATTTTCCTGGACGTTAAAATTGTGCGAGACAAATACTCCTTACCGTACAAGAACTATAATTTTACGTTGATATATAATAATTCATTTTTGATAGTAATTTTATAGTATTTAAGTAGTGTAAACAAATACTTTATAAAATCATTTTTACGGTTTATAGAAATTCGATTTCATTGCACAGAAAAAAATAGAATTGAAATTTTGTCTAATTATAATTAGATATTATTATATTAGGCAATATGTTTAATAATTTAGTACAATTTACAAATTTTAATTAAGCATTTTAACTCATCTCAAATAGATAATAAATATTTTGTAAAAAATCGTTAATTTAAATATGCTAATGGTTATTTTAATTACTTATTTTATTAAATTTTAATATATTTTGGTTTCATTATTATCCTACAATTTTTGGTAATTTATCTAATGAATTAGGTAAGTAAATAGAAAATTTAAATATATATTTAGTTAATTTCTTTATTTATATATAGTTCAATTAAATGTAGTCATTTAATCTGATTTTGTATTTAATTTTACTATAATTTGTTATAAGAATTTTAGAAAATTTAACTAAATCAATAATTTAATGAAACATATTAGTAGACTGAAAATTAAAGAATTTATTTATTTAATTTAAATAAATTTCGAAGGTTTTTTTCTGTGTGATACAAAATAATGAAGAAATGGCCGTTTTTTAAAGAAAAAATCAAATGCCGGAAGTGATTGATCATGAGTCATTTTCTTCCGTATTCAATGGTAAAACAATAATATAGCATTCCATTAAAATAATAATGATCGGAAAATGACACCTGTATTTCATTTTTTCATTAATTTAATTGGGTACAATTTATAAAATTAGCATCAAAGGAACATGATTTATACTTGTTAGTGCACATACAAACAAAGACAGCTCCGCCGTGTGACCCCTTCCCCCCGACAGCATGTCACGTGGTGTTAAGCGAGGAGTCGCGCTGGAGACTGCATGAGTTTAGTGAGAGACAGACTGCCAGCGAGAAAAGACATGTTTCTAATTTGTTATCTTATATCATAATGTGTGTTGTTCAATATCTATGTCTGTCGAATTAATAAAATACGAAAATACAGTCCACTTATTCATTCAACCCCAACATATTGGTCCATTCGATCCAGATACTTCGGACATTGTGTTTGGAAGTATACAACGAACTGGCATTCAGCACGTAGACGGGCGGCGTCCACACGACGACATCAGCCATTTTGCATTGTGCAACGAACGGTAGCGGACGGAAGCGGACAGAGCCGAAGAAGTACAATCCTCACACGGAGGCGAGCAAAGAAGAAGACGAATTGTTTACGAATTTGAGCTGTTTTCAACGGTCAACGGTACACGTGAGTGCTTCCCATTTTCCAATTCCTAGTTCTTTCACTGACATAGCAACGGGTTTATTAAATACTGTCATATTATTCTCTCAAACTATTCGAAATGTCAAATAACGAGAGCGATTTACGTGATTTAAATAAAAAACGAGGTATTTTGAAGGGCAGCGTGACACGATTTCTAAATTATTTAGACAAAGAAGGTGACAATGCTTCATCAATCGAATTAAGGGCGCGTTTAGACACGCACACTAAATTACTTAATGAATTCGAAGATTTGCAACTTCAAATCGAATTACTAAGTACTGATGAAAACGTAAATGAAAATGAAACAACACGTAGGGATTTTGAAGATGCTTATTACAAGGCAATCAGTATCGGTAAAGAGAAATTGCTGAAACGCGAGTCTGCACAACACAGCGTGACAGAAGACATTCCTTTGTCAGCTAGTCAAACTTCGGGCAATACAGTTACAAATTCGAACGTAAATACGAACGAAACACCCGGGGTTAAATTACCGGTGATAAATCTTCCAGAGTTCGACGGAGCTTATGAAAACTGGTATAAATTTCGCGATTCTTTTAATACGTTAGTAAACTATAATGCTTCTTTAACGAACATTCAAAAATTCATGTACCTTACACTCTCTTTAAAGGGTTCGGCTGCTGAATTGATTCAGTCACTTCAAGTTACGAGTGAGAACTATTTCGTGGCTATAGATCTACTCAAAGACAGATTTGAAAACAAAAAACTTATCGTTAATACTCATATTAAAGCTTTATTCGAATTAGAAAATATAACGCGCGAAAACGTATTATCTTTACGAAATCTGTTAGATAAATTTATGCGTCACCACAGAGCGTTAAATGCGTTAAAATTACCGGTGGATCAATGGGATACACTGTTAATACATTTGCTAGCCAGTAAATTAGACAATAATACACGAAAATTGTGGGAACTTTCAACACCTGGTAGTGAATTACCGAAATTAGACGCCTTGACCAAGTTTTTAAAAGAACGCTGTCAAGTATTGGAGACAATTGCAAGTAATAATCACGGTAGTAGTCAAAATGACAAACATGCTAAACCAAAGGCTTTCGCACATCTTGCTCATAAGGTTGTTTGCATCATATGTAAACAAGCACACACAATTTATCAGTGTAAGGATTTTGCGAACAAAACACCAAACGAACGTAGACAGTTTATCAAAGAGAAACGGGGATGTACTAATTGTCTAATGTTAGGACACACAGTCCAACAATGTAAATCCACACGAAATTGTTACAAATGTTCTAGACGTCATCATACACTATTACATGCAAACGATGATAATAAAAAAGCGGATGACGAACAAATTACGAGTGTAGTGACGGCACATACGCAGAGTCAGAATAATCACGTATTTTTATCGACTGCGCTTGTGAATGTTATTGACAAAAACGGTAAGACAGTAAAGGCTCGTGCGTTAATTGACAGCGGAAGCGATAGTAATTATATCACGGACAAATTAGCAGCCAAAGTTGGTTTGAATAATAATTGTCAAACCAAATCTATCCAAATCATGGGAATAAACGGAGCCATCTCACACGTTTCTAAACAGATTAAGGTTAAAATCGCGTGCACTTATAACGATTTCGAAGCTTCTCTAAATTTCTTAGTCATTGGTAAAATTACAGAGCGTATACCGATAAAAACGTTTGCAACAGAACCGTTGAATATTCCGGCTAATATTAATTTGGCAGATCCTACTTATTACATTGCGGGTGATATCGATATTTTAATCGGTGCAGAGATCTTTTATGACTTAATACAAAACGGTAGAGTTGAGTTAGGGCGGAACAAACCAGTTCTACGAGAGACAAAGTTTGGTTGGATTGTAACTGGTGCTTTGAACGAACCATATCAGGGTAAGGTTCTATGTAATCTTGCAGTAAAGGATCAAACTTTACATAATGAATTACAACAGTTTTGGAATTTAGATGATTGTTCATTTAACGAAGAATGCAATACGGTTGATAATCTAGTTGAAGAAAAATTTATTAAAACTACAAAGCGAAACGATGACGGGCGATATATCGTAGAGTTACCATTTAATGATAATAAAGATAAAATAGGCGATAGTTTCAGTAATGCATTAACTAGATTTCTAAATACGGAAAAGCGCTTACAACGCGATACACAATTAAAAGAAAACTATACAAGTTTCATGCACGAATATGAAGCCTTAGGACACATGAATAAAATAACTGAATTAACAGCAATCGATTGCAGCGAGAAAACTAAAAACGCGAATTCTAATCATACAGAATACTTTATACCACACCATGCGGTGTTTAAGGAGTCAAGCTCTACTACGAAAGTGCGTATCGTTTTCGATGCCTCAGCTTCCAGTTCATCTGGAATCTCGTTGAATAATGCCTTGCATTCAGGTCCTTATATTCAAGATGAGCTACTAGCTATTTTACTTCGGTTCAGGAAACACAATGTTGTAATAGCTGCTGACATAGAGAAAATGTTTCGGCAGGTGTTAGTTAATAAAAAAGATTCTGAATACCAAAAAATTATTTGGCGCGATAATCCCACTAAAAACTTAAACATATATCGTTTGAACACCGTAACTTATGGTACTGCACCAGCGACATTTCTCACTACACGATGTTTAAAAGATATTGCATTACGTTTCGAGGATAAATATCCTGATGCAGTAAAGGCGATTATACATGACACATACGTTGATGATGTCATCACGGGTTGTTCTAACACGGCAGATGCCATACGATTAAAAAATGAACTCTCCTTAATCTTACGCGATGCTTGCTTCAACCTACGGAAATGGTCTAGCAATTCTGAAACAGTATTAGCACACTGTAATAGCGCATTTGATAAAGAGAATCATTTGATACGTGACAAAAATGATAATAGAACTCTAGGTCTCATTTGGTTAAGTGAAACTGACACTCTGAAATTTGTAATTGCTGATAAAGAACCGAATGATGAAGATGTCGTGACGAAGCGAAGTATCCTATCAACAATTGCTAGGATTTTCGATCCTCTTGGTCTCGTAGCGCCAATAGTAATTAGTGCCAAGATACTAATACAAAGGCTATGGCTTTCCAAATTAAATTGGGATGATCCTATTCCAAATGACTTGCGAATAGAATGGTTGCAACTTAAAGCAGAAATAAGTAAGTTAAATACAATCGAAGTTCCGCGCAAGGTCTTAAACGACGACCCAGTCAGTATACAAATTTGTGGGTTCAGCGATAGCAGTGAAGCTGCTTATGGCGCAGCAATATATTTAAGAAGTTTGGACAGTCACAATAATATAACAGTGAGTTTGTTATGTTCAAAAACTCGTGTTGCACCTGTAAAAAGGGTTTCGATACCACGACTGGAGCTCTGTGGAGCACTTCTCTTGGCAAAACTGGTAAATTATGTTGCAAATACCATTGAATTGCCCATTGCTAATTTTTATTATTTTACGGATTCAACAATCGTCGTAAATTGGATTCAAGGAGAATCAACTAAATGGAAAACTTTCGTGGCAAACCGGGTTTCTAAAATACAAAATTTGACAAACAAAAACGACTGGTATTACGTAGGTAGCAAGAATAACCCCGCTGATATTGCTTCACGTGGTACTACACTTTCAAAATTAAATGATTCGTGTTGGTGGAACGGAGTTTACTTCCTACATGAACCTGAAACAACTTGGCCAGTTACAAAATCTACTACCGGAAATGACATTTCGGAACTTAAAACAAAAATTAGTTTGACTGTTCAAAAGGATTTTGATCTAATTGAGCGATACTCGAACTTAGAACGTTTAAAGAGAGTAATCGCGTATGTTTTACGATTTAAGGAAAATTGCTCAGTACAACCAAAAATGAGAAAACGTAATTCATTATCTGCGAACGAAATTAATAACGCGTTATTGGTATTGATTAGAACTGTACAAACGAATGTCTTCTATAAGGAAATGGAAGACTTAGAGTCAAATAAAACTGTTTCAAAAACTAGTAAATTATCCTGCCTGGATCCTTTCCTGGATAAGGACGGAATAATACGAGTCGGTGGTAGAATCGACAAGGCAAATATTGAGTTCAATAATAAACATCAAATAATCATTCCTAAAGGTCATAATCTTACCAAGCTTATAATTTTATATTATCATAATAAACATTTCCACGCGGGTGTGCAGAGTACGCTGTCAGCAATTCGCGAAGTTTTTTGGCCTATTGATGGCAAAAATTCAGTAAAGAGATTGTTACGATCATGTATAATTTGCTTTAAATATTCACCTAGACACATTACTCTTAAGATGTCTAACTTACCAAAATGTAGAGTAACACCCACACGACCGTTTTCACAAGTTTCGATTGATATGGCAGGTCCTTTCAATACAAAAGAAACGAAATTTAGAAATAAACGTACTATAAAATCATATGTTTGCGTATTTGTCTGCTTTGTGACGAAAGCCGTCCATTTAGAGATATTGTCAGACTTAACCACCCAAAATTTTCTAAATTGCTTGAAAAGATTCACAGCCAGACGTGGCTTACCAAGTCATATCCATTCCGATAATGCCAAAACATTTGTTTCGGCGAATACAGAGCTTCGTAAAGCTCACAAAACGGTGATTGACTTTCAAAATTCCGAGTTGATTAATAATTATCTCTCCGATAATGGTATAACCTGGAGATTTTTGCCAGCTAGGGCACCTCATTTCGGAGGTCTCCACGAAGCGGCCGTTAAGTCAATGAAGACCCATTTGAAAAAGGTTATTTCTAATGATGTGTTGACAGTAGAAAATTTATCTACTTTGTTATGTCAGGTAGAAGCCATCTTAAATTCCCGCCCTCTATATCCAATTTCTGATGATCCCAATGACCTATCAGCACTCACTCCAGGACATTTTTTAATTGGTCACCCATTGACAGCAATTCCACAAGTTGACATAACTACCACTCCAATTAAACAGCTCAATCTCTACGAGCAATTACAACGTCGGCTTCAACATTTTTGGAAGCGCTGGAGTCGAGATTACCTCTCGAATGTCCAACAAAGATATAAATGGAAGAGCGACGGAAAACTACAGCTACGAGAAGGCGACTTAGTTCTCGTCAAGGAAGACAACGTAGCTCCACAACGTTGGCCTCTTGCACGTGTTTTACAACTACATCCCGGTACCGATGGAAGAGCGCGTGTTTCCACAATCCGAACTGTGAATGGTAAAACTACCCGAGCAGCAGTGAATTTGTGCCCCCTTCCAATTTCCAGTGATATTGAAACTATGTTATCAGTTTCAACGCGGGGGAGTGATGTTAGTGCACATACAAACAAAGACAGCTCCGCCGTGTGACCCCTTCCCCCCGACAGCATGTCACGTGGTGTTAAGCGAGGAGTCGCGCTGGAGACTGCATGAGTTTAGTGAGAGACAGACTGCCAGCGAGAAAAGACATGTTTCTAATTTGTTATCTTATATCATAATGTGTGTTGTTCAATATCTATGTCTGTCGAATTAATAAAATACGAAAATACAGTCCACTTATTCATTCAACCCCAACAATACTGATAAAAAAGTTAAAAGAACTCTGTAGTTCACAAATTCACAAATTTGTTACCACTCTTAACTACATTTTCAGTTTCGTTATTTACGCTATCATCCAAAGGGATATTGGGACAAGAAAATGTCATAACAAATATTTAGTGATGCTAATGTTTACAGAATTTTATTGCACTTGGCCTGTACCGAGCGGTCGAGTGTCAGGCGCAATGATTCTTAACACAAGAAACACCAAATTATCAAAACTTATTTCTCTCTCCAGTAGGCACCCAAATCTCTATGTAATTTTTTACTTGTACGTTAGAGGCAGCACTAAATGACTGCAAACTATTCAAACGAACGATAACGATTTTGAGCATTAGGTTGCCATTATTGATATTACTTATTAAATGACGGTAGCTTGTTTATAAATAATAATAATAAAAAAAATATTTGACCGATTGAATTTTTCTAGTTTGTTTACATTCTTATTCATTATAATTTACGAAAAATATATTCTTCAAGATATTTTGGGAAGCTGCTGAGGTGATGAACAATTTAATGCTGCATAAATAGAGAATTCAGTATGAAAGTAGGTAAAATTTTATCATTTTAAAAGTCTAGGACTTTAAAGTTCACTTTTACTTTACTATACGTGAAATAAGACACTTTTTACTCGAGTTGCATACAAATTTTTTTTTACGTCTGTAACAAAAGTGTAAAAAAAGTGCCGTAACGTTTCATTATTTCACGTATTTGCGTTAAAAAAGTGCACTTTTTTCACACTTTTATTGTGTTAATAAAAGGTATACTTTATAAATCCATTTAATGAAAAAAAAGTATGCTTTTTTAACAGACGTAAAAAAAGTAATTTTTAAGTAACCGATCTTAAAATTCAGTATTTATGCATATAACAAAAGTTCATGTTGGTCTCAATTGATTAATTTTTTGATATAATTTTAGTAGTATAAAGCAGAGCTGGGCAAGTTACTTTTAAAATGTAACTAGTTACAGTTACAGTTACCTCCAAAAAAAAGTAACTAAGTTACTTAAGTTCCAGTTACTTTGGTGAAAGAACTAAGTTATTTACTAGTTACTCATTAAAAGTAACTTAGTTACCTTGAGTTACTTTCTAACTACTTTTAATGACGTGAAGTGTAGACTTAGACTGTTGACTTAGTTATTGTATAGTATACATATCAGGGAGTTTTTGCACTAACTACGTTAACCTAAATTTTAATGTTATTGCTTGGCAACACCCAATCAGATTATTATTGTATAATGTTAACGGACCTACAGGGCCTTATTACCGCCTAGGCCCACGAGGCCACGGCCTAGGGCCCGCTTTGACAAGGGGCCACCAGGGCCGGTTGCTGTGATAAAAAATCTGATAAAAAGGCCCTGCGGCCCTACATTATAATATAATATAAAAATAAAAGTGACATTTTATCTTGTGAGAAGGGAATTTGCAAAAATGAGACGAAATCAAGTCTTGCAACCCTTGGAACAACGAACAAAATACACTATTTTTTGTATAACCTGAAAATTGGAATAATTTTGATGAATTAGTGGCAATTTAATTATAATTTATTAAAACGTATCATTTGTAAGCGAGGAAAACATTTAAAAGTAATATATTTTATAAGTCAAATTTAACATTTAGTGACTTTTTAATTCTAGAATTAAATGTTAAAATAATGTGTTATTTTTAGTTTTCTGTTTACCGTACAAAAACTCTATTATTAATGAATATAATTACTTATTTTATTATCTATTATGGCTTGAAATCAATCAACAATAATATTGAATTTAATTATGTATTAAAATAAAAGTTACACATTACAGAGGGTATGCGCGATGCTGCGCTCAACACTCCCACTCTGGATAGACATTTATTTAAAACAAAACAGTTTTAGTTAGTGTGTCTAAAAAAGGCATCAGCCTCAACAAAATATTTCTTAGAAATTTTAATCCCCCCCGTTATTTTTTATGACTTATGCCCATATTCATAAACACTGGTAAAGTTTCAAAACGGTTCGTTATAATTTTTGACAAATAGAATCATACTTGACAAATGAAAGTTCGATTTTTCTTTCAATGTCCACTGTTTTTATTGGATAAAAATTATAACGTACCGTTTAAAATTTTTACGAGTGTTTATGAATACAGGCATAAGTTGCATTCCACTTTTTAAGTTACCTTGACTAACGTAAGTTACATTCTAATTTCTGAGTTACTTTAAGTAACTTAAGTTACTCAAGTAACTAGTAACTAAAAACCGTAAAGTTACCAACTACTTTTCCGCAGCAAGTTAAGTTACAGTTACAGTTACCATATTTTAAAAAGTAACTAAGTTACGTTACAAGTTACGTAAAAGTAACTAGTTAGTAACTAAGTTCCTAAAGTAACTAGTTACTGCGCAGCTCTGATATAAAGTCACCTGCAAAATATTAATATAATACTGTAGATAGTAAATAAACACGCGTTATTTGATCTGTAAACTATCATGTCCTTCGAAGCAAAAAAATATCTTTTATTAAGCTGTCTCACAATGATAAACATTTACACAGTAATGAAATGAAAGAAACGTCGTCGGTCACCCTCCGAATTACAGAGCAATAGAAAACATTACCGGTTCCGGTGTTGGCTTCGGGGACGTGCAACTTCCTCCGGGTTCCCTAATATCCGTTACAGTTCCGGTAAGATATCGGCTTCGGTTCCCTTGCACACCGACTGGGTAATTATTAAATTTATGCTGATTCTATGTCTTAGTTGCTTCGTGCGCTGCCGAATTACACTAAGATTTACAGTATTACCTCAGCCATGTTCATTGGGCTGTAAGACTCCCCTCTATGTTGCGAGGGTTTGCTTTGCATCGATGCTAATACCAATTTATTTGTTATTTTGGTTTATTATTATGAGGTTACAAATTACGGATTCTAGAAATGGCTAATATGTTTCTAATTGCAAGGGATGATATACAAGAGGGATTTGATATTTGATTATGTTTTATATTTGTTACTGCCAAAAAATAACTTATCATATATCACGTATTATACAGGCTGTTATGTACCTCTGTAGCACAGAGTCTGTGCGTAAGCGTACAACGCTTAACTGGCGGTAGAGCTAACCCTATAGATAGTAAATCTGGTAATAAGTTTTGCTTTACATGCTTTCTGTAAGAACAGGAGCCCCTTAAAACTAATCAAAATTTTGTAAAAAAAAAAAAAAAAATATTAATTAAATTTACAATTATTTGAAAGTCGAACATAATGTTTGAATGCATTTTTAAATTATTTCAAATAAATGTAGTTCATTGTTTCACCACATATTGGCACTATTGGATTTCAATATTTATACTTTTGTATGACACGTTACTTGCTAAAGCCAAATGGACATGTGTTATCCTGTCATTCGTTTTTACTTTTTCGTGTGATATTTGTTTACGTTGTTCGTTGCTTTTTTTTAGAATTTTATAAGTAATAAAGCAACATTTTCTTAGAGAACATTCTTCAGTAAAGAATTATAACGAATTAAATATCTTGTGACGTCAGATGTATCCCATTTGATTCTATTGGTTAGAAATATAAAAGCTACGAATCTCGCGTGTTCCATAGTGCGCATTGAACAAACAGCTATGAATTGTCACATTTGTCACTGTCACATGTATTTAAAGTACTACTCAATAAATAACGATTAAAGATAAAAAGAAACATTTCTTAATAATTTCTTTTGGAGATACTTGATATTGGTTGTGTGTCACTGTGACGTCACACTATTGCTATCTTTCTCTCGCAGCATGCTGTAGAGTCTGGTGCGAAGCGAGAGAAAGATAGAAGTGTCGTCGTGACGTCAAATTGATTTTAAAAATCAAATGCAGTTATATTAAAGTCAATTAAGAATTTTTAAAACTACTAATTTCTTCAAAAGTAAACGAACTTTCATTTCAAATAATAATAAAAAAAAAATGAGAGTGGAGGACTCCATTAATTTTTTGGTTGATATTTAATGTTATATAATATATAATCGAATATCAAATAAATACAAGTGACAAAATAATTTTAATCTCGTTTGTATTAAATTTAACTATTATAAATTAGGACTTGCAATATGTAAAATATTATTTTTATATTAAGAAATATATAACACCTGCTCTCATGAAAAACAGTTTCAGTGCCACCAGAACGAACACATGTGACGTCACGAACTCATCGCACGATTTTAAAAAAATCATAACTTGTTTAATTTGAAAGATTTTCACGTACGGATTATATTAATCGTCATATCGTTTTATAAAGTTTTATAAAAATTAATAACGGTATTCCTACTTATAATATTAATTTATTTTTAATTTTTATAGATACATCATTCTTCATGTAGGTGCTGAGGATGTTTGAGGACTACTATGGAAAGATGAACGACGAATACTTCTCATAATGGTTCAAAGAACAACTAGTCCCTATTTTAAATGAACCTTCGATCATCATCATAGACAATGCCTCTTACCATAGCAAATTGGAAGAAAGAAAAATACCGAGGGAAAATTGGACCAAGGCCTAAATACAATCATGGCTTATTGCTGCAGAGCATAACATAGATTACAGTCACTATACATTCAAAAGACAACTGCTTGATTTTGTTTAAGAGTAAGTAACAAATTTATTTATTATTTAATTTTCCCATATAGTTATTTGTTTAACTAGGCACTAAAATACCAGATTTACAGCAGAGACTGCTGTTTCATGCTGTCGAAGCTGAAAAACTGTGTTTCGTGCCGTGTTGGACACATTATTTTTTTGCCGACTTTAGAATTAATATTAATTTAGTAATTATTTTTAATACCTATTTTGAAGTTTATCGTCATCAAATTATGTTGCTATGCGTTTTTTGAACGGTTGCCATGCGTTTGTATAGCGGTTGCTATGTAGTTAGGGATTCACGGGCTTGGCTTGAAGCTTGAAAGCTTGGCTTGGCTTGGCTTGAAAAAGCTTGAAAAATCAAACCAAGCCTGCCCTTCAAAAAAGCTTGATTTTTCAAGCCAAGCCAAGCTTCTGTTTCATCAAGCCCAAGCCAAACCAAGCCTAGCATTAAAAAAAGCTTGAATTTTCAAGCCAAACCAAGCCTCCGACTGTCAAGTAGCTTGGTGAAAAACAAGCTTTTTCAAGCTTTTCACAAGAATTGTTGACGAGGCCGGCAAAACCGAAATTTTATGGAGGTAACGTACATTGCTTCAGCACAGTTTTGCGAATTTCTCAGAACTGAGGTAGGAACAGTTTAGTAGGCTTCAAAAATTTGTAAATGGGAAAGTTTATCCCATCGTCCCACGGATCACTTTTTTTCACAATATGAACCAACCAATCGCACACTTTAGTTCACGCCCACAATCAAGTACAAAATAAATTTATAGTTATTGAAAAAGTTTTTAAATAGATAATGATAATTTAATATAGAACTATTTAAATTTTTAAAATTTCTTATTATTGTTAAGATAAAAGTAATTTATATAAAAACTTAAGTAGATACTTAAATCTTTAAGTAACTGGAATAAATTATAGAAACAAAGGTTTAAGAAATTGATTTATTATTTTTTAATGTATCTGATTATATTTCACAATTAAATAATATTCATTAAATTTTTTAACTATGTAACTTGATCATAAATACCAAGCATCAAGCTTTAATAAATAATATTTATTATTTTACCTGTTACAGGATATTAAGCCTTTATTTACATATACAAAATATTCAGCCCTATTTTGTAAGGAAATTGTTAAGTCTTAGCAATGATTAACCAATAGAAACAAATGTATAGCCTGTCGTTTTCATATTTTTTCAGTGTTCGCAATTATTTTATTTTATCTGACATGTTGCTAAGACATACCAATTTTCTTACAAAATAGGGCTGATATATATTAGACGATACTGACATTCAACAATAGTCTACAAAATAAAATGAAAATAAAATAAAATGAAAGTATAATGCTCACGTTAGTGTATCGTTCGTAACACGATTTATTTTACTCTAAAATAATAACCTTGATGATTAAAGCACTAAAGCACATAATTTGAATATTATTTTTATAAATAAAGTCTTCATTTTCTCAAACCGATAAAATATCGAACAAACCACGGGTGTTATGAATCTTAATTTTGGAGCTGAATAAATTTTATAAGAAATAATAATATAATCAACACCACAAGGTAATTAAGTGACTACGTATGATAAATATCATAGTTTCATTTTGTTAAATGTTTCGCAAATGTTGAATTTTTTGTCAGCTATGGATTTACAATGTTTTGTTATTCTGGTATAATCATAGAGACGAGAAAGTTCGTGTTTGTGGAAATGTATGTATACAAAGATTTCAATGCTATTTTTAGTACATCCCCTAATATTGCTCCTAATAAAACGGCCTTGTCTGAGGCAGTATAACAATATAATAAAAATGTAAACCGACAAAGAGATTATTCTCTTCTAAATATTTCCTTGGTTCAAGTTTCCCTTGTTTATATGTATATGAATTAAATAAATATATAATAACGGCTTATTACCTAGTTCTGGGAGTGCCAATGTGCTTTTATTTGCAAATTTTGGTAATGAAAACATATCCAAATTGTTGAGGATACCTATTTACTTTTGTGCTATTTGCAAATTGGAAATAATTAGGATAATTATATACGAGTATACAAAGTAACTTTACATGATTCTGAAATAAAAATCAGCACAAATTTTATAATGTTCAAAATAGAAAGGACAAGTTATTGTCTCACGAACAAACAAAATATCGAGGAAATCCCAGTCTATAGGATTTTATTATTTCCAGATGTATTTGAAGTTTAAAAGGGATACTACCTACGTAGCAGGTCAGTTTTATCCCATTGTATAAGTAGTATTCCAGAATTATGTATTTCTTTGAACACGGTTCTTGAGTGTTTGGGGTATTGTTTTGTTTAATTTATTAACAAAGGGTAAATATGACTATGTATCATATCAAACTTATAGTTTGTTGGGGAGGTCATGAAAATAGATCCTATGCATTTTAGTTATTAAAATTCACCAAAGTCAAGTCTAACTAATAAACCTATATAGAATGAATAAATTATAAATTTAACATAAAAATATCAGGGTATTTTTTTAATAAAAGATACTAAATTTTTGATTTTTTACTTCCAAAATTAAATAATTGAACAAAACATAAATTTCTATATTTTAATATTTTACCGTTTTAGTTTATCTCTTCATATAGTTATTTTTTGCACGATCATTTTTTAAAATGTTTACCGATGCAGTAGACTTTATTTCCAAATGATGTGAATCACTTACCGATCAGAGGAGGTGGAGGCGGCAAAAAAAAAACAACGATCAAAGCTTACTTTAAAAATTACAACAAACAATTTTTAATATATCAAAATAATTTTCAAATTTTTTAGGTCGATCGTGCAAAATACGTAATAAGTATTGCGGTCAGGAAGAGCTCTTTTACCGATATCGGATATTAAAAAAATCTTCCCCAACTCGTGACTACTACTAACCTTAATACTTAAATAACTATTTTAATTATACCACAAAAAAAATATGTAAACAAAACGTGATTTATTCATTACCACGACAAAATGAAACGTACCGACATATCAGTACATCTGATATATTGATACAGTACATCGATACGTCGGAATTATTGGTTTACTTCGAAATATTTAATATAATTCCATCCAATATTGATATTCAAATCTTAATACCGAACAGCCCTCCTGTATTTACACTAGATCAAGTTTTCAAGACCCATTATACATATGTATGTACCGTAAAAATAAAATAAATGAAATAAAAAACATTATATGTGCATGCGAAAATGAGTTTGCGCATGAGCATTAAAAAGCTTGAAAGCTTGAAAAAGCTTGAAAAGGCTTGCAAAAGCTTGAAAAAGCTTGATAAAGCTTGAAAATCAAACCAAGCCTAAAACTTTTAAAGCTTGAAGTTTTCAAGCCAAGCCAAGCTTTGGTTCCATCAAGCCCAAGCCAAGTCAAGCCTAACATTAAAAAAAGCTTGAATTTTCAAGCCAAGCCAAGCTTTTTTATTTCAAGCCAAGTAGCTTGGCTTGGTGAATCCCTATATGTAGTAGGCAGTAAAAATATTTTTTTTCGATAGACCAGAAAATGAGCTGATTCTGATCACTTTTTTAGACCGGAAATTTCTTCTTTACTGAGCTAGGTTGGAAAATTGTATATAAGGGATCAGAAAGTACCTTTACCGATCCCAGAACCGGTAAAGATGAATGTTTCCGTGGTGACCAGTTGTTTATTTATTTATTTCCTAAAATAATACATAACCTACTTATCTTTATTTATTCTTCTTTCAGGACCGCGAAGAAAATATTGTACCTAAATTACTATTACTGCATAGACAGTAAAAGTGACATTTTACAGACTGTTGGCTGTAAAATCGCTACAGAATTGTAATTATAAACAAAATCGTATCAATATTTGTTTTAAAATATATTTAATGTCATATAATATTAATTTTCTTTTTTTATTAAGTACTTCATTTATTCACCGTATTTCTTCTGAAATCCTACTCGGTATGCCCTACTCCTAATTTACAATACCATAAATTAGAAATATATTAAGTTTTACAATGATATTCAATTATTATTCGACTAATAAATCAATTAACTTGATCACAAAAATTAGCATCGCACGTAAATACAATTATGCATCATACATTACATTTTCTAAAATTACATTAGTATACCTTGTAAACATAGTAATTCCGTGACGTTATTATCTAGTCACAAACTTTAATGACGTGACTCCTCTGAATAAAAATTTTTAGTATTGAGACTTTCACAATGAAAAACTACATGCTCATCTTTAAGGTATTTGGTATTTTCATATTCAATAAACATAATTATAAATTGTGCACCTATGCAAAAAACATTCAATGTCACTTTTCACAATCAACATTTTTTCAGGAGAATACATTGATTGTTATATTTTTAAAAAATTAAACTATGACGTAATTGGTCAGTTCTTTTAGAAAAAATTTAAAACAAAAATGTTGCCAGATTTACTATCTATGAGGTTAGTACTATAGTGAAAATGAAATGGCAGAAGACCTACGTCATAGATCTGAAAAAAACTTTATAAAATGAAATATAACTTGTAAAAATTATTTATTTTTAAATACAGAAGAAAGAAAAATACTAGTATTAAGAAACGTATATATCAATAAAATTTACAAGTATTTTTAAGTTAATCTTTTTCTTTTACGCAATTTGAAATTATTTTGAAATAATTGTAGTTCATTTTTATACCGGTACGTTGGCATGACAATGTTTACATTAAATTATATATCTATCCTGTCACTATTGTCACTTGGTTGTCAGTTTACATTCATAATAATGCCTAAAGCTAAAAAAAGCAATTTAAGAAACTAACCTTGTCATGAACTATTTCGAATAGGAATTGTGGGCCATTAATTCCGTTAAAAGCCGTTCAAAAGGTATTTTTTTTTCAAATATTTCTCTTGTTATCAATCTTTAAACTATATATTTTTAGAGAGGAGCAAATAAGCAAATCTTGACAAGCAGATATGGGCACCCGTTTCAGAATGACAGCTAGTAATCATGTACATAACTTACAAATGTCATAAATTTTAATTCAAAATATCAAGATTTTGTAAGTTCACGTGGTTTCTTTGTCACCAGGTGCGTGGACTTTACTTGGCGAGTTAAATAAATCACATGAAATTTGAATTGAAAAATATTGACATTTGACATCTATGTATGTACATGATTACTATTACTGTTCTAAATAATTTTCATTCTTTGACCTCCGATTTTCGCCAAACATTTCCAGATTGTCTTCATCACTAGAAGAAAATTCCCCCGATTCATACGACTCTTCAGATGAAAAATCGTCAATCATATATATAACAGAAAATGACACCAAATTACAAGGTAAATTTTTTACAAAACAGCTGACCAAAATCGTATAACTGGGCAAACTCGAATCATTAGTAAGAAGATAAACCACCTGAAATTGGAAAATATCATGAAATTTGGAATGAAAAATGATGACATTTGTCATTTATATTACTAGCTGTCATTCTGTCACGAGTCCCCATATCTACTTGTCAACACAGAACACTAACCTAAACTTCTCAAGAAAGACCAACAAAGTAACATGACTGCTCGCCCCTTATAAATTAGTATCCTATGTAAACTTAGTAGTATATGACGTCATTACTTTAGGGATATTTTTTTATGACGTAAGTCTTCTGCCATTTCATTTCTACCATACCATCAGTTAAGCGTTGTACACTTACTTAACACCTTGTATAACGTATATGTCTAAGTTATAGAATTATACAGGGTGTTAATGAATAGGTACGTGTTACATATTTATAAGGTATATATTATAATTGCTCAAAATGAGAACAACCAACTTCAATGCAAGCATTTAGAGCATATTTTGATGTATTCGTTCATAAATGTCAGGATTTGTTTCAATTTTTTGTGCTGCCGTACACTCGGCCGTACATTAATACGAGTACTATGTTGGCGTAATCGCGAACAGTATGATCATTCATAATGCATCTGCAATTCAATTCTAAAAGTTAAAATAAACAAAATAATAACTGAACTGGCATGTCAAATAAAATTAAGGTAGATAATTACGCCTGTAGTTCGAAAATGGTGAGTTTCCGAATATGAGTTTATCAGTAAATAATTAGTCTATTTTGTACATACCCTACAAATTTGTAAAGAAGAGTTTAGTTTTTTAGTTTATTTTTACCTCCCGCTACCCTAGGTAAGGGAGATATAGGGATCATGCTAAAAATCGTATATATAGATTTTAATGAATAAGCACGTTTTGATGTCCCCAGAATCCGATTTTAACATTTTTACAATGATGTCTGTAGGTACGAAAGTGTGTGTGTGTGTGTGTGTGTGTGTGTGTGTGTGTGTGTGTGTGTGTGTGTATGTGTATGTGTGTATGTGTGTGTGTTGTGTGTGTGTGTTGTGTGTGTGTGCATGTGTGTGTGTCTGTGTGAATCGTGTGGACACGATTACACAAAAACTATCAATTAGAAAATTTTGAACTGTTCTATACTAATGTGGGAAGAGCACATTAGTTTTTAGTGTATATCGGATAACCGGAAGTATCACTTATACAAGCTTTTAACAGTTTTTCTTGAAAAAAAATATATTACATATAATTTTTCAGCAACTTTTACTAATAAGAATTGAATATAATGATACAATCTTCAATTCTACGATAATAGCATGTAGTAAATAGGTAATAACTTTAAATATAAATTTTAAAAATAATTTATTTATATACATCATCTTGCCCGTGCGTCAACCGTAAACAATACTTTAATATCAATTTTGACATATTTGAACAAAATTCACTGTCAGGAACAATTACATTAAAATTAATAATGAGACCGTGTTAAGGAGAATATAGTAAAAATATATTTGATTCTCATGAAATTAAGGTTTGTAAAAATAATATATTTTCCATCATACATAAATATTAGGAGTACTATTGATTTTCCTCATTGTCTTTCAGGATACGGCTCTGAAAAGACTTTGTATGAAGATGCGAGTACTATTTTGATTTTTGTTGTTTTTCTATTAGTTTTGTTAATATTTGTGAAATTTTAAATATTTTTTTTTTTTAAAAAAAAACTCTCAACAGGATTCACTCCCAATTACTGAGTAGGTTTATATACACAAACATCCATGCCTTAGTGAGATTCGAACCCAAATCCCCGAGCGCACTCATGACTAAGAGGCGTTGCTCTAACCATTGAGCCACTGGAGCCGACAACATAATGATTGTTTTATTTATACTGCGTGGTTAAATACCGAGTGGGAGGTTATGGGCTGGCCACATTAGATTTTACCTCCCGCTACCCTTGGTATGGGAGGTATAGGGATCGTGCTAAAAATCACATATCGAGATTTTAGTAAATGACCACGTTTTAAGGTCCCTAGAATCCAATTTTAACATTTTCACGATGATGTCTGTATATGTGTATGTGTGTGTGTGTGTGTGTGTGTATGTATATATATATATATATATATATATATATATATATATGTAGGGATTTTGTCTTCGCTACAACTCAAATATTATCATTCAGAAAATACTGAAACCTTGTATTTTTACCCTATTCTAATATGAAAGGAGGTCATTAGATTTTGGTGTAAATCGGATAACCGGAAATGGCACTTTACCTGAAGCTCATAATGGGTTTTCTTCAAAAATACCATTAAATGCAATTTTTCGCTTTTTATATCATTATAAAAATTTAGGTTATTGAATTTTCTACAGGAATACATTAATACTTTTTCTATATATTTTACAGATAAATTTAAAAATCATATTTTTTATAAGTCCCGAAGCCTAAGATAAACAAAATTCCTTTTCACACGCTAAACTATTACTGAAAGTTGGTCATTGCACATCACTAGCAATGCTGTGTGATATGAAAGCTCGTTAGCCAATCAGATGCGTCCGCAACTGTGTGATATGATTTTATCACACGCTGCGATAACTGAGCGAACTAACCTAAAAATTTGTATTTAAAAATTTGACTGTTGCAGATAAGTCGCTGAATTTAGACGGATTAAGCAGGTTGGACCCTGATTTATCAACTTTTAACATAATTTTGGGTGAATTCTGATAGCAAAGATGTCAACATAATCTGTTTTAATATTTTTGTGTAAATTTTATATATATTTTTTTTACTTTGTAATAAATTGTATTATTATTACTAATGGGCTTATTATTTTTTGTTCTAATATGCCTTATTTTTAAAAAATAAAAATATTAACATAATTTCAATGAAAATTTGATAATTTTGGTAACAGTGCATGCCATAATTTGTTCGTCAAGCGCTGGCAACACTGAACTAAAAAATTTATGTCAATTCAACAAATTGTGGTCGTCGGAAAAGTATCGTGTATAACACGTGCTGAAAGGGTATTTCACACTCGTGTGTAACATCCAATTTTCAGCACTAGTTATACAATACACTATTGTTACACAGTTCATATTTCAAATGAATGTAACTTGACAGTAAATGTCACTGTCAAAAAACTAATCACTTCAAATTAATAATAGTGACATTTTAAAAAGAAAATAGTAAATAAAGCATAGTTTTATGCAATGGAACAGTTTGCAGCGTTAGTAAATACGTAAGTATGTATTTAAATTAATAAAAATTAAATAGCGGGAGGTTTTGTGTTGGCCACATCAGATTTTTAATTTTGAAATACGATTGCTGTGGAAATATGAATCAGTTTTAAAGTTGTTCATTCAAAATTACAAATGACATTTAGTTTTTCTTTTTTGCTACACTTTTTAAAAAATATATTGTCGTGTCTTGTTCTACTATTTGATATTTTTTATTATTAAATGTAAATACTTGTTTAGCATTATAAAAGTAGTTATACCTACTTGCCGTCAAATAAATGTGAACTTAATATTTCTTCACTGTTGCCAATTCCATTAATCATGATGAAAATGGTAAGTTATGAAGAAGAGGCAATACCGCATGGTAAGGGGCAGGGTGGAAAGAAGGGAAAAATTTGAGCATCAGTCCATATTTATTTGACTGTGAGTATAGATTAAATAAACTTGTAGATACATGTACGACTAATTGTATAAAAATGATAATGCCCTAGTTTCTCGGGTTAATCTCGTTTATTGTCACTTCTCCGTCTAAATTCTAAATCCAAGTTCTCAGCATGTGTGGTTTGCGGGGTGACATAGCGTCTAATTAGTAATTAAGACAGCGATTCTTGTTGCTGGGCCTAATGACTGCCGCACGCATGTAACAACATTGATGGATGAGGGTAGGCCTTGCACAGGGCTGGAATACGTGAACATGACGGTCCGTGTTCATTATCTACGTCTTATTATGCAACACGTATCGGCTGGGCAAGGTACTGTGAAGGATTGTTCTCAGGATGGGAATCAATTAATAATGGACAGCCCTTGATGACTTGCCGTCGACTTGTACCTATGCTCGAACTCTGACTTCTCCAATCTTTCTTCATTGCTTTTCTTACCGTGCTCAATACTAATTACATTTCCTCTATAAAATATTTCCTACATTTCATATTCCTTCGGTAATTATATTTAGAGTTACAATGAATTTATAGTTTGCAAAAAACTTAATTAAACATAGCAAAATGTAAGAAAATTTGTTGGTTTTATTATACCAGAGAAGAAGAGGACCTGAAACATTTGTTCAAAGGAATTTATCACATTGTTAGGTAGAGGTGAGGTATGTCGTCTTTGGTATTTCTTGTGTGAAACCACAGCATTTCTCTAATGTATATACTGGGTGATGGCAAAGAAATTAAAATTTTAATAACCTATTCTTACTACAGACACCAACATCAAGAAAACTACATTATATTATACAAATGTTTACAGATTGATTAAAAAAATATAATATAATACGAATTTGATACCAACTGGCAAAGTAAAAAAATTTCCAAAAAGAATTTGGCAATCAACTATTCCAGTGCTGTAAGAAAGTTATTTACTAATTCTTAACAAAATTGCTGTAGCAAATAACCACAATGATAATTGTAAATACTGAATAAAAAATTAAAAAGCCAAGATTTATAATTGTTTATTCTGGTTACAATTTTTAGCAAATATTGTTAAATGTTGCAACTTTCAGATTACAGTGAATATTATTAAGTGAGAACCAAAGACTTTCAATTGTATGCTTTTGTAAGAAAAAATGTAGAAAAGGAATAAAATTTCGAAGCTAGTTCAAATTAAAAGCATAAATTGCAACTCAATTTTATTTAGGAGGAATAGTACCTATAGGTAAAAGTATAAAAAAATATTTTGCCTCAAAAGTCGGCGTACCAAAATGGTTAAGAATAGATATCAATAAAAAGTACTATTTTTATAACTTTCAAACAAAAATATATTGGCCACACAGTGCCTTTCGTTAATTCTATTTTATGTTACACAACGATTATAACATTTCTTTCAAATTTTTTGAATATACCTAATTAGTAATTCCAGTAGAAATGATTTTCTAACCATTATACTTTTTATTTCAACAAAATTATATTACGAACTTTAAAATTAACTACTCTTTTTTGACAATGACATTTATCTGTCAATTACAAACATTTTATTTTCTGTCAGTTCCCCACAGTTTCCTTAGAGTAAATCAGTAGTGACAGCACACACTTTTTAGAATGACACATTATATTTTTACTTCAAACGTACAAATAAAATAATTACAACTTGACGTTACAATAATTATAAATATTTTATGTGAAGGACGTTTGATAATTTCAATTGCTCTTTACTATGGATACTTTCGTATATGTTCACTTTTTAATAAACATTCAAGTGAAAATTTTCATGTTTTGACGTTTAATAAAAACTACGCAATTTTATATTCTCCTTATGTGCACGGCCCTTGAAGTTGTTCAATCGCATGGGAGTTCAACTATATGGCTCTGAAGGATATGATATGCCGAGGAATCGCTGAAAAACAATATGATCTTTTCTTATCACTTTAATTCTAAGTATTCTTACCGTCATTACCAATATGTAAGTCTGTTATTTCGTTAAATATATACCGTTTATATTTAAATTTGTAGATTATCAATTTAAATTTGACAGCTGTTGGAGGTTTTTAGTAACTTTATTCTTAGGTTATCTCAACCTTTGGAAACTTATATGGCGAGCGCCGGGCCTTTGCCACTAGTACTCAATTCCAGTCAATAGATGTCGCGAACGTGGCATTAAGAACTTGCATTTTTTTTTAATAAGCAACTATTGGTTCACGTATTTTTTTCTGAGGCGGGAAATAAGGATGCGTGGGAAACATTTGAATTTGACGTAAATTTATGAATTTGACCTATTTTGAATTGTGTTTTCGATTCTATCACGGTTCTATATAATACACTTTGATTATTCATTATAACATCTGTGTGTTTATTAGGCAAGTTTTTACTGTAACATTGTTTAATATTATATGTTGATAAATTTATATAAGTAATTCAATTCGTGTTTTGTTAAACAGTTACAATTATTTCAATGAAGATGACATAAATCTATTTTGAAAATAAAATTTTATTACCTATGTATAAATGCAAAAATATACCTAATTAAACATTAAATGTGTGCACATGCATTTTCATATCAAAATAAACTTATATCAACAAACAAAACTACAATATTTTGTATAAAATTCACAAATATGTCATCATTAATAAATATGGTATGATATATGTACGTAAATTTTCAACTTAGGCAGGTGTACTCGCAATCTTAAAATGAGTATTACGAATTGTGTAGCATACATATACACCCTTAAATGTATTTATCCTCTGTCCATTTCCGGCTTGCGGTATGTAGCATCAAAGAGCGTGTAAAGACGACAGGGGGACAACACGCTAAATTGCGTAATTGAAAGCCTTTCGCTTTGTCAATGTGTGCGTACCGCGGTCACTTTACGACTTCCAGTACGAACTTCCACCCTAGCTGGAATCTATACGATACGCTACGGATCTTTGCGAATATGAACAAAGGCGGACCACGATGTCCAAGGTTGTGGGACAGATCAAGTTTCGCACGTCAGTGATGAAGCTGATAGTCCTCATCCGAACCGATGAGACGAAAAATCACTGATAAATCTCTTGATCTGACATAAATAGTTTCAAATAAGTCATCTATAAAATTCTATACAACTCTGGTGATCTGTCATGACAGTTGGAATTGTATTTCTAGTTATCTCTTCTAAACATCTGTAGTTTAAGGTTTCTCTGTCTTTCGTTACATTGACATTGAAATATATACGTGAACGAATATACAGATAAACTGACTCACATTAAAAAATTTTCATGTTCGTACAAATAATTATTATTGTTTTAATATTATAATATTATTTTAACATAAATATATTTTAATATTAGATACAGAGATTTAGTGAAAAAATATGATGTACCAAGAGTCGTTAAGGTTTTTAAACAAAAAGTCCCCGGTTGGCGCCTGTCTGTCACTCTGTCTGTCTGTCTGTCAGCCTTAATATAGAAAACCACTGGACGTCTTTGATACGGTATTCACTATTTTATAAATCATGTCTCGAGCGTTACTCTAATCTATGATAGTAAGGAGTCGAGAAATGAAGATTTTAGTGAAGCAAATTAGCAAAAAAACGTCAGCGCTAGCCTTTTCTTGACTTGCGCTACGCTGCCTGCCTAAACCGAAATATCTATCTATACAAAATATGGAAAAATTACTGAGCGTGACCACAAGACACAAGACGTTCGATAAAAAAGCTGCGACATCATTAACTTATCTTTATAACAGAACTCACAATATAATTATTTAATTATTAAGGACAGTAAGTGCTTTGTATGGGTTGAGGATAATTTTGGAGATCGACACGAAATCTCCAATACATCCGATATTAGTAGAAGAGCACTTACTGACCGCAATGCTTATTACGTTTTTTGCACAATTAAAATTTAAAAAAAGATTTGAAAAATATTTTGATATATTAAAAAATTTTGGTTGTCATTTTTAAAGTAAACTTTGATCGTTGTTTTTATTTACTTACCCCCTCCGCTTAATGATCGGTAATGGCCAGTTGCACCGCTTATTCTGATGCCCATATTCATAAACACTCGTAAAGTTTCAAAACGGCTCATTATAATTTTTGCAAATAGAATCACACTTGACAAATAAAATTTCGATTTTTCTTTCACTGTCGATTGTTTTTAATGGACAAAAATTATAACGAACCGTTTAAAATTTTACAACTGTTTATGAATACAGGCATTAATGTCTTAACTAAAGATTAACGAAAAAAGTGCATATCGAAATTTTGACAGTAATATTTAACATTTGACATTTCGTTTCGATACGACATTGTCGATTTAACAAATAGTTAAAATTTAACTTCACTTTAACATCACTTACCGATCGGTAATTTATAAATAAATCCTATATTTTCTTATCCCATTTTGTTCACAATTGTTATCTCGAGAATAGTTAATTATTATTTACTTATTGGATAGAGGATTTTATTCTGAATTCAGTGATATAATAATTGCATATCTTTAGATAACGATTTTTTTTTTTTGAGAAAAATGCGTATAAAGTTTCTATTAATTTAGTTAAAATATGGCTATAATAAGAATGAATACGTAATTTTTTACCTAAAATTAAAATGTCGTGGAAGAAATATGTGAATATTTTATGTACCGGCATTTCGGTTGACATTTATGAGCAATTGACAGAACAAACTATGTATTTAGTTTCTTCTGTCAGGGCACTCTAATTCTATGTAAAAAAATAACTATACCGTGAGTATTTTTTAACGTGAAACATTGGGTTTGTCATATCCTTGGTTACTTGACATTTGATTGACAGCAATGTATTTGCCCGTTCCATTTAAAATGAAACATAGGGAACGAATTTGACATTTGATAAGACGTCAATAGAGGTTAATGTTGTTTAAATAATTATACCTTCTTTCTAAACTAAAATTAGTTGTAGAAAAAATATAGTGTGCACCTTGTGCTCGAGTGGTTTTCTGACTCTGCTAAATTTCTTACAATATTTAAATATAATACTTCTGTCAAATTCATTCACCATGTGTCATTTAACGGTTAACTGTCATATTGACAAGATATCATTAGAGGTTAATTTTGTTTAAATAATTATACCTGTTTTCAAAAAATTAAGTTTAGATGTAGAAAAAATACTATGTGCACCTTGTGCCCGAAATATGTTTAGTGCTCTCGAGTAGTTTTCTGACTCCGCTAAATTTCTTACAATATATAAATATAATACTTTTGTCAGATTCGTTCCCTATGTTTCATTTTAAATGGAACGGGCAAATACATTGCTGTCAATCAAGTCGTAACCATGGATATGAAAAACCCAATGTTTCACGTTAAAAAATACTCACGGTATATTCATTTTTTCCATTCGTGGCTCTCTATAGTCATATTTTAATCATATTAATATAAATCTTTAAGTGCATTTTTCTCAAAAAAAAAAAAATCGTCATGTGAGGGTATACAAATATTATATCGTTGAATTCGAATTAAAATCCGTAAAGAATGAGCAAATAAAAAATAGTTCCATTTAAAATAACAAAGTTGGTCTCCACAGTTTGTGAACCAATAATTTTATGCTCATAGTCTTGTAAAATAGAAATTATTTGCTAATATAACCGACCTCGTAGCTCTTAGTTCTTGAGATACTAATAGTGGACAAAATAAAATGATTAAAGTCGTATATCTTCAAATAAAAAATTTATAAATAGTGAGCAAAATGATTGAGGCACTTTATACCTGAAAATGCTTCAACTTTTATTGGATATAATTGATTGAAATATCTTATATCATCACATACTCTGATTTAGTAATTTGTCCTGTTTTGAATATCTAATAATATTACAATATTGATTTATATAGCCACATAAAATATAATTAACTATTCATCCTTGAGTCAAATTCCATCTGCAGATGAAATTCAAATTCTCGTTTATTACAGAGGGAATGTAAGCCGTGTGTCTTAAATGATCTGCCGTGTAGGAAAGGGGTATGAGTATTCGAGGTCCTGCAGGACTTGGCAGACACTGTTACGAGCAATAAAACAAACCCGTCACCCCACTGTCCGTTTTACGACTCGGCTGTTCTAATTACCTAGCGGTGTCAACTCGCCAAGCCGCCCAAATTAAATCTTCTATCATGTTACTAACGTCCACCTTCACAACTATTTTATGGCTCTTCTTATTTACATTCAACATACCCTTTATTACTTTCAGACTTTAACCAAAACTTACTTGCAAAATACCATATATGCATTAAATACAGTTTTTATTAAAATTAATTTTATATAAGATGAAATTTTATTAGTTTTATTTAATATTGGAAATTATTTTTATTTCGGAAATATTAAAGAAAGTTACATGAGAATAATTTAATAAAAAAAGTTATATCAAAATGATTAGTTCTTGCGAATCAAAAGTGTAGATCTCACACACATTAAATAAATTTTGAAATTAAATTAAAAATGAAATAAAGAATTGTAGATAATATAAACTGAGGAATATATACAGGGGTTATATAAGTAAGCAGTGTACAACGCTTAATCCATTGTAGAACTGACCCCATAGATAGTAAATCTGGCAATAATTTGTGTTTAACATGCTTTCTACGAAACCTAGAGGCCTTTATAACTGACCAATCATGTCATACTTCAAAATTTTGTAAAAATAATAAAAATGAATAGGCGCGTTCAATGAGGCTAGCAAAACTAGCGAAACGGAAGTATCTTCTATTGAACGCTCTGCTAGTCTAGCGTTCGCTAGATTTGCTAGCTAGCAAATGCAGCGAGAATTTATATGCTACCTCTGCTAGATTTACATGTATGGCGGGATTATTTAAAAATCAGTTGTAATTTGGTGCGTAAATTAAAATGTTTATATATTATATAGCTCATATTTCATAATAATAATTAAAGAAAAATATTTTTAAATATAAATCTCTATTTTATTTATTAAACTTTAATTTTCTTGTAATACATGTTAAACAGGAGCACGTGAAAACGTGGAAAATTATAATAATATATTAATATTTCTGACGAGTTCTGTATTATTTAATATTTCATTAAAATATTTTTCCCTTTATATCTGTGTACAAGAACCTACAAAATAAAATATTCTATGAATTAATATATGCTCTAAATTTTTGTCCATATTCATTTCTTTTCACGTAATTTCACATCAAATAGGTAGGTACTCCCTGCATTCAAAACATGAAACCGCCAAGTAAGTTAGCAAACCGTTCAATGTGACTGTGATTTGACAGCTTAGCGCAGGTTAGCAAATGCTAGATTTGCTAGCGTCATTGAACGCACCTAATGTATTGTCTGGAAAAAAATGTCACACCTGTCACAAATTACGTACAAAATCATTGACGTCTATTTGGAAGTAACTCCCTGTACCGTCTTGAAGCAGCACGATTATTTTGTAATGTCTCGCCATAAACCATATGCATGTCTACATACTCTTGATTGGTGAAGATAAATGGCATTTCTAGAATATAAAAAAAAACGTACAAATTGTACGTCTATGAAAAAAAAGTTTAACGTCAGTTTTGACCATCAATAGTTTTCCAGAGAACACTTTGATTTTTACTTTTTTAGAAAATGTTCAACTTTGACGTGATTGGTCACTTTTATAGGCCTCCAGTTCTTATAGGAAGCATGTCAAACAAAAATTATTACCAGTTTTACTATCTGTGGGGTCAGTTCTACCATAGGTTAAGCGTTGTACACTTAAAATAGCGAACTCTAGGTGAAACAATGTTAAATAAAATATTTAAGAAAACACTCGCCATGTTCCACAAGATTACAGCGTCTGAGGCCGGCGTTTGTTGATGGCCGAAAGGTTAATTCATACGCTGTAATCTTGTGAAACATGGCGAGTGTTTTCTTAAATATTTTGTTGTACACTTACTTACAAACACCCTGTATAAACATAGCAAGCAAAAAATATATACATTCAGGGTGTCGATTAAACGTGTTCAGGTATATAGATAGATGAGCAGTCACTTAAAAGATATCAATCGATTTATTTCTGTACTTCTAACTTCATATAAGAAGGGAACAAAATCTTAATAGGATATATTCTACTATAGGTCCTATAGGTAAGAAAACTGTGAGATTTTATTCAATTAGTACGTTTTACCATCCCTAGGATCCAATTTTAACATTGAGCACTAGGGATTCTTTATTTGTATCAATCAGAAATATTTATCCCTTACCTTACAAAATTGACTGGTTCTCTACTTTGACAAGTATTCTGATAACTAAATAAATTTGAACTTTTATCAATGTCTGTGACTCAATAATTATGGTTTAATACTTAATGGGTTTAATACTTAATGAAAAAGGGTTTATTTACATTAATACTTAATGTTCAATAGATTATCTTTAATAGGTACTTTTTCTGTCTTTATTGCAATACAAATATAAATTATTAGGAATACATTCATTACATATATGTACTCGCATAGTCGCATATTGAAAATTAGAATACGTACCTATTGATAAAAAAATATGTACTTAAGTAATTAGTGGGTGAGAATGTGCTGAGATCAAATTATTTTCATAAAATATTCGTAAATAAATTTCTTAGTAGTCAGAAAAGTGCAGTTACTCGTAAATATAAGTATTAATTCATTCATAATTTTTGTATAACAGTGAATTAAACATTTTTGTATTTTGTGAGCAAATTATTTCTCTTGGACGCTTTGCACCCTCTGCGACAATGACAGCTGGACGTATAGTACAGAGAAATTCAATTTGTGAAAACTCACGACAGGATCCGTCAAAAGGTAATGGCATTTCAAAGGATTCAATATGAAATCTGATTAAACGTTTGTACATGAAGTGGACACGGACGTATATTAGTACAGTGTTAATGGAAGTGTGGAGGTTTGCAGGGATTCGTATGAGTACCTTGCCTCTTAAATTACTCGACCGGATACAAAGCAATTGTCCTACAAAGCTGACTTATCAGACTAAACAGTGAATAAATACCAGGTGTCAATCCAACCCTCATCCTTGGAATGACATAAACCATCAACAGAACCCTTTCAAATGAATATTTTTCTTTTATAATAAATACATAATATACAATATTATCATAGTTTGTTAATAATTTTTTTCAGGTAGTACGCGTACAGAATTCGTTGCAATATGAAAGGTGTAGGAATCTATAAGTTCTACTAAAAATTGCCAAAAGCATGGATTATGTACTCTTATGAATGCTTCAGAATCTACTACTTCAAGAAAATGCAGTCATCACTGAAACATAGAGTATTGATTTCAAGCCATAATTAGCAGGTTAATCCACAGTTAAATTACAATATAAAAATAAAGGTTTTACTTTTTACCTCCCGCTACCCTTGGTAAGGGTGGTATAGGGATCGTGTTAAAAATCACATATCGAGATTTTAGTAAATGACCACGTTTTAAGGTCCCTAGAATCCAATTTTAACATTTTCACGATTATGTCTGTATGTGTGTATGTGTGTATGTATGTGTGTGTGTGTCTGTGTGTGTGTGTGTGTGTGTGTGTATGTGTAGGGATTTTGTCTTTACTCTAACTCAAATACCATCATTCAGAAAATTCTGAAACCTTGTATTTATACCCTATTCTAATATGAAAAGAAGCCATTAGGTTTTGGTGTAAATCGGATAACCGGAAATAGCACTCTACTTGAAGCTCATAATGGTTTTTCTTCAAAAAATACCATTAAATGCCATTTTTTCGCATTTTATGTCTTATGAAAATTAAAGATTATTAAATTCTCTACAGGAACACATTAATACTTTTTCTATACAGGATGTCTCTTAAATAGGAGGACATGGCTTAACCACAGATTCCTGAGGCGAAGCAAGTTTGGTTAAATCGTCTTATTTTAGCCTCAGTAATCTGTGGTTAAGCCATGTCCCCCTGATTAAAAGACACCCTGTATATTTTACAGATAAATTTAAAAATAATATTTTTTTACAAGTCCCGAAGCCTAAGAAAAATACAAATCCTTTGTTATGCAGTTCATATTTCAAATGAATGTAACTGACAGTAAATGTCACTGTCAAAAAATCTGTTGTGGCCAACACAAGACCTCTCGCCATTTCCATATTAGGATATATAATTATTGTATTGCACTTCGTTTTCGAACCGTCGTTTTATAACAAAAAATTACAGAACTTTACTCAAATATTGTGTTTTATTGTATTTAACATGTCTTCTGCACACGTATAATTCTAATTATATCTATTTTTCATTGTATGAAGAAGTTTCTAAATGTCAGAGATTCTTCCAATTCATTAACCAGATTTTCCCACAATTTTACCTATAATTTCAAATATTTATTAATAAAACAATAAGAAATGTTAAATATACTTCCCAGAAAAAGCTATCAGAATAGCACTAAAACTGCTGATATTTGACAATGACATGTGTCATGTTATAAACATTGGAATTTGTCAACTGGTTTCTTTAGTGCCTTGGCCTCTGCGATTAGTTTACTCTATAAATTATAGTATCTTTATCTCTACATCTATACAAGATATAATAAGTGTATTAGATGGAGAATTTTATGTTCTTCAATATTTAATAAAAAAAACTCCCAAAATATTATATTTAGAAGAATTTTTTTAAGAAATTACTACTTCCGGTTGTTCAATTGTTACCAAAACCTTTTCAGCTCTTCCCAGGAATGTCAGATTGAAGAAACTGCAGTTAAATATTTTTTAAGTCTTATAGTTTTTGAGGAATCGTCCCTCCAACATCCATACATACACATACACACATACATCCACACACACACACACACACACACACACACACACACACACACACACATACACACAGACATCATTTTAAAAATGTTATAATCGGATTCTAGGGACCTTAAATCGTGCTTATTCAATAAAATCTGGATATGCGAATTTTAGCATGAACCCAATACCTCTCTTAGCGAGAGGTAAAAACTAATCACTTCAAATTAATAATAGTGACATTTTAAAAAGAAAATAGTAAATAAAGCAGTTTTATGCAATGGAACAGTTTGCAGCGTTAGTAAATCCGTAGGTATGTATTTAAATTAATAAAAATTAAATAGCGGGAGGTTTTGTGTTGGCCACATCAGATTTTTACCTCTCGCTAAGATAGGTATTGGATTCATGCTAAAAATCAAATATCGAGATTTAAGTGAATAAGCACGAGTTAAAGTCCATATAAACCGATTTTAACATTTTTACGATGATGTCTGGGTATGTGTATGTGTGTATGTATGAGTGTATGTATGTGTGGATGTTGGAGGAACGATAACTCAAAAACTATAAGATATAAGACCAGTTTAACTATGAATTCCTCAATTTCACATTCATGGGAAGAGCTGAAAAGGTTTTGGTAACAATTGGACAACCGGAAGTAGTAGTTTCTAAAAAAAAATCTTCAAAATATTATTTTTTGAAATTTTTTTTATTACTAATATTGAAGAACATAAAATACTACATCTGATACATTTAAAAATTTTATTATATCTTCTATAAATTTAGAGATAAAGGCGCTATAATATATAGAATATACTCGTAGAATATCGTGATGTATTAAGCCGAGTAGGCTAAAATACACTAAGGAAATCAGTTGACAAATTCAAATGTTTATAACATAATTTGTAAATGACAAATGTCAGTGTCAAAAATCAAAAGTTTTAGTTACATTCTGAAAGCTTTTTTCTGGGAAGTACATTTAATCTTTCTTATTGTTTTATTAATTAAATATTTAAAATTATAGGTAACATGCATATATCCATTAGAAATACTGCCAATCTTGTTAATAAATTGGAAGAATCTCTGACATTTAGAAACTTCCTCGTACAGTGAAAAATAGATATAATTAGAATTGTATGTGTGCAGAAGACATGTTAAATACAACAAAAAACAGTATTTGGGTAAAGTTCTGTAATTTTTTTTTGTTATAAAACGACGGTTCGATAGCGAAGTGCAATACAATACTTTTATAACATAAAATGGAAATGGCGAGAGGTCTTGTGATGGCCACAACAGATTTTTTATTGTTAATGCCTAGAAAAAAACAAAAATTCAATTACGTAGCATTTGCCAAATGAAATTGTTAAGAATTTCATTTTAAAACGGCACTCTATCTATAGTCTATTTGAGAATGACTGGCAGTAATAAATCATTATTTGCAAGAGTAGTATTGGATTTTTGCCAGCAATGCGGCAAATAAAACTACCAGAAAAATCAGTTGTAACTACACTAGGATGGTCAAAATAAGCCGCACGCTTTGTACCTGGAACGAAACTTACTTGTCGAACAATAGAAATGCCGTCCGATAATCCCCGTCGGACTGTGTCATAGACGTAGATATGATTTGTAGAGTGATCTGTTTATACATTTACTAAAAATAAAAGTTTTTAATATTTAAATATAACTTTCTCAGTCATTATTATTATATTTACTTTACCTGACCCTGAAAAACAACTTAGACCTAAAACTATAGTTCTCTACCGAATTTAGTCATTTCAACTATCCCTGTGCAAACAATTATTGGCGCGCCACTGGAATGTCTTTGACAGAATGATTTATTACTGCCAGTCATTCTCAAATACACTATAGGTTTAATGGCTGATTGCACCAACATAAATTAAATATTAAAGATGGTTTAAAATGACAATATTGCATCGAAATGAAATGTCTAATGAATTATAATATATATTGCTGTAAAAATTTCGATTTGCGTTTTTTGTTTAAACGTAGATTAAAATTTAAGTCTTGTTGGTGTAACTGGGCATAAGTCTATTTGTCTACTGATATTAATATTAACTAGATTTTTTTAAATTCTGTTATTTGATTGTCAGTAAGACAAATTAATAGTATATTCTACAACTACGTAATATGGGATAGATAATTTGCGCGCGAGTAAGAAGTTTGTTGGTCGAGCCATAGTCGAAGCGAAGTCTACGATTTCGCGAGTGGCGGAAATACTATTCCCCACGAGGTTTAGACTATACTTTCTGTAACACTATTTCAAAAATATATATTTTCCTCATCTCTTAACGTTTTTGCTAAAAATAATAAAATATTATTGGTATGTTACAAAAGCAATAATTTGTTATTTAACTTATCCTGTAAAAAACTTGAAAAAGCGTAAAACAATGCGTATTAATTAGCTTTTGTAAAAATTTCTTTTATAATTTGACAATTGGTGCAGTGGAGGCAACAAAATCAAAGAAACAATACGCCAAGCAAAGCTAATTTAATTTTGAAAACAAATGCATTCTCCCATGTATTTTAAATAGGCGAATTGAAAAACTAGCGGGCTTTGACTGTCTGCTACAGAATATTATTCTGTAACAGAATGAGCTTATTATTAACAGTTTTCAGTTACAGAATATGTGCATTTCATAATAATGTTAAAGAAAATATTTACTTGTGAATGGTTTGCACAATTTTAAGCAGAACAACCAACCCATCATTGTGGATACTACCTATGATTAGTAATACTGTAACACTGATATATAATAATTGAAGTGGGCTCCAAAATGGAGGACGAGTCAGCTGTGCTTTATGTAGCACCCCTAAGTAGATGTGTGACGTAAATTTTAAGAAATTAAAAACTCAAATATTTTAAATATTAGTAACTTTTTTAAACTATCACAGTTTTAGGGTTTGGTTTTATAAATTATCAATTTTCTAATTTGTAACTAAAGCGGAGGTGGAGGACAGCATAAAATTGGGGTTTTTGCTTTATATTTTAGTAAAGAAAAGAACAGTAAATATAAAGTTGACACGTCTCTCAACAAACTTCACACTTCACTGATAATTACAGTTCACGGGCACAGTAATGCAATAGATAGGTATCATCAGAAGTAATATCACAAGACCTCCTGATTTTATCGATAAATTTTTATTTTGCACGAATATTTTTTGCTTAGCAACAAACACGAAAGCAAACTGCATGGTAAATCCCGACTGCGAAGGAGGAGGGGTTTTACCTAATGTCAGTTTGCTTGAGTGATTTTGCTTAAAAACAAAAAAAAAAAAAATCGTGCTTAAAAATAAAAGTTTATTTGAGAAAATCTGAGAGGTCGTGTGGTATTTGGGGAGATAAATTCCAAAGACAACGCAAAATGAAACTTGACACACTAATTGTCACACTGACAGTTATAAACAATAACAACTGTTTATTTACTTGGTAGCGGAAAATTATCGGGGTAACGGGGTTTTATCAGTATAAACTGTTCCCATTGGTTGAATTTTCAAGTGTTTTGCATCATGATTGGTTAAAAACTAGTCTTTGGAATTTATCAGTTTAAAATTCTTAAATGTATTGGACAACCAACCACAATGCGGAAGAGAAGAAGTCATTTTCTCTTTCTCTCCCTGAATAAAGCGTAGAAAAGTACAAAATTTGAATTTATTTTTAAAACGAGATATTAGCATATGATTAAGTAAAATATTCGAAGATATAAAATTGCCTCGGGCTTAAGAAAGCTGAAAACGGCCCTGCCTTTACCGTGTCATCGTCTTTGTGTAAATGTAATACAATGCGACAAATAACATTTCCTCGTGGGGAGTAGAATTTCTGTAAAGACGGCGAGTCAAAGTGTGTCCGTCGTAGCGTCTGTGGCAACTCCGGACTTCGGGTCTGCTATCAAAGCTCCGGGCGCTTTGACACCGGAGCGTGCGGTCAGCAAGGTGGACTCTGCAGACACTGTTTAATTAACGTTTAGACGCGCCTTTAAGAACATTAACGTTAACGCTGCTTTGAGTTGTTCACTGATCGTTTTTCAAACTCATCGTGGTGACTACAAAGCAAATTATTACCACGTATGCATTATAATTGGGTTGATTTTCTAAGATTTGTTTTTTTTTTACATCCTGTCGTACAAATGTTATAAAGATTTATAGGTTAATATCACACAAGTTGTAAAACAACAATTACCCTATTATCTTGAATGCATTTAATAGCAAAGACAGACGACAAAAATTAATGATCATTAAGGGTTAGATATAGTATGCGCATCTGAAGTTGAGACTGATGACAGATGTCAAAATTGCGTCTATTAACAAAACAGAAAATATTGAATGTAGTAAGTACGTGCTACTTATTGTACTGTACTCGTACAGTACAAAACAATAAGTAGCATGTGCTTACTTCAGTCAATATTTTCTGTTTTGTTAATAGACATTTAGAATTATACAAAGTAATCAAAAATGACTGAAGGTTATGTGACAACTTTTATTTCAAAATAATGTCAAAATTATATTTCAATTTTCCACAATTAATCAAAACTGTATTCCATATATGACCAATGATAATAGGTGCATGACATTTACTTAATATCATTGCCGTACTTCGATTCATTTGATATATGTTTCACTTTCCTTCGTGAAAAATCTTTAACGAATTTCATTTCATTATGGCTTTTAATGAAAAGCGTGGAAAAATTTCTTCTTACAGCATATATTCGTTCGGATGAACGTAAAGAAGATGGTTCTTAGGATTATTCTCATGACAACTAACAAAATTCGAATGGTACATCCATGGAAATCACAACCTACTGCTGTCATAAGCGACAAGTGTCAAAATTATATGAGCGGCAAGATTCAGCTCTTTTGATCACTCTGTATTTGCATTCAGATTCAAAAGACTTCTTTTTGGGAATTGAATCACAAGTGAAACATGACAAGAAATTGGCATAAAATTTAAAACTATCTTTAAACAATACCAGGATATAAAAATGAACAACTTAATGCAAATTTATTATGAATTTATATTTTAAAAATTCGTTATATAACAGTCCTGCAATGCAATTCTACAAAATAGCAAATAGTGTTTCTTTACCAACCTTATAATATAACCTTGTCTCTTACAGTTCTCATTTTTTTTACATAATCCATTTTGTTAATGTGTAGCTGTAAACTAATATTTGACACTTTGATAACACGTGATTATTGAAGCTTTCGATTTATAGTGATGCAAACATAGCAAACTTAAATCGGATCATCCTGTACATCTCATACTTATATATGATGGAAAATATGTAGCTATATTATTTTTACAAACGTTTATTTCATTAGAATCAATATAATCTCCTTATCACGGTTTCATTATTAATTTTAATGTAATTACTTCCTCACCTGACATTTGTTTTAATATGTCAAAATTGTTATGAAAATATTATGTTTTGACGCATAGGCAAGATGAATAAGATGATGTATAAAAATAAATTATTTTATAATTTTATTTAAAGTTATTTATTTTTTTTTACTAAATGCTATTATCGTAGAATTGAAGATTGCACCATTATATCTAATTTCTATTAGTAAAAGTTTTGAAAAATTTTATTCAATGAATATTTTACAAGAAAAACTGTTAAAAGCTTGTATAAGTGATCCTTTAGGTTATCCGATATACACTAAAAACAAATGAGCTCTTCCTTCATTAGTATAGAATGGGTACACAAAATTTAAAAATTTTCTGATTGATAGTATTTCAGTAATCGTGTCCACACGATCCACACACACACACACACACACACACACACACACACACACACACACACACACACACACAGGCATCTTCGTAAAAATGTTAAAATCGGATTCTGCGGACATAAAAACGTGCTTATTCACTAAATTCTCTATATAAGTAATTTTTAGCACGATCCCTATACCTCCCTTACCTAGGGTAGCGGGAGGTAACAAGTTTCAAATTTCAATTTCAATTTCAATATGTCATCGCCTGTACGAAGTCAATATAAAAAATATTTAAATTAATTGGATCTAATGAAATTTTGAGAATTAAATGAAAATAAGCAAATTATAATTTACAATATTTGTAATTTCTTTTGTGTCATTGTCACAACCATTGTTTTTAACATATGCTATTCAATAATTTTTGCATTGCTGAAATACCTATTATAAACTGTCAACAACTCATTATATTTTTAAATATACGCGTATATTCAGTGCTTTTTTTGTAGAAAAAAAGGTGCCGGAACGCACATTTTATCAAAATTTTGGTGGGGCAGGGTATCATGAAATAAATTTATAATTGAAAGTTAAATTTTTTCAAGGGATGTGAAGCAGCATGTTTTTACCCTTTCATGTACAAAAATAAATTAAAAAAATAATTTTGTATGTTTTTTATTGAAAAAAATATATGCTGATGCTGATATTAATTTATAACACTAATAAAAATTCATAATAATATCCACCTGCACAACTTGTGTGTAAACATTTAACACAGCGTATATTTTTGTCATTTATTATTATGCGCATATATAAACCAGGAGTCGAAGCTTAGGCGATGTGCTGTCGAATTTCTAGATTAAAAACACCTCTGAGAAGTGCAATATTGTTTATATTTATAATGTGCTTCAGATTTCATTGGCGTAATTTTTATATCCACAACTTAATAAAATTATCAAAATAAATAAAATAGTAAATAATTTTCAAAAAAACGAAAAGCCCTACGCATATTAAATAACCAAACATTATTCCATATATAGCCGTAACCGAGGCCACACGATATAACAAGCCTGAATGCTTATTTCGTGACGTCTCAGCGAGAGGCCAATGTTTGAATTTAGTATAAATGTTATGAATACAACAGGGATTTTGTGATGTGAGTTATGAGAAATGTTTAGAATAAACTGATCCAGCATCCAGCCCAGCATAAAGTTCGCTGATATGTAATAAGACTTTCGCTTGAACCCCTTCGGCACTCGAGTAACTACAACCCTCCGTGGAATGTCTCATCTCCTTGGAGGCGGCCTACTTGTCAACGTCTTCACTACCCGCGAAGTCAGGCATTCCGCTGACATATTTGCTATACCTGAGCACACGTGGAATGTCTTCTCACTAGTAAGAAACTAGCCCTGGGATAATTACTACCAACTATGTGTCTTGGATGACCCCGGAATTTTAGGCGTCAACGTGAAATACTAATGATTTCGTTCACAAAGTGATTTGAATGCCAGAAATACATTATCGCCCCACGTTTCTACTTCCGTTTATAAATATGAAAAACCTCCATTAATAGGAATATTGCATCTTGCCTATGCATCAAACAAAAACATAATATTTTAATAACAATTTTGACATATTTAAACAAATATCACTGTCAGGAAGCAATTACTAATGAAAGCGTGTCAAGAAAATTGTATTGAGTCTAATGAAATTAAGGTTTGTAAAAATAGTATATTTTCCATCGTACATAAATATTAGATGTACAGGTGATCCGATATAAATTTGCAGCATTAAAAATCAAACACCTGTCAATAAACGCGTGTTATCAAAGTGTCAACTACACATTAACGAAATAGATCATGTAAAGCAATAGATATACGCAAAATGAACTTAATGTATTTTGCAGAATTAGTAAATATGTAGGTATGTATTTAAATTAATAAAAATTAAATAGCGGGAGGTATCAGATTTTTTAAGTTTATACTTTGGTGGAATGCGAACACAGGTCGGCAAACTAACAACCAGTCTCTTAAAGTTCTCATCCAAGCAATGGGTTTACTACTTTTTTTTCTTTCATCGTGAACATTTGTCACATTTTATATAATATGTCTCATTTAAAATAATTCAATGTGATGCATAGTTCCGTAGTGATGAATGTAAGTCCCGTGTGATTCGAATGAATTCAGTTGGTGATGTTTGTGTCGGGAGGCGACGTCCCGATGTGAAAATCGCGTGTCATGATTTGGTGTCGCGTCACTTGTCATCACATTACACCACCCGTAATTTCACCCCAACACCTGAGTTATTAGTCCGCATTACCGCAATCCTAATGCTTAATTTAACGACAGAATACAAATGGTTGTTCCATTTGTTTTGCAACTATAACTGACTCATATCCTCGCTTCAATTTATTACAAATGCATGAAGTTACTGTTTCTTTTGTTGGTTTTATTATTGTTTATACTAAGTATAAAAGTTTCTATTTTACCTTTTTTTCTGATGTAGCTGAGAAAAATAAATAAAATCAAGGTAAAAAATACTTGCCGACATCATAGGTAATGTAACTCCGGTATAGATAAACTATTTTTATTCTACGAATGACACTCCCAATTTTAAATATATCAATTCTGTTAAAACAATTAATTAATAAATGAAATGTTTTTTTTTTTGTTTATAATAGAAGCATGTAGGAATTTTAGTTTTGGCAGGTATTTATTCGATTAGTATTTTATTCAAAATGATCAGTAAATTTTATATAAATGATGAGTAACTTATACTGAAAATGTAATTTAATTTTACCTAAGCTAATTTAAATTAACTTAAACTAACGTAACCATAACCTAATCTAATCTAACCTGGACACAATTTTCATATTTACAAGTCATTAAATACTGATCATATAGTATAAAATACTGATCAAATAAATATAAACTAGTTTAACGTAGGTAACCATAACCTAATCTAATGTAACCTGGACACAATTTTCATATTTACAAGTCATTAAATACTTATCATATAGTATAAAATACTGATCAAATAAATATAAACTAGTTTTTGATACGCGCATATGTCGTCATTTTTGTATTTTTGCTATTAACCAATTTTGTTATTATTTTTCAAAAAAAAAAAAACATTCAATCACTGCTAGTTCAGTTTTAGACCTATTATTAACTTTGAATAAAATGTATTGAGTAATAAGTAGTATATGGTAGTAAATTCTAGTCCAGAAATATTTCGAGTAGTCCATTTCCTCCATTGGTCTCTCCCGAAATTAAATTATTTTTCAAATCAAATGGCTACATTACTATAAAATGATTTTGCAATTGCATTAATCGTCTAACAAGTGTCCTAATGTTATATGGTTTTGTGACCACCATAAAATCTTTCTCCGTGGCCTGTGCGACACATTATCATTAAGAGATATTCTAATGATAATACATGTGTAGAAATATTTTAAAAAGTAGTTAAAGAAAATATTCAAATCTATCACGTTATAAAGAATGTGACAGAAAGAGAGCTTATTTTCAAAGAAAAGTGTGTACTATTGGAATTAAATATTTTCATATTTTTTAGAACATTGATATTTACATAAAATGTGCAAACATAGTAACAATTAAATAAAAAAACCTGATGTGGCAAACACAAAACTTCCCGCAATTTAATTTTTATTAATTAAAACACATACCTACGTATTTATTAATGCTGCAGACTGTTCCATTTCATATAACTATTGCTTTATTTATTATTTTCTTTTTAAAATGTCACTATTATTAATTTGAAGTGATTAGTTTTTTGACAGTGACTTAATTTTTATTAATTTAAATACATACCTATATATTTGCTAATGCTGCAAACTATATAAGTTCCTTTGCATATAACATATAACTATTGCTTTATTTACTATTTTCTTTTTAAAATGTCATCATTATCAATTTGAAATGATAGGTTCTTTGACAGTGATATTTACTTGTCAGTTACATTCATTTAAAATATGAACTGTGGTACAAAGGAATTGTGTTTATCTTAGGCAAAGGGATTTATAAGAAAAATTGATTTTTAAATTTATCTGTAAAATATTATAGAAAAAGTATTAATGTATATCAGTAGAAAATTCAATACTCTTTAATTTTCAGAATGACAAAATGCGAAAAAATGGCATTTAATGGTATTTTTTTAAGAAAAACCATTATGAGCTTCAGATAAAGTGCCATTCCCGGTTATCCGATTTACAACAAAATCTAATGGTATCTTTTTATATTAGTATAGGGTAGAAAAACAAGGTTTCAGAATTTTCTGAATGATAGTATTTGAGTTAGAGCGTCAACAAAATCTATACACATACACACATACACACACACACATACAGACATCATCGTGAAAATGTTAAAATTAGATTCTAGGGATCTTAAAACGTGGTCATTTGCTAAAATCTCGATATGTGATTTTTAGCACGATCCCTATACCTCCCTTACCTACCAAGGATAGCGGGAGGTAAAAATCTGATATGCCAAATAAAATCCCTTCCATCAATAATATAATTATTATATTAATTTTATATAGTAGATTTCTTGAAAAAGATTCTAAAATTCTAGTAAAATTATTTCTCGAACATGCTATTTACAGTGTACTTGAAGCTGACATCATTCTGTGAATTAGGTTTCCATGGTGCAGCAACTAAGATTTATAAAACGACAAAATCGTAATCTAGGGACACAAAAACGTGATTGTTTCTTAAAAACACATCATCGAAATTTTTGCCCAAAGATAATACCTTCCTTACTTAGCAATGAACAAATATTGGTGTCGTGAATATGCTATTCTGCTATTGCTCGCGTTCAGCGCTGGTCTAGCAAACTAATTAAAGGATTTCCTAGAATCTAGCGTTGATCTAACGCACAGTTCTAGACAGATAGAATTGTCAGTTAATAGTCATCTGATATGTTTCCTTTAATTTGCGTTCGCTCGCTAGGTTCAACAAAATAAATACCGTTCAATACACATCTAGCGTTAACAATCACCGCTAATTTTTAGTAGGCTAGCGCTATAACGCTAGCATTACTAACTCATTTTATAGCAGTGTCGTTATTTGATTTGAAAAATAATATAAGTAGGTATGTTACATTTCGTTCAGATTTTAGAAAATGAAAGTGTTTCGGTACATTCTCAGAAAATCACAATTCAAGTTTATTTTTCAATAGAAATAAACTTGTCCAGTATTCTCTCTATAAAGGACCAACAATATGCAGTAAGTAAAACAAAAAGCACGACACATAATAAAATAAAGCGACGTAGCTAAGTGTAATTTTGGGTCAGAATATTCGAAAATATATTATTACACTTTTACATAGCGCCATAGTAGTAATAAGATTTGAATGGAAGATGTATACACTGGACTGGAAATAATAGCAAACAAGCTGACTTTATTTTCTATTGAGATACATATTTAAAAAAAAAAAAACTTGTGGTTTTCGGATATGGTACCACCTACATTACTTAATTATTACTATATACTATTATTAAAAAGAAAACAGGTAAAATTATATAGAAAATTATAAATAGAAATTTGAACAAAGTTTATATATGAAATATAATATTCTTTCTGAATTATCTATTTAGAGCATTATTGAGTGAAAGGAAATATAAAGCATCAGTATATCTACTAGTATACCACACATGTTGAGTGAATATGAATTTTTATTGTGCATGGTGCAGAAACAGTCCATCGGCACTCGCAATCTGACCCCGGCATATGAAACACGATAATCACCAGAGTGTATGAAAAAGCCCTAAATTCTGAATTAAGGGCATTGTCTACCAGGGTGTAAAACTTATCCGGTGTAGTCCGTCACACAATCCGCACTCGACTCGAGTTACCTGCCTGTTTGCCGCTCCACTGAAAACGTGAGTTTTTTCTCCTCGCTTCATTGATGCCAAATCGCTTGAGGGTGGGCAGATATCGGATTTTCAACGTATGCTACCTTACTCTAAGTTGCTCATTCGCATGTTTGTTTTGTTCGTATTCTAATTGGTTACTGTACAGTAAATAGAATAATCGTTGGCAATATTTAATTTCTCCAGCCATATTTTATAAATAAAATATCGATGGCTCCGAGCGATGGTACATACTGAGGTGGATGATTTGCATATTTAAAGTACAGTCTTTCCAGATATTCATATTAATTAGTTCATAAAACATGTAAAGCTTGTATTTCTTTACGATATTCACAAATATTATTAATTACGTGTCATTCACTATGTTAAAAAAACATATAACTTTAAATACAAATCGATATAAAATAGTGCCAATTGAGTATTGTTCGTAGACATCTGTAATAACATTACATATCTATTGTAGACGTATTCGTACCACTATTATGATATTTGAAAATGAGGTATAATTTTCAAGTTTTGATTTTTATTGCATTTGGGCCCGGGCCACCAGAATCATAACATGAGCCGGATGAAATAGCAATAGCAACTTCCTCAGAAACTTCCATCAGCTTTTTCCAAGAACAATATCTTAATTTTTGGCACCTTTTTATTGGTGGTTACTGATCTCTTGACGCATTAAGCTACACGATAATACTAAAGTATGTATTTGAGTTACAAGAAGATATAAATTAAAATATAAACAATAATACACCTTTCTTCATAAAATATTTTAAATTACAAAATGTACGTTTCGACTGCAAAGCAATAATCATCAGTTGTAATACAATAGAAACATAATATTTATAATTATGTTTCTATGGTAGTACAACTGATGATGATTGCTTTGCAGTCGAAATGTACATTTTGTAATTTAAAATATTTTATGAAGAAAGGTGTATTATTGTTTATATTTTACACGATAATAGTTATTTATTATTCATGAGGATTAAAAAGCGCGCAAGCGCGGAGCGAGAGCGCCTTATTCCCGCGCGTTAAACATTCATTTAACCGAGTGTAATTTTTTTATGCGTTGCCATTTAGTGATCTGTGATTGCCATGGGTTGAATTGACTTTGAAATAAATTATTCTGAAACTGTTTTTTAGGGGTTAACATCTCAATATAACATATAATATTTCATTCCAACAATCAAAGACATACGTTATTACAAAATTGTAACATTCTTATTCTTCTTGTGGCGAAATGGCGGGTATACGTTGAATATTTGAATTTATTCCAACAATTTTGGTTGACATTTGACATTTTAAAACAGCTAGTGAATAAAATTCTTTAGAACGCTAACGGAATAAAATTGTTTATAAAACAATAACTTCAATGGCCCGTATACAAGGAAATAAACATGACTTTATAAGACAAAATTGAATAAAAATATAAAAAATGTTGAATATAGGGAGGAGTAACGAATTTGAGTATCCTGACGGTCTAAATGAATTTTTACTAATCATTTACCATGAAAAAGTGTACTGTAGGTAGTCTTAGTAGATGAGTTATGAGACATTATAGATAAGTAATTCTTTCTTAAACGCACTAAACCTTTCTTCGTTAAAATAATTTTCATTGATTCTCTAGCTACTTTCTGCAACTTAATTCTTTACACTTTCAATAATGTCAAATTAATTGCATGTATTTTTAAGACCGCAGCGCTATGATGGCAAGTTTTGTACTACAGGTCGAACAAATATGAAGTTAACCTACTGTCAAATGGAAAATTCATAATTTATATAATCGTGTACTTTTCAAAGTAAGGTATTATATTAAGATTAATTTTCTTTTTGTATTATTTTATAGTAATGCATTAAAGGTAAATAAATAAATAAATAAATATATCATCACGGCATATTACCCATTTCTGGGTGTAGACACATGTAGACATCGGTAATGATGACGATATATTTTACCGTGTGGGCGCTTACCAGGCGTCTCCTCACGGGCACTCATAGCTGGCGTGGAGAGTGCACCACAGGGGTCACTTTTGTGCCATTTAAAATTGAAAATATTTGGCGCCTGTCGGGATCGAACCCGATTCCCCCGGATTCGCGACCAGACACTCAGGCACGTGGCCACAGGACCCCATTAGTAGTATTAGTACAGGATGTATTCGTGGAGGTGAAGATAACTTAAATTATATTTTTGTGAATATTTATAAAAATAACCTATTTTTCAAAGTTTTCTTTGCAATATAATGAATAAATCTTCAAAGTATTCAAGACAGGTATATTCATTACCAATTTTGTGATCCACGCGTTGGAATTATTATCCTTTTTCTTTTATCTTGTCAGGCGTATTTTTAACGTAAACAGTAACTTTTCGTTTACGCGGGAATTAACGGCAGCATAAATTATTGCCTTTGTCATATGACAATGTGCACTCAAGTAAGCAACAATAATTGTTAATGAAATTACAATTTATATGTCGATTTTTAATATTAGACAATTTAATAATAAGTTAACCTGTAGTTCATTATTTTGCCACCAGTGTCATACCGCTTGCTATTATTATTTTCAGCAGTCCTGGATACATTTACATGCAGATTGGAATAATATTAACATTTAAATATCAATATTCGTTGACCGTGTATTAGTAGGTTATATTAATTGTATAAGAAATCATCATTAATGACCCCCTATTAATGTATGATTTTTTAATAATAAACGATTTTTGTACCTAACCATAGTTACCACATACCACTGCTGAACAAATGTCAAAACTTACTTATGTGTCTAACCTAATTTTTTTTTTTGCTATGGAATAAAATTAGATTTTACAATTCACTAAAATACGATCAACTGAAAAATATTTGGCGACAAATGATCTCAACAATTAATCACCTTCATTAACACACTTGATGGTTAAATAACTATTAACAAACTTTTATCTGTCAAAGTCAGGTCAAATAATATGACTAGTTGAATTATATGTTTTGTCTTGCATGGCACTCTGTAAAAAGCTTAAAGATATTTTATTTTACGTTTATCTCATGACAAGAACCTAGTATATGAGCATATTTAGGCTCATTTTTTAATTTTGAACATTTTTTGTATTTACACTTTTACTCTAAAATTAATAGGGCTGAAATTATAGCCATATGAAAATTTTGCCATTGGATATCCTATATGGTCCAGAAAAAAATAGACAGCCGGTATATTTTGATATGCATTTTAAAATGACAGAAAAAAACAATAAATATTATCATTTCGGAAGAGTTATTTTGTATAAATGCCAAAATGATTAATTACAAATAAAATATAGCTCTATTAAATATGTAGGTAACTGTACTTCAGATCACGGTTATGTATTTGCCGTAAATGCAACTACCCCGGTTACCCTGTGGTGCTCATTAAAAGGTGTTTACCATGTAATCATAAATGAAGTTTAAGTAACTACTTTGAATAAAAATCTGTTGTGGCCAGCATAAGTCCTTCCGTCAATTCGATGTATTTTGTATAAATCCCATACCAAAAGTTCCTTGAAAAAGATTCTATATATCCAATAAAATTATAACACGAACACATACTATATTTTACAAATTCCATGCCAAAAGTTCCTTTTGAAAAAATTCTATAAATCCAATAAAATTATAACATGAATATATACTATGTAAATTTCAATTGACACTTCTTTCTTTTTCAGTTTTTCCCTATTTTATTAGGCGTCGATGTTTCATACTCTTCTCTTCCACTCATATCTGTCCAATGCATTTTCTTCCCACAGTTCTTCCTCTCTCAAGTCTTCTGCGGTACAGTCCTTCCATTTTCTCTTTGGCCTTCCTCGTACTCCAGGCATTGAAAGTTCCAATCCAGAGGCGAGGCTGCAACTGCATTTCACTTGCGAGGAACACTATGACTTATATCACTTTCTGATCCTATACTTTCCATTTATTGTTTTGCGCTTGACAATGACATCTGTCAATTCGAATTTTTTTAATATATCAGCTAAATAGCAAAGCTGACTGATTTTTGATAGTTAATCTCTTTATAACTCTTTAACTTTATATCAGTTGAATATGAAGTAAAATATATAGTCAAACCGTAAGAGACGATCATTTTCTTTAATATTTATAACATAAAATGTCAAACAAAAATAATATTCAACTACGTTTTTTTAAGAAAAACTTTAAAAACCAACTTCAAATAAGGGTACTTTCGGTGAATCAATTATAACCAAAATCTAATCAGCTCTTCATTTGGATGTAAAGAAGAGAAATACGAAAGAATTATAATTTTTAGAATTGTAGTATTCTTGTTATTGTCGGAGAAATATTTGTCACACACACACACACACACAGGCACACATACAGACATCATCTTAAAAGTAGTAAACTCGTATAAAAGGGACCCTAAAACGCGCTTATTCATCAAAAACTCATCACCGAATTTTTTGGCCAAAGACAATACCTTCCTTACCTAAAGGTGACGGAAGGTAAAAACGCCGTAATGCGTTTATCTATCATTTTTTCGCATTAGTAAAACGATAATTCATTCATCTTTTCTTGTTAATGTTGAAGCTAAACTATATTAGAAAAAAAATCTGTTGTGGCCAGCACAATACCTCTCGCCATTTTAATATTAGGCTATATAAGTATTGTATTTAATATTTCTGGAACACAAAAATTTCTAATTACATCTTTTCTTTATTTTTCAGTTCATATTATGAACAAGTTTCCTCCTACTCTTCTAAATATTCGAGATTCTTCCAATTCATTGACAAGATTGGCGGTATTTCTGAAGGGTATATGATGAAATCTATGTATAGCAAGCGCGCGTTTAGTTGATGCTGCTGGAACTATACATACTTTGGCTTATACATGAAGTCCCTTTCTTTTTGTATCAAGTTTAGATATTGACCGAATCCTTTCATTCCTTTCGTCGTTATGATAATAGCATATTATATTACTGTTATATTTCGAATTGTCCATATAAGAATTTTAGGTTTTCCACATTCAAGGACATTTTCAACTTAACGTATGGCAGCTATATCTATAATTTTAAATATTTAATTACTGATAAAATAAGAAATCTTAAATGTACTTCCCAGAAAAAGTTTTCAGTAATAACATAAATTTCCAAAAGATAATATTTAGAAGGATTTTATTAAGAAACTGCTACTTCCGGTTGTCCAATTGTTACCAAAACCTTTTCATCTCTTCCCAGGAATGTCAGATTGATGAATTCATAGTTAAACAGGTCTTAAGTGTTATAATTTTTGAGGAACCGTCCTTCCACCATCCACGCACACACACACACACACACCCACACACACACACACATACCTTAAATTGTGCTTGTTCACTAAAATCTGGATATGCAAATTTTAGCATGAATGAGGGGATTCTTAGCTAGAGGTAAAACACGTGTACCTTATATCTTGTTTTTCGCACATGATGGGTCGCTGAACTCACTTCATTCGTTCGCCAATCTTCCCGTCTATTGCAAAAAATCTGATGTGGTCATCACAAAACCTCCCGCTATTTAATTTTTATTAATTTAAATACATACCTACATTTTTACTAATGCTGCGAACTATATTATGTGACATTGCCTATAACTATTGCTTTATTTACTATTTTCTTTTTAAAATGTCACTATTATTAATTCAAAGTGATTATTTTTTTGACAGTGATATTTACCTGTCAGTTACATTCATTTGAAATATGAACTGTGTAACAAAGGAATTGTGTTTATCTTAGGCTTCGGGATTAATAATAATAATTTTTTTTTAAATTTATCTGTAACATATATAAAAAAGTATTAATGTATTCCTGTAGAAAATTCAATAATCTTTAATTTTTATAATGACATAAAATGCGAAAAAATGGCATTTAATGGTCTGTTTTGAAGAAAAACCATTATGAGCTTCAGGTAAAGTTCCATTTCCGGTTATCCGATTTACACCAAATCTAATGGTTTTTTTCCATATTAGAATAGGGTAGATATACAAGGTTTCAGAATTTTCTGAATGATAGTATTTGAGTTAGAGCGACAACAAAATCCTTACACATACACACATACAAACACACACACACACACACACACATATACACACATACAGATGTCATCTTGAAAATGTTTAAATTGGATTCTAGGGACCTTAAAACGTGATCATTTACTAAAATCTCGATATGTGATTTTTAGCGGGAGGTAAAGAAAGCACGATTATTTTGCAACTACACATATAAATAGCTATTTTCTACAATCGTGCAAAAAATAGAAAATTCACAAATAGTAATCTGACGAATAAATTTTATTCGTCGATTAGTCAAAATTTCGTTTTACCAACCAAAATCTTTGCATTGATCGTTATTCGTATAATATTATAGTTCTCTTCATTATTTTGCGTTAGGTTCAACTCCCTAGCGAAACTGTCAAATTAATTTCTTTGACAGGGCGTCAATGAATAAGCATGTTTTAAGGTCCCTATCCCTAGTATCGGATTTTAATATTTTTACGATAATGTTTGTGTGTGTATGTGCGTGTTCGTGTGCGTGTATTTGTGTGTGTGTGTGTGTGTGTGAGTGTGTGTGTGTATGTGTAAGTGTATGTGTGTATGTGTGATAATAGATTAAAGGGATTATTTCTTTTTCTCCTGAATAATAATTTCATCATTGGAAAATGTCAACATTGTCAACAATGATGAGGATGACATTGTACATAATATTAAAGGAATTATTAATAGCAAATAAAGATAATAAATAATAATACATAATAAAAATTATAAAATTATTATAACACGCACACCAAAAATGTCAAATGTCAAACTATTCGTTGAATAAATATTTCACTGGGCAAAAATCTCCAGATAATTTAATCAACGATTTATTCGTCGAATAGTTACTGACGTTAGTAAAACCATTGTATATACTAACGTAAACGTTTATACGTGATCTGGGGTAAAACAAAAATATGCTATTATATTCCACGAATACGGTTTAACTGTTAAATAAAATATTTATTCGTGTATGATGAATCAGGGCATTAGAGAATTGTAATTGGCACCGTGGAATAATTTATATTCTAACTATGGAAACATGGCTATTAACTACGAAAATATTTACATCTAAATTAACAGAAAACAGAAAGCTTTCAATCTTGGCTGCTTTCTGCAACAGTTTTATTTGATAATAAATAAATAGTAATGAATGCCAAAAGTTGCTTATTGCACTTACTTTATATACAAACTATTACGTCATTACAAATATTTATTTATTTATTTATGTATTTATTTATTTACTTATTTATTTATTTATTTATTTATGCTTTTATTTATTTATTTATTCTTTTATTTATTTATTTATTTATTTATTTATTTATTTATTTATTTATTTATTTATTTATTTATTTATTTATTTATTTATTTATTTATTTATTTATTTATTTATTTATTTATTTATTTATTTATTTATTTATTTATTTATTTATTTATTTATTTATTTATTTATTTATTTATTTATTTATTTATTTATTTATTTATTTATTTATTTATTTATTTATTTATTTATTTATTTATTTATTTATTTATTTATTTATTTATTTATTTATTTATTTATTTATTTATTTATTTATTTATTTATTTATTTATTTATTTATTTATTTATTTATTTATTTATTTATTTATTTATTTATTTATTTATTTATTTATTTATTTATTTATTTAGTTATTTAGTTATTTATTTATTTATTTATTTATTTATTATTTATTATTTATGTTATAATACAGAATGTATTTTTTTCAAAAATTGCTGTGCTGAATATGTCCAGATGTAACATTTTAAAGTTTATAATGATAACGAAGTGACACTATACTATTCATAATACCCATTTATCTAGCACCCGCGGAAAATGTTTAAAATTAATTTTTAGCAAAAAAACTATCTTTACAATGTACAATTATACTACAGCAGCGTTATTTTAACCAACGAGGTGTTTTATATTATTAAACCATGTTTTTGTACACTAAACAATGAACGCTTGGTTTGCTTGCTGTAAACTTCATCACGGATTAATAAACAAAAATTTAAATTAAAATATAGAGTCTCTCATTACATATTAAACATATATGGGAATTATAATTGAAGAGAATAAACAAATATAATTTTTCTGTAATTGCCAATAAATATGTTGACATAAATAATAATATGATAATTATCATAATTAAAAGTACTTGTATTTATTGGCTTTCGTGGATAAAAGGTCTACTTGCACGGTATACCGAAATAACTGAATATACTATACATATCAATTTGCACAGCACATGTTCACGCAACAGTAAAATTTACTGCGGAAATATAGATTTATTCTAATCTTTTTAGATTATTCTGTTAGTTGTGTGTAAAAATTGAATAGAATGCGAAAGATTATAATTTAATTTTGAGGCGAGGGCAACTTTTTGAGTTTCATCCATTCATAATTTATATGTTAAGTTGTAAATCATTGATATTAAATAAATAAATATTATTATATAATAACGACTTACTAACCATTTCTGGGTTTGGCAATCTACTTTTATTCGTAGATATCGGTAATAACGATATGTTATCTACAATGTTGAAGGCGCTACTAGACGTCAATTCACAGGAACTCAAAAATTCTGAAGAGTACTACATAGAAGTCACTTTTATACCTTTTGAAAATTGAAATTAATATTCAAGTTTGGCGTTGATCAGATTCAATATTGAAAATAATATAAAAGTAAACAAAAAAAAAAAAAAAAACAAAAAATGAAATGTAACTATTTTAAAATAGTTTCATTCAGGTATATGTAAGTACACAAATGTATCAAGACTACAAGTAATCTAATGAAAATATGTCGCTCTGATCATGTTTCTTGATTTTTTAAATACTGTTTGATTAGGTACAATAAAAACGAAAAATTGGTTACAATAATGAAAATGGGTTACATACTCAAAGCCCGAATATTCAAAACTAGAATATTAAAAACCAGAATATTCAAAAGCAGAATATGCTTACACAGAATCATTCAAATCCCGAATATTCAAATATAGAATCGCGCATTGCCCGAAAGCGTATCAGCAGAACCATCGCCAACCAACGTAAACATAACCTAACGTTTGCTCCTCCTGGCCCCGCCCTCGCCCCGCCCACATATTCGGTTTATGAATCATTCGGGCAAAGCGCTTTTTGACGATGCACGATTCGGTTCTTGAATATTCGGTATTTGACTGATTCTGTGCATGCATATTCTGGTGTTAAGTATTTTGGTTTTGAATATTCGGGTGTTGGAAACTTTCCCATGAAAACGGATAATCTCACAAATATATACATTATAATAATAATTGTTACTACAAGAGTAAGAGTACGTTGCAAAGAAATATTGTTATTAAATACCTATAAGTATAATTTCTTAGTTAGTCTCTCTCATATCAGAGTATAAGAGTCATCCGTCAACCTCTTTACCGAATTGTTTGACCAAAGACATTAGCTCTTTTACTTATGTAAAGGCAGAAGGAAGTATAAGATTAAAATACTCTTTAGTATGTCTTAGAAATGTGAAGACATATAGATGTGAACAAATCAATGATCGACAATAATTTTGAGAAACTACAAGTCTAATTACATGGGTATAGGATTATCGTATCGTCTACGTTGTATGAGAACTTAGCCCATTTCTCTGTAATGAAAGCGCGTAACGCATGTGACATTATGCTGGGGTAATCACTAAACATTAATGTTAATTGCTATTGTTTACACCTTGTACCAGCTCATGCAATACGCTTCACACACATGGGATGCTACTCGGTCTCTGTGTGCCAGATGTTTGTCGTGTAGTTTGATATTAATTGACATTGTTTTGCAACAAATTTCACCCACAACTATTGTTTGCATGATGTTTCTCTTTGGATAAAGATGTATACATGAATGCAAAATTTATTATAAAATAAATAATATGGTACAATAGCACCCTTTTACTGGTTCTAAGTTTTCATTTAAAATAATAAAATCACAATTTGAATCCGTTGGGTTTCTTTCTCTGGGATATTTGAAAGAAACAGTTTATGGCGAGCCTATTGCGATGTTGTATCTTGTATTCACGCATGTGGCGTAAACAGCTGAAAATGTGCAACTAACGAATGTAACAAAAATTTTGAGAAAAAGACCTCCTCATCAAATAGAATTTTTTTTTATTGAAATGTTGACATAACGGGTTATTCTTATAAACTAAGAAGATAAGAAATCTAATTTTACAACACCGATAGGGGGGCATTATCTTTAATGCGACCCATTTGTCTTTGATCGATGTACTTTCCGGATCGTCAGAAATATTTTTGTCTGTGACTGTTGTTCGTTCTGGTATCCTCAGCAATTATTGTGTACTTTTATTATGTGCCACAACATTACAGACTATTTTATATATACACTGACTGGTTGATATAAAAATATATACATATGTTGGAATTTTTGAAGTTGTTTTGTTGTTGTGGTTATGTACAAGTTTTGGCTATACGCCCAGTAACAACTAGTCATTATTTAATAATAAAATTTGGATTGTAATTTTTTTGAAAAATCGTACGAATGTTTGTCTTCAAGTAAAAGTAAAAGGGAACCTATTTGAACATATTTTGTGGCAACAGAAGTAGAAAATATCTTGTTTTCTAATATCAATAATTTTTAGTAAAGTTTAAATGTTACAATACTGTCTATATTTTATACTTAAATTGAACAATGCTGAAGGTGGCCAAATACTATGCAGAAAACGTCTATATGTAATGAATTTATGTGAATAAAAACTTGGAACATAGAACTAAATTTTTTTTGACGTATAGTAAAGTCCTGTAAACCTTTTGGTGAAACGGACTTTAAACTACATATATTTTCTATATGTTTAATGCTTTAATTAATACTCATAAACGTATGCATCTATTTATTTTATGTTGGATTTTATGAACAATTATGAATTTAAAAGACAGAATACATATTCTTTAGAATTTTTTTATTACTTGTCAATAATAAAGGGAATTATCGTCACACATTGTACGGATAAAAGCAAAACATAAATACAGATCTAATGACATTGTTATTTAAATGTAAAACCTCAAGAAAAAGTCATCTTTATCTTTAATCTAGGCTCGACACGGCGTTCAACTGTCAGAAGAGCAACAGAACACATTCAACTGTCATTTCATTTTTATGCTAATTCAGTTTAATATGGCATTTAAAGAGATTTCGCTAGGGTTTTTAATATTTCCGTCCCCTAGTATAGTGCACAGCCGCCGTGACGTTTCCTTTTTATATTTTCTTCTCCACAGGCTTTAGTGGATTACCAGTTTTAAATTCTGACTGCTACAGAAAGCGAGTTCGTTTCACGTGTTATTGTAGATATGATTGACATCTACTGATTAACTTATCGATATTAATGTGATGTGATGTTTACGAAAGAATGAAATATTTCAAAACTCAGGATAAATTTTAGGTTTATAAAGTAACAAAAAAAATCATACATTAGTTTTCTTACACAAAATACGTTATTACAGATTACATATACAGGATGTTTCAAACATCTTGCTTACTATTGTTAACTTTTTATTTAAAGAGCTAAGAGTTTGATTAATTAGGCAAAATGTCATGTATTATGCTGAAACTTCTGATTAATAGGTACTTGAAACATATTTTTTTTTTTCGTTTCCAACAAGTAGTACTGTATAATTGTTTCAAATAATTAAGTTATTTGCAATTTCGTTACAAAATAAAAGTTCATAATTTGAATATTTACTTTAAATTTTGTCCATTTGGCATTTCATTTCGATTCAATACTGTTAGTTTATAGTTTAAAGGAACGATTAAAATTTAACTTACGTTGGTGCAACTGGTTATATATGATTTATTTCAAGAGCAGGTACCCAACAATTGTGTCAATGGTTTACTTTGCTAAATGAAATGCAATATTAATAAATATTCCTCTATTACCTTCTAAAATTTATCATGCAGGAGAAATGTACCTGTGCGCAATAATTTCCATAATTTAAACCAAGAAATTGATATTTTTAATATAACATTATGCTAAACAAATATTTTAAATAATTTAATAATATTATATATATATATATATATATATATATATATATATATATATAATTTAATAATTTAAACCAAGAAATTGATATTTTTAATATAACATTATGCTAAACAAATATTTTAAATTGTACATTATTTGTATTTGTATTATTTATTCGAATTCAATTATTATTTGTATATAAATTAATGAAGATAAATAAATTACTACGCGTAAATCAACTACATATAATAAAAAAATATGGTGCCGAAACGTTGGGTTTAATATTAAATAAATACAGAACTTAAACTAAAAAGATAGTATTATTCCAATTATAAAAAAATGTATCTTGTCCTATAATTGACATTATTTTCTGAAGGGCAGTATAACATAATTATTAATATCCGTTCTCCGTTCCTTATGGAACAAGTAAGTATTTGTATAGACAAATATTTTATTAAGTTGGTGAAATATTTTTACTCTCGACAGGGTCGACTGGCATGCAATTTAATCCAATACCTATACAGAGTGATCTTCAACTTAATTTTAAGTGCATACAGTAGTGACCTAAATGAGTAAAAAAAGCTAAATCAACATGAGTCCGATCTTCAATAGTTTCAGAGATATAAGGCAGTGAAAAATGAGTTTTTAAAACGTGTTCCTCAGGTATCTCAAAAACTATAAGAGTTACGACTAATGAGAATTTTTGTTTACATTTGAGAGGTCATCTTAGATCTGCTTTTGTTTTACAGAAAAAAAAAACAATTAAATAATTGTACATTGTACCAATTTTTAAATAACTTCTATTAGAAACTGAAAAAATATTTCATAATTTACAGACAAAATTTTGTTGGAGATAGTGTCTTTGTCAGTTTTTCGCTCGGAAACAGTTAAAGATCAGCCCTATATTGATTAAGTTTTTTTTTATACATTTTAGTCAGTACTTAAAGTTTTAACCCGAAGTTGAAAAACACCTGTATATTAGACATTTGTAACTAAAATTTAAAATTATATTTGCGATTGATAGTTATATATCATTTTTATAGTTTTCATAAATTATGTTGGTCACTAGAAATTAAAAGAAATTTTTATTCATCGTTACATTGTTGCTTTAGTATAATGAGATCTCAATACATAAAGTGCCAGTTTAAGTAAGTGTTGTGTTATAGAAAAAACATATTATTAATATCTTTTCGTAGCTATTTGAAGTAATAAAATAATATGAAATTGAAATCATTTCAATTAAAGTAATATAAATCTTCGCTTGTCCATTGTCCAAGCCAATACCTTGGTAGACCTAGTCAATCGATTCCCGGCTGTTCTGTTGACACCATTCAACGAAGTGTCATCGAGGGTAGGTGATACAGGGGTCCTGCATCCCTGCATTCAGCAGGAATACGCAAGGGGAACACACATGTTCATGCTTGTTGACAGACTTCCCCTGAGATCGACAAGGATGAGGTTGGACAGCGTTTAGCTGACTCACTAAGCTACAGTTCTAGAAACCACTCTGATGTACGTATAGCTCCATAAATTGTACCTACTGTAATTTACTCTTTCTGTTATATACTTGTTACAAATTTATAGATATTAGCAGTTAGAAGTTGTTAAGAAAACTAAAATATGAATATAGTGACCTCTAGATTACATCCTTAAATAGAGACTTAGTTTGTTTTCGTGGTATATAAAATTATTATATAACCCTCAAGTTTAAGTTATTACCATAGACTTTCATACTGTTTCAAATGTGTGTTTTGAATGAAATTTATATTTCGGTGAAGTAATACACATTTGCACAAAGATTAATAAATTTTATTGTAATAAAAATACAGGTTGTCCTCTGAGGAAACCGACAAGCTTACACTATGCATTCTAGGGGCCATTCTAAGTAAAAAAGTTTGTATAAACTATGAGTTCATACTTCTCCGTTTTAGAGGTATCGACAGAAAAAAGATTAAATTTTAACAATGAAAAAGACTATTCTAATTTGAATACTAGGTATAGGTAAGTAGTTATTGTTCACCCATTGTTTTATTTGACGTATCAATAGCACGAACTGTAAAAATTCACCAAACTTGGCTTCGACGAATACCGGTCTTTTATGACGTGGAACTACGTAATTTGGATATCGTCAACGATATTCTTTTACTCCATTACAAAAGCCATACAAAAAGCATATTCTACATTCATGAAAGTTCTAGGCATAGTTGTTAAATGATTAGATGCTTTGAAAGTTCGTACTACTGATATGTCAAATAAAACAATAGGTAAACAATAGCTACTTACCTCACACTTTTTGATTTTGCTTGTTCCTGTCGATATTTTTAAAATACAGAAGAAATTTCCCATAGTTTATATGAAATATTGTACTTATCATCATGACTCCTAGAATACATAGTGAATCTTTGTCGGTTTCCTCAGTGGACAGTATGTATAACAAGGTATTAACACAACATTTGACAAACAACATACAAAAATAATATGACTTGCTTTCAATTCAGTGTAATTTATTTATATCAAAACATGCTGCAATGCTACATACTTATATATTAGTTTCCAGTCCAGAATATAATCCAGAGCAGTGCTTCTTAACCTTTTACCTTTACTGGTCATGGCCCCCTAAACATCATACAAATATTTTCGCGGCCCTCTAACTAGTGCGCAGTCTATTCAATATAAAGAAAAACGTTCGATAAATTTTTCGCGGTCCCCGTAAAATCCTTCTAGAACCCTATAGAGGGCCACGGCCTCCGAGTTAAGAATAACTTATCTAGATGTCACTGATTTCATATAATAGAATGTTCCATTGCAATATGGATTTTACATATATATGCAAGAGCGGTTCGTCATAAGGGGTCCGAGGGGCCGAGCCCCACCTACAGCAGGTATTTGTAATAAAGAATATATCATTGTAATTATTCCATATTTTGTCTATTCTTACTTATTACGGGCTCTGGAGCCAGGCACACCTGGTGTTCAACAGTGGAGCACGTGCTATCTACTCTTCACTGTAAAGTTTTGACGTAGCTGCAGCTACCTTTTTGGGTTGAAACTATATTCAACCCCATGGTTAAACAATTCTTCCTTTTTAAAAGGTCCGTGCACGAATCTTTGTTTAGTGTAAGAAAGCCTGCCTCACTCCCCAGTAGACATGAGGTGATCCTTCATATGGTGGAGTGCAAATGCTTTAAAGTGATTTGTAATTTCCTTTACACAAGTTACCTGTAAATGTCTAAATATGGTTGTTAAAAATTCTTTATAGTGGTTTATAAAAAACCCTATATGAGGACATTGCAAATTCCTTGAAAAGTATATTTTTACTATTAGGATTCAGGAAAAATAATAAATCATACATAATAATAATAATAATTTTATTCGATAATAATAAAATACACATAAATAAAATGAGACATATTGTAAGTTAGGTACATAACATGTTTTATCTTTGAGGTGACGCCTGGTAAACACCCACACGGTGCGAAAATGTCATCATCCTTTACAATCTGTGAACAAATGAGACTAGTACACCCAGCGATGGGTAATGTGCCGTGACTATATATCTATTTTATTTATTTATGAAATAAAGTATGCATTCAAAAAGTTAACGTTTACTGACTATTTCTCTAATTTTTGCATTAGATAGTTTCCTGAGGATATTTAATGAAAAATAATATTTATTTAGTGATATTCTCGCTTCATTTTCAATCACTGAGATTTCTATTCGTCGTTCTGTCAAAATTAAATCTTTAACCTTTTTGATGTTTTCCTTCTGTCTTCTTTCCATGGACCTACGGATCTTCCGCACTTTGATCATCCTCAATCGATTACCATTCCTGTCCAACTTGCTTACTTCAAAATTTCATTGTCAAATACGAGGACTGATGGAAAAGTTTCTGCACTCTAGTAGTTCTAGTAGTGACAGCGATTAATAAAATAAATTTTTTTATTCACGATTTAATTATCAATTCGTACTTTCATAATTCGTTTTGCTTAAAAGGCATTTTAAAAAAGTCATTTTGCGAAAAAAGTACATCCATCGACTTAATATTTGGCTTTTGAGAATGAAGCAATCCAATAGAACAGTTTATAATTGGTTTGCCGAATTCCAGCATGGATGCACCATTCTCTGTGACAAGTTTTGTGAAGGTCGTCCATCCACTTCTGTAGTAGCCACTAAAGTTTATGTGCGCGGAATGATTGAGCGAAATTGGCATGTGGCATACCGTGAAATTCAGACATCTTTGGGTATTGACACAAAAACTAGACTCACGATTTTGCATAATTATCTGAACATACGGAAGCTTTGCAGGGATACCACACAATTTGACAAACTCAGATACCAGGTACCAGATCTAGAGTGGAAAACTGCTTCCGAAACGAACGCATGCAAAAGTACATATATGTTAAAGGAGAATATTTTGAAAAACAATAAATCCATTTATAAAATTCTTTAGTGGCCGGTTGCGCCAACGTAACTTAAATATTAAACTTGGCTTAAATTGACAATATTACATCGAAATTAAATGTCAAATGACTTATAACATACTGCTATGCTATGCTAAAATTTTGATTTGCATTTATTTGTTTCAACCGGGCTTAAAATTTAAGTCTTGTTGGTGCAAATGAGCATAGGTCTTTTTTACATCGTTTGCAGAAACTTTTCCAGCATTCCTCATAAAGCAGCATATCTTTCTCATATACGCCAATCTTCTTTCATGGATATATTTTGTCTATTGATCTCCTTTGTCAGGAACTTTACGAAAATAAATCTAATGCACTTCACTCATTTACTTGTACTCAAAAAAACTTTTATTTTGAATCAAATATGGTAAGCAAGCAAACAAATGTATCAGTAATTTGACAGTAAGATAATGAAATTATCTCTATCGCCTTGTAAGTTTAGCAGATAGCAAATAATAGATCAATAGGTTGTTAATTTAAATGATTAAACTATAGCTGTTTTCTTTTCATATCTCCAAACATTTCTTTGTTTGTTTCTACACAATGGATCTGCTCCAACTCCAAACAAACAGCTACTTGACGCGCAATGACATTCGTCGCATCGTGATGTCACTAATGGGTCGGTTAGGCTGTAGGTCGTGTTACCACGGGGGTGCGCGCTCACGTGACTACGCCGGAAACGGACACGGCGTCGCTAATGCAAGCATCGCGGTGCCTGGCGTCAGGTTACATCAATGAAAGAAACAGTCCACGAAAATGAAATGAAAGTTTATTAGTAGACATTGGAAAAGGAGGTTTATACATTAACTCTTACTCCACTTAAATGATACTGATACTGTTATTATACATATATTTAATTCTTGAGAGGTTACGTCATTTGTAGTTGACTTCTATTCTAACGTAAGTATAAGTGAAAAGTTATACATACTTCATAGCTCGTTGTATGATATTCAATCATAAAAAAATATTAGCAACAATTTTTTGTGAGTGAATAATAAAGATGTATCCGTAGCATCAAAGTTTGTAACTACGGTGATATCATGGCATGTCATATGTATTTTGAAATATCAAAATTCGCAAATTTATTCATACAGAAAAGTATGAGATAATACTGGATTTGATTTCTAACTTTTTAGGGCACTTTTTATACTCCTTCGTATGGCGATGCTCAAATCTTTATATCACTGTTAGATTTTGAGTTATGATGTCTAACTTTTAATTTTTCTATGAACGTCATATTAAAAAGTTAAAATTTTCCAAAGATATGTAACTTATCTTTGTTCATCTGATTCAAATAGAAAAATTGCAATAATTTTTAAATCGATAGTTAAAAAATGAAAACAATAAACTGTATTGCGAACCCACTTCTATTTGACGCTTTTGTTAAAAATGATGTTTAATCTCAAAATAGTACAGAAAAAATAAATAGTATAAGGCAATCTGTTAACGTACGAGTCCAAGTTTGGAAAACGAGGCGGGAGGCGAGTTTTACATGACGAGTGCATTAACAGGCCTTATGAAACAGTTAGAAAGGTGAAATTAATGGAGATGCAGTCCTTTGATAGCAATTAGACCATCATCAGGGTTATGTTTATAGTTAAAATTTGTTGAAAAATATAATAAATTACACAAAGTAAAAATATGGAAGAAGATTTTGTCAAAAATATAAGCATTAAAAGGTGTATATCCATATCAAAACGCTAATGAAACATGTTCTTTAGAATATTTTTCTTATTGAGATAATTTCAAATCTGATGTGGCCAACCAATACCTCCCGCTATTTATGCCGCAATTCTGAACAAATCTGTAAGTCTTACAGATTTGTAAATCTGTAAAAAATGAACAAAAAACTCTTATGTATAACTTTATATTTATCAACAAAAATAGATGCGTTATTGTCAGTTTTTTACAGATTTACAGATCTGTAAGACTTACAGATTTGGTCAGAATTGCAGCATTAATTTTTATTCATTTAAATACATACATACATATTTACTAATGCTGCAAATTATATTAAGTTCCTTTGCATATAACTATTGCTGTATTTACTATTTTCTGTTTCTGACATTTATTTGCCAGTTACATACATATGAAATAAGAACTGTGTAACAAAGGAATCTTTAAATCATAGGCTGTGAGATTTATAAAAATAATTATTTTTTTAAATTTATCTGTAAAATATATAGAAAAAGTATTAATGTAAACCTGAAGAAAATTCAATAATCTTTAATTTTTATATTAACATAACATGCGAAAAAAATATATTTAATGATATTTTTCGAAGAAAACCATTAAGTTCTTCAAGTAAAGTGCCATTTCCGGTTATCTGATTTACACCAAAAGCTAATGGTTTCTTTCCATATTAGAATACGGTCGAAGTACAAGGTTTCAGAATTTTCTGAATGATAGTATTTGACTTAGAGCGGAGACAAATCCATGCACATACACACTCAAACACACACACATACACACACACACACACACACACACACACACACACACACACACACACACACACACATTATAGACATCATCATGAAAATGTTAAAATTGGATACTAGGGACCTTATAATGTGGTCATTTACTAAAATGCGATATGTGATTTTTAGCACGATCCCTATTGGTAGAGCTTCCCGCTAACAATTGAAAATTTATATTTTGACAGTTGACTGATTTTTTTACCTCTCGCTAAGAGAGGTATTGGATTCATGCTAAAATTCGCATATCCAGATTTCAGTGAATAAGCACGATTTAAGGTCCCTAGAATCCGATTATAATTTTTAAAATATGTGTGTGTGTGTGTGTGTGTGTGGACGTATGTGTGTATGTCTGGATGTTGTAGACACAATTCCTCAAAAACCATAAGACTTAAGAATTGTTTAACTATGGATTCCTCAATCTGACATTCCTGAGAAGAGCTGAAAAGCTTTTGGTAACAATTGAACAACCGGAAGTAGTAGTTTCTGAGGAAAATTATTCTAATTATAATTTTTTGGAAATTTTTGTTATTAAATATTGAAGAACATAAAATTCTCCACATAAAATTTTTATTATATCTTGTATAGATTTAGAAATAAAGACACTATAATATATAGAGTAATTTAATCGCAGAGGCTAAGGCACTAAGGAAACCAGTTGACAAATTCCAATGTTTATAACATAGTTTTTAAATGACACATGTCAGTGTCAAAAATCAACAGTTTTATGGACATTCTGATAGCTTTTCCTGGGAAGTATATTTAATCTTTCTTATTGATTTATTAATTAAATATTTGAAATTATAAGTAAAATGCTTATATCCATCAGAAATACCGCCAATCTGGTTAAAGAAATGGAAGAACCTCTGACATTTAGAAACTTCCTCATACAATGAAAAATAGATATAATTAGAATTATATGTGTGCAGAAGACATGTTAAATACAATAAAAAACAGTATTTGGGTAAAGTTCTGTATTTTTACCTCCCGCTACCCTTGGTAAGGGAGGTATAGGGATCGTGCTAAAAATCATGTATCGAGATTTTAGTAAATGACCACGTTTTAAGGTCCCTAGAATCCAATTTTAACATTTTCACGATGATGTCTGTATGTGTGTATGTGTGTGTGTATGTATGTATGTATGTATGTATGTATTGTGTGTGTGTGTGTGTATGTGTAGGAATTTTGTCTTCGCTCTAACTCAAATACTATCACACAGAAAATTCTGAAACCTTGTATTTATACCCTATTCTAATATGGAAAGATCCCATTAGATTTTTGTGTAAATCGGATAACCGGATATGGCACTTTACCTGAAGCTCATAATGGTTTTTCTTCAAAAAATACCATTAAATGCCAATTTTTCGCATTTTGTCATTATGAAAATTAAATAATATTGAATTTTCTATAGGAATACATTAATACTTTTTCTATATAATTTACAGATAAATTTAAAAATAATTTTCTTTTTTACATCCCGAAGCCTAAGATAAACACAATTTCTTTGTTACACATCATATTTCAAATGAATGTAACTGACAGGTGAATGTCACTGTCAAAAAACTAATCACTTCAAATTAATAATAGTGACATTTTAAAAAGAAAATAGTAAATAAATCAATAGTTTTATGCAATGGAACAGTTTGCAGCGTTAGTAAATACGTAAGTATGTATTTAAATTAATAAAAATGGATAGGAAAGTGTGGCGAAGGAAGATTGTTGCTTAACTATTATTGTGGTCCGGATGGGGTTATTCGCTACCGAAAATCGGTCACTTTAATATGTTCTTATGTATGAATGATATGATGATTGTGGAGAGGCGAAAGAAGAATGTTGTTAAAGAGTGAAGTGAGTCAGCTGAGCTCTTACTCTTATCCCTTTTCTTATTGTTACTATTGTTTCCGGGTATTTGCTAACCCCCTAAGTGGGAATCGCGTGATTTTATGTACGTATCTATGTATGTAAAAATTAAATAGCGGGAGGTTTTGTGTTGGCCACACCAGATTTTTTTGTTATAAAACGACGGTTCGAAAGGAAAGTGCAATTCAATACTTATACAGCCTAATATGGAAATGGCGAGAGGTCTTGTGCTGGCCACAACAGATTTTTTACATTGTATCAAACAGTGCGCATATTATTTTATTATTATATTCTTAACGACGTGTTACATTATTCTTTACTTTAAGTTTAAGGATGTTAATTGATAATAAATTATAACAGGAAAATTCAAGTCTAAATACCAAAAATTCTTGCAACATAAAACAAATTAAAACAGAGCTTAAATTCTGGAAACTATTTACGAATCATGATTCCTCGACTTTGCTTTGAAGCAAAGAAATATCCTGTAAATTTAATCAGACCACATGTCTGTTTTAATAAGGGCAGCCGCAAAGCAGAACGCTGCGAAAACTTTTGCTATATGGAAACCGCAGCCGGGACTGCGTACGTTTCTTCACCATCTTCACATCTTCTATTTCTTCCCCTTGTATTGATACGCGTATCTTTGAGAATAGCACAGCACAGCACACGAATTACTCTCGAAGCAAAGGCCAACGAGCTCAAATAAGATTAGTCTAATGATCCGAATAGTTGGAATTCTTGCATACCAATTATGTGTGTTTACATGCCAATTTCTGATTTCGATTTTATGAGGAATTTTCATTTCGGCGCAGGATTCTGTCTTTGACTATCTTCGGTTTAATTGTTTGTCTTGAAATTTCCACGACATTTGATCTGTACACATTTGGAATGTCTCAGGCTTCTTTATTCATTTATATTAATTTTCCCTCTGTTTTATAGAAAAGATGTAGCTTACAATTTCATTACTTAAATATAACAAAAAATATTACGCAAATTTATCAAAATATTATTTTAAAGCAGAAAACTGAATTCAAACAAATATTTTGAAAAAATCGTTCTTTACATAAGGGTAAAATTAAATATTGAAATTTGGAATTTTTCAAAACAGTGTTTTAACCAGTCAATGTGTTTATTGCCCTTAAAAAATTTCATAAATTTCAAAAACTCAAATTTTCAGAAAACAAAAAAATGTCAAAAAATCATCTGGACTTGTTTCGTTCTAATAAAAAAAATTATGTTTAAAAAATATAGTCCAGTAAATTTATTAAATTTTTCTGGCCGTAGAACTTAGTTAATTCGAAGATAGACGGACCACTAATAATATTCGAATTATCAAGGATTTTAAATTAGATAAGGTAGTTTTTTTTTACCGAAGGCCGGAGGACCAAAAGTATAAAGAAAGTAAGTACTTAATACAGTAAAAACAATAGCTATTTATGTATTAAGGGCGAAATGATATACATTTTGGCCCGCGGTGCAAGATTGAAGCCCAACGCGTAGCGGAGGGTTATAATGCACCTAGGGCCAAAATATATTTCGCCCGTAATACATACAATATTTTTTGCACATCCGGAGTAGTGTTACTTCATCACCATGATCAAAGTAAAACGATGTTCAAATCATATTCAGATCATAGTAGTCTATTTGACATATGTACGTTGTCACGGATAACAATGAAAACAAGCAAGTTAATGATAGATGTAATTATTTTAACTGGGCACGAAAAGCTCTAGGGCAAAAATGACTACTTTTTCGCCCTCTGTCGAAAAAGAGTGTCATTTCGCCCTTAAAATAATGCTATTTGTTCGACTTTTACGCTCGGATGTGCAAAAAATTATTTATTCAAGGGTTTGTATAATGGGGACTCTCCACGCTCATTTTTTATTTTAAATGAAAGTTCGTTTAATTATTACTTAGTATTACTTGCAAGTCTCAATTGTTTTTAATTTAACTGCATTTAATTTTTAATGTCAATATGACATCACTGCGAGACCTATTGCTAAGTTTCTTTAGCACCAGACTTTATAGTAAGCTGCGAATTTTTAGAACTAAAATGTTTGTTCTTGCAAAATTCTTCAAGTAGTATAAAAATAGATTCACTTGGGGATATGCTAACGCTATTAATTTTCTGACACTTAACTCAAATAAATTTTCAAGTTATTTTATTTTTGTTGTATTTTTCCCAATAATCATAATAGTTCTTAAAGAAATAATTATAAGATATTTTAATTATGATTGATAGAGGCACCTATTTATAAAGAGAGAAGGATTTTAATTAGGAAAGGCCGTATTTTTAAAATAAAATATAAAGATTCCAATAATTTATATGCAGAAGTAGTGCAGGTTGGGTCGGAAAGTTCGACGTTAGTTCTGACGCTCTTCTAGCTCTAGTTTCAACTAACGAACATCTTTGCAGTGTACAAGACAAGGTATCGCCGGGTGAATATAATTTAACATGTATACATCTTCATTGCGCAGCCCAACTATTAGCAGACATCCCACTGTGGCTGCGGCCTGTAGCCGTCTTGTGCAAGCGAGTAATCATACATGTTTCTAATTAGAACACGATATTGAAACCCCACGACGAGATGTAAGTTTACGGAACCGGGCTGGAGATGGAGCGATGAAGCTCTTTGCCTTGCCTTGCATTGTCTGTTGTCTTCATATTTCCTTCTACGGTTCGCTCCGCAGCCCTTCCGCCCCTCACTCTTACTAGTTTTGTTATGTTGTGACTCGTTGGAAATCTCTGCACGGCTTATATGCATTTGAAACTTATTCGCAACTGAATTAACAAACTACACAGCTTCTTATTTCAACTTAACTTTATTAACGATATAACTGTACATCAAAAATCAGTAATGATGTTCCACATATATGCTTCTGTGATAAGCTGGCTGCAGTTTTTACCATTTTATGCTTTTTAAATATATTATGTAAGTAGTTTCAATTGAGAACAAGTGGGCAGTTTCAGACTGTGTTAGAAAAGTGCAAATTTTCGTACAAGTTTTTGTAATTGAGAATAAGGCGAACTGGAACTTTTATTTTCACCGGGCATCCTAGTGTCTGTCTCCAATTTTCCGGCCACAGAGCCACTTTACCAGATTATTTTGCCAATATGTAACATATTGGTGCTACATGCTAACATACATATAAATATTGAATATAAAAACCTGTTTATATCTCTTGATTAAAAAACCTATTGTGGCCAGCACAATGCCTCTCGCCATTTCCATTTTACGTATTGCACTTCGCTGTTTTTATATAAAAAATATTACAGAACTTTACCCAAATATTGTTTTTATTGTACTTAACATGCCTTCTGCACACATATAATTCTAATTATAACTATTTTTCATTGTATGAGGAAGTTCCTAAATATCGATTCTTCCAATTCATTAGCAAGATTGGCGGTATTTGTTATGGATATATGCATTGTACCTACAATTTTAAATATTTAATTAATAAAACAATAAGAAAGATTAAATGTACTTCCCAGAAAAAGCTTTCAGAATGTCATTGAAACTGTTGATTTTTACACTGACATCTGTCATTTACAAACTATGTTATAAACATTTGATTTTGTCAATTGGTTTCCTTAGTGCATTAGCCCCTGCGATTAGATTATTCTATATATTACATTGCCTTTAGTAATAGTACTAACAGAAATTTTCAAAAAATAATATTTAGAATTTGTTTTAAAGAAACTATTACTTCCGGTTGTCCAATTGCATACAAACACATACACAGAGATATCATTGTAAAAATGTTATAATCGGATTATAGGGACCTTAAAACGTGCTTATCCACTAAAATCTGGATATGCGAATTTTAGCATGATTGCAATACCTCTCTTAGCGAGAGGTAAAAATTGACTAAACAAAAAAATGTTTAATTAAAATAAATACCTTAAATTTGATTATAATATTGACAATGACTAATCACATTGAAAATAGATTATAATAATTGTTAATGTGACTTGTAAAACTGTAGAATATACTCGTAATTTCCAATTTCTAAACTCACCACCCCTAGGCAAGCCTTGATTTTACCTAGTGCCCTTCGGTCATTTATCTATTGTTAAACATTTGTTTTTATTTATTACTTACAAAGTTTGTTTATATTATTATTTGAAACAAATCGTTCCGCCGATGATACACAGACCCATCGGCCTTCGACAGGTAATCCTTATAGCAACAAAAATTATTATGGGATTGTATGGCAGAGTGCGTCAATTGACAGGTTGTGGTTCGAATCTAAACGATGTGAAAATAGGCCTATAAACCATAACCAAAAATTAATAAAATATACACTTTATCCTTAAAGTACTACTCAATAAATAACGATGAAGATAAAATAACATTTTTTTAATAATTACTTTGCGAGATATTTGAATTTATTTCCAGGCCACAGATGACGTCACATTATTGGTATCTTTCTCGCGCAGCCTACTACAGAAACTAGTGTGAAAAAGATAGCTATAGGGTTCTTTAAAAATCAAATGCAGCTATACAAAAAACAATTGTGACTTTTTTATACCACGAATTGCTTCAAAATTAAACGCACTTTCATTTAAAAATATTTTAAAAAATTTATTTATGGGCCCATTGAAAATGATTTTCAATTTTCAGACATCATAAAAGTGACTCCTGCGATATTCCCTGCACGACAGTTTTGATAACCCGTGTGGTGCAGCGGAATAAAAGCAGATTTGCTCATCCACAAATGAAAATAAGGTGCAATGAGATGATACATTTATATCCATTTAAATTTACTAGTCCGAGGACAGACGACTATACTGCGTTATACATTAAAAAATTAATTGTGTTGATGTTTCTGAAAGGGTTAATGCATATGTAGAAATTATGGTGTCAGATTATTTTCTGGATTGTACGAGGACAATTTGGTTAAGAACGTGCTTTGTGAATAGATTTAAATATTTTTTCGTTTTTATCGACCCACGAGTCAAAGCATCTAAGTTAAATTCTACATTCATGTGTTAATTTTATTTGTTTTCATGAATTAATATTGTTATTAATGTTGAAATAATTGATTTCGCAACAGTTAAGTTTTTGTAACAAACTTCGAACTTTTCATTGTAAACATTGCTTTTTTGTGTACTTACATTTAAAGAATATTTGTTTATTATTAAGTCAGTTCTACCTAAATACTTATTTTCTAATATTCCGTATGATATATGTAAGCTTTTGGTCATGCTTATGCTTATTTAAATGTTAGTGTATATACTCGTGTATCATGTTTATTGATATCGAAAATAGAAATATAATCTTGTAAACAACTTGTTTTGGTTGGGGTAGTAACATAGCAGTTCAGAAATTTTTGAATCAAGTAGACCGCAACATATACAACAAGAGTAATTCACATAATTTTATAAGCCTGGCAGCAACTTTTACTTGTCTGCCTGTATCTGGTTGCGAATCAGTTGACCTGGGTTCGATCCCGACCGACGCTAAAATTATTTCTGGTCTTAAATGGCACAAAAGTGACCCCCGTTGTGCACTCTCCACGCCTGCAATTAGTACCCGTGATATAACACCTGCAATGGGTAATAGATTTGCCGTGATGATATATTTATTTAAGATAGATTCAAAAGTCAGTTTGACTGCTACTTTTGTCAGGAATGTCAAAACATCGTAACTGAATAAAGTTAATTTCTTTTGTATCCAGATATTTGTGGAATTTGATTTTTGGGCTGTATGAACAGTTTATCAGGCTCTTAATTTTATGTGAATCACCTTATGTATCTACATATTTTACAACGTAAAATAAATTTGGAGAAATAATAATACCGCAAATACTTTTATAGTTTAGAAACAAATTTAATTAGCCAACATTAAAATGGAAATAATAAAATGCTAATATCGAACACTAAATATCAACAGACAATTTTATTTTAATTTTAATAATTGATGAACAACTTTTTTTATACTTTAATTACACAAAATATTAAAGCTTTAATTATATTAATTTTATTGAAAATAAATTTTAATATGTAGTTTTGAATTAAGAACATGGTATATCCTCTGTAAGAGATTCGACACCGTCTGAACGGTAATAGCTTGCGAGTGACCTGTCGAACCCTAGGAAGCTATTGAAGTGCAGGGTTAGTTGGTTTATAGCACTGTATATTGCCGGAATGACCTTTCGACAAATGTCAAGTCGGAATTACAAACTTAAAGACTTCTTCTTCTTGAAATGTTCTGATAAATGTTATTTTATTATGTGCAACTCATCACTAAGCGCTAAAGGGGCGCTGCAAATATCAACTCCTGTCAATATTTTACCCTGTTACATTATATTTCTGCGTATTCTCAATTTCAAACTGCTACAAGGAATTAGGAATACGCAATGCTCTTTGAAGATCGAAGTACATAACACGTACTTAACAATCTAACATAAGATCGACATGTGTTTTGTTATTACATTAAAATACTTTTTTTAATGGAGCGTTAATAAAAAACTATAAAAATATTTTTATTATTTACCTTCTAAAAGCAATAATTGAAACAACTACACCCTCTAATAAACTACAGTTAAATATATAACATAATTGGCCGATAGTATAAAGGTCAGTTACAAATGTGTTAAACTACAGTTAAGCAAACTTACATCAACATTTTTAACCTAAAATTTAAAACGACATATAGTTTAAATGAATTATAAAATATATGCTAAAGCACCAAACTTACCAAAATATTAATTATAATCAATAAACTTTCACAAGTAATTATTAACAACGAAGACACTTATAATTCTGAATGATATTTAGAATATAAAGACGTCAATTATTATTTAAACTCAATTTGAACGGATGAAATCGGCCGCTCAAGTTAAGCGTAGTTTAAACTAAAGTCAAAAGCAGATTTTTTTATACTATAGAAATTTTATTTGAACCCGGTTTAATATCAATTAAACTAAGTTTAATAATTGAACTATGTTTATACTATCGGGCAAATGTGTACGAAAGTTCGTCTCTAATCTCAGTTATGTTGGATGTCTTGCTAATAATACCGAAAAAAAAATATTTTTGTTAGTGGGGAAGTTTATTAAAAAAAAAAAAAAATTCAAATCAAAATTTTGACAGCAAAGAATAATAATTTATTTGGCAATTCATTTCAATGCAATATGCTTAAAATTAAGGTTAAATGGTTTAACCGGTCATAACTCCACTAAAACCTATTTTACATTACACTTTTTTTGTCAAATTAATTACTGGTTTTTAGTTTAACTTTGTCAATCGAGTATGGTTATATATATATATATATATATATATATATATATATATATATAATAATAATAATAATAATAATAATAATAAAGTTGCGTAGGTACAATTAATTTTTCTATACCTGTTGTTTGAAGTTTTTTCTATGAAATACTCAAAAACAATTTTCAGCGCTAAAACAGTGCACATTTACTCCTCTTGGTTAAAAAACAGAGTACAGTTTTCATTCAAGTTTATATGGCCCAATTTGACATACAGTTTATAGAAAAAATGAAGAATAAAGCGAATTTAAGTAAATTTTTAAATATTATTACAATGATAAGATATATATATATATATATATATATATATATATATATATATATATATATATATATATATATATGATGTTAAAAAGTATTAGGCCAGTAGTACAAAAATGATACAATCTTTTCGGACTTGTAATTTTGTATTCTATATTTAATACTTGGTCTTGAAGCAATCACTGCAGCACACCGTCGTTGCATTGATTTTATTAAATTTGAAATTGAGTCCCGCTGTGGCAAGTTTCGCCATTCATTTTCCAAATGATTCCATAATTCACCCTTGTTGTTGGAGTGTATTTCTTTACCCACGCGTATTTTTAACTCTTGTCACAAATTTTCTATTGGGATAACCACTCAAGAATTCGGACTTTTTGTTTCCTTAAAAATTCCTTTACTAGCTTTGAAGTATGTTTAGGGTCGTTGTCCTGTTAACAAGCCATCCCCGTGGCATATTTTTCCTTGCATAAGGTAGCATATGCTTTGGTATAAAATCTCTATAAATTAGAACATCCATGGTACTTTTAATCTGGACTAATGGACCACCTCCGTCATAAGAAAATGCTCCCCATACCATCACATTACCTCCGCCATGCTAAACAGTAGGGATTTGATACCAAGGATCATACCTTGCATTTATTTGTCGTCGAACATACTTTTTATCATTACTTCCAAATAAATCGAATATTGATTCATCCGTAAATAGAATTTAGAATCGGCATCAGTCCAATGTAGATATTTAACACAGACATGCCCTATGGGCCTTATTTCTTTAAGACGTCGAGATACAGTACTTCGGCTCACATTTGCAATATTTTCTGCTAGTAATTCTTTCGAAATATCCTTAGCAGTTTTTTTTTTATCTGCTACAGATTTTCATTTTACTATTACGTCCGCTTTGTTGTTTTAAGGGGTCTACCACATCTTGGCTTGTCGGTTAATGAATTTGTCAACTTATTTTTTACTAATAGTAATTCTTTCTTTTCTTGTCGAGAAAGGTTTATTATGGATTCTCGTAACTGAATGTGGGTGTGTTTTACCATTTTTTAGACAATAGTCTAAATTAAATTTAATTTCAGAATTTTGTGAAAAATTCCAATAAAATAACGTATATAAACTGTCAGCTTCAACGTGACCCAATATATGTATACCGTAAGTATTTTTTTACGTGAAACATTGGGTTTGTCATATCCATGGTTACTTGACATTTGATTGACAGCAATGTATTTGCCCGTTCCATTTAAAATGAAACATAGGGAACGAATCTGACATTTGATAAGACGTCAATAGAGGTTAATTTTGTTTAAATAATTATACCTGCATTCTAATTTAAAATTAGTTGTAGAAAAATATACAGGGTGCCTCAATAAGCTTGCTCACTATTGGTAACTTTTTTATTTGAAGAGATACGAGGTTGGTTAAATGAGCAAAATTGTGCTATTTTCTATTAGAAAATTAGTCATGTAAACAAAATAAAAATTGTGTCAGCGGTTCTCAAAATTTGGGACAATATATATTTTTTAAATGGAACCATATATTTTTTATTATCTTATTGGAAAGAGTATTTTTTCCTCTTTCCAATAAGGTAATGTTGTTTATGTACAATTTTTTCAAATAAACGAGTTATTTACGGTTAAAAATAAAAAATTTGTAAACTGTTTTATCAGTTTATTTAGCCAAGTAAGCCATGGAAACAATTGATTCTTTGTTTGTTTGACGTTTAATAATTTCTCCCGTAAAGTTCTCTATGGTCAATAACTTTACAAATGAAGAAAAGTTAGATATGATCTTGCTGTATGGAAAGTTATATCTAGACACGTTACGTAGAACGGTCGGCTCTCTCCCAAAATTTGGACAGAATATATTTTATAAATGAAACTATATATTTTTTATTATCTTATTGGAAAGAGAAAGAGTATTTTTTTTTCTCTTTCCAATAAGGTAGCATTGTTTATATACAGTTTTTTGAAATAAACGAGTTATTTACGTTTAAAGATAAAAATTATCTTTTATTAGTTTATTTAGTCAAGCAAACCATGGAAACATTTGTCTATTATAAAATTATTATTTTATTAACTTATTTTACAGTAATAACAAAACAATTAAAGAAAATATTCAATTTGAAAGCCATTATTTCTTTCGCACATTTCAGCTCTTTTGGAAAGAGAGCCGATTGTTCTACGTAACTGGTGTATAGATATAACTTTCCATATAGCAAGATCATATCTAACTTTTCTTCATTTGTAAAGTTATTGACCACAGAGAACTTTTCGGGAGAAATTATTAAACGTCAAACAAAAAATCAATTGTTTCCATGGCTTACTTGACTAAATAAACTGATAAAACAGTTTGCAAAATTTTATATTTTTAACCGTAAATAACTCGTTTATTGAAAAAATTGTACATAAACAACATTACCTTATTGGAAAGAGAAAAAAAATTCAATAAGATAATAACAAATATATGGTTCCATTTAAAAAATATATATTTTGTCCCAAATTTTGAGAACCGCTGACACAATTTTTATTTTTTCTACATGACCAATTTTCTAATATAAAATGGCACAATTTTGCTCATTTAACCAACCTCGTATCTCTTCAAATAAAAAAGTTACCAATAGTGAGCAAGCTTATTGAGACACCCTGTAGTGTGCACCTTGTGCCCGAGTGGTTTTCTGACTCGGCTAAATTTCTTTTCAGACAAATACATTGCTGTCAATCAAATGTCAAATCATAACTTATAGGGAAATTCAAGGGTTATCTGTGATATTGACAAGATGTCATTAGAGGTTAATATTGTTTAAATAATTATACCTGTTTTCTAAAAATTAAATTTAGATGTAGAAAAAATACTGTGTGCACCTTGTGCCCGAAATATGTTTAGTACTCTCGAGTGGTTCCCTATGTTTTACTAAAAACTAAAGAAAACCGGAAAAAATAAACGAATTTAAATCGTAAGGTTCTTAGGTTGTCGTGAATAAAATGTCTAAAAAAATTAAAGTAGTAATTTAAAATAAAAAGCGATGTTACCCAAAATTGATAAATAACGTTAAATTATAATATATCGATTTGTATTACTATTATAACCGCTAAATTTTTAGTCTTTAGAGAAAAAAATAATTCTACATTACGCTATATTGTTGAATTAATTAATATTACAAACTCTATTAGTTATCATGATAAATGAATTTTTAAACAGTGGGCCAACTGCTGTGAGACGGGGCTCGTATATATATATATATATATATATATATATATATATATATATATATATATATATATGGTTTGAAAAATAACTTTAAAAAGTCTGGGTGCATTAAATCTTGTTTTACATTATTTCTACTTTTTTCTGAGTTTAATCTAGTATCAATTTACGATTCCAGATTCTAGCCAGAAAAATTATTATATAAAACAAAATTAATACTAATCTGCCACGAAAATAGCTATTATATTTGAGGCCTATAAAGACTGTTTCGCGACTAATGATGATTATTTAAATAAAACAAAGATGTGCTTTTCTTGGTTGTGAAATTCTTCAGCATCACTTAGTAATTTTTGAAAAAATCTAAGAAAACCGCAACTTTTCCTGAATAAATTTGAAGGTCTATTTCAGGCAACCATTCTTCTTCTATCTGTCTATTTGGGATAAAAACACTTGGAACAAAAAGTGAAATTTTCATAAAGTTGTAAAAAGTTTCTCTGGTGTCTTCTCGACACCGTAGAGCGCAGTCCGAGTGATTTATTTGTTCTGGAAGCATAGGGGGCGGAGTCGGCGCGATTCGCATCCCAGCTCTGGGTTCGACACCAGGCTGTCATCAATCTCCCAGAGATAAGAGCCGAGAACTTCGTACGATGAAAAACTGTGCAATCGCAACCACGAAGAAATTGTTTGCGATATCGTATTTACTACCATTAAATAAAATCTGATGTGGCCAATACAATAAACATTATGATTTAAACACATACCTACTTATTTACTAATGCTGACAACTGTATTAACATTTAATATAACTATTTCGCAACCTTTAATGTTGGTACTACCTATTATTTTCATCTCCAGAATCTTAGCGTTATTTATTATAGTGATGTTAATTTCTTTTCAATTACAAACATAAGAAAATTGATTTATTTTTGTATCAGGTATTTTATAAATTCATTAACATTATCTTCTTAAACTACTACCATTATTAATTTGATTTGACTATTTTTTTTTTTCAAATTGATATGTATCTGTCACGCAAATTATAGGCTACGGCTTAATAGTTAATAGAAAAGTATCAATGCATACCTGTAGAAAATTTAATAATCTTTAATTTTTATAACATAAATCTCAAAAATATGTATTTATTATTTTTCTATGAAAAACTATTTTGAGCTTCAAGGAAAGTGCCACTTCCGGTTGCTCGATTTCCACCAAAATCTAATGGCTTCCTTTCCATATTAGAATAAAGTAGAAATACAGGATTGGGCAGAAAGGACGGACGTTTTTTAAAACGTCACAAAATTGATACTTTTTGCACAAGAAAAATTTATTGAAAGATTTAAGTTGATAATGACATAGCATTTGACAAAATCAAGTGAGGAAAGAAACATCATGTGGTGTCCATTATTATTATTAGTGCATATCTGGAGGAGTTCTATGAAGTTTGCAAACCCTCTTTCCAGCATCCTTCTATCAATTTGGGCGACTCTACGGTAATAACTTCTTTCAGTTTATTCAATTTTCGGGATTTGTGTTTATATGTACGTATCTTGAGGTGACCCTACAAGAAAAAATGGCATAGGGACAAATCAGGGGTCCGAGGAGGCCAATGAATGTCACCAAACCTGGAAATGAGGCGATCGGGAAAAAAAGGGCGAATAACGTCCATTGAGCTCTGGCTGTGTGGGCTGTCGCTCTGTCCGGCTGAAACCACACACGTCGGATAGGAACACGGTTTCATTATAATTCAGACACAAAGTTGTGCATCATCTCGATATAGCTCTCCGAGTTCACGGTAATAGCAGTCCCATTAATGATAACGGACACCACATGCAAGATGTTGTTTTCCACACTTGATTCTGTCAAATGCTGTCATTACGAAGTCAAATCTATCAATAAATTTTTCTTAACCCTTCGGCGGGCGCGCAGCGGCATTTTATGCCGCAATTTTTCTTTTTTACATATATCTCATTTATTTTTATTTTCATAACTATGCCCTTTCTGGTATTCTTAAATGACTATTATAACAAGGCATACTACACAAAACCGGTGAGTTGTAACCATAGGTCCAGTAGTATTCAAGCCGTAAAAGGGACAACTACCAAATAGCGGCACTCCGTGCCGCAACGCGACTAGTCATGTAAGTAATGTGTTTCAGAATTTTACTTTTTTATTTGAATGATTTTAAATATTTTAATGAATGTTATAACATCGATATAGTGTAAAATAAAAAATAACTTTACTTAAAAAAATTATAATTTTAGGAGTGTAAAATTTTCAAGAAGGAACCTCAAATTTAAATTCAAACCTGTCACCATGTGGTTGAGGTAACAAAAGTGTCGGTCACTTTCATTTTTTAAATAACTTTCAAGCCTTAATCCCTCAAAAAAACAGGATGGAGGTGAAGACCCACTCTCTTATCAAATTTACGGGGTTTTGTAAGAGAACACATCTTACCACATAACATTAAATGTAAAACTTAGAACACAATAATGTAAAATGCTGAAGATGGAGGTTTTTGGACCTCCGAAACGTCCAAATAAATGTTAAAATCAAGAGAATTGTAAACATGAATTATCCCTCTTCTCGACACCTTGAGTAGGCGAATTAAGTTCGACATTTAGTATTTATTGTTATAAGAAATATATTTAATTATGTTTTTTTTTTATTATTTTATAAATAAATTTTGTTTTTTGCATTAAATTGTAGTTCTTTTTACTTGCGGCATAAAATACCGCAGCGCGACCGCTCATGTGATTTTCAAAAGCGCGCCCGCCGCAGGGTTAAGCAAAAAGTATCAATTTTGTGACGTTCGAAAGAACGTTCTGCCCAATTTTATCAATACCAATTCATCGCAATACAATATGTTTACTAATTTCGTGAATACAGCTTAACCACCGATTAAAATATATATATATATATATATATATACAGTGTGTCCCATTTAGAGGTGCCACCATTGGGATCTCGAGAACTATAAGAGATACAATGTCGGTTAAATGGAACTTTTTGTGCGCCTTTGGGAGGCCATTTCAGATGTGCTTTTGTTTTTTCAAAAATTCTTATAGGGCGCTAGGTAATGACGAAAAACTGAATATTGTTAATTTTTTCTTTTTCGAATAACTTTTAAACTATTAGTAATTGAGAAAAACATTTCAAATATAAAAGATAGATATTTTTATTAACTAACCAGTGGCGTACAAAATAAATTTTTATATCCGTAAATTTTCGAGATATAACACAAACTTATATTTTTTTAAATGGAACCCATATCTGATTTTAGTCTCAAAAATATCAATATTTTTTTCTTTTTTCAATGATGTAAGGGTTATTATGTTTTATATTTGTTTTGCTCCTAAAATTTAATTTTTCTCTTTATTTTCCTGAATTTTCTTATTATTTCCCAAAAAAACATTATTATTTTTATTAATTATATTCTATTTGATCAAAATAATTTGTTTTATGCCTTTATTACTTAATATTTTTATTCTAGACTCATAATTACAAATTACACTATGATGAGCCAAGGGTGACCTGATACAAAATATTATAAAAATTAATTTGATACGAATTTTGAGCAAAAGTTTCTAACGAAATAAATTATTTAAATACAAGGAGTATTTCCAAATAGAAATCTACCAATATTTTCAAAATAATTGTAAATTTAATACAAAATAAGGAAAAAATAATAATTTTGAAGGCAAAACAAATATAAAATATAATAACTCTTACATCGTTGAAAAGAGAAAAAAATATTTATTTTTTTGAGACTAAAATCAGATATGGGTTCCATTTAAAAAAATATAAGTTTGTGTTATACCTCGAAAATTTACGGATATAAAAATTTATTCCGTACGCCACTGGTTAGATAATAAAAATATCTATCTCTTATATTTGAAACCTTTTTCTCAATTACTAATAGTTTAGAAGTTATTTGAAAAAGAAAAAATCAACAATATTCAGTTTTTCGTCATTATCTAGTGCCCTATGAGAATTTTTGGAAAAACAAAAGCACATCTGAGATGGCCTCTCAAAGGCGCATAAAAAGTTCCATTTAACCGACATCGTATCTCTTATAGTTCTCGAGATCCCAATGGTGGCACCTCTAAATGGGACACACTGTATATATATATATATATATATATATATATATATATATATATATCTCCGAAAGTGTATCGTTTTCCAGTATTCTGCTTAAAATTCTCTAAAACAATAATTTTGCTTTTATAATAAAATAACAGAATCCTTTATTCGATTTATATGGAATCTGTGGCTAAAAGCATGTCTACGTATTTTAAGACACCTGTATATTGAAAATAAATAACAGGAATAATATAACGAAATTTAAAAATTAAATTATGCAGGTAGTTATAAAAGCTAGGAGTAAATCATTAATGACTACAGTATTCATCTGTCAACAACCGGAAGAACGAAGACCGCCGAGAAGGCTTATATGTAGTAACGAACATGTCATTTAAAATGTTTAATTTCATAATTATCTCGTAAAATCATTACAGACGGAAACATCGTCAGCTAAGGCTGCGTAATCAGTATGTGCAATGAAATTATTTATGACTAGATAGTTATCTTACACATTGTATATCCCAAAGAGAATAGTTTATTTCTTACTGCACTTACCTCTTATTTTTTGTTCGTCTTGAAGTTGTCGCTCTAAACTGTCTTTCACTTCCCGTTCTCTCAGGACATCCATTTTCAGCTCAGCTGAAAGTAGAAAAGAATCAATTACAAAACGTAATATAGCTTTAAAGAATTTTAAATAAAAATGGCCTAATCACGTATTTATCAATTTCTTTATACATATATAATGGAAGGGCTTAATACAACAATCCTCGTATATAATGTAGACGGTTTTTGTACTAATGCTATAGTCGGCTATTTACATATTTACTTATAAATCTAAAATGAAGGGCAATACGTGTACGGCTATTGCACTCAACGATAAAGGGAATTTGTCCTATGAAAAAAACATTTTGAGCTCAATATGCTATATAGACGGTTATAGCAATGAGGACTTCAATTATTTTAAAAATGAAATAAAAAGCTAATAGGTTTTATATATTATTACTTACGAAACACTAAATAGAAGTGCTCTGATTTGGTAAATTTTGTGTATGTATAATGATGCCGCGAGACGAGATATGGCGAGAAACAATCCACTCTCGTCTCGAATTTTCAAGGAGAGATTTCTCTTTATCTCGTCTCGTCATATTTTTCATTGCCTTCTCTCGATTTCGACTCGAGAGTCTCGAATTTCTTGAATTTATAATTAGAAATAGTAAGTAAATTCTTTTCAATTACAAACATAAGAAAATTGATTTATTTTTGTATCAAGTATTTTTAAAAATCCATTAACATTATCTTCTTAAACCACTACCATTATTAATTTGAATTGACTAATTTTTTTCAAATTGACATATATCTGTCACGCAAATTATTAGCTACGGCTTAGTAGTTAATAGAAAAGTATCAATGCATACCTGTAGAAAATTTAATAATCTTTAATTTTTAAAACATATATGTCAAAAATATGTATTTATTAATTAATATTTAATTTCTCGAATTTATAATTAGAAATAGTAAGTAAATTAACAATACGAGCAACATTAATAAACAAATACCTCTGATTGAAACATTATTTTACTAAGTCTAGTGTTTTAATGAGGTAAGAAAACAGGTATTCTATAATATCATTGCTCTATTACCCATTGTTGGGTGTAGCAATCTGCTTTGTACGCTAATATTGGTTATTATGATTATATATTCGTATAATGAAAAGTATACCATAGATGTCACTTTTGTGAATTTTCTTTATACATATATGAATTTTATACAGTCAAACTGGTTGCTAAAGAATCTTTAATAAAATAAACATTTTATGTATTTTTGTAATTATATTACTGAATAAAATTTATAATATACTTACTTATGTATATAAAAAAAAAAAAATATAGCAAAATCGTATTTCTATGTACGCTACTAATTCAGTAAAACGGTTAACAAATTTTATCTTTTTAATCAGAGACCATAGTAGGAACGTTAATTACGCACGAGCGGCGTGTATTAAAAACTGCAAACATTTAATATGCAAATGTTACAAGCATGCGTCCATCTTATGGTTGTACGACAAGGAACAGAAAATTTATAGTTCGAGCTCAAATCGATATCAGCGAGATTATCATAATTCAGCGAAATTAAAAATTACGGTGTCGTAAAACTTCACGACTGCTCAATAACTCTCAATAAGTCGACACAAAGGACTATCCAATTCAATAATTGCCCAATTCCTTGTTATATAATGGAGACCCTGTAGCAATGAATTTTTAAATCAACAATTATCATGAACATCTGCTTTTTGAGGAAAATATGACGCAATATTTCCCGCTTTTTATCTTAACGGAAATCTATATTTCAACAAGCTTTTATCACATATTTAAAAACTTAAAATAGCTATATTTTCATTACAATATAAGGAAGGTTACATACCCCTTACAATTTAACTCAAATGTATTACTAATTTAGATAATAAACAAACATTGAGTAAAAATTACATATTTATAAAATTTTAGATTGGATGAAGTATACGTAAAAATAGAAGATCATGTTTAGATTTCAGTCAAAGCACTAAGTACAAGAAAAAAATCCTGATATACCCATGTTCGGAAACGACCCGTTTCGGATTTTGATACTATTTTGTTTGAATGTTTTATTTTATTTTTCGTAATATTTATCTTGTTAAACTTATATTAAATGTTCGGAATGAATGTGTATGCAACATTGTAGACGTCTTCTAATGAATTGAATAAATGTATACCTAAAAATTTCATTGTTTCTTAATTATTACTAATTAAAAATTAAAATATATCAAAAACTACTGCGATTATCAAGTTTGTTTTAACAAGAGTGCGTTTTTGTGTATTTTTGCAATGTAATATACCGGGTGTTCAGAGAAAGCGGGGCACCCCTATTAACTTCTTTATTTTTAAATATATCTAATTGAAAATTTATATGCCTGAACTTAACATACCTATTTTTATGTATAAATGATAACCATATCACTTCCGGTTTAAACGGAAGTGGAATCAGCTTTCTTATTTTAAGTGGAATACCCTGAATATTTTAAATTTTTTTAATTCTACGATAAATTCTAAATACAATGATGTGCCAGTAATTTGCAGTAAAAATACTTTAGAACAATATATATTTAAATTTTTGTGCGAAATGTATGAAAACACTAAGATAATTTAAAAATATTTAATTACAACAAACATTAAATTATCAATATTAATAAGAAATAATAATTAATTAAAACATAAATTGGAAAGTACAATAATAAAAATATCTGAAAAACAATTTCTAAAATGGTCACAGCCAACTTCTATTGTTTAATTTGAATTTTTTTGTTCTATTATTGGTTACAAAATTTGACTTGTGGCACATCATTGTATTTAGAATTGAACGTAGAAAAATGTAAAAATTTATACGGTGTTTCATTAAAAAAAGAAAATATTGATGCCATTTCCGGTTAAATAGAAAGTGATAGGTTCATCATTTATACATAAAATGATGCCATATATGTTAAGTTTACGCATATAAATTTTGTAATAGATATCTTTATAATTAAAGAGATTAATATGGGTGCCACGATTTCTGTATACACCCGGTATGTAAAAATTAATAAATGTTAATAGGTAAAAAATCTGTTGTGGCCAGCACAAAACCTTCCGTCAATTCAATGTATTTTTACAAATCCGATACCAAAAGTTCCTTGGAAAAGATTCTATATATCCTGTAAAATTGTAACACGAACACACTATTTTTTACAAATTCCATAAATCCAGTATAATTATAACACGAATGTACATTCTGTAAATTGCACTTCACACTTCCTCATTCCTATCCAACGCATCTTCTTCACACAATTATTCCTCTCTCAAATATTCTGCTACACAGTCCTTCCATCTTCTCTTTGGCCTTTCTTGTACTCCCGGCATTGAAACTGCAAGACATTTGCGGGGGACTCTCTATCACTTAAATTACTTTCTGATCCTATACTTTCCACTTTGATTTTGCACTTGACACTGACATCTGTCAATTAGAATTTTTTGAATATTATCTGCTGTTTCCATAATTTTTACAAAGCTGACTGGTTTTTGAAAGTTAACCTCTCTTAATCTCTCTATAACTCTATATCTATTGAATATGAAGGAAAACGTATAATCAAATCGTATAGAGAATAAGATTTTCTTTCATATTAATGATCATAAAATGTCGAAAAATGATATATAACTGCGTTTTTTCCAGAAAAACTGTTAAGAACTTCAAATAAGGGTACTTCCGGTTGACCAATTATAACCAAAATCTAATCAGCTCTTCATATGGTTGTGAAGAAGAGGAATACGAAAGAATCATAATTTTTTGAATTGTAGTTTTGAAGTTATCGTCGGAGAAAAATTTGTCACACACACACACACACGGACACACATACACACACACACCGACACACACACGGACACACACACACACACACACACACACACACATACATACAGACATCAATGTAAAATTAGTAAAATCGTATTCTAGAGATCTTAAAACGTGCTTATTCGTTAAAAACTCACTATTTTTTGACCAAAGACAATACCTTCCTTTTGACGGAAGGTAAAAAGATAAATGGTCTACGTGTATTGTAAACTTCTTTATTAAGGACGTTTCGGGCTTAGGGAAAGCCCATCTTCAGCAATCGTTGAATATACAGTGATTATAAAAATTTAATACAATTTTTTTTTAAAGTTGTATTAGACACGAAGATCTATATGAACTACGTAAATAACAATTTTAAATACAGCATTTCAACAGACTTCTGAACCAATTCGGAGTTGGTGAAATACTCAGTATTTCACCAACTCCGAATTGATTCGGAAGTCTGTTGAAATGTTGTATTTAAAATTGTTATCTTCGTGTCTAATACAACTTAAAAAAAATTGTAATAAATTTTAATAATCACTGTATATTCAACGATTGCTGAACATGGGCTTGGTCTAAGCCCGAAACGTCCGCAGTAAAGAATTTTGAAATACACGTGGACCATTTATGCTTTTTGTTTTCACCTTTAAATCATTCAACGGTTGGTCCTTCCACCCATTCTTCAAGTAAAAAATAACCATGAAAAACTTTCATGGCTTCCCCATATGAGACGCCTCTGGTTGAGATACAGAAACAAAAAGGTATAAATATGCATCCAAATACGGTGTACCTTCTTACCAAATTTAAAAATTTTAGTGCAACTAGTAGCAGAGTTATTAATAAAAATATGTCTAATGAGGCGCACTTTCAAAGGGCTGTAACTCTGTAAAGATTCGTTTCCGGACATGGGTACACTATATGTTGTTTTATTTAGGGTAGTTTAGAAAAGCTGTAAGCGGTCCAAATATTGACAAATATCTATTACCAATATCGACAGGAAATCACTAGTTAGTGATACAAAACAAAATTTGGTACTAGTAGGTAATTATTTTAAATTTTACAATTATGCTGATATTCCATTTAGTATAACCACCAAAAAGCAAGAAATGTTTAGAAATGTCAAATTACCAAGCATACTCGTAAGTACTTCTCATCGATTACTAATCGATTGCCATCTAGTGGTATTAACAGTATTATTACATTATGCCTACGTCAATAACATCGAAATAGGTCTTTGTATGACCAATAAAAAATAAGTGTTTATATTTTATTCTATATAATGAATAACATAAAATAACAAAGTTTAATGAAATACATTATTGCTGACATCAGGTAAGAAAAAATTAATAAATCAAATATATCTTGAAATTATCTTCTAGGTATTAACAAAACTATTTTTAATTTCAAAAGTCACTGTTATTAAAAGTAAAAGATACTCTGGGAGAATATAAAAGTTATTTTTATTCGTGTCTCATGAAACATCTTGGAGATATAATAATATAATAAAAAGGAAATTATAATTCAAAATAAAGATATTAGGTCGGAAAATAAAAATTTGTTAAAGTCGTAAAGCGGATATAAAGACATTACCCTAATTCTTCTTGTGAGTCACCATCCAAATTAAAAGTTCCCCAATCGTAAAGCTAACCAGCATATTCTAAACAGCATAATTACAAACCAAACATATTTTTTTATTATCATTGTAACTGAGCTCCCTAAGACAGACGGAAGAATTATTTTACACCCCTGCTGTTACTATTAGACGTCCTGGGATGTTAGGGAATGCGGCCCTTATATTCTATGGTGTCTGCAGCAAGAGAAACCGGCACCGGCAGTCCTGCTGAACGTAGGATTGCCACCTTTTTTCAATTAAAACCGTACAATGTCATTATTAAATCACGAGGCAGTGCGGCTGTCTTAATGCGATATACTCTTACTTAGGGAGAGATAGAATGTTTGTGTTAATAAGAGTACAGTTTTTTCTAAAATTTGCTGCTAATATATTTCTTTTTTCACAATTTTTAGTTATAAATATGATATTGTTATTTGTTATTAATCCAAAAAATTATACAATTGATCAATTAAAAAATAAAAATACAGAGTTTAAATTCACAAATGTCCAACAAAATAATTAATGTTTATTTCTCACATAAATTAAGGCTTTATAATTTTTTACACATGTTCATATAAAATCAGCAACTTTTTTTATACACTATAAACATTGATTGAAAATATTGGCAAATGGCATTTTATTTATTACCGATTTTAAACTTATAGCTTAAAGTTGGGGGCGACTTTAAATGCCTCTTTTTGGTGTAAAAATGTCCTTATTTCTATTCCCGATTTTTTTTTTTTTTTTTTAGAGGAATGAATTTTATAATTTCTGAAAGTAATTTAAATACTTGAATTTTCATCAAAAATTAACGTACCTAGTTATGAAACTAAGTTTTTTCATGACATTTGTACGTTACCTACCTTTTTTGTAAGAGGATATTTTGCCGTTTACCTGATGTTCATTTGCTTTTGATTATTTCAAAGAATTCGAATTGACTAAGATTCTATAAAGAGTAAAATAAATTAAATTTTTCTATTTTGCATCTGTAACAAAGCTATTATAGCACCCAAAGGAGTACGTTAATAGCTCATTCGAGTGATGTAATAGACTAGTACAATTTATTTTTATAAGCTTGGTGACTTTCAAAAATATTAAATGTCAAATCTCGTTAAATAAACGAACACAAACGATTGTTAAGAATTTTATTTTTAAATATTTTTGAATTTAAAACTAAGAATAAGAAAAAGAGAAGACGTAGTCGAGTGAATTTGGTCTTAATGTTCCATATATTTATTTAAATATTTAATACAATAGTCATATGTACGTTTTGGGCAAACATTAGCCCATCTTCAGCAATATATATATAACACTTCATTCATCTTTTGCAACATTTAGTCTCACCTTTCTATTTCTTCTACTAACTAAAAGTTAAAAAAAAAATACATGTCCAATATGTTCTTCGTCTTGAAAATTTCGAGACACAGTACTTCAGCTGACATTGGCAAAGTTTTCTATTCGAATTTCTTTCGAAATATTCACAGTAGTATTTTTGGATCTGCTATAGATTTTAGTTTAATTATTTTATCTGTTTGCTTTGTTGGTTTACAGGGTCTAGGGTCTATCGCATCTTGGCTTGTCAGCTCATGAATTTGCCTACTTATATTTGGTAATAATTCTATTTACTGTGTTCATATCAATCTTTAGCAAGCCAGCTATCTCGCCAGAACCCTTTTCTGATCGAGAATGGTTTATTACGGATTCACGTAACTGAAGAAAGGTGTGTTTTACCATTTTGTTGGTATAAATTTAATTTAATTTCGGAATCTAATGGAAAATTTCAATAAAATAACGCCTATGTTAACTATACTAATGAAAAGCTATTAACATTCTTAACAGTTGAGCACTGCACGAATGTATTAAAAAAATATTTTAATATACAGGTGTCTCTTAAATAGGGGGACATGGCTTAACCACAGATTCCTGAGGCTAAAATAAAACCAAACTTGCTTCTAAGGAAAAGTGTACCATTTAGCCAGAATTCTGCGTCAAAGTTCTTTGAAAAAAAATTAATTTTGCTTATAATAACCGGACGCTTTATTCGGTTTGGATGAAATTTGGTATAACAGTTCATATAAGTTATCTTTTAAGGTGATACTTGTTATTATTAGTGAACCACTATTGTATGAAACTTAGGTGTCCCAACATTGATTAGACCGTAACTTTTTAATAGCCACGCCGATAACGTAAAGTAATTTTTTTTCAGAAATATACATTCAATACTAAACTTTTCTCTCTGTGTGTAATTTGTGATATCTGTTACTGTTCACACATAAAATAATAAAATCTGAGTGTCTGTCCCGCCCAACATTTAATTTTAATGACAGTAACGAGTTGTCAATCTTCACAACTTGTTTATAGGAGAAAGCTGAGATATGTAATCGTCTTACTTATAGTAATGGTAGTAAAATATTATTAGGCCGAACAAACGGATGTTACTAATTTTAGAATATTGCGAAGAAAATTTTTGACAACCCATAAAACAATTGTTACTGTCATTAAAAATTAGTTGTTTGACATTTGGATAGACTGCTAGATTAAATTTATTTTAAAAATTTAGCACTGCAGACACTCAGATTTTATTTTTTTCTGTATGAACCGTAACAGATATCACAAATTACACAGAGAGAGAAAAGTTTACTATTGAATGTATTTTTCTGAAGAAAAATAATTTCACGTTTTCGGCATTGCCATTAAAAAGTTGTGGTCTAATCAATGTTGGGACACCTACGTTTCATACACTAGTGGTTCACTAATAATAACAAGTATCACCTTAAAAGATTACTTATAACCATATAAACTGTCATACGAAATTTCGTCCAAATCGAATAAAGCGTCCGATTATTATAAGCAAAATTATTTTTTTTTTTCGAAGAACTTTGAAGCAGAATTCTGGCTAAATGGTACACTTTCCCGTAGAAGCAAGTTTGGTTAAATCGTCTTATTTTAGCCTCAGGAATCTGTGGTTAAGCCATGTCCCCCTATTTAAGAGACACCCTGTATATTATTTTAAAAGAAATAAAATATGTGTGGCTTACAACTTTTGCACGGAATTCGGGATAACCGTTATTTATATAAATTAAAAATGGAATTGGTGGAAGGTAATGTGCTGATATATACTTTATACCTACATATTTCTTATTATTAAGGTATATTTAAATTCAATTCTAATTACTAAAAATAAATAAATAAACAAATAAATAATTTACATGTACGAGTATTTATGTGTAATCCAACAAACTATTTAAAAATCTTCCCTTCAGTTATTTCTTCTTTAATTAAAAACTATTCTCATTGAAGTACCCTTCACATTACAATTGTATCTAACATCTTGAGACATATCCTCTTAAAACAACAATGGTGAAAAAAAAACAATGTTTCATAACATGTACGACAATATATGCAGATAAAGTACCTATATGCTATTCTAACAAATACTTGTTGAGAAATAACGGAACGAGATGTTTTTTCTATTGGAGCACTAATAATTATGCACTTAGCACGTGAGAATAAACATATATGAACGCTGATTATTGCCATTATACTAAAGGTTTCTAAGTGCTTACTGCACGAACTCTTTACAACTAATCATCGTTTATGAGATGTAAAACGGATATGATCTTTAGAAAAATAATCTATGTATGTAGGTATGTATATATGTTATTTGAATTAGGTTGATTCTTTAAGAAATTATTTTTATGTTGAACTAATTACGTATGTTTTCAACTTTATAATTCTTACACAAGACTTGTATTCAAAACTCCCATCTAACAGGTGACTAAACAATATATTACTGAATTACAATAATTGGGTGTCTAACTACTATCGAGGAAATAATTATATGAGAACCACTTTAATGAACCTAAAAATCATTTCATTATGTACTAACAATAAAGATGATGTTGAAAATTATAAAAATTTCAGAAAATATTATAGAAATGAAATCAAGAAAAGTAAAAAAAGAGCTTATAGTAATACTTCATTGGTAGGTCGAATAACAAAGTAAGAGATAGCTGGAGAATTGTAAACTCAAATTTCAATGAATTCTTCACATCTATTGCAGAAATTACTATAAAAGATATAGCTAATAATGACATTCCATCCAAAAACTTCATTTATAATCCTCCTAATGTTACCTCACATTTTGTTCTTTATGAAATTACAGAACAAGAAGTGTTTGAAGCTACTCTTTCTTTAAATAACTCAAACTGCCGTGATGTATATGATTTGGACATTAAAATCATTAAGGAATGTATAAAATAGATTAATTCATTTAACATTTCTTTTTAACAAATGTATCAAAGAAAGTAACTTCCCAGATTCTTTTAAACTCACTAAAGTTATTCCTATTTACAAAAAGGGGATATGAAACTTTGTGAAAACTATCGTCCCATTTCTATAATTCCTATGTTTTATAAAATATTTGAATATATTATTAAAAAAACACTTAGTTAGATACATAAATGACAATAATTTTTTTAGTGAATCACAATTTGGTTTTTGACAAAACAAATCGACAACACAAGCAGTTTATTGGATAATACAGGAAATTGTGGACGCCATACACTATATATACTAACAGAAAAATTAGAAATCTATGGAATAGTTGGTATTACTTTAAACTTTTTTCGTTCCTACTTATCAAACCGTATGCAGTGCATGTCTTTACAAGAAAAGTCATCCCCTTTCTTGCCGATAAGACATGGAGTACCCCAAGGTAGCAACCTAGGGCCCATTTTGTTTCTTATTTATATAAATGACATATCAGCTTTTCTATCTCCGATAAAAATAGTACAATTTGCTGACGATACTAGCCTCATATGCTCAGAAAGAGTTAAGTAAACTAAATCACTTATCACAGTCTCTTTTGAGTAAAACAACATCATGGTTTGAAGCAAATAGATTGAAACTAAATACAGAGAAAACTAATATAATGACTATTTCTACTAGTAACGAAATTCAAAAAGGAAACAGCGTTAAAATCCTTTGTCTTCATATAGATGATCGTTTAAATTGGAATCATCACGTACAATACTTAGCAGCAAAACTCTCAAGTATTATTTTCCTATTTCGCAGACTTACAACTTTCTTAGATTTGGAAACGTTAGTTTCAACATACTATGGTCTTTTCCATTCTCTTATCAATTATGCGGTAATATTATGGGGTTCTTCACCACATGCTATAACAATTTTTAGACTTCAAAAGAAAGTGCTGCGAATTATTGCTGGAGTAAGAATTAACGAGCATTGTAAACCACTTTTCATTCGTTTTAATATATTGCCACTTCCATGTCTATTTATCCTTGCATCAGTACTAGAAATACATAATAAAAAACGTGATTTTTAAACGTCATCAAATATTCATCATTATGATACCTGTCACGCCAACTTAATTCGCCCTAACCGTTTTAGGTTAAAAAAATCTGAACATAATTCATTACAAATAGATTTATACAATTATTTACCAAATACAATAAAAGAACTCCCTTTAATCACATTTAAAAGAAAAATAAAAACCTTCTTAAAACGGCACTGTTTCTATTCAAAGTGAATATTTAAATTACGTCTACAATAATGAAGACTGGATATAAAACTATGAAATTGATTTATTTATAATATAATCTTTTTATGTATGACTTGCTATAAACATTGTTTAAACTTTGTAAAAATAGCCAACTAATAAATACTAAAAACTAAATACTAATTATCAGTTGAATTTGACACTCAATAACTTGCCTAAAAAAATTATAAAATTATGAAACATACTTTCATTTATATACTTTACATTTCTACGTATTTATACTAATTTTCATATTTTTAAATTAATTAATATAAAAACAATGACAATTTAGCGCGTTTGAAGAAATGTTCAAATTCATTAATGACTAATATCGATATGCATGAATGGAAAAAAATTAAATTTTAATGAGTTGTAACCATAGGCTTCATAAATAATTTAAATGTGATTTTGATTCGATTTGTACATATTTTGTTTATATCAATTGAAAAGTAAAAGTAGTAGATCTCAACTTCTATTAATAATTAGAATTTGAAATTTAGTATGTTGATTTAAAATGCAGATATTAATATTTTTTTATTTCAAATTGATTAGTTTAATTTTAATAATTTTTTATTGTAAAAGTGCACGAACGAATTCTTGCGCATAACAGTAAAAACCTATTAAAATTACTCTAATCAATTTCAAATATTTTTTAAAAATATTTTATATAAAAACTGCATTTTAATGGACATGTCAAATTTCAATTCCTAATTATAAATAGAAGCTGAGATATAACACTTTTACTTTTTATTTGTTACAAACAAAATATAATCAAATCAAAATAAAAAAAAATAAATCAGAAAGCCTATGGTTACAGCATATTAAAATTAATTTTTTTTTCTTTGTTTGAAGTTGGTATGTTGGGAACTACGTATTATAGTTGTAGATAGGAAATACAGCTTTTCAGATTTGATAAAAAAAATTATTATACAGACGTTTCGGTCATAAATGCGACCATCTTCAGTGTACTTACATGTAAAACATTGATAAATGTAATTTAAACAAATTCTAAATGGTAAGTTGAAGAAATTTTGTACATATCAATATTTATATTATATTTATAATTCTAGTAATTACACTGAAGATGGTCGCATTTATGACCGAAACGTTTGTATAATAAAAATTGTATCAAAGAGAGTGGGTGAACGAATGAGTGCTTGAAAAGCCATCTATAACGAGTGTTTTACACTATTTTCTCTGTTTCGACTATCATTTACATTATTTGTTTAGAAATATAGCTGTCAGTAATTTCCACAAAGTAAAATTTTTGGCAGAATAGTTGATTGGTGACAATGAATTGTGATTTTTATTTTGTCCTTTGCGTACATGTTTTGTGTATTTCATAAATATAACAATAACAAAATGTCACCAAAATTGATTAAGAATTATTCAGCTCATTCTAGGATCAATCAGGATGCTAGAATTTACCATTCTCATTTCGAAATATAAAAGTTTATTTTTACCATGGAAAAGTTTTGGTTTGTCAGTGTAATATTGCTCAGTTATTGAGACAGGTGTAATCAGCAGAATATCATCTATATACCAAGAAACATAACATGCCACTGAATGATTTCCTGCATTCCACTCAAATTCATAATGATAAATCCAAGATCCAAACTCACTCAAGTGACAATCAGGGTAAGAACTTCATCTTTGTTGTCTACCATTCTTCCAGAAGCCCCTCCATTCTGTAAACTTTTGACCCATCCTCAAATTTTCACAAATTTATTTCTCACTGGTTCAATGGATGTATATTTTGCTCCTTGCTTTGCTTAGTTTATAAACGTTCTATGTTTAAATTATTTGAAGAATAATATTAATTTCATTTCAATTTCAAAAATAGATATCTTTTTTGTTTGCAGAAATGTAGCATCAGTTTATTTTATGATATCTGAGACATTTTTTGTTTCTAAATGTCGCTAAATACATGACAAGCAGTAGGCAGTACAAATGTTGTTAGTAACGCCATTACATTGAAATCTTTTTCTTATGAATTCAAATGTATTTTTACAAGATGAGTAGAACTATTCCACTTGAAATAAAATAGAAAATAATTAAATGATTTTTGAATTTTATTAATATTCTTCACTTAACATGCACGCAAAAAAAGCGTTATATTGATAAATAATATTGCGTAGCAGATTGATATTAAATTTTCATGTACATAATAGTTTTAAAAATATGTTGTAATTAGTATCTAAAGATATTTAACATATAAAGCAAATTAAAAGTGACGTAATAGCTATCTGCAATTTGATAACCATTTATAATGCAAACAGCATTGCTATCACAGATCCATAAAACAATTAGTCGAGTAAACAGTGTGATGATAAAATAGAAATGTCCGTGGCCGCTTCTGTGTGCAACGATTGCAATAAGTGTAATTTTATTGGCACAGATGGGTCTCACATATGCGGCAATCAGGAATGACACCGCACGCCGCAGGTACACAAAATTCGTATGCGAGTTCTCTGTCTGTATTTGGAAAAGTAAATAAGTTTGTCTCACTCCACTGTGATATGTAAATGTAGATATGGGCTGTTTGACAATTGATTGCTGTTTACAAGTGAACAGTAAATTTGCTTTCAAATCGATATTTGTACTGAAAAAGGCTTTTTTGCGTCAGTTATGTTAATACTTTATAACTTTTATCACAAATGTTTTAAATTTTTATATATTGCTTAAATATTAATCACATTAGTTTGCAGCAATAATAATCCAGGGGAGTAAAAAAAATAGTTTATTTTGAAGTTAAATTTGCAAATTTAGAATTTATGGGGTCGGTTTACAATAATGTTCAATATAATCCACAACCCTTCGGTCGCGCAGTGGAATCGTGACAGTCGCATTCCGCTTAAATATACAATAAGAATAATAATAATAATAATAATAATAATAATAACAATAATAATAATAACAATAATAATAATAATAAATAACAATAATAATGCATAGTAATGATCCACCAAATGTCCATAAAACATAAATTAATTATTAACCCGGCACCATTCTAGACACTCACCTGTAGCTATTCTAGTATATAAAAATATATTACTATTATTATAGTAGGCATAATAACAAATAGAACTGTCGATTGCTTACAACAGACCACATATAGTAATAATTAATAATGAAAATAAGACAGCAACAATAATAGACGTACCTAGCATGTCCACATACACAAAAATCAATATATATATATATAGGTACTACTCGTACTGTCGATGATACACCAACTAACATGAAATTCATAAAACCCTAAAACATTTATGTATCTCACCAAACCTTCTAAAACCCATCAAAAAGCAGCGATTCTGCAGAAACGACATGTCATATGCAGACCTCCAAAGATGTAATGAATAAAGATGAATATCTTCTTCATTACAGTGAAAGCAGCCAGAATTAATCCAAATAATATTGATATAATTTTTCTGCCGAGATAATGTAGAAACAATGATGATGCTATCCAATCCATTTTTTATAATCTACAAAATTCATCGGCTGCCCATGTCCTTAACAGTTGCCCAGAATTAAGTAAACAACACTTCCATTAAAAATTACTAAAACAATATCAAAATTGAGGATAATTGTAGATTAATACTGATCATGGCAACCAGATAATTTTTTTTAATATTGTGAAGATTGTGAACTAGGTTTACGTTTTAATTAATTAAAAAAACCGAAATTATTAACACATCTAAGAACCGATAACAAAAGGTATTTACTGTTTATATTTGTAAATTTAAATCAGAAATTATTAACACATCTAAGAACCGATAACAAAAGGTATTTACTGTTTATATTTGTAAATTTAAATCAGAAATTATTAACACATCTAAGAACCGATAACAAAAGGTATTTACTGTTCATATTTGTAAATTTAAATCAGGGTTGTACAAAACCCCGATTTTTTCAAATTGCTCAGCCCCACCGGTTTTTTTAAAACCCCCAGCCAGATCTGGTTTTTTCAAACAAAGTCAAATTTATATGACTTTATCCCAATATATCTAAATTTTCCCCATTAAGTGGGTTTTTTAGGGGTTTTTAAGTGGGTTTTTTCAACCCTATGGGTTTTTCGGGCTGCGCAAAATCACGACAACCCTGATTTAAATTCAGAAACTAAATGCGGAAATTAAAAAAAATCAGAAATTTATAAATTACATAAATCCATCATAAAACAGTATTAACTGACAAATCTATATCTAAAAAAGGTTACATTCGTGTATATATCACTTTCAGTACTTAACAATTAATAATGTATTTTAATTTCAAAATTTTAAAATTGTTTTAAGAGGATACGATATGAGACCACATTAAAAATTCTAGCAATTCAATAAGCAAGAGAAAATTCTCTAGCGACAATAATTTAATTCCGCTCATTAATATTCACACTCCAATTTCGTGGGGTAGACAGCACCATCTCCATAACTCATAAACACAATACTCGTTATTTCCAATGCGTCCGCCGTAAAGAAAATAACCCCGAGGACTAGGAGTGGGGGCTGTTTCAGGAAGTCCTCTATAATTGCGGGACCAGATATTAGCAATAAGCTGATTTTTTATTCACCCCGGTAGTCTTATCGCCCGAACCTGAGAACAATACCTAATCTCGATCCCCTGGTTCTCATCCACCCCTAACTGCCCTTATTCTAAGGACGAGAATAGCGCGAGAGGAAATGTTACAATATGGTCTCCATAACACTAAAGCGAAATGAACGCTTCTTGCCGCAAGTAACCTGCGGAAGAACGAATTTTTTTTTTGAATTTTTTATAACGTTTGAAACAGTAGTTGCCAACTTTTTTTTAATGAGTGATATCAGTTTTCAAGTTTCCTTAACACGGTTAAAAATTTAACTTTGTTTCGGACGTTTTAGGCGAATTTTGCCTAGTTAAAAATGTAGAATAAATGTTTAATGTGAAGCGGAAAGCAGAAAATGAAAGTGTCTGTTCGAACTTTGGAAAAAGTCACTTTCGTAGTTATTAAATTAAATTCCAGTATTCAGTATATTTATGCATCTAACATCTTAGCATCTCTTTGAACATAAGTATGTATTATGTATGGCATAAAAACATATGCTAATTAAACTTCGATAAATTTAAATATAAAGGCTGAATTACAATATTTTACTCATTTAGTTTCCTGTTAGGTTTCATTCAAGAAAATTCATAAGCAATTAAATAAAACTTGTTATATGTATTAACACGAATCTTAAATTTTAGAAACTTCGCTATAATTTTTGGAAGTGCTACTATTGTTCATAATTCAGCATAAACAGCAGATAAATGAAAAGCATCATTTAAAGTTCCTAATATGAAAATCTCGAACGAATAAAGAACTAAAAATGTAGTTGGAACCTATTCAAAAGAACAATAAGGATATTTAGGCGCAAAACTTTAATAAAATAGAAAAAATAACTTATTGTGTTTATAACCTCGGATCCCAGGCTCATATAGTTCGGCCTGTTTACATTTTCGACAAATAAATTATAAAACCTTCGCAAATGATAAGAAATTTCTAGAATTTAAAACTTACAAAAACTTGATAATTATATTTTTCAAGTATTTTGCCATTTAATATTGGGTTACATGGCCCTTATTAATAATACCAGCTTTAATTCTATTAGACATATTGTATCCAGAAGCCCTGTATATACTTATATTAGAGTATTAGACCTTATGTATTGCAAGTCAGGTTTTACTATACCTACACAAAATGCATTTTTATGAAATAGTTATTTATTGTGCCAAAAGGAAAGGGTCCCCAGTAGAAGATAAATTTGGAGTAGAAGACGACCCTTGAAATGCCGGTCAAACTATTATCACCCGTCATTTGACTTACAGTTTTTATAAGTTTTTATTCTATATTTAAAGTAGTCGAAAGAATTTTGTAGAAATTTCTCACCAATTGTGTAGGTTTTATAATTTGTTGAAAATGTAAACCAATCGAACTATTACGAAAATGGTCCTGGACTACTGATAACCGGGAAAATTCGGAGAAAGTGCTGCATTTCCCAGGAATTCTACAAAAATTATCTTAACAATAATAATTTATTATATAACCAAAACCCATAATCACCAATATTTTCACAATAAATGTGTGGGAGGCCAGTGATATATGTCGTCATCAACAATCAAAATAAAACAATCTCGAAATCAAATTATCTCAATTTACATGAATTTACAAATATTTCAACTAAATTGTTATCTACTGTGTTACTAACTCTTATTCGTTCAAAAAATATTGTACAAACGTACAGATGTATCCTTCGCTCATTAAAGCATGTGAGTGCTTTAAAACAGCAAGTAAACAGGAAGTGTCTTCTCTCATTTAATTTGTAAATGAGAATTATAAAACAACGATCAGATCCAGAGAAAATTGAAAATTGTTTGAGTTTTATTCAATTAAACACGAAAAATAATGTTGCTTTAATTTCGCGCTTCTCTAAAATGAAATCTGAAAATCCTTCCTACGAATTCAAATTATTATTGTACACATTTGTAAACAGCTCTCATAAAAATTTAATAATTATTTGAAAAGACTTGCGTTGTGCAAAGACGCCACCCATAAGAAACAATATTCCCATTCGATATGAAAAAACATTCAAATATTTGCACAAATGATTATTCCATTAAAATGAAATTTACACAGGTATCCAATCATCCAGTTGTTTATTTCTACTGATTTGGGGCTTTCATACGCAATGCTGCGAATGGCCGGATGTAAGATTCCATTTCCGCGTCTGGGAAAGTCGATGGAAGAAAAATATTATTCTCGGGGGGAGGCGCGGAAAACAACTGACGGCGCGAAATGCTAAGTGTGTAATCCTATACGATGCGATGTGATGCTCGATGCGCTGTGCTCCGTGCTTGCCGCACTCTTGCTTTGACGCTTTATTTTTTCAGCGCCGCCTGCGATACGCTCGTGATGATACAATGCTGTTTTTGTTTTTGAACTTGCGACAAAAGATGCACGGATTTATTGACCTAAAATTCACACGATAAAATCATGGTATCGTCAAGCCCTCTCCATCAAAATCCATATTGCAAATAGAATATGAATTACTCGTACGACACCTACTGCATTTCAACAATTAATACAATAAGATAATATATATACGTTAATATCCTCAATACCGTCAATTATGAATTGTATAATTATTATTTCTTCTACTTTTTCTTTCCTGCAATGGGGATAATTTCCATCTTGATAAAAAAAACTATGAAATTTCTATTTTTATTTCTAACAAATTATTAATACTCAAAAAAATAAAAAAATATGGACCTGCGGAAATGCTCGCTCCAGCTGTGAGACAGAACTATAAATAACAAAGAAAATAGAGGGAATATAAAGAGAGAACTATTCCGTTATATGTATTAACTTTGTTGCCTAAACAACTCTCTTAATTCGTCAATCATTAAAAAATTTGTTCGCACGCCACTGTTTACACGATCGAATTCTTGCCATGATGCGCTTCTGATCGCTGCCTTTATTTTTCCGTATTATGCACCACCTTAACTTTCAATTTAGAATTTTCAACTTCCTATTATATCCCTTTATTTGTTTTGTATTTTTCTACTTTATACATTTACTCTCCACTTTTGTTTTATACGGGCCCATGTATTACTTACTTTATTTTACTAGGTGAGGCCCAAATATATTGGAATTTTATTATATAAGTTAGGTAATTATTATTCAACAACTGTTTAAAAATATATAACAAACAACGAGGTGTTGCACGATTTTTTTTCTTTACTTTTTTACTAAGAATAAGAAAAAACATTTTCCCGATTTTTCTTTTCATATTACTCTTTATTCAAGAGAAAATTGTCTTTCAAAGAAAAATATATTTTTTTTAAATTGTCGCTTCACCCTTCGCCTGATGATGCAAGTGAAGTAAACAACAATGAGGGGTGGCTTACATTTGCCGCCGACAGAATTTAAACGAGTGACAGTCGAGACAGCAGAGTCAACTATGTACTAGTAGGTACTAGTTCTATCCATATAATTGATTTTTATATTTTGTAAAGAGTCAAATATGGTTGTAAAAATGAGTTTTGGGCTAGTGTGCCCAAATAGAAGTAATAATAGTAAAAAAAAAATAGTCCTCAAAACGAAGAAAAAACAATTAAATGGTTGTCTCAAGTAAACATAAAACCATTTATAAAATCAAATTTTCATTCTGTGAAGATCATTTTGTTGTAAGCATAAATATTTTTAAAATTAAATAAGAAATATTAATTTTTTTGTTTTGTCTTTCCAGTTCTGTCATTGTCTAATACTTTTTGGACTTCACAAACAAAGCAATTTGTCGCCAATTCAAAAAGTATACTTTTAAATTGCTATTTCTTTAAATATATACAGAATTTGAACAGAAAATCATATTTAATAATATTATAGAACGTATTTATTCGAATTTCAGAAGAAAGAAGATATTTTAATTTTTTTGCAATACCTCATTGTGATACTTCTACAGCAATGTCAAAATTAAAACAATTTTATCCATATTCTCCCACGTACATATAAAAAACAACAAATATCTCGATTAATATTATCTCTAGAATAATACGCTCATTATTTATAATATTATCTCTATACGATGACAAGCTCAGCAGTGTATAGTTCTCGTCACCAAAAATCGAGGGACTGTTATAAACAGCTTAACCGCCCCTATACTATAAAACTAGAATGAAATAGTTTAGCACGGTACACCGCAAATTGCTTTACTTTTGTGTGCAAAACAGTGAAAGTATTCAGTCTTATTATTCATGATGTGCAGAAGTTTTATGTTTCTTTGTGAACTTAGTAATGGGCGGTTAAGCTGTTCATGACTGTCTCTCGATTTTTGGTGACGAGAATTATAGTACTAGTACACAAAAAGATAGTGCAAGTAAAATAGGGTATACTTGTGTAATTGAATCAAAAGACAAAAACCGTCAACTGTGAGTAGTTGTTATGCACATACAAACCGCTTGTAACACGAAAACCGGGCCATAGGCGTTTAACATCAGAAAACAATTTTTCCTTGCGCAAAAATGGCCTATTAGTTTTAAACAATAATATGTTTCAAATAAATGCTGTATAGAATTAAAATCTGTATTTAATTCAATAATCACGTTTTATTGGTATTGAACTAAAATCACAAACAAATGTTATTACATTTTACCTGTCAAATTATAAAATAGAATTATTTGCATCAAAATAATACTGATTAATAATTTATTGTATTTTTTCGTGTGAATATTTTTAATGATCATAACTCAAACAGAGCGTTTCTGAATGGTAAAATATGTGACAATGTGACAGGTACGTTTCTGACATTATTTTGTTTGTGATTTTACTTCAATACCATGACTAACACTACAAAAAAGTAACTTTTATAAAAATTTATTTTTCTGTCTACCTACACGAAAAGTGAAATTTTACGTACTTATTTTCGGACGAAAAATGACACTTTTCTGAACGTTATCACTTTTCGTCCGCAAACCATTTCGTACGCTAAGCTTACTACGATTTTATGATTATTGTAATTGTATGTACTACCGGAATTGTAAATAACAAATATCAAACGAGCAAATAAAAATATTATTTTAATGATAAATTTAATTTAAATATGTGCGCAATTAGTAATGAAATTAACTATAGGTACTAAAAATTATTAATTTTGACATGACTAATTGTTAATCTAAGATGCCGCTGGATAAAGTTGTTTTCGAGGTTATTTTGTTGGTTTTGTTTATTTTCACCTGTCAAATAGTGGATGTGTCTATGAGTGTGTCTCCCTTCAAACTAAAACATAGCTAAGAATTAAAATTTTGTAAAAATGGCAGAAGATATATATTATCCTATCATTATTCATGGAATAAATAATGTTTTACGAATTTAAAAAAACGCGTATTTATATCTAGATCTATTACGTAAAGTAAGGTAGATAGAAAAATGTAATATGCACCTCGGCAAAAAATGCATATTATAGCCTCGATTGTTTGCTTTACCTCGGCTTCGCCTCGGAAAGCAAACTCAAGCTCTGCTGTAATATGCAATTTTTTGTCCTAGGTACATAAATAACTATTTCTCAGTGACGAAACTAGGAAAACAAAATGTGATTATTGAATTTGATGCAGATTTTAATTCTCTATAACATTTATTTGAAGCATTATTATCTAAAACTAATAGGCCACTTTTTCTCAAGGAAAAACTGTTTTCCAATGTTAAACGTCTATGGCCCGCTTTTTCTTGTTACAGCCGGTATATAGTCACATGTACGCACGTATCTGCAACTTGTCACATAATATTGGCAAATTCATGCATTTTGTTTAACACAGCATATGATGGTGGGACGATATTTTGTAATTATACATACTTTTTTTAAAAAATTAATTGCACTTTAATAGACTTGAAAATTTGAACGACATGCGGAAAGTTGCAGATAATGTGTGACAAGTTGTAAATAAATAATAATAAAATTTATCTGCAATAAAAACAAATAATTTCTATTTTTACAAATAAATATTGAAGCAATGCACAGGATATCTGTTAATTAATGTAAGGAATAGAAGAAGAAAAAAGGTAGGTATCCTATTTATTTTTAGCACGATATATAAATAAGTTATATACAAGAAATGTAAGGTAGTCTTTGAGCAGTTTTTGGTGACGGCGTTTGAGGAAAGATGAGTCAATCTAACACCATTAACTAGCAACTGATAAACTATCATCTATCGTCGTAGCTTCACCGCGTCATCCACAGAGCTTTGAGTCCTGAACCCTGACAGTCCCGCCTCTGCCACAAATGTAATTATTTCCATATAAATCACAAGTGCCTGACAGCCCTGCCTCTGTTAACTGAAATGGACACGAAATCAAAACTCGATACAGAGACAATTAGATACGACTAAATTACTCCATGAAACTTGCACTTTTCGTTTACAAGATTCTAGAATAAAATTTAAATAAATTTGATATAATTTTATACATGTAATACTTTTTAAAATAATTTTATGACAAGCAGTAGCCATATACAATTTTATTACACATAAACGTCTTAATGTCTGCGGAAAGTAATAGCAGTATATTCAATATTATTTTATTTTATATAGGTTTTATACGTATATACAGAATGTTTTTCACTTTTTTTTCATCAACGTCGAAAAAAAGATAATTTTCTAATTGTCTTTCGTTATCATAAACAGTTTTTTTCTAGTCCTATGCTTTAATATTATTATGTATTATCATTATGACACAGATTTTCTGTTCATTATGATCAGAATTTATTTTTCTAATTATTATGAAAAGTCGTAGAAGAAATAGAGTGTGCAACTCATGTACAATGATTTAATACACGAGCATGAAGTTTACGATACTCGCCATGGTTCGTATCGTAATATCATTATAAACTTGTTGCATAATATACTATTATCGCAATTAGTTACATAATATAAATCAATAAATATGGCTGTGTGATGCTAAAAAAAATATGAATCATTCTGTTATATTAGTTCCCGCATATGATGAAATTTTCAGAATTAAAATTTCCGTAATAGATGGTAGATTGGTAGAAGTGGACCCATACCATGTCCTCCTACGTCACAGGACTTGAACCTGCAGTGGTGTTAATAGACGAAAATACGATACAAGTAGAATTGAACGCATTATTTCACAAATATGGAAAATATCTTATTTTCTAATATTATTCGTTTATAATAAATTAAGCCCGGATTTTAAGCATTTTGCTTTATGGCAGTACTGTAAGCAGATCAAATTTTCTGAGATTGCAACGTTTCACGAAAAATGTTAACGTTTGACACCATTTTTATTTTGCTTATTTTGCTTTTTCTGCAGATTTAAGCATATTTTACTTATTAGTGCTTATTTCAAGTTTATTCATATTCCACTAGATCACAAATGTTGTTCGCATTGACGAGTTGTAGAACAAATTCTTCCAGTAATGCTCCCTTTCTCAGAATGATATCTACGTCTAATAAATAATTGTCAAGTGTATCAAATTTTCCAGACATATTTAGTTATTCTCTCAGAACGTTTAAATCTTTTCTTTATAATATCTGTAATTCATTTTTTTTTTTTTCACAACCTCAAAATATTCTTATCTACTTTATTTCATTTTAAGTATATGTATTATTTTTGTCTGATAACTTTGTAATTATTATGTTTAAATTCTCCTAGTGCTGTACTGTTATTGGGATTTTTCCTGTTGTGCAGCCCAGACTGTAAATAAATAAATATAAAAATAAATATTATTGTGGTATTGTTCCAGTTTTTCATAATTTTAATGCTCATTTGTAAATTTTATTTTTTGTATTTCGTATTTATCGAACACACATGTCCACGAATTTCACTTTTTTAGGATAAAATTATTTAATTTTTATTTATGTCACGAAGAGATTCCCGGTTTTACTTGTACATACATGTAAACAATAGATGGCGCATATCTTAGTAAAGTACGAGGGGTCGTTTTTATATTCCCGGACTAGACATGAAAAGAAAAGATTAGAACAGCAACAAAAATTTATTTTTCAATATAGGCCCCTTGCTTTTGGATACAAGTATTACATCGTTTCAACAACATCTGTAATCAATTACAGAAGTATTCCTTTAGTTTGTCCGCAAAATGCCTTTCAACAGCCGCTGTAAGTTTGTTATCGTCCCTAGTGTTTTTCAGAGTTTTGGAAACAAAAAATAGTCACAAGGAGCTAGATGTGGACTATAAGGTGGATGGTCAATTTCTACGAAGCCACTTTCAGCAACGACAACTTTCGAAAGTCTTGACTTGTGGGCTGGCTGGTGCATCGTGGATCAACAAAGACACCTTGCGTGACAATACAGTTATTAGAACTAATACTGCTGCAATTGTTTTGTAAATTGTCACACGCGTTACCACGGCATATGTGATTAAAAATAATATAATGAAAAATTACATTAAAATTAAAACTATTTAGTCCGGGAATATAAAAACGATCCCTCGTAGTATTCAATGATTATTACCTCCCACCATACTGTGGGTAAGGGAAGTTATGTTTTCGGTCTAAAAATTCGATAGTGAGTTTTTAGTGAATAAGCACGAATTAGGGACCTCACAACACTCAGATTTTATTTTTTTCTGTGTGAACCGTAACAGATATCAAATTACACAGAGAGAGAAAAGTTTACTATTGAATGAATCTTTCCGAAAAAAAAAAAATAATTTCACGTTTTCGGCATTGCCATTAAAAAGTTATGGTCTAATTAATGTTGGGACATCTAAGTTTCATACACTAGTGGTTCACTAATAATAACAAGTATCTCCTTAAAAGATGACCTATAACCATATAAACTGTCATACCAAATTTCGTCTAAATCAAATAAAGCGTCCGATTATTATAAGTAAAATTAATTTTTTTTGAAGAACTTTGAAGCAGAATTCTGGCTAAATGGTACACTTTCCGGTAGAAGCAAGTTTGGTTAAATCGTCTTATTTTAGCCTCAGGAATCTGTGGTTAAGCCATGTCCCCCTATTTAAGAGACACCTGTATAATGAAAAATTATATTAAAATAAAATCCAAAACTTTTAAATTTTAGTAATTAAAACTATTATATCAAGAGGATAAACCGGACTTGGAGCTATGAACAGGTTTTCGTGAAAAATATATTATGATATAATCCAAAACTTTTCAAATTTCGTATTTAAGATTTTCGTATTAATAACAAACACATATTAATTTTTTTTCTACAATTGACAAACCGGACGCGGTACTTTACTGGAAGCTCTAAGCATATTTTATTCAAAATATATTTTAATATATATGATTCAAAACTTCTCAAATTTGGTATTTAAAACTAGTACCTATATAATTTGAAACAACATATTAGGTTTAGACTATCGGAAGTGGTACTTAATTTGGAGCTCTTAACGGATTTTCGAGAATAAACAAAATAAAATATAATCCAAAATTACATATTGCAGACTTTTCTATTTATTGGTACAACAAATTAGATTTTGTATACAAACGATCAACCGGAAATTGATATAAATATAATATATAAATAAAGTACTATATTTTTCAGTTTTGAAGTGCTTTTTTAATTTTTGTATCTTTTACAGTGTTTTGTATCTTTTTGTTTCTCGAGATTTTTCAATCTTTTGTGATTCCTTTCCTTTTTTAGGTGCATTTTATTCACTTTTTCGTGTTTTTTATTTATAAGCGGCTATATTTAAAAATAAATGCTTATAATTCTGCGCTTTTATAACAAAGTTTAAATGTTAATAGTTTGATAACGAAGGATAATCAGAAAATATTCTATTTATTATAGCCCCTTTATTCAAATCACGGGAGTGACTTTTGAGACATCATGCAGCCTGTTACAGATTAACATAACAATCATTTATGTAACAAAATATTTTTTTATTAAACAAAGTTGTTTTATCCTTATATTCCGGTTTAGTTTATGTATCCTAAGAATATATTGTTTTTTGTTTCTTAATATAACCTGGTTTTATGTAAAAGTGCCATTTGTATATTGTGCGTAATTTATTTACTTACATGTTTTTACATCGATCACACTATTTTCAGAATATACAAATCTAACCCAGTTTTATTAACAACCAAACACTAATAGCAACATATTTCAGTCAATTTCGTACAAAAAAGTTACGATAACAATAAACAAGGAAATAACCAAGATAAACAAGCGACGAGCATTTTCATTCGCCGGGAAAAATGATGAGTTTATTTAGGCGCGCCTGCAGAGATACACAATAACAAAACTTTATTTGACACGTAACGACAGGGCCAGGGGTGCCAACGCAAGAAAATAAAACCGCATTATAACCGCGAACGCGTTTTACTTTACGAGTTGAACAAACGCAACTTACACGTAGCAATTTGCATATGTAAGTCTGCGAGAGAGATAGAGTTATACAAGTGTTACACTTGCTAGACAGAGAAGGAATTAAGTAGGATAAAACCTCGACGAAACGGGGTGGTTTCGAAATGAACCGTGTACCATGGAATAACATTTGGTTGTTTTAATAAATTTTCATATTGCATGCATACTGAGTAAGTGTTCAAGATTCTGGTCTATGAATTGTTTATGCCTATTAAGAGGGGAGTTGAGTTCTGAATAACATTTCTTGCTACTTTCACGCTGAATGAACTTTGTACAAATATATTATATTCACGTACATTATGCCGGAATAACATATGCATTATTCACATATTACAAACATTGCGATATTTTACTTACTCCTATTCCAGTATTACAAAATTTCACTGGGAATAATATAACCACATTCTCATTTACACTCAATTGTTATAATAATACTCGTAATAATTATGTACCTAACTTTAACCAATGAGGACAAAACGTGAAATAAAATCGTTTTAATTACCTTTATAAAGAAGATAAACTCGTGGCCCACAAAACCAATTATTGGGGCTCGCGTCACATGAACTTTCCTGTGAGTTGAGAAATGATATAAAAAGTGATTTATAAACTCAAAAGAACATTCTGTACCTAAATTAGAAAATGAGAACTTGTTAATTGATTTAGCATTTTAGTGGACATGAGACTCTCTTAGTTTAGGTTTAGGTTAAATCAAGGAAGTGTCTTATCTGCTGGCGCCAGTTGCCTTGAAAACACTAAATGGTATTCGGTACCGATTTCTTTAATATTTTTGTTACTCGCTTGTGTACTTCGTTTCTGATACCGCCTATTACTTATAAAATTTAATGTTTACTAGAATGTAAAATTCATAGCTAACTTGTTAAATTTTTTTATTTGTTACTAGCTTGTAAACTTCATTTATTGATACCACCTATTACTTTTGAAAATTAATCTTTACTTTACTAGTTAGTAGTTACTAACCTGTAAAATTGACAGCTAACTTGTAAAATTTTTATACGTAACGTTGCTGACAAAAATTGTTTTTTTGTTACTGTCATACATATTAAAAATAAGTGTCAAATTGATAATTAAGATTTATAGTTATAATTTTTGTTTGTTTCTGGAGTTTTATTATATTTTAAAAATACATACAAGTTTTAATGTATTTTACGAAAAATAGCAGTCTAAAACCCAATATATTTAATTTCCTTTTAATCCAAAATAAAACGCAGTATATTACGTTATTATAAATATAAAATAAACAAATAATTTAATTAATTTATTTATATTATGGGGTAAACATTAAAAGTCTCCGTACGATAAAAAAAAACATTTAAATAATAAACCATTTATTTATGTTTCATAAATATAATATTTGGAAGGTTTTCCTTTGGTTTTTCCACCAGTAACTAAGCGATGGGTCATTGAATCCACCAAATTTTTGGTCACCGATGGCATTATATTCTGCCATTTTACTTGTAATTAATTTTAAATTATTTTTTGCTTTATATTCATATTTATTTTAAGAATTTTCCGTACTTTTTTAATCTGATTAAAGTCCTGAGACTGTGAGGGATGATTAAGCATATTTTTAATATTAAAGAGTACGCATTCTCTTATAGCGAATTATTTGTCGAATTTTTCTGATGCAAGAAATAAAAAATGTCTGTTAATGCCCTATTTTTCGGCACATTGTTTTAAATTTGCTTTTAAAATGTAGAGGAAACCTTTGCTATCCATTGTTGCAATAATTACTAATTTTCGTACTCCCGCTGAGAAAATATAGCCCCTAGACATAATGCTGTCACCGCCGTATGCCGTATTTAACTTACATTTAAATGTTTTAGATTTTCTACTTTTAAATTAAAAGTTTTAATTCTTTTTTAGGTTTACTGGTAACGTAAACAAGCAAGTAATACATACAGATTAAATAAGAGCCAAAAAAAAAAAAAAAAAAAAAATGGAGAAAACCTTAAATTTAAGGCATTTAATAGTAACAGTTAAATACGTTGGTGATAGCATTATGTTTGGGGCTATATTATCTCAGCGGGAGTACGAAAATTAATAATTATTGCAACAATGGATAGCAAAGGTTAACTCGATATTTTAAAAGCAAATTTAAAACAAAGTGCCGAAAAAGAGGCCCTTAACAGACAATTTTAATTTCATGCATAAGAAAAATTCGACAAATAATTCGCGTCTATAAGAGAATGCGTACTGTATAATATTAAAAATATGCTTAATCATCCCTCACAGTCTCCGGACTTTAACCAGATTGAGAAAGTGCGGAAAATTCTTTAAATAAATAAGAATGTAAAGCAAAAAATAGTTTAAAATTAATTACAAGTAAAATGGCAGAATATAATGCCATCGGTGACGAAAAATTTGGTAGATTCAATGACTCATCGCTTAGTTACTGGTGGAAAAATCAAAGGAAAACCCTCCAAATATTATATTTCTTTATGAAACATAAATAAATGGTTCATTATTTAAATGTTTTGGTTATCGTACGGAGACTTTTTACCTCCCGCTACCCTTGGTAAAGGAGGTATAGGGATTGTGTTAAAAATCACATATTCACACAATTCAATTTTAACATTTTCACGATGATGTCTGTATGTGTGTATGTGTGTGTATGTATATATATATTGTGTATGTATGTATGTGTGTATGTGTAGGGATTTTGTCTTCGCTCTAACTTAAATACTATCATTCAGAAAATTTTGAAACCTTGTATTTATACCCTATTCTAATATGAAAAGAAGCCATTAGATTTTGGTGTAAATCGGATAACCGAAAATGGCACTTTACCTGAAGCTCATAATGGTTTTTCTTAAAAAAATACCATTAAATGCCATTTTTTCGCATTTTGTCGTCATGAAAATTAAAGATTATTGAATTTTCTACAGGAATACATTAATACTTTTTCTATATATTTTACAGATAAATTTAAAAATAATTTTTTTTACAAGTCCCGAAGCCTAAGAAAAACACAATTCCTTTGTTACACAGTTCATATTTCAAATTAATGTAACTGACAGTAAATGTCATTGTCAAAAAACTAATCACTTGTAATCAATGTATTTAAATTAATAAAAATTAAATAGCGGGAGGTTTTGTGTTGGCAACATCAGATTTTTTGTCATGAAATTATGAATACTTTCAATGTTTACCCCATAATATAAATAAATTAATTAAATTATATGTTTATTTTATATTTATAATAACGTAATCTACTGCATTTTATTTTGGATTAAAAGGAAATTAAATATATTGGGTTTTAGACTGCTATTTTTCGTAAAATGCATTAAAACTACTGTCGTACGGAGACATTTTTGTATGACTGTATATTAATAAACTAACAACAACTATAACTCGGTAATGTAGTAATTATTATGTAAGAAAGAAATAAAATGGCGATGACGAATACATTTTTCTTATAGTTTATTACTGAAAATAAAATAAATAAATAAATAAATAAATAAATAAATAAATAAATAAATAAATACGAGTAAAAGTGTTTTAATTTAACAATAAATACAACAGTAATGCCCGCCAAAGGCTTCTGCGAAATCATTTAAGCAAGTTTTCACACAACAATTGCAACTGACAGATTTTGGTTATAATTTTAAATTTGATTTACAAGTGAGTAACAAATAAAATATTATACAATACAAACCAAGTAAATGTTTTATTGTCTCAAGGAGGCGACAGGCTCGCCTGATCGGCTCGCCAGTCATTAACTCCTTTCAGCAGTAAAAACAGTTTTACCTGGCTTGTAATGTAAAATACTATATTCACAATCATTCTATTCCTAATCTTTTAGAGGTTAGGAAATACGTCATTCCTAACTGTAATGACAATCTTTTGGTTATATTGAAAATAACAGATTACGCTTCCACCCCGCGGGTTGCACATGTTTAAATAGAGTTGCTTAGAAACATTGTCATAAATCTCTAAACTAAAGTAGGCTATACAAATTTTAGAAGGTCTATAAAAAATTAAAATTATAAGTCTATGATACATTTAGATTATTATTGATTTAAAGGAGGATGATTGTGAATAAATTAGTACACATACCATGATGGGAGTTTCATCAAAGCCTCGCACTGTATTTATCAAACCTTCGGCTGTAACTAAACATCTCCCACCTCAGATGTAATATATTATAAAAGTTAGTTAACACGTTAGTAACGTTGTTGACATGTAAAAATTATGTTTTTTTACAGTCATATATTAAAAATAAGTACGTAACAAATACTTATGAATATTGTAGAATACATGCCAAGTAACTGTTTTATTGTCTCAAGGAGGTGACAGACTCGCCTACTCGGCTCACCAATCATTTCCTTCTTTCAAAAGTAAAAACCATTTTACCTTGCTCGTAACATAAAATACTACAAACTGATCAAAAATGGCTGAAGCGTGCCGCTCCATACTATTTTGAAATTTTTCAGCGACAGAAATAAATACTATTTTCATGGGCGTATCTTTCGGATTTTGCTAGCCATTATGAGAATAATCCCAAGAACCGTCTTCTTTACCTGAACGAAAATATGCATCAAAAAAGAAATTTGTCCATACTCTTCATTAAAAGTCATAATGAAAAGAAATTACTTAAAAAAAATTCACGATGCTATGTGAAACAAATATAAAATGAGTCAACATTCGGCAATGATATTAATCAAATGTCATGAACCTGAGCACCTTATAATCATCAGTCTTATAAGGAATATAGTTTTGATGAATTAAACTAGATCAGATGTATTGGTATCAAAAAAAAAAAAAAACAAAACAAGCTCATTGTTCACATTTAAATGTTATGTTTTTTTTCTTTTATTTTTGTTTAAAAAGTAAGTGTTATTTTATTATTCTCATTCATAATATGGATTTCATTGTATTCATAAATAAATATAAAAATCTATATGTAGCCCTTGATCTAAATGCCTACTCATTTTACATCAAAATATTTTATTCTTATTCTGCTAATATTTTTTTTATATTTCGTACATAATATGCGTTACTAATAGCGTCATATTAGTACAAAGTAGAAGTGTTTATAATTGCCATAAATTACAGATATAACGAATGGTTTATATTACCCACATACATTTTACCGACAGCTGTAAACGGATTATTATCTACAGGACAAATATTCTACATAGTTAAAACAGAAGCTACAAAGTATATCTACCTACTAGCTTCAAAACGTGGTCATTTATTAATAAAACGAATCACAATATAAAATCAAATAGTTGTTATGATATATTTTATATATTATAACTGTAGTAATAAAGGTAAATGAGTACAATATATAACAACTGCGTGAATAAACTGATAAATGGTTGATTAAAAGTCGGCCGTTTTATTAGAACATATTATTTTCATAAAACTGTCTAGTTATCTGATATCTATATGCGAATCACTAAAATAACAATTTTCAATGTTCGATAAGAGTATAAAATGTTTGTACATATATACAAAAATAATTTAACATGACTTACATATCGTATAAATTATATGATAAATAAACAGTGATAACTGAAAAATGTTTCATACTAAAAGCCAATATTAATGGAATACTCAGTGAAATTCTCAAATGCTGTTGATTAAATTTCCATGCAGTGGGAGGGGGATCTTATCACTATTACCAAAACTGCAAAATATGTACTCCATGTTGCTTATCACTCGTACTACGCATGTTTATTTCAATATTTCAACATGTTAAAAATTAAGGAAATTTCCACTTTCATAAGTCTCTGTTAGAATTACTTCAACAACCCTGCACAAGTTTCGAAAATTAATTGAGCTATAAATAAGTGGCAACCATTTTATGATTAACTCATTTTTTAATTATTACTTTACTGTGAAATCTTTCATTAATATAAATTCATGTAAAATTAATAAAGATTAAAATATTATGTTTTTATATTTTTTCTACGTCCGTGATAAACAGTACCTACCCCATATTTTTGTTTTGCACTCAAATCAAGTAGTCGTTTTCTAGTCATTTTTCTTACATTTTCAATGTAAGATACGGTACAGTTTTAAACACAAATTTTTTATAAAGCAATGCTCCCTAAATAGGCATATGTTAATAATTTCTTTCAAACAATTTTAATAACAAGAACAAAATAGTGTAGTACACAGCGGTTTACGGAAAATTAAACGCGGAGAACTCATCGTTAGAAAATTTATCGCAAGGAAAATTCGTCATATGAAAATTAACCTAACTTAACGTTATCTACCTTATCGTAAAGTAACCAAACCTAATCTGACGTAGGTAACCTACTGAAACTTAACCGAACCAATGAATATGCTATGAATTTTCTTGCGATGACATTTCTCATGGAAGAATTTTTTGCGATGTATTTTACCCTATAAATTCGTTGCGCAATAAGTATAGAAAAACATCATTTCATTACTGGGCTTTGATTTTATAACTTTAAATTCTACTAGAATCGGGTTTTTCCCCTAAATTTCTTTAGCCTAGACGACAAGTCGCTATTTGCATGATCAATCAAACGATGGAAATACAGACACAAATTCTACTGATCCAGACAAGTACGAGTAGAATTAGAAATCTACTCTGGGTAAAAAAGGTCTGCTTTACACCCTGATACTATATTGTGACAACCAAAATTAGTTATTGCATGTTTATAACGTAATTTTTTGCCTGATCAAGTTTAATTAGGTTATAATTTGGTAAGAAGTATCGCCAATTGAAAAACCATAATTGTTAATTAACCTAACTACTTTGGTTAGTAGTATCTCAGTAGACTGGTGTGTCACTGTTTACGAGAACCAGACTAAACTATTTGCTAGTAATATATTCATAATTTAGGTTTTAGTATTTGATTAACTTAGCAAGATATATCGGTGTAAACTGAATCAGTAAATAAAAATCTAAATTCGAATTAATAATAATAATTGATGATTCATTAATAATAATTTCGTTTTAAGCTAACGTAATGAAAGTGTCAATAATTTCGAACATCATTTGTTTACAGACCGTTGCTAACAGTAACGGTCTATATCTAAAAAGTAGTTACTTCTCATGCCAGACATTCAAAATTTTCGCTTTCGTAGATGTGAAGATGTAAGCGAAAAATTACAAAAAATAGAAACATTAATGACATTAAGATATAGATTAATCTTTCCTATCGTAAAAGTAAAGTAAATATTGTGCATACCTCTGGTTTACGAATACAGTATCTTTGCAGACCCTAGTTGCTCTCCTCGTTACGATCGGGCGGCAATCTCTGGACTTGGTATAAAAAGAGCAACTTTCAACCCTTGGTATACAAACTAGTATTGTTAAGCTGTTTCATGTTTGTTCTATATAACATGACATATAAGTTGTTATTTACCAACATCAGAAATATTGATATGATTTCCTATGCAGAAAACGTAATAAATTTATACCCGTAGAGTAAAGAATAGTCATTTGTTTTACAAGTCAAAATAGTGGCATATTCACTTTTGCGACGGTATTGCGTAAAGACCGAGTCTTTGAATTTAGCCTGCGCAGTGAATCTGCATTTTTGCCGTGTTGAACACATATTTTTACCTTCCGTTACCTTTAGGCAAGGAATCTGTTGTCTTTGGTGAAAAAATTCGGTGGTGAGTTTTTAATGAACAACACGTTTTCGGATCCCTAGAATACTATTTTACTAGTTTTACAATGATGTCTATATGTGTGTCTGTGCGTGTGTGTGTGTGCGTGTGTGTGTGCGCGTGTGCGTGTGTGTGTGTTTCAAAAATTTCTCCGACGATAACTCCAAGACTACAATTCTAAAAATTATAATTATTTCATATTTCTCTTCTTTACATCCATCTGAAGAGCTGATTAGATTTTGGCATTTTATCTGATTATCAATATGAAAGAATATCTTATTGCATATACGGTTTGATTATACATTTTCCTTCATATTCAACAGATATAGAGTTAAAGAATTATACAGAGATTTCATAAATCAGCCAGCTTTACTACAATCATGGAAACAGCTGATATATTCAAATAATTCTAAGTGACAGATGTCAGTGTCAAGTTCAACTTACATAGTGTATGTTCGTGTTATAATTTTATTGGATTTATAGTATCTCTTCTAATTAACTTTTTGTATGAGATTTGTACAAAATACATAGAAATGACAGGTAAGGTAATATGATGGAAACATCATATTTTTTGAATTAATATTATTCTTAATTTAAATATTATTTCTATCGTCGTTGTCATTATTTTTCATATAGGTGCTATGTAAAAATAAATTTTTATATTTTGCGTTCATAATGAAGTCATTACGAAACCCAATTGTGCATCGTAGGAGTTTTCTTTTCGATACAAAATTTTTTGTTTTAGAAGGTTAGTACTAGATAACACCTAAATTTTCGAATATCATAAATCAAAATTGACATGAACTTTCAATAATAAAATAAATATCCACTGTTACCCGCTACAACATTACAAGCTCGAATTTCCCAAAATAAAAAATCTGTTGTGGCCAGCACAAGACCTCTCGCCATTTCCAAATTAGGCTATATAAGTATTGTATTGCACTTTGCTATCGAACCGTCGTTTTATAATAAAATATTACAGAACTTTACCCGAATATTGTTTTTTATTGTATTTAACATGTCTTCTGCACACATATAATTCTAATTATATCTATTTTTCGTTGTATGAGGAAGTTTCTAAATGTCACAGATTCTTCCAATTCATTAACCAGATTGGCGGTATTTCTGATGGATATATGTATATTACCTATAATTTCAAAATTTAATTAATAAAACAATAAGAAAGATTAAATGTACTTCCCTGAAAAAGCTATCAATATGTCACTAAAACCCTTGATTTTTGACACTGAAATCTGTCATTTACAAATTATGTTATAAACATTTGAATTTGTCAACTTGTTTCCTTAGTAGTTTCGCCTACTCGACTTGTTATATCCCGATATTCTATATATTATAGCGTCTTTATCTCTAAATTTATAGAAGATATAATAAAAAATTTAAATGTATCAGGTGCAGAATTTTATTCTTCAAAATTAGTAATATCAAAAATTTTCAAAAATTAATATTTGGAAGAATTTCTTTTAAAAACTACTGCTTCCGGTTGTTCAATTGTTACCAAAACCTTTTCAGCTCTTGCCAGGAATGTCAGATTGAGGAATTCATAGTTAAACAGGTCTTATGTCTTATAGTTTTTGAGGAATCGTCCGTCCAACATCCAGCCATACACACACACACACACACACACACATACACACATCCACACACACACACATACATACAGACATCATTGTAAAAATGTTAGAATCGAATTCTAGTGACCTTGAAACGTGCTTATTCGTTAAAATCTGGATATGTGATTTTTAGCATGATTCCAATACCTCTCTTAGCGAGAGGTAAAAAGAAGAAATAATATAGAGGACTCATTTTATGACTTTTTTTTGCACTTGTCATTTAGAAAACTCGCTGGGACTTGTTTTCTAAATTTTGACACGTGCGAATATAACATGTTTTATAAAACTCGTTTTTACCTCTCGCTAAGAGAGGTATTGGAATCATGCTAAAAATCACATATCCAGATTTTAATGAATAAGGACGTTTCAAGGTCACTAAAATCCAATTTTAACATTTTTACAATGATGTCTGTGTGTGTATGTGTGTGTGTGTGTGTGTGTGTGTGTGTGTGTGTGTGTGGATGTGTGGATGTGTGTATGTGTGTATGGCTGGATGTTGGACGGACGATTCCTCAAAAACTATAACACATGAGACATGTTTAACTATGAATTCCTCAATCTGACATTCCTGGGAAGAGCTGAAAAGGTTTTGGTATCAATTGAAAAACCGAAAGTAGTGGTTTTTAAAAGAAATTCTTCCAAATATTAATTTTTGAAAATTTTGATATTACTAATTTTGAAGAACAAAATTCTACACCTGATACATTTAAATTTTTTATTATATCTTCCATATATTTAGAGATAAAGACGCTATAATATATAGAATATCGGGATATAACTAGTCGAGTAGGCGAAACTACACTAAGGAAACCAGTTGACAAATTCAAATGTTTATAACATAATTTGTAAATGACAGATTTCATTGTCAAAAATCAACAGTTTTAGTGACATTTTGATAGCTTTTTCTGGGAAGTACATTTAATCTTTCTTAATGTTTTATTAATTAAATATTTGAAATTATAGGTAATATGCATATATCCATTAGAAATACCGCCAATCTGGTTAATGAATTGGAAGAATCTGAGACATTTAGAAACTTCCTCATACAATGAAAAATAGATATAATTAGAATTATATGTGTGCAGAAGACATGTTAAATACAATAAAAAACAATCTTTGGGTAAAGTTCTGTAATATTTTGTTATAAAACAACGGTTCGATAGCAAAGTGCAATACAATACTTATATAGCCTAATATGGAAATGGCGAGAGGTCTTGTGCTGACCACAACAGATTTTTTAATATACCATTAAATGTTACTCTACTGCGTTTCAAAATGAGCTGGGGTAATAAATCAAAATTTGCAAGAATTGTGTTGGATTTTTGTCAGGTGTGCGGCAAATAAACCCACCAGACAAATTAGAAATAACCTTACCAATGAGGTCATATCTACAATGAAGCCCGCTTTGTACTTGAAAAAAAATTACTTCTTTAACAATAGACAGACTTCACCTTTCGATAATCCTGTTTGAAGATATACATAGTCGTTGAGAGAAATTGTCAGAAGGATTTGTTTATGTATTTATATTATCTGCAAATAAAAGTTCTTTGTCAAAATTTTATTTATTTCAATGTAAGGTGATCTAGAAAAATTAATGGGCTACTTGCAAGGTACTGAAAAGAACATTTTCTGTGATGTCATTATTTTGAATTGGAGAAAGGGAAACATATTTAAGAATACAACCTATAGATGGCGTGCGATATGTCTCTCTTATTCATTATTTGCAATTTGAGTGGTTTCTGTTACTTTTTTACGTATTTCGATTTGTCAAACAGGATTTTTAAGGATTCTACCTTAACTTATACTCGTACAAGATTAAAAAACAAACTAAAATATTATACTCAGTCATGTTTAAATTACCCGCACATACCGTTCTATGGGACGTACCGTTGCTATGGCTTTACAGCCATTCATTGGTGTGACGTAATTCCACGTCATACATGGCGGTAATTTAAACATTCAAATTTCATTATTTTTTTTCTGGCCAATTAATAAAAATTTTGTCAAAAGACGAAATATGAGTAGCCAGTTTTTATTTTCTCTTCAAAAATATTAAATGAAAAAATGCACGCAAGTAGCCATTGACAACTGAAACGGTAGATCTCTATCGAATTGTCTTTCCGATTATTCCTTAGCAAACAATTATTGTCGCGCCACTGGAATATATTTGACAGCTTACTTTGAAAAAAGTATAGACGGAGAAAGTAAAACTTTATTGCCTACCAACTTTTAATGACAATCGGCGGAAAATTAATTTTCGCGATTAATAAGAACTACTAAATGACACATTTTTGCTTATAATCATAAACACCAATATTGTATACAATTCTAGTAACATGTGTATTGTTAAAACTCAGAAAAAAAACTGGATTGTCAAACCACTTTTACATTTTTGCGCTAACTTCCTTCTTGTAGGTATTAGATACCTGGAATATTGTATTTAATCTTAACGTGATATCACAATATGATTTATATCGCTCAATATCAAAATAAATTGACTTAATATAAATTATTTTAATTACCTGTAATTCACATAATCTAATAATAATACGTTATGGGAAGATGTTGATATTCGTAAAACTTGGAAGCATCTCATCTTTGATTGATTGCTACCGGCATATAGTTTGGAACATGCAACAGTTACTAATTAGTCGAATGGCTAGTAATGAAGTAGTGAGAAAATGAGCCTTTACCTAAAAAATCAAGAAAAAAAGGGTTTTATTAAACCCGCTTATATTAAAATATCAAGATAGAAGATCTTGAACATAATCTACAATTATTTTATTAGCTATTAACCGGTACTTAATATGTTAGAAGAAGTAAATATTGTGTAGGTATTAGTTAGGCGTCCGCGCGTGGAAGTAGATAAAATTAAAAACTTGTTAGTACTGCTACACTTTTTCAGTTAAAATATGCAATTGTGGTTCGGACGGCCAGAGTTCTAATACGACAGGATTCAACTTAAAAAATATTTCTAATTTTCAAATCGCACAAAAGTGAATCCATGTCTCCATGTAAACTTTGAGAGCTTATAGACTATTTTCGAATGTCTTGATACTACTAAAACAGCATTTTCTATTTTTGTTTTTACTAAATAAAATAAATAAATATATCATCACTGCATATTACCCATTATTGGGTGTGCAGTATCTACAACACAATATGTGGACATCGGTAATGATATATTTTACCGTGTAGACGCTTACCAGACGTCACCGCACGGGCACACATCGCTGGTGTGGAGAGTGCACCACAGAGATCCGAGATTTTATGTGATTAAAAGTATGCACTGGCCGGGATCGAACCAGGGTCACCAGATTGGCAACCAGACACTATACGCACACGGCCACGCGACCCCATGTTTTAACTAATGTACCTATATTTTTAAGAATATACAAAAAGTTATTTGGAAAAGTACTGAATTTAAATTTCAAAAATTATGTACACTGTCATTTGTTCATTATTAGTACAATTTAAAATTTAGATATAAAAATGAACAAACAATTAAACATTAAAAAGAGACAAATATGTTAATTATAAAACTCTATATGTTGAACTCAATTCGCCTACTCAAGGTGTCGAGAAGAGGGATAATTCATGTTCACAATTCACTTGATTTTAACATTTATTTGGACGTTTCGGAGGTCCGAAGACCTCCATCTTCAGCATTATACATTATTGTTTTCTAAGTAAATTTGATAAGAGGGTGGGTCTTCACCCCCATCCTGGTTTTTTGAGGGATTAAAGGTTAAAAGTTTTTTAAAAATTGAAAGTGACCGACATTGGGTTACCTCGACTACATGGTGACAGGTTTCACCATGTCGGTCACTTTCAATTTTTAAAAAACCAGGATGGAGGTGAAGACCCACCCTCTTATCAAATTTACGGGGTATTGTAAGAGAACACATCTTACCACACAACAAAGAATGTAAAACTTAGAAAACAATAATGTATAATGCTGAAGATGGAGGTCTTTGGACCTCCGAAACGTCAAAAAAAATCAAGAGAATTGTGAACATGAATTATTATCCCTCTTCTCGACACCTTCAGTAGGCGAATTAAGTTCAACATCTAGAATCTTCAAACAAGGTACCAGAAATAAGAAAAAATTAATTATAAAACCTTAGAATTAAATTCTTAGTTCAAATTTATAATATTACATTATTTTTTTGTCAAGTCTATTTATCTTCACATGTAAACAATTGCCAATTTGTTAGAATTTAACATTATAATTAATATTTTTCGTCTAATTTTAATTTTTATGTAAAAGTTATGATTTTTTTTTAATTTGAACTTCAAAATCTTTTCATTTTGGGCATTTTTTAAATTAAAAGTGCTTTCTATGATAAAACTGAAAACATGATCATATGTTATAGAAATTAGGTCTGATGATTTTATGTAGTTTAAAGATATCCGAAAAGAAAAATTTTGTGTCATTGATAATAAAAAGTTTTCCATATGCTGGTTTTCTTGAGTTTTGTTAATACTTCATTGGCAATAACATTTATAATGTTCAATTTTTTTTCTTGAAAAAAACTTTTTAAATTTCCTTTAAAAAGTTGTTCCCTTTACCGTTTTGCTACCATTTCAAATAAAATGTGTCCCACTTACTTTCGACATCTGCTTATTTATATGAGATATAAGGTAATTGTAGATAACCGTAGATATTCACTGTGTGTAATTATCAATCAGAAATCAATCCGTGGAAATCCCCGTACACGTCACGGCAAAGTGGGAGGCGCTAACACCAAAACTAGTTACCGTAATCTTCACGATACGGAGTTTACTTAACATAACATTGCTGTTCCCAGCTTTGAATTAATTGAATTATTGGACCGAAAAGAAATTAATCTTGTAATGTGTAGGGGGATTCTATAATAACTCCTTACAGTCGGCCAAGCTACGTGCTCTAGAGGTTGTAGTTTAGTTTGGGATAACTCTCCATTTGGACGATTGTGCACCACCCGAATCGTACTGCTGGGGGCTTGTTTAGCTTACGGAATCCCGCGCTGTTGCTCTTAACTCGCTGCCCCCGGGCGCTTGCTTAGGAAGCTTACCGCACGCCACTGAGGGACTTGCTTGCTCCTTACACGGTATACTACATGTATGTTCCTACATTGTTGTGTCGCCGTTCTGTTTCGAACATTTATTGGTATTTAATCGGTTTAGTTGATGTGTAAACTTGGGAATGTTTGGATTTCTGCGGTTGTTAGAACGTGGATTCAACTTGGGAATGGACTATGAAGTGGACTTCACTCCCAACTCAGTTTGAATTGATTAAATGGTTTTTAACACAACTACGTAAGTGATTATCCCCAACTAAAACGTTTTCAATCAAATGATATTAATAGTAATTTATAAGGAATATAGGTAATGATATCCAATTTCTAAGCGTTAAATATGAATATTTATAAATGAAGCATATAAGTTTAAAATAAACTCAATTCCAAAATATTATTATTCTATCTATAGTATAAACCGATTTTTCTCACTTGACTTTCACGATATTGATTTCTGAATAGCAAAATAACAAGTAAATGTATATTTATCTCTTACTTATGGTGTCCTTCATTCTATCTTCGATTCATATGTATAATAGCTTCATATATGTCTTATTAATATATTTAGAAAAATATAGTTATACGAAATTTAAATGGCATTTTTTGAAAGCAGTGGTACTTAATATTTTTGCAAGCTCCTTCGCAATCCAAATGCGGGCGAACGCGAAATTAGTACAAGTAAAGGTACTTTTATGGCTCATCATGTTTACGTTAACTGTCCCTAAATTCGAGAAGCATATGAATTTCATTTTCGACAAAAATATGTGAAATATCTGAAATTTAGGTTTGACGTTGTGTTAAAGTCGTTATTATGTTTATAATTTATTGGTGTTATTTACCTTTTTTTACTATGATTTTCGTTTTTTGGTAAGTATAGTATTACGAATAATCATAATATTTTAGTTTAAGAATGGAGTCATGCATTATAAAATTGTACAAATTTAGGTTAATATATGACGTAATTGTTTTGTACACAAAACTATGGGCTATCCAGCGAATCATGCGGTTTACGTCATCGTTTAGGGATTTTTGAAATTTTCTTTATTTTTTTAAATATATTTTATTAACGGTATTTTATTGGTTTTTTATTATTATTATGTATTTGACACCTTTAATAGAAATAATTATATTTGGATTTTTTATTATTATTATTAAGTAAAATTTTGTAAATTTTTACAAAATGACGTTTGATTATATTTTTTTAATATTGGTAATTCTGAACATGTATATTACTAAATATTATGACCAGCAGTATTTACTCTTAAACAAGGGTGGTTAAGCGTTGACTAAAGTAACAAATTCAGTTGTTTTTTAATCACCCCAATGTAATTCTAAATGGTAGTCATGGTAATTAGTTAGTCAGGGTGACTAAAATTTTGAGTAAATACTACCGGTCTATATGTCTACAGTATGTCCCCGGATTGAATTTACAAGAGGAAAAAAATTTTTATTTTTGATTTTACGAAAAAATGCCAAGGGAAGAAAAATTTTTGCTTGAATTAAAACGCATGTTTCAGTGATTAAAACTTTTAATTAATGTAAGGTTCTTTTATTATAACGTTTTTTCGTATTTTCTCCTCCTAATAATACAGTTATTACATTGAATATTACATGATTTTAGTTAGCTTTGAAATATTGACAAATGATTATTAATTCTAATTTCAGAAAAAAAAAAACGGCGAAAATCAAAATACCTGTAGTTTATTCAATTAAGGGCCGGTATTATACAGGTCCATTTAAATTTAGTTTCATAGTAAATTTAATTAAATGAACAAATGCAACGCGAATTTTTGACAGTAATGATTTAAATGTCATAAGAATATGGTAACTGATTCGATTTTGTCCACTTTATTAAATTTACTTTGGAACTAAATTTAACTGGACGTTTATAATACCGGCCCTAACACTTTTTTATCTGATATTAGAATTAAAAAATCATTTGTCAATATTTCAAAGCTAACTAAAATCATGTTAGATTCAATGTAATAACTGTATTATTAGGAGGTCAAAATAAGAAAAAACGTTATAATAAAAGAACCTTACATTAATTAAGAGTTTTAATAACTGAAACATGCGTTTTAATTCAAGCAAAAAATTTTCTTCCCTTGACATTTTTTCGTAAAATAAAAAATAAATTTTTTTTTCCTCTTGTAAACTCAATCCGGGGACATACTGTATATTATATTTTTCAATCTGTATTGTGATTTCATTTTGTTTTTGGTTTCGTGGTTCATTGACAAAATGTCAAATGCTCTGTCATGTCAAATTCAAGAGCTTATAGTTAATTTATTGACTTATTTTGAAAATGAAAAATAGATTGGTGGGCTCTTACTTTCACTGAATTGTAATATTGAGGTAATATTTCGTTCTATTTGTTAGTAATAATTTGAAAATTAAATCTATATGTACAGCGTGTGTCAAACGCTATACGCAATGTACATGTACAGAAACAGTGAGAAATTGTATGGTATGCAGTATTCTGTATTTTTTTAAGGATCTCACATAATACTAGATAGTTTGTTGCATATACTACAAGAATGAAGTATTTATAACGGCGTAAGCAGTATCGTTCAGAATATTTTAAATAAGATTGGATTTCGCTGGAAAAAACGTTTTACCTTTTTAAGAAAGATTTGGATTTATGAAGACAACCCACAGATCATATTTTTAATCCGTTTTACATGCTCATGTAAACTTTTTAACATATGACGTCATTGTTTCTAGTGATATTGTATTTATGACGTAAACCGCTTGATTCGCTGGATGGTCTATATTTTGAGATCTTGTGGTACTCACGTTTCCATCACTACCAATACAATTTGATTCATACGAACATTAAACTATGACGTGAAGGCCAAGTGATCGTAATTGATGTATATATTAGGTACCTAGTTTATATGAAAGTTATACTTATAGTTAAGCTAAGTAAAAATAATGTAGGTAAGGGCTAAAAAGTGGTTAAAATACTCGTAGATAATACAGCGAAAGATGGAATAAATTTGGTCTATAAAATGTAGTACGTATATGAGAAAAAAAAAAACAGTTTATTTAGAATATTATTAAAAGGTGAAAAACTATTCTAAAAAAACCGTAAAGCAAAAATGATACTTCAAATATTAACGGTTAATACAAAATAGTGTATTTTACATAATAACTATACGACTCTATTTTAAATAGATTTCTCAATTTTTTCTGTAAGTATAGTTATAAATGATAATTAGTTTTGTCTAGTGTACCTACTTACACACAGAAAAAATACTCGAAATCTCAGTAGTATTCAGCATTATTCACAGATCTGACGGTTCGGGTCACATAGTGTGTTCAAAGAAAAACTTAACTCGGAGTGGGTTATGAACAAAGCAACGTATGCCAATTTAAAAGTATTTAATTAAATGTCAATTTGACACGAGATATTGTCAAAAATGTTATTTAGAGAAATCAGAGCTTTTTTTCTTGAATTATTAGAATTCTTGAAAATTAGAAAACGGGGAATGGCAATATTCTTTTGCTGTCTATTATATAAAGATTTTCAGGAAAATTACATTTCAACATCAGTTTTGATAACTTGACTTTTGTCAGACGTACGTTTCTCAATTCATAGAGTTAGGTTTTTTTTAAACACACTGGCTGGTAGCACAAGCGTGGTTCTAACACCGGCGTTAGCTAGAACCATGACAACGACTTGACACATACTTCAGGTTTGTTAACAAAACAAGTGTTGCCAATATATTCATCAAGCTGAAAATTTACTGACAGCCATATTCAATAAATCTGCCGAAACTATTTAAAATTATTTAATATGATTTGTTTTTTAACTTGTTTCTAGGAAAAACAGTTTTATTTTATTAACAACCCTAAGTATGTGCCAATTCATTGACACGGTTCTAGTTGATACCGGTGTTAGAACCACGCTTGTGCTACTAGCCACTGTATATACCTTAATCACGGTAAGTAGGATCTAGCAGTTTAATAAACATAAATTCATATGTAGCTATCGCGCGTTAAGTTGAGACTGGATCTGCGCATACTAGCTAATTTGTTGATGGGAGAGTTTTCCTCGTTGAAATAATAGTATATAGTAATTACTAATGAATAAGTTACAATTATTGTAAACATTCGGTTACACGTCAATATACCTAACATCCAACTACAGCGCATGAAAGGTCAGCTTAACTTAACGAGTCCCAGCTATATACACATAAGTATGTATGTACATTCATGCAAACAAGATATTTTAAAAAAGAATTATTTTAAAATATTTATGAAAGGTATTTACATATTCTGGTTCACCAATTAATACCCAAATCTAATTACTTGAATCTACGAGTATTTATAAGAACAGAGTAGGAATACAAGGTTTTTCTATGTCAAATTTGTATTCTGCAAAAACCAAGTCATAAATATTTATGTTCGTTTTTGTTATTTCATTTTTTTTTCAATACCGTTGGTTGCGTAGGTATTATAACAACAGTTGCGAACCCGCAAAATAAAAATCGAATGTGATCAGCACATTACCGTCCGTCGATTTAAGTATTTTGTACAAGTTCCTCACAGAAAGTTTCTTCCAAGCGATTCTATATTTCCAGTAAAATCATTTAAAGAAGATATTATGTATGTTTTATTTGACACTGTCATCTTTCAGTTAGTAATATTTAAATATTCTACACAGATCATTACACTGATATTTTGTTTCCATGAATATGAATTTTAATTAAAACGTGTAGAGAATAAAATATTCTTCAATGTTTATAATGACATAAAATGTCAAAAAATGATATTTAACTGAGTTTTTTCAAGAAAAACTGTTACAAATTTGAACATCATCATTGAATATTTTGACCAAAGACAATACCTTCCTTACCTGACGGAAGGAAAAAAGAAGAATTTTAAAGTAGCCAATACGTTTTCAATACTATAAGTAAAAGGTACAAGAGCCCAAGAACATATTTGAAAATGTTGAAATTGAAGTCTCCTTCTCTTGGTCATATTTGATTTTATTTTGTTTGCCGTGGTTGTGTTCCCATTGGAATTTAATAAATATGAAGCTCGTAAATATTGCAAATTCAATGAAAATAGAGAAGAATGCATGGAATATGTGTTTACTTGTCCTTTGAAGTAAGAAATATTTTTTGTAGTTAATTAAAACAGCACCGAATGCATGTGCCGGTTGTCCATATAAGGCGCGGTGGCTATTCTATGTAAATAAGGCTGCGCTAATGAGACATATGGTTTCGCGCTAGCTTGTGTGCTGATTATCTGCAGATAGGTTTTCTGTGTGCGTCCGATTGCTCCGATGCTGGAATCTGTTTCGATACACGATACACGGTGCTTGTTAGCAGCAGAGATGCTTATCTAGACGACTTACTTTGCCTCAATCCAGGATTGTTTTGTTTGTAAGATGCTGTTTAATGGGTGTAGGTGTTTAGAGAACATAAAATATTACCATTTCTATATTGTATATTATACGCGGTTCTTTTCTGTCAAATGAACACTGTGGTATGGGGTTTATACATTCAGTTTCAGTTTTGTAGGTATACAGCGTGTTTCACAGAAAGTTTAAATTTTTTGAGAGCATATAATACAGACAAAAAATGAGTAAAAAAAGCTTAATCAACCTGGATCCGATCTTCAATAGTTTCTGAGATATAAGGCAGTGAAAAAACTTCGTAAATATTAGAAATTGAGAAAAATGTTTCATATTAAATTTTGTTGTTTTTTTTTTTAGTCTAGCTATTGGCATAGACAAATGTTGTTCGATTATTATCTTTATCAGTTTTTCTTCGATTCTAATACAAAATGACCTCTTTCCCGGAAATAGCTAAAGATCAGATCAATGTTGATTAAGCTTTTTTACTCATTTTGGTCAGTACCAAATATATGACCACAAAAATCTTTTATACTTTCATTGAAACACGCTGTGTACGATATCAAAGGTTAGATTAGATGAATTTAATAGTTCAATATAAATCTAATGGGGTCCCGTGGCCGCGTGCCTGAGTGTCTGGTCGCGAACCTGGGGGAACCGGGTTCGATCCTGACCGACGCCAAATATTTCGAATTTTAAATGGCACAAAAGTGACCCCTGTGGTGCACTCTCCACGCCAGCAATGAGTGCCCGTGAGGTGACGCCTGGTAAGCGCCCGCACGGTACAAATATGTCATCATTACCGATATCTGCGATAAAGCAGATTGTGGCACACTCAGAAATGGGTAATATGCCGTGATGATATATTTATTTATTTTATTTATATAAATCTGTTTATAACGACAATATACGTTCGAATATCATATCAGATGGCTCTACCTGAACATAACGTAACTCCGGGGTAGATGAATCAGTTTTTTTGACAATTGTCAATATAACTATACAATATAAATTTTATTCGGTTGTTCAAAATAGATTTTTTTGTATAGGAAATAATTATAATTTCTAAAACACAAAAAGTTATATACAGATGTTTCAGTAAGCTAGCTCATAACTGGTCTGGTAACTTTTTTAATTGAAGAGATACGAGTTTAATTAAATGAGCAAAATTATGCTATTTCAAATTAGAAAATTTGTTATATCAACAAAATAAAAATTTAACAGGGATTCCCAAAATATGCGAATTAACATTCTTATTTTAAATACGAACATACATAGTTTTTGTTTGCGAATTCGCTAGAGAATTTAATTCTGAATTCAACGATCGTATTTTTTTTTTTTTTTAAAAAAAACTTCACTGTTAGGGTTTCCAAGGTAGTGAGCTATATTTACAAATAGGGGGTTGCAACCCTCGATTTTTTCCCCTTGTCGCATGATTTTTGTACGGCGTTGCGGAATAATGGATTAGAAGCTGTATTGAAACAGTATGAAACTGATGCCGTACAGAATGAAATGACCAAATTTACCCTGGAATTGTCAGAAAATCAAAAAAAATTACCGACTTTGTGGCGCACCATTTTTTTACGGGACTGCGCGCTTTCTTATTATTTTTCATGGATCTATCGATGGTGAAAATGCCGTACAAAAATATATGACCAAAATGTACTCACTTTACCTGCACTTTTGAATTCTCACCAGCACTTAGTTGGACAGCTTACAAGTGACGTCATAGTGCTGAACCTTATTATTTTGTGCTCTTATATCGTCCTATATACATCACCTGGTGGTTCATATGACCCATCCATTTTTTGACATGTGCCTGTAGTCTATAAGTGATGTGAATCACTTACCGAGCAGGAGACGGAATAGGTGAGTAAATAAAAACAACGATCAAGCTTACTACAAAAATAACAACCAAAATTTTTTAATACGAGTATGTTATAATAATTTTCAAATCTTATTTTTTTATTTTGTGCGTGGATTGTGCAAAAATGTAATAAGAATTACGGTCAATAAGTGCTCTTCGACCTGTATCGAATGTATTGGAGATCTCGAGTTCGTCTCGATCTCCGAAATCATCCTCAACCGATAGCAAGCACTTTTACTGACCTTCATATTTAAATAACTATATACCCATATATAACGAATTTTTTAACATAAAATGTTAGATAATTTGGGAAGTACTGGCAAAAAAATGATTTTACTGATATCACCAGTTTACTGATTTAAAATAGCATGATTTTATTCATTTAACCAAACTCGTATTTCTTCAAATAAATAGTTACTATAATAATGAGCGTGAGCGAGCTTACTGAAACAACCTGTAAACTAAAAGAAAAGATATCATTGGACTAACTACATAGGTAACGGTCACACTGCTTCGATCAACATCTATCGGTCCACGCGCATCAATTAGCATCAACGCTTTTTTTTTTGGGAGTGGTCACACTGCTGCAACGAGCGGTAAGAAATGAAATGTCACTTTTAAAATTACCGCGGCTTTTCTAATAAATGTTGGTGGTATTTTTTTTTACATACGTCGTTTGTTGTCAAGTCAATTTACAACTTATGTATCCTATTTTTTGCTATTAACATCCATAATTTGGCAGTATATTTGACATTACTCTACCCGCTCTGCTTTGATCATAGAGATCTTCATAGGAGCGAAATAAATTTATTAACGGGTTAATCTCGTTGATAGTCCATTTTGTCATTTTGGTAAGATAAACAACTGCACAGGTTAGAATGTTAAATGTTACAATCTGTCAGAATGTATTCGTTCACTGAGAAAGAGCACTGCGCATGTCTGCACTGTAAAAAAATTCTCTGTAAAATTACTATAATTGTTATTGGCGTCCAAATTGCCTAAGGGCTGGTTTATGATGAATTTAATTTACGAATTTATATTTTAGATTTGAAAATATAAACTCAAAACGCATACGATGGTTTATGAACGATTTAGAAATTTAGAAATTTGAAATTTAGATTTAGAATATAACTATATTTTATATTTCCAAATGTAAATTTCAAATTCGGATAAGGGAGAACTATTAAACATGGTGGTAAGGTGTAACTTTGCTTCATCCGTCAGCTGGGTCTTTTCTCTTTGTGAGTTGTTGACATTTTGAAGATGGATTCACAGGGACAAATTGATATTTTGTTTTTTTGTTAATAAGCAGTATTCGCGAACGTTTGCGTAATTTCAATGCAACGAGGGATAGCAAGGAATTAAATACATGCACACTCACAGAAGTGTATTTGAAGAATTGTTCATGATCTTGTTATTTTACTTTCACAGACAAACTATGACACTGCCCGTTACAAATCAATGTGTTCATAGACCTACCACAGTCTAATAGATCTACGTTCTTCAAGTTTGTGTTTGTTTTATTTATTTATTATACAAATCAACATTAGTAAAAAATCATTCCCGATATTATTAAAAAATCATCTTGTTCATTAATATCTAACAAATTCATAGCTATGAAAATAAATTTTAACCTAAAATCTGAACTGATAACTGGTGAAATGTCAAATGACAAGCAGTGATAAATCACGTGATAGATACTGATTGGTCAAATCCACAATTTCAAAATCGAACATAAACCAGACAGAAAATTGTAAATTATAAATCAAAATTTCTAAATGTAAATTTATAAATTAAATTCATCATAAACTAGTTACAGTTACAGTTAAATGCAATTTTATCTACCATTTTTAAAATTACATAAACGTAAATTCCATAAAAATTTTGATACATGCTTTAAGTAAATTTACATATTAATAATATACATAATTTTTTTAAAACATAATTTAGTAAAAGTACATATTTTTCATTATATTTTAAATAAATTTCACGTAGTAATAGATCATGTGTATGTTTTATTTTCCCCGGGCCTAGAGCCTAATTTTCTACTCTGCAGACATAAAAATTCTTGAAATAACAGATATAAGGTATATTCTGTAACACAGAGGTAACTTTGTTTTTAAACACTACTTTGAAAAATCTCCAATAAAGTATGTTGATATATAACAAAAAAAATTGGATTTTTAGTTGTCAAATCAATACCTAAAAGATAAAATTTTTAATCAGCTGTTAAAAATTAAACACTGTTATAAAATAGGCCCGACAAATTTGTTTTTACCACGTCTTTAAATTAAGTTTATTTAATCAATAAAACCGTAAATTTGACATTAAAAATTTCACAATCTTATTTTCTAACCTGAATATCTATGTATAAATTACCCCATGAAGTATTGCGGGACAGATAATATTTGATAAAAATTGTTTTCCCATGTTAAACGCCTGTCACTGATTAATACATAGTTAGTTTGGTGAAGTTGGTGATAGTGATTTGTGTTTTCTTATATTCTTTGCCAAAATAATTTATGTATTTAATGCAGTCATACCAATCTCAAATAACGTAATGTAACCAAACATCTTTTAAAAATGGTAAAATATGTCATTCTTATTCCGAAAGAGAGAACGATATTTACAACCCTACTCAATATTTTAATAGATCAAAATGTTTACAAATTTTATTTTGTATATTAAAGTTATTTTTTAATAGATATCAGTATTAATATTTCTAACGACCAATGTTGACAAAATCCTGAAAAATTTGTGCTATTATGCATAAATTGTGTTATTAAGTAAATATAGGTACATATATTCTGTATTGTATTCATTATAATAAAATTATAATTTATTAATATAAAAATTACATGGAAACCATCGTAGTACTAGTTCATTTAATATAAAATAAAATTATGCTTTTAAATTCCTTATAGGGTATATTTTTTAAAATATTAAAGTATTTTTAAAGCAAGTAATAGATTAAAATGATTTACTTTTTTGAAGGATATCAATAACTCCAGAGCATTTAATTCTAATAAAAATAAATTGCCGGTTGTAACCACTGTAATAATCGAAAACGTCTAATCTAATACGTAATACAATTTAGCCGATTAAACCAAAATGATTCTAGACTAACATATAATTTAGAAAGTAGAAATAGCATCGTAACGGCCATATTTGTCCCACCACGATCCCATCAAATTGCACAAAATTAGAATCGTTTAAAAATCGTGTAAAATTGCAATCCGATAAACGGTTAATAATATAAATTAATACAATCATCTTCGGGCCGAGTCAGCTGTGGACGTGACGGCAGGGAACTCACGAAATGCATTCACTAAGCGGTGGACAATAAATTACAACAAATTGCATAAATAACCTGTGAACGTATCTATCGAATGTTATAAATAAATGGTTGTTGATCTTGGTTACGTGGCTGCGCGAGCAACCAGCAAATCAGTGACGCCCAAAAGGTGGGGTAAATACACGCTTATTTCTAATATTCATGGCCTATCATAAGACTATATGTTTACGAATAATCCGTAAAGAAAGATAGATTATACGGATACATGTTATTTAAATATTTTTTTTTTATTATTATTATTTCGTTGTAAATAACTAAACTAACTTTGAGACCGAAAATACAGGGTACAGCATGGAAAACGGAATAAACAGTACTGCGCTATTTTTGAGTGAATAAATATTTGCTGACAAAAATGTGTGCGCGAAAACATGCCATTTTTGTTTAGTTAAGTACGAAAAATTATATCGTTCAAATGGTATCCGATCTATCAATGGGTGATTTCTTCCCTTCCGACTAGAAGAGAGAGAGTAGGGGCCAACTTCAGGGAGCTCTTTGTCTCTATGAAAATAGACATCATTTAAACAATATAATTTTTCGTATTTAAGTAAACAAAATAGCATGTTTTCACCTAAACATTTCCGTCAATAAATAATAATATCACTGAAAAATAGCGCAGTCTATTTATTCCAAAAACATACGTTTCCCGTACCGCAACCCATATTAGTAAAAAATAATAATATCAATATCATTCTTGTCTAAGTGATATTACGAGTATTATTTTTGTTTTACTTTAAAATTATTTATATTTAAGAAAGTTTTGTTCAAATAGACTTATGTAAAGGTGATTTAGGTATTTAACGAAGAAAATAGATATTTTGTCAATAACTTTCGTTTTTATATAGACAAATTTCTCATAAAATCAAAACAAAAAGATTTAACAGTTGTGAATTTAAAATAGCGGATGTGTAAAAAATATTTTTATTTGAAATCGTCACAAAATTACACGAAAATCGTCGTTAAATGTTCAGAAATCGGCATTAAAGAAAATCATTATACAACAATTTCATGCATATGCAGTGTTACCAACCTTATGATAATTGTTGTATATAAATTATGGGTACGATGTCCAATAATAAATTTGTACATAAAATGACAAAAAATATGTGCAAGAAGAACGAATTAAATTATTCCGATGAAGGATTTTGACATAACACACACAATTTTGAGTGTCCTTTACGATAACTTATCCGAAGGTTCACAACACTAAACGTAAGTTCGTTTCTTTGGCTGACAGCGAGCCAACATTTAATATGCACCTCGGCACTGAAGTTCCTTTTTATCACTTATATGGTTTATTTTCCTCGGCCCTACACCCTCGGCACCTAAATTCTATATTCGTGATAAAAGTAAAGCTTGATACATAAATTACTATTTCAGAATTAAATTCTCATACAAATACAATACATATTTCTACCTCTCGCTAAGAGAGGTATTGGATTCATACTAAAATTCGCATAACCAAATTTTAGTGAATAAGCACGATATAAGGTCCTTAGAATCCGATTATAACATTTTTACAATGATATCTGTGTGTGTATGTGTGTGTGGATATGTGTGTGTGTGTGTGTACGTGTGGATGTTGAAAGGACGATTCCTCAAATACTATAAGACTTAAGATCTGTTTAACTATGAATTTCTCAATCTGACATTCCTGGGAAGAGCTGAAAAGGTTTTGGTAACAATTGGACAACTGGAAGTAGTAGTTTCTTAGAAAAATTCTTCTAAATATAATTTTTGTTATTACGAATATTCTCCATCTAATACACTTAAATTTTTTATTATAATTAGAAATGTATATGTGCAGAAGACATGTTAAATACAATTTAAAAAAAAAACAATATTTGGGTAAAGTTCTGTAATTTTTTTTTTGTTATAAAACGACGGTTCGATAGCGAAGTGCAATACAATACGTATATAACAGAAAATGGAAATGGCGAGAGGTATTGTGCTGGCCACAACAGATTTTTTTTTTAAATATCACGTGGAAAATGTGATTGAAACTTGAAACTAATTATGCTCCCTCAGGCAAAGTCACTAAAAGTATACCTACTGTATACTCAGCATTCAATTTGTTTGCACAATGTATTTAACTTATTTAAAACATAATAATATGATAAGTACGAGAATATTTCTACGGATAGTAGTTAAATGGAGATACTTATCAATTTTTTTTAAAAGTAATTTAATTGAGAATTTTCTTTTAGCAAAAACCAATCACGTCCAAAAATTCAAATTTTCAAGAAATAAAATACTTCTAATTAACCGTTCATTTTATGAAACAATCATTTACTTATTAAATATAAAAAAAATGTCTATACTTATTTGTTATTTGAATTTACTCGAATGCAAATTATGAAAATAAATATGGAAATTATGTATAAAAAATATGGCGTCATAAATCGAAAACATCAATAAATGGACAAGTTAGATTTTTGTGGAAAACTCCTCAATATCTATACATTTAATTTGCAATTTCTAATAATTGAGATGTTTTAGAAAATAAAATTTTGTCAGCATTTTTTTTCTATAGAACACTGAATTCTGAACGACAAGCGAAAAGCCTTTATAAAACAAGTAATACGGAAATATGACTCCAACGAAAATATTAGAAAAAAATCTGATGTGGCCAGCACATTACCATCCGTCAATTCTATGCATATTTTGTACAAATCCCATACCAAAAGTTTCCTCGAAAAAATTCTATATATCCAGTAAAATTGTAACTCGAATATATACCTACTCTTTTCTACATATACCATACCGAAAGTTCATTGGAAAAGATTCTATAAATCCAATACAATTATACCACAAACATACAATATGTAAATTGGACTAGACACTGACATCTGTTGATTAGAATTATTTGAATATATCAGATGTTTCTTCTTATGATTATAGCAAAGCTGACTGATTTGTGAAAGTTAATCCCTTTATAATTCTTTTACTCTATATCTATTGAATAGGAAGCAAAATGTATAATTAAACCGTATAGATAAATAAGGGAACTTCTGGTTGACCAAAAATAACCAAAATCTAATCAACTCTTCATATAGATGTAAAGAATTAAGAATTATAGTTTTTAGATTTGTAGTATTGGAGTTTTCGTCGGAGAAAAAATTATCTCATTCGGACATACACACAAACAGATACACACACACACACACACACACACACACACACACACACACACACACGGACACACATACAGACATCATCGTAAAACTAGTAAAATCGCATTCTAGGGATCCTAAAACGTGCTTTTTCATTAAAAACTCACCACCGATTTTTTTGACCAAAGATAAAAACAAACATAACAGAAAGGACAGACGGCGCAAGAAGTTAATATAGTTAAGCCAAGAATATAAAGAATAAAGGATGACAATTTATAAAGAAAATATATAAATCAAAACCAGAACAACAAGAGGAAGATGAATTAAACCATATGAATCAAGAAAAAAGGGGCATAAAATAGAATGGCATCAAGGCCCTAAAATCAAATAGAAGATTTATGAAAGAAAAAATGTATAAATATCCAGAAGGAAAAACACGATTAAGCTTTAGTTGGAATGATGTACTAGACATTGCACTATGTAATATTTTCTATTGTGAAACGAGAAAATAGTTCATAAATAATCAGTAAGAAAGTATAGTGCGTCGCAAATATTGGAAGTGAATTCTTTTGAGTTCGTCACCTACTCTGTTCATAGTCATGAGTTCCCATCGGTGAAGATAGGGAATGTACGAGTGGTGGTATATACAAGGCGTTGTACGCTATCAGGATCGTAAACTGGCAACTACCACGTAATGCTCTTTGCGCCAACAAGCCCGCGCGTCCGACACATGTCCAGCAGATAGCGTTCGACTTATAGCTGACAAGCCGAAGAACTCAGGTGGTCGCACTCCAACCAACTTGCAATGAGCAGAATTGTTCTCCACATTCTTATTTTGAGTTATTATTTGTGAAAAAATACTGCTGTATGAATCTAATATGAACAGCATAATCGATGTACGTAGTTTAATACTAAAAAAATCTGTTGTGGCCAGCACAAGACCTCTCGTTATTTCCATATTAGGCTATATAAGTATTGTATTGCACTTCGCTTTCGAACCGTCGTTTTATAACAAAATATTACAGAACTTTATCCAAATATTGTTTTTTATTGTATGAGGAAGTTTCTAAATGTCAGAGATTGTTCCAATTCATTAACCAGATTGGCGGTATTTCTGATGGATATATGCATTTACCACAATTTTACCTATAATTTCAAATATTTAATTAATAAAACAATAAGAAAAATTAAATATACTTCCCAGAAAATGCTATCAGAATGTCACTAAAACTGTTGATATTTGACAATGACATGTGTCATTTACAAACTATGTTATAAACATTGGAATTTGTCAACTGGTTTCCTTAGTGCCTTAGCCTCTGCGATTAGTTTACTCTATAAATTATAGTGTATTTATCTCTAAATCTATGCAAGATATAATAAAATTTTTAAGTGTATTAGATGGAGAATTTTATGTTCTTCAATATTTAATAAAAAAAAACTCCCAAAATATTATATTTAGAAGAGTCCTTTTTAAATAATAATAAAAAATCTTCATATTGACAAAAAAATAAAAGAGGAGACCAATTAAAAAGGTCATTTAGTGGAAATTTACTATCGAAAATGTTGACCAAAAACAATGACAACACCTACATTACCTGTAAGTGCCTGGAAAATAAACATGGCAACTGACATTAATTATAGGCTGGTTGCCGAAATTATAAACTAAAAACAACATTAAAATATAAGGAAAACTGTGTCTCTTTGTCTGAATCAAGTAGATATTCTTTCCCATTCTTTGCAAAAAAAAAATAATTCGAGGAATCATCACTTACAATCATGTAGAAATTATACGTTTTCACAGACTTTATACTTTGACTATTTGCAATAATGAAATGAATACAAAGTAATGTTTTATGTTTATGTAAAAGAAACAACACTAATATAGCCTTTAATACGATACCGCGGTATTTACGTCATATCTTACAAAATTGAAACTATTAGATTCTCTTACCTTGCTTGTAAATCGATCTTTCGAGTTCTAACTAAACGCGATAAATCACGATAGAACATGAGTTTGAGAATGTCTGATTGATCTATTCCCCTATGCGAATTAGTACACAGAAAGTTTAATATCTATTATCCAAGTCAAGACACCATAAATAATCCGTCTATATGCCTCAATGATTTCCGAAATCAATTTTTGACTCACGACATCAAATAAATTAGAAACGAAGGTGGCGGATGTACGATTTATTACAAAAATTATCCACTAAAATTACTGATTGATTTCTATTTTGACGATCGTAATATATGATTTCTTACTGGTGGTAAACAAATTAAATCATTTAATTACATTTGCATTAGAAACTAAAGATAAAATCAATAATCTAATGATTATATTAACGAGAAGGAAAAGTTCATTAATTTCATATTTTAAATTAAAGCTATGTTTGTGTTGTATGGTTAAGTATATTACAGTAGTAACGAAAATTCTTCTGACAGAATTATCAGATAATAAACAAATTTCCATAAAAGAGAGTTTTTAAAGTCAAGTGTCAAGCACGAAATACCCCATCATTAACTGAAACAAAGTATAAATACAGAAAATCTGAAAAATTGATGCACATTGTTTCGTTATTTATATTTTTATACTCTGTTTTTCACCAATTACTCTTAATAGTAAAACACCGTCAGGAATTGAACCTAGTTGAAGAATGCAATCTCTCATTCATATAAGAAGTAAATTTAAAATTTCTATTCTTCTACGATCTAAGCGTCCGATTGTTTAGTGTTTATGCTTGTTATTTCAATTACAAATAGAGCAGATAACACTTGAGAACCGATTATTTTTAATGCATTAAATAAAATTTAAAATCGCGGAATTAAACTTTATTTAGGCAAGTTCATAATTTTTTACTGTAAAATTGTACACTATCGGAATATTAAAATATACAAAGACAAAGCAAAAACGTAGTTAAGTATAAGTTCTGATACCTTACAGAAGTAATACTTTAGCTGTTGTGAATTCGGTATGCATTTTGACCAATCAAATACAGAATTTTTGAAAAAACAAATTGTTCGATATTGCATATTATAGAGGGTAAAAGTTTGTTGCAAACATTTTTTCTTGTGTTATGGTGAAAATATGACTTTCGAATTTACTGCTCTTATTTTAAAAACAAGGTAACTACAGTTAAAAAAAATATTTACCATTTATTAGAAAAATATTTATTTATCAGTTAAGGTTAGTACTGACTAAAAATAATTATACTCGTAAATATATATCGACATAAAAAAAATGTATTAGTTTGTCCACAGATTTTTATTTTCTTTAATTTTCTGTATCCCTTTCTTTTTCCGCTATCATAACATAACTATCACATCTTCCACACTCCAGCAGCTGTTCTCTGCCTACGCGATCAGTTTTCTAACTCGCGCTTCAATTAAACAATTATCCTGTCGTTACAAATCGAAAGTAATGATACAGGTTGTGGTCCATAACTCATGCCAAGAGCACGCGGATTTATAGCCTCGAAATGACACGCCGTGTAACAACATGGAATTCTCCCAAGACCCAAACTCAGAAAACAAAAAGAAAAAACTATGTGTGGCTCAAACGGAGGTATTAGGTGTTGCATTTCAAATGTTAGCGAATATTTATACTCATTGTAAGTTTTTGTTTTTCAATTGAAACTAATTTTCTTAGTCGCTTGAGTAAATCTCTGTTCTGAAAAATATAAGGAAAGTGTAGCCATTTAACGCTCTACAAATTTAGGTTATATACTTTTGAAAAATTGTTTTAGAAAATACATTATACTCGTAAGTATATAAATAGTCTATATTTTCGAGCATATACTGACTGGAGGCCGCCTTACGGTGTTTGTTGTGATCGGAACATATGCGGAAGCCGTGGTGTATTGCAGGCTGTGTATTGAAGCCGTGGTGTATTGCAGACTGCGTATTATCTTAATATTTGAACTACCTTTTTTTTACAAAATAATGACTAATTGCTGCTTTCGAAATATGTAAATCATCTTTAATTCCAATAAATTTGTCTCGTTACTCTTGCGTCATTATTAGCAGGAAACTTAAAAGTTACACTTTGTTTAATATATTATTTGTAAAAAAGAATCCCAGTTACTTACACATGAAACGAAATATCCGTACTTTCTTTGTATTTTTCATTACAATATATTATTTGTAAAAAAAAATCCCAGTTACGTACACATGAAACGAAATATCCGTACTTTCTTTGTATTTTTCATTACAATTTGATATACTCCGAGATATACTCACAAACTACACGCAAAAAATAACGTCAAGTTACAGTAAAACAGGGATGTGCATTTACGCGTAAAATATTATTTTTTACGTTTACGTGTAAAAAATGTTAAATATAAAAAACGTAGATAATATATAATTTTAGTTCTTCATAACGACACTAGATGACTTGTTGTTTATAAATGTTACATTACAGTAACTTTCCTTAATCCTATCATGAATATATTCCAAAACGACTGAAACTATGATAAGTTTATAAGAGAGAGACTGAAATTATTGTAAAATATTAAAAAAAAAACATTCTGAAATGAAATTAACATAAAATGCTTAAAATTTGTATAAAATTCATTTTCAATAAGTTTGGAGCTAATGATTTAAATCTATTTCAAATTATTTGAAACTATATATTATTAATAATTAATAAATAGAAATAAATAGAATTAATATTTAAATGTCTTCAAATTTTATTTCTTTACAAAACTGCCTAAAATTTACATAAAACATATAAAACATTTAAAAATATAAAATAATATTTACGTATTTAGTCTAATTTTGACGTAAAATGTGTTTAAAGCACGTTAAAGTTTGACGGTTGAGGTTATGTCTCATATATTTCCATACTAATCTGATTGATGATAGTTTGAAGGTACCTAATTGATTGTCTAAATCAGAGACATGTTGATGTCACGTGGACTGCTTAGTCTGGAATATTCATTACAGTATAAAAGAAAATATCTTTATAAAAAAAATATATACTCATGGTAATAATATTTTACATTATCTACGTAAAAAATTCAATGTAAAAAATATTTTTTACCCGCAAAAAATAACGTATAATACGTGACGTATTTTACGTGTCCATCCCTGCAGTAAAATGATAAGTAGTGACATATAACACAACAAAACACTGCCCACAATACACCATGATTTCCACCCCCGCAAATCCCCCTGTTGCATATCTTCCGATCACAACATCCTATGCATTGGTATAGGAAATTACTTCTCTAGTCAGTATATGCTCGAAGGTCTATATAATTTAACAAAAGGATTTCTTTTAATGAGAACATACTCAAGTTACATCGCTCTCCATTTGTTTTTTTTTTTTACTGAAATATCGTTTAAAATAAAATAATTTCTTATAATATTCCGCGTCCGGTATGTGAATTGCATATAAAAATTCTGCTGCAGCAAATAGTAAAAGAGTAAAATGAAGATGAACAGATATCAATGGTGTTATAAAATCGCATTAAATCTTACAGCGGTGTTGTTTTCTTGTGACTGATCGATAGGCACGTCCACAAATATTTTTTTAGTTGCTCAATCAGATTTAAGATCCTGAATTTTTCTCTCTGTTACACATTTGTCCTGTAAAATAGATTGTATGCCAAGTTAACCTTCTTCGTAGCTCTTATAGTACACGAGATAGTAATGGTGGCCCATGTAAAATGAACAGCCTGTATATACCAACAAAAAGTTGCGGTGATTGTTTAATAGTATAGATATAGACTGTTCTATACGAAAATTAATGCATGAAAACAATATTATAGGAATAGGAATAATATGCACAATGTTAATAAAATCTGGGCACAGGCGTTTAACATGGGAAAACAGTTTTTCTTTGTGCACAAGTCCCCAATTATTATTAACCGTATAATGTCACATCTAACACTATAAATAGATTTATGTTTAATATGTCTTTCAACTCCTTCAAAAAATGTTTAAAATCTTCTTTATCATCATTGTAATTGCTTTTTTGTACTCTTAACTCTATTTTCTGTAATGATATTGTACATATGTAATTGAATGTAATTAGCGAGAACCTTTGTTTGACCTTTAATGTGCTGTTGGTTCTCCAACTTCATTAAATAAATAAATAAATAAATAAATAAATAAATGAATGAATGAATGAATTAATTAATTAATTAATTTCAGACAAAAATGTTTCAAATAAATGTTGTAGATAATTATATTCTACGCGTAAAGCACTAAATGGATTTAATTTTGTACATTCGGTAACCTGTAAAATCGAATTTTAAATTGTGGAAATATTGCTCATTTGTAGCGATAGTCACGAAATCCATATCGTTTGAACTGTCAGAAACTTAAATTTATAGGTAACAAAATGTAAAAAAAATAATACAAGTTATTTATTTGTCAGATTTTAAAAATAATATCTGTGTAGTTATTTAGGCGCAGAATTGAATTATTTATCTTTTATTTGAAAACCGAATTTCTGTCAGTTCAAGCGATACGCATTTCTTTTTAACTTTGTTTCAATTCCAAGACTATCGCTACAAATGATCAATATTTATATAATTTTAAATTCGATTTAAGAAGTTATCAAACGTGCAAAATTAAATCTGTTTAGTAGGTACCTAATTTGTACGTAGAATATCTACAACTTTTATTTGAAACATTTTTGTCTAAAATCAATTGGGGACTTTCGCGCAAAGAAAAATTATTTTCCCATGTAAAACTCCTAGGGCTAGATTTTTAATTAACATCCTGTATGTATGTAATATGCAACCAATGTTACACATGTAAAAGAAAGAAAGTTGAGAGCTAGAGTTCATATTTTTACGCACAACTTTATCAGTATTGTTTGTTTACATCTTAGTTACCAAGGGGGCTGTAAAGAACCAAAACGCCCCGCAATGATTCCACAGGCATAAACGTTTTCTATCAGCCGTTAATATGTAATAACTATTTAATTGTGATAGAAAAATTTATCAACTAAAACAATAGTTCGTTACATTAAAATTAAAGGCCTTTTATTCTAGAATACATAAAAGTATACATGGCGGTTTCTCAAAAAGTACTACTACAAGGAAACCATTTCAGAAATTCAAATGTTTCTAGATGACAGAAAAATGTACATATAATGTAAATAACTTGGAACAGAATATTTATTAATTAATACTTGTGGAATTTGTATCACATTCTTTATATTTTAAACCAACAAATTTTTATAGGTATTATTAAAATAGTAGACAGTAATTAATAGGTGTAGGAATTTTCATTTGTAATTATGATTATTTTTACACTTTATAAATCGTCTTGGCTTATTAACTTCCGACAGATATGCGGGCGCGAAATGCGAATTAACGACTTGGATTCATCCAGGAAATGATGAACAAAATTACGATATGTTTGTAATGTTATTTGTGTAACCGTTGCGACTACTAGTCATTTGTATCTTGATGCTATTCATAACTGTCGAATATAATTTGTGTTTAGAAAAAGTTAACAAAGCAATATATAGTGGTATATTAAAGAAGAATACGTAATCTTTAATTTCATATATATGTAAATGAGCGCACACCCCGCCATCTGTATGAATTTTTAGTGAAATAGCGTCGAATTTTATGATATCACCCAATGTCAATTTTTATTTTAATTGTTTCAGTTTAATTAATACCTGTTTTGATGGAATCTGTCATTTTGAAATTTGACATGCGTTTCCCTTACCAAGCCCTACAATGAACGCCAACGTACAAATATTGCGATTCAATACAAAAAGAAGAAAAAATTTCATTATTGAGTTATATTTTCTAGTGAAGGTCAAATTCCATGTCTAATGATGAGACTAATTTAGTTAATTTAATTTTTGAAATACGTTACCTATAAAAATTAATCGAAAACACTATACCAGCATATAAAATAAATATAATAAAGGGATGTCTCAGAGAAGAAACAAATTTTATTAGATGTGCCATAATAAAAAATAAAAGTATTAATAAATAACGATATACAGGGTGTTACATTTAAGTGTGCCACCATTGCTATCTCGAGAACTATAAGAGCTACGAGGTTGGTTAAATTAGCAAAGAACCACCATTTTACAAGACTATTACAATAAGCAAAAAAAAAATAATTTTCGACTAGTGGTTCTCAAAATACGGGACACAACTTTCTTATTTTAAATGGGAACATTTTTTTTTTGGGTTATTCGATAGAGTATTTTTTTCTGAATTCAACGATATAAACATATCATATACTAATATAACAAAATAACTGCGAAAAATGCTTGTTAAATTTATGTGTATTTCATTTATATCTGGCTGAAACAAGAGTACTATGGATAGAAAACAATTGGACATATTGTTCTGTCTAATATTGTTTCATTATTTATTGTTAAATTTTATGTTCTTGAACTGTCAGTTTTAAGAAGACAATGAATAATTTTACTCACGATGAAAAAGTTGACATGTTCGAGGTGTAGATTTTGTGTCATAAAAATATGCTCGGGATGCAGTTAACATGTACCTACAGAGAACGGTATCCTGATAGAGAAGTACCCGGACGACGATTTTTCAGGAAACTAGAAACAAGACTTCGTGCGAATACTCAAGCATTCAATTGTAAGCGAGTGCGTGTTGGAAATAATATTGAAATAAACATTTTGGCATATTTTGTGACGTTATATTGACAAAAATCAAGCGCAGTTAAACTGAAAACTATTAAGACTTTTTAAGACTATGAATTGCTTCAAAATTAAACGAACTTTCATATAAATTATAAAGATATAAGAATGGCTTACGAGTATACGCACACACATGCAACTGTAAATCTGGTCAATTTAAAAATTTGTGTTTTGTCACTAACTGATCAGTTGTGCAACTGTGTGCAACTTCTTTGTGTCCTATATATTCAATTCAAATATGTCTAAGCTCACTTACAACCAAATAATTGTCCAGTGAAAAGATTTTAAAGACATTGACACGAGTAGTTTTGGTGCTGTGCAAGAAAAGATGTCTTCTAAAAGTATTTATTTATTACTCTGAATTTATTAATCACTTTTGAAATTACATTTAACAATATGATAATATAAACTCAATAATAATAAACAATTACACTAATTACTGCAATACATACATCTCATTTGATAACATAAAATCTACTCGTGCCCGTGAGGTGACGCCTGGTAAGCGCCCGCACGGTACAAATATGTCATCATCATTACCGATATCTGCGATAAAGCAGATTGGCACACCCAGAAATGGGTAATATGCCGTGATGATATATTCCTTTTATTATATATATATGGTATACTTAATTAAAACACGTGATCAGCAGATTTAAAATATTTAAAAAAAATTGTATCTAAATTAATTATTTATTGTGCTCATGGTCAATGTAAAGTCAAGTACAATTTCACGCATTTGAAGAGAGTGAGTAGACCCAAGTGCAGAGAGACGATTACAGAGAGGATCTGGGGCCCATAGGAGGACATAAGAGAGGGAGGATCGTCATCTTATTCGTCTAGTGTCTATCTTTACAAGATTGCACTCAAAGTGCTCCGGCTTTAACACAGCAATGGTGGATACATAAGATAATTTCTCTCTATACGTCGTATTCGTCACCGTTTCGACGGAATTTGGGCAACACTTCCTTTGACCGCGCGTCATGGATCTTTGCCATTGGACTTGGATCCTTTTTTTGTTGAAGATTCGTGAGTGTTACGTACGCCATCTCTCCATCTACGATCGTGATAGTCGACATAGGGAGAGAAGGCATACTATTTTGTCGTTATTAATAATATGTATTACTATCTTTTACGCGTTATAAATGGAAAGGAAATTGTAGAAAAGGAATATGGACTGAAAATGAATTAATTTCGGCCATAGATGCTTTTAAAAAAGCAAATTACGGTGTAAATGAAGCATCCAAACATAAAATTATTTGAATTATATTATGAAGACGACAGCGTTATAGAGAATACCTCGTGTTAAAGGTAGTCTGGCTCCAATATCCTTGTTTGGAAAGCAAAACGAATTAGTAAAACATAGAAACTTGCATGATGCGCCAACTCCCCTATACATGTCGGGTGAGATGGTTTTTTTACAAAAAAAAATATATTATTTTTTAGTTATATTAACAACAATTTAAGTTTTGGTAACAATGTATTATTAATATATACGCAAAGTTTCCTGTATGAGTTTTTTAACAAGTTTGTATATATAAATAAACTTTTAGAGAGCGTACAAATAAGGTGCGCCATCTCCACCGACTTTATACCCTAACTGGAAATCTCGCGTAATACGCATTCCCGGTACTCTAGACAGTCAGCGGTACATTAGTGAATTTCTAGTACCGGATGTTGTTCCACATATGCAATTTAATCCAACGTCCATATTTCAGCAAGACCACATGTTGCGAGCAGAATTCTGACATTCTTTAATAAGCACAGAATATCAGTGCTTCTGTGGCCTGCTCGTACTCCAGATTTGTCATCTGAAAATCTGTGGAATATCTTAGGAAGATCAGTGAGGCGTACTCAACCACCGGTGCAAACGCTGGAAAAAATATGGACTGCAGTTGAAAGAAGATGGAATGAAATACTGCAAAATGTTATTCGCCATCTTATTGAGTTCATGCCTCAGCGTATGGTAGCGGTATTTAATGCGCGCGAAGGATATAGTTATTATGAATTTTTTCTTGTTTTTTATTGTATAGGCTTGTAAAATTTTAAACGGTTAGACTACTAATAGTAAGCAACTTGTACGCTGAATCTCATTTCTTTATTCCTAATATTATTTGGTGTTGCATTTTCAACGAACGCTACCGTAATATTGTCACAATTTTATTGTTATGTCACTACTTATCTCACTTATAAAATTAAATTGCAAATAAAGTTTGTCTCTTTACTCTAACACAGTCCGTTAATATATAATTGTAGTTAATACTTCAAATAGTGTACATGCAATTATGTTATCAGTTAGGCGTATCAAAATAGGTTAATAAAATTTCTTATATTAAATAACGAATCTTTTGATGTACAGTAGTTTTATGGAAAATTTGTCTAGTTTAAATTTCCTTATGTCTTTATTACGTATAACATTAGCATTCTAATTTAAATTAACGCCTAGTATAATCGTATTAATATGTCATAGAATATAAAAAATATATCAATTCTCAGTGAATAATCTAGTTTTATACATTGAAGGACCATTTTAATGATGTATTTATTTCTTAACTACGATATTAACATAAAAGAACACATGTCTATTAGAAGTCTGGAATCCATTTATCTTTCCATCATGAGTCGTTTCATATCGAAAACATGAAACCTGTGCCCCTCACCGATCAATCGCTAGGACGATTACGAAATAAGATCGTATCACCTGAGCCTTCGGCGACAATTAGTGAATCTTCGATAACAGAAGATCGGTAGAGTGAATCAAACAAACATTCAGCCCTACGCCGCAAAACCATTCTCACTAAACTCATGGGTCACTGCTGGATCATTTATGCATGCGGTAATTTCCAACAGAATGAATTTAAGCTCGAAAATTATATGGTACGTTTTGGAATACGAATTCGGTTTATGGGTTTTGAGAATTGTGTAATGAATAATGATCATTTTAATTTGAATTTCGATTGGATACCGCATGTGGGGCATTTTGACGGGCGTTTAGCTAAATTAATGTTAATTTAAACAAATAATCAACATTATATTCTTATAATTGTGTTTATGATAAAACGTTTAACGAAATAATTAACAATTATTTTATTTGTTCCCAGCCTTACCTGAAAATAAGCACAATTCACTATTCGAGTGTTTTACATTGTGATATAATTAAACCATGTTAATATATATGTGACTAAGCGACATTTTTGTTGAAAATAAGTCAGGTGTACTAATAGTATATTCGAAAAATAAACCACGGTTCGGTGCTGCTTTCTAGTGATAACCGCATGGTTTTGTAACCGCGCATGAATAAATGAATGCTTTTGCCTTGATCATCTGTCACATGAATTGTCTATTTAAAGTTATTTTTGTTGAGAGATAATTGAAATTATAGAAACGAGCATATTCTTTAATGATAGTAGTTCTTTTAATAATTTTTCTAATAATTTTCTTCTTTTAGGTTAACTCGTACTTCTTGTTCTGAGCATTTTAAGGTTATGCTATCTCGGTAATAAATTTATTTTGAATATTACTAATGCTACTTTTCTATCACCATAATTGTCATACAAATTACATACAACTACAACAAAAAGTTTTTAATTATAATTTCTAACCGCCGTAACCGCCAACTTCGAAAAATATAACCGGGTGCTCAAAAATCTAACCGCGGCATGGTTCCTTTTTCGAATATGCGTTACGTGATTCACAATACTTCCAAAATCATATATTAAAAAAAACGCCAATTTGCGTAATACGCTATCTATTGGGTATAAAACTAAGCGACATGTGGTAAACCTAATTCCTAATTTACCTAAAGAGGACTAAAATCATGGTCCTTTTTACAAAAAAAGAAAAACAAACGTGTCGTTTGGATCTGTTTTTCGTATCGTTTAGTACCTTCTCAATCACATAGTAATACAAATTTGTATCGCTGAGGTACTTATGAGACTTTCACGTTAATCCTACTAGTGTTAAGAATGTAGTGGCTTTATTTATAAAAGAAAATAATAATGAATAGAAGACAGCAGAAGTGCAGAACATCAGCAAATTTTGCCAATCAAGTAAAATTGTAATGCCCTAAAGGAACAGCAATTTGTACCAAACAGCTTCAGAATATAAAAGAACTTCTACCATTTATTCCGAAAGATGCACAAGCACAACCCTTTTATAAAGGTCTCAAAATGCTTAGATTTTGAAGTCCCTATTGAAGGTTTTGCAGCAAAAGCTGATTTAGATATGGAAGAGGGCACTGAGGTTAGTGACTAAGGAGTTAACTGATCGATTTTATAATTTTTAAGAAAAAAATCTTATTTTGTTTAATTTTACTTCCTGATTAAATTAGTAAAGAAATATCTATCTATCTTTTATGCCCGGTTTCAGAACCGTTTATCAATTCCTTGTTCAGTTAGCGTACATCAAAATGAAAAACTTCGAATCACTTTGCTTGTTCTTACGACATTTGAATCATTGCTGTCAAAAATTGCGTTGCATTTGTCTGTTTTGATGAATCGGTGATTGATCAAGCAATTGATGACCATTTCTGCAACCGGACATTTGACAAAATTGAAAAGTTGTCCTTAACGGCCGCCGGCCGTGGCCGTTCAGATTTATAACAGACACATCCATAGCATCATCAGAACTGTTGTCATGGACAATTTATAAACAAAAAGAATTGTTAATATGTCAAGAGAAAGAGTTTTCAGAAGATATTCCTAAATATCTCAATTTTAGGTCAGTACGAAAAATTTTGAACGGCACGCGGCCGATATACGAGTTTATAAACTTCAGTCCCGTTCGTTATTATTAATTTAAATAGATTATCGAGAGTTTAAATACGTAGACTCTTACGTTACTGAAAAGGGGGAACTGGACACGGAAATTACTCACAGGATCCAAGCTGGATAGATGAACTGGAAGAAGATGACAGGAGTGTTGTGCGATAAGAGAATTGGAAGAAGGACAAAAGGAAAGATATTTAAGGCGGTTGTTAGACCAGCTATGATATATGGCAGTGAAACATGGCCAATAAAAAATGTCCACAAAAAAGGTTGGAGGTCGCTGAGATGAGAATGTTAAGGTGGATGATAGGTAAAACACGAAGAGATAGGATTTGGAATGATGCAATAAGAGAAATGGCTGGGGTAGTGGAGGTGTCAAAAAATATTCAGGAGAGAAGGTTACAATGGTTTGGACATGTAATGAGGAGGGATGAAGACTATGTTCGAAGGAGGGCAAGCGAAATGCAGATGATGGGTTGAAGAGGAAGTCGAAAAGAAGGTGGAAGAATTGTGTGTTAGAAGATTTTAGAGAGAAATGGCCGTATGAGGGTGATGCATTAGGTAGGAATGAGTGGAAAAGGAATATAAGGAACAGCGATCCATAATGGTTCCACCATTTTTACCTCCCGCTACCCTTGGTAAGGGAGGTATAGGGATCGTGTTAAAAATCACATATCGAGATTTTAGTAAATGACCACGTTTTAAGGTCCCTAGAATCCAATTTTAACATTTTCACGATGATGTCTGTATGTGTGTATGTGTGTGTATGTATGTGTGTGTGTATGAATGTATGTATGTATGTATGTATGTATGTATGTATGTATGTATGTATGTATGTGTGTATGTGTAGGGATTTTGTCTTCGCTCTAACTCAAATACTATCATTCAGAAAATTTTGAAACCTTGTATTTATATCCTATTCTAATATGAAAAGAAGCCATTAGATTTTGGTGTAAATCGGATAACAGGAAATGGCACTTTACCTGAAGCTCATAATGGTTTTTCTTCAAAAAATACCATTAAATGACATTTTTTCGCATTTTATGTCTTATGAAAATTAAAGATTTTTGAATTTTCTACAGGAATACATTAATACTTTTTCTACATATTTTACAGATAAATTTAAAAATATTTTTTCTTATTAGTCGCGAAGCCTAAGATAAAAACTATTCCTTTGTTACACAGTTCATTTTTCAAATGAATGTAACTGACAGTAAATGTCACTGTCAAAAAACTAATCACTTCAAATTAATAATAGTGACATTTTAAAAAGAAAATAGTAAATAAAGCAATAGTTTTTGCAATGGAACAGTTTGCAGCGTTAGTAAATCCGTAGGTATGTATTTAAATTAATAAAAGTTACATAGCGGGAGGTTTTGTGTTGGCCACATCAGATTTTTCTTTATAATTTCATCTGAAAATATTAGGAACTATTAATGAAAATCCGGCAAAAAAATTCCTATTAATAAGCGAGTTATGGTCTCCCGAATTTTGAAAAGATTGTCGTGACGTCACGCTTATGTGTTTTTTTTATCAAACTGTTTTCATCATGGACCTAAATGTTCTTGAAATATAAAATAAAAAATGTTTGAAAACCGCAGTACAGGAATGTTAGCCCCTCCTTTCGAATTTGAATTTCTTAACTTTCATTGGTAGTAACCCCCACCTCCTAACACGCTATTTGTTATGCATGTATAAGCGGTCTTTCGGTCGCCAATCAAAATATTATATATTGATTTCATATTAGTGTCGAAGCGCTATAACAAAAAACCCCTTATTTCCGAAATATCTCAATTACACCATTTAATTTTTTTATTAATATTCGTTATTCAGCATATACATTCGTATTTTGTTACTATTTTCCTTTAATTCGATTGAGCTGGAATCCCTTATTAAATAGGAAAAAACTGAAGAAGAAGAAGAATAATAATAATAATAATAAAAGTATACTAACCCAATCTTACAGATAAACCATTTGTAATTTTCGGCATTTTCATGTGTAAATTCTGCCATTACAAAACACGCAAAATTAATTTTGCTTATTGATTCAGATTAAGAATTTTATCTGAAACTTTTTTACCTAAAATAATTACATACTGCTTCTTTGGGGAAAAATAAATAATAACAAAACAATAGTAACAAACAAGTACCCAAGGTAACATAGAACCTCGAATAGACTGGTAGAACTATGTCTACAAAACTGAATGAACAACATTAATCAATCAGATTGAACCAGTCTGAGAAATCGTCAGTTGCGGAGCATGCCCCGGAGGAATTCCACTGAATAAAATTCGAAGAAACCAAAATTGTTGCAAGATTTACCCGCGCCTCAACAACAGATTAATTAGAGAAGCCATAGCGATTATTAAAGCCAAGAATAATAATCTCAATCATTGTGATAGTTTAAAACTTAGGACATAAACTAAAAGGTTTATTATAATACCAGTAAATTCTTATATTTATCATGTTAACAGTATAGTCCCGATTCAAATGTATCATAAAATTAACATCACAGAATTAGTTATATAAGTGAATATTCATTACAAATATCTTTTTGTCCATACATATAATACTGCTAATTTAAGTATCATTGAAATAAATTAAATAGAAATGTTATATTCTTTATAGATATTATACGAAGAGACTAAATCTACGTAAAAATAAATTTCCTGAAGACAAATTTATCATCATTATAGTTTTATACTCTGAGAAAGAAAAAAGAAAAAGTTTGCCAAAACAGTCTCATTTTCCGCCAATTGGAGTGATTCGACGACATTTTAATGAGGAATAAAACGATCTGTCCGCTGGTTTTATGTCTGTTTGATGGTTGCGGGTGCCGGTGTAGTTTCATTAGCCAGCCAGACATACCTGCTACTCGTATAAATTTGTTTCTCCATTCTTCTTGTTTTATTAACTAACTAAAAAAAAGATATATGTGGGCATAGGCGTCACAAGCTCTAATTAATACAAATTTCAAAATTATTCCAATCATCTTTTTTATATATAAATCGATATTTAATTATTATATGTCAAATCATATTTTAAAATAAAGTATTATGTATAGAAATAAAATAAGTAAAGAAACCACTTTAATTATTGTGAAAACAAGTGTGTATAAGTTTATCTGAATTTATAAAAACATGCGAAATAATCCTCTACTGCTAATAAACGGTATTTTAGAATTAAAAAAAATTCATGTAAAAAATCATATTTTTCTTTGTTCGAGAAATATTCACATGAAAAGGCATAAATAGCGCGGTGCATGTAGTTTTAGGTATAATAATGACATATGAATTATTAACGATATCTGTGTACAGGGTGGTACAAATTCGAGATCCTTATATGAAAAACTTTCTTATTATGCACGATACAAAAAACTGATGTAGGTCTTTATGGGCCAACTTTTTGAGACAACTTTAATAGGCACCACAGATATTTTCTATCCTCTTTTGTTTTTAAGCTACAGGCTAAAACTTGATTTTCGCTTATTTTGAAAATACCTTATATATATACATATATACGTGAAAGATAAAGAAAAATGTTTAGATAATTTTTATTCGGTTTTTTACTTTAAACTTTAATAATTGTCTAGATATAACTCAAAAATAATATTTTTTAAATGTGATGTATATAAACAGCCTCATATTTTCCTTATTTTGTAAGCTTTTCATTGATGTATACATTCTTTTGTTTTAAACTTACAAAATTCATGAATTATTAATTTTTTGGGGTGAAAAATATGACATTTCAAAAGAAACACCTGAAAAAATCAATTACAGATCATCATTTCTTCATTATCAATGCCATTTGCTTTATTTTTACTCATATTTCTAATTTATATACTTCAGAAAGCATACTAAATCGAAAATAATTAACTCAATATAATTTTGAAAATTCAGTTAATAGATGAAACATTTTTACCTCTCGCTAAGAGCGGTATTGGAATCATGCTAAAAATCGCATATCCAGATTTTAATGAAGAAGCCCGTTTTAAGGTACCTAAATAAATAAATAAATATATCATCACGGCATATTACCTATTTCTGGGTGTGCCAGTATCTACAACATATGTAGACATCGGTAATGATGACGATATATTTTACCGTGTGGGCGCTTACCAGGCGTCACCTCACGGGCACTCATAGCTGGTGTGGAGAGTGCACCACAGGGGTCACTTTTGTGCCATTTAAAATTGGAAATATTTGGCGTCTGTCGGGATCGAACCCGGTTTTCCCGGGTTCACGACCAGACACTCAGACACGAGGCCACGGGACCCCATAATGTACCTATAATCCGATTATAACATTTTGTGTGTGTGTGTGTGTGTGTGTAAGTGTGTGTGTGTGTGTGTGTGTGTGTGTGTGTGTGTGTGTGGATGTTGGAACCACGGTTTCTCAAATACTATAAGACTTAAAAAATATTTAACTGCAGTTTCCTCAATCTGACATTCCTGGGAAGAGCTGATTAGATTTTGGTAATAATTGGACAACTGGAAGTAATAGTTTCTTTTAAAAAATCTTCTAAATATATTTTTTTGGGAAATTTTGTTATTACAAATATTGAAGAACATAAAATTCTCCATCTAATACACTTAAATTTTTTATTTTATCTTGTATAGATTTAGAGATAAAGGCACTGTAATATATAGAATAATCAGAATAATCTAATGTAATACATCGCAGAGGCTAAGGAACTAGGGGAACCAGTTGACAATTATTAGAATTGTATTTGTGCAGAAGACATGTTAAATACAATAAAAATAATATTTGGGTAAAATTCTGTAACCTTTTTGTTATATAACGACAGTTCGATAGCGAAGTGCAATCCAATACTTATATAACATAAAATGGAAATGGCGAAAGGTATTGTGCTGGTCACAACAGATTTTTTTATTTTAAATTTTTACAATAAAATTGTGAAATTTATTCGTACTGTTTATAATGAAAAACATATCTACGATATTTGCGAGATTTTGCTTACATAAACTTGTTCGATTATATTAGTTCCTTTATTTCAATTTCAACCCTGAATAAATATTTATTAACTGTGGTACTCTGAAAACACCGGTTGAAAACTGATGAAAATGCAAAATGTATTCGTCGTTTATTCGTTATTTGAGAGTTTCAATATTTTAGAGAAAACTAATGAAGTTTGTTTTTGAACTAGAAGAAATAAATTTCAAATTTGCTCTAGTACCATTTACACTTCTATTTGGCTAATACCCAGCCATGACCTGTACACAAATAAATTATACTGTTTTTGACATTCAGTTATTTGGACATTTATTTTGTCTAGAGCCACGGTGTAATGGAGTATGTGACCACAATCGAATTTCAATATATGTCATAATATATAAAAACAAACATCTATAGCTTCTCATTATAATAATAAAAACTAAACATTAGTTTGTAATAATATTGTTATTAGCAATTTAATGTTTTGGAGAAGGGATCTGTGACGTCAGTAGGGTAGAATGGTAGAAGAAGACAGTTAGACTGAGATAGATATGTTGTGATAGATTATGGAATGGCGAACGTGATAGCTGCTGTCACTTTCACCTACCACAATATATCTATCTCAGTCTAACTGTCTTCTTCTATCATTCTACCCTACTGACGTCACAGATCCCTTCTCCAAAGTTTTAATAATTATTTTCTCATAAACTACGAATAATTAATCAATTTAAAAAAATACGGATAATTTATTTTTTGTTCTAGTATCATACAGGGTGTCTCTTAATTAGGGGGACATGGCTTAACCACAGATTCCTGAAATTAAAATAAGACGATTTAATCAAACTTGCTGATACCGGAAAGTGCACCATTTCGCCAGTATTCTACTTCAAAGTTCTTCAAAAAAAAAATAATTAATTTTGCTTATAATAACAGGACGCTTTTTAAAATAAATTTAATCTAGCAGTCTGTCCAAATGCCAAACGTTTAATTTTTAATGACAGTAACGAATTGTCAATATTCACAACTTGTTTAGGAGTAAGTAAGAAATATAATCGTCTTATTTACAATAATGGTAGTAAAATATTATTAGGCCGAACAAACAGATGTTATTAATTTTAGAATATTGCGAAGAAAATTTTTGACAACCCATAAACAATTGTTACTGTCATTAAAAATGAGTTGTTTGACATTTGGATAGACTGCTAGATTAAATTTATTTAAAAAAATTCACGGTGCAGTCACTCAGATTTTATTATTTTTTGTGTGAACTGTAACAGATATCACAAATTACGCAGAGAGAGAAAAGTTTACTATTGAATGTATCTTTCTGAAAAAAGAAAAAAATAATTTCACGTTGTCGGCGTGGCCATTAAAAAGTTACTGTCTAATTAATGTAGGGACTCCTAAGTTTCATACACTAGTGGTTCACTAATAATAGCAAGTATCATCTTAAAAGATGATTTATAACCCTATAAATTGTCATACCAAATTTCATCCTAATCGAATAAAGCGTCCTGTTATTAAAAGCAAAATTAATTTTTTTTTCGAAGATCTTTGAAGCAGAATACTGGCTAAATGGTACACTTTCCGGTAGAAGCAAGTTTGGTTAAATCGTCTTATTTTAGCCTCTGTAATCTGTGGTTAAGCCATGTCCTCCTATTTAAGAGACATCCTGTATATGTAAAAATCAAAATTTAGTCACATACCCCATTATGACTTTTGAAGGAACCTTTCTTAAATCATAAACATTTTTTTCTTTTTCTTCTCTCAGCGATATCCGCTGTTTTGTTTTGACTCTCTAATGTTCTCGAATTAACGAAATCACCGTCAGGTTTTTCTCTTTCGCATCATGGATCATATTCTTTTCTCACGTTAGAATTGGTATTAATTTTTTTTAAATTGGTTAAATGTTAAATTCCATTCTAACGAAATAGAACCAAAATTAAAATTCAAGTTTACAAGCTCTTCATTACTTAATAACAATTCACATTAAAAATATTTTATAGTAATGTAAAAATTTATTGTACGATTAATCGAAGCATTTAATTAGGAAAAGAAGTATAATGAATCTAAATTTGTTACTCAATTTTCCATTTAAAATTTACGATGAAATTTACTTTCACGTAATAACAAAACTTTATGGCGGTCCTGTGCAACCGGTTCGTCGGATGTTTGCACTTTCATCCCACGCAGACTTCTAAGAACCCGTTCGGTAGCAAAGTGTAATAACTAACGAACGGAGAATTGTATTGTTTTACATATCATAAAGTAGGGTGATACGCTTAACTGCTTGCATATATTTGCAGACAAGCTTGTAACGATTTCAATAATTATTATTTATGAACTTTAGGCGTAATCAATATTTCAAGCAAAGACTCTGATTTAATTGAAGAATTTTAAGACTTTGCTCGTTATACTCGAGAATAAAGGTACCAACAACGCAGAAAACTATGAGTCAGAATTGATTCGAATATTTGTGAAGTAGATGCAGATTTTTACGACTATTGAATTTATATTTATGGACAATAAATTGAGATATTGCACGCTAGTATAATATAAAACTTTCTTTACCGTCTAATATTTCATATAGGCTATTTAAATATTGTATATTTCCCTCATATATTGGAAATTGTTACTTCTCATAATAATAGTAAATTATACAGTTGCGGTGCTATTATTATTTATCTGATTTCCTTTCCATCCATTTGTTTCATTCTTGTTAGGAATTTTAGTTTCGAGTGTTGCCCGTGGAGTGTGTAACTACTTAATGAAAGCTGTTAAAGTTTTTTGTGTTATTTAGGTGTTTATTAAGTTATAAAATTTGTACCTGTCAGAGATGAACCAAATACAACTGTTAATTGTTGAACCACCATGCTTAAACCGCAAATATAAAACTTAACAGCCTTTTATATTTTTATATGTGTTTAATGAACCTGGTTTCAGGTTCGTAAACTCTAAACATTTTATGACCATAAATATTTTGGATTTCAATCAGAGAACTTTTGTTTTCAACAGCGGCTGTCAACATGCACAAAAAAATTCCAACAGTTAATAGATAAAAAAAATAATTTGATATTAATCTTACGTTATTTACTGTTTATCAGTTACTTGAAGGTAAATGTAATTTATAATTTGGTAGATAGACAACATATTCGGATCAAATTTACTTATTCTACTTATTATAAATTTCCACAATATATGCAATATCATAAAATTTGGTCTTTTAAAAACGGTTTTATTTTATTTGAGGAATAGATACCGGAAAATAGTTATTTTTCTAACAAGTGCGGGAAATTAGTGATTCTGCAAGTTCACTGCTCTCGAATCGGAATTTTCATGAAGATTCAGAATCATATACTCTGCATAATATTGCAAACTAGATTATTTCTGCAATCGTTCAAAAAAAAAAAGAAAAATTACGAAATATATTTTACATTTTTGACATAATTGCTACTTGGGCGGCTATGCATAATACATGTTTTAAGCGGTCATGACAATTGTTTCAATGACAACATTCATTTGTGTCTGTTCGAGTATTATAAATTTTCTTCTGTATTTTTTTTTTACATTTATCTGTCAATTACATATATTTGAATTTGAATATTTACTCAACTGTGTAACTACGGAGTTTGTTGTGTTAATAATCCACACGCAGGCATGAAGTATTTTATAAATTTATCTATTTATAATATATGCAGAATAAGTACTAATGCCTATCTGTAGAAAATTTAATAAACTTTAATTTTTGTACTGAAACACAATATTTAAAGTTATTTTTCTATGAAAATCCATTTAAAGCTTCAAGTACTATACAATATTTTTTTTTTAATAATATTTAAGTTAGTGCACAGTATTTATACATCCACGGACATCATTGCGAAAATTATAAAATCGGATTCTAGAATCGTACATTTGCTTAGTTTTTAATTAGCAAAATCTCGATATGCGATTCTAGCATAATCCCTATAGGTAAATCTTACCAAGGGAAGCGGGAGATAAACACTTATTTTGCCTAAAATATTGTGAAACGTGTCAAGTATGGTATTTCAATATTATATTAGAACAGTTTCACCAAGTATCGCAATTGTATTACATTTTATTGTACGTAATTTATTATTATTTAATCTTGTGTAGGTATAAATGAACTAGTATGGTCAATAGGCAATCAAAAGTGCATAGTCTCTGGTATTTACCAATTAATATTGTCATATTATTGAAAAACAGTGCAACTACCGGCAAGTTTATTTGCGTATTACGCGAGCTCTTTAACTTATGCACCAATGTGATACTTTCATCTTTTTAAGTTAACTAAAAAATTGAATGAATTGTATACAAATATACCATTGGTTTTTGTTGTTTTTAAATTGCCGTATGTACTGTTCCCCTTTTTTACAAACTAACAAGAACAGTTCTGTAAATATTTCTTTTGTTTTAGAAGCACTGAACTCTTGAGTTGGTAACAAGCGGTAAAGTATTTTATAACAAGGGCGTTGAAACGTCTAAACACATTGTTGTTTTACAAATGCAGACTTGCGGCCCCATCTCATTTCAGCTTCACTCTTCAAACTATTAAATGTTTACAGCCCTCGAAATGACGGTTGCTTAACAAACATACATTCTCTCGAGCAGTATTCCTATTGTGTTTCAAGCATTCCGCATATACCTGTGCAGTTTGGGTTAGCGATAAATTAGTAAAATATTGGAATGTACAAATAGTTTAAAATAATAGTAAAATTGTACATTTTTATTTAACTATCAAGTGTGTTAGTAAGAGTGATTTGATTAATAATTGAAATTAACACACGCTTAGTTCCAATATTATTCCATTGATCGTATATTATTAAAATGGAGAAAATGTAGTTTCATTTCATGACAATTTTTATCGTTTGACAAAATTTGACATAATTGTTTAGCAGTGGTATTTATTAAAGTCACTTTCACTAAAATTGCCTATGAATTTAAAATCAAAATTATTCATTAGTATGGAACATTAGTGATCGATGTTCTATACATTAATAAATCTCATGATGAACGGAAAATAATTGTTATTAAACTTTTTTTAGATTTTAGACATTGCCTACTAACAATATTATTCTTCATCTATAATGAATTATGAATAAGTAGGTATATACTACATGTATAAAGAAGCCAAGACCAGAGCAGTTAGTCAATGTTTGTCATCAACAATGTGGTATTCTAATACAATGGCTTTCGAAACAAAGAACAAACTAATATTGCAGATTATACTAAAAAATAACAGATTAATGCAAAAAATAATTAAAATTATTATTATTATTATGTACTTATCACGCTGTTTTGTCTTACAGCGTAAAACATTCCTCATAAATTTTGTACAATATAGAACGGAAGTTGGATGGAAACCACAGACCATAAATGATTTGTCAACTGATATTCATATTTATTTATTCTTATGTAATGGTATTTTTCAAATTTGGAAGAAAATTACATTAAAAATCTACCTAAATGACACCAGATAAATTTAAATTTTGTAATTAGTTTAAATACAATGAAAAGTACATTAAATATTAATATTTATAGTTATAGCAAGAGGAAATTCAGATATTTTTATTAGAAAATACCTCATTTTATCCATTTTTTAAATGCATATATAAAAATAAAAATTTATATTAAATTGTTAAAATTCAAATTACAATTCTTTAAATTAAAGTCGAATGCGTAAGAAATTTAACAAAAAAAAAAATAATTTGTTTCACCTTAATGGCCCGGTTTACACCGATATCTTACTAAAATGACCAAACACTAAATTATGATTATATTACTACTATTCAGTTAAGTACGCTTCGTGTAAACACTGACACACCAGTATAGTTAGGTGCGTTTTGAAGCTAGTACCTAACCAAAGTAGTTAACCTGACTATAAGACAGTTTTCCCTTGTAAACGTATGAAAACCAAGTTACGCATGCGCGTTCTTCGTGTTAGGTTAGGTTTATAATTTTAAAAATTTGAAATTTAGATTTGGAATATAACTATATATTTTATATTTTCAAAATCAATTTCAAATTATATAACTTTGCTTCATCCATCAGCTGTCTTTTCTGTTTGTGAGTTGTTGACATTTTAAAGATGCATTCACAGGATCAAATTGATATTTTCTTAATAAGCAGTATTCGCAAGCATCGTAATTTGTACGACAAATGTATTGTACAAAAATATAAACGTTTGCTAGGTTGAAAAGATAGGTTATGTGAATTGCCTGTTGACAAAAACGTAGTTAGAGTAAGATATTTTACATAAAAGCAATTTGTATGATTGATTTTTGTATTATTTCATATTTTTAAATAAAGTTAATTTAACAGTTCAAGTTTTAATAAGGACGAAATGTCAAATAATAACCAAATAAAACTTGACCTTAAAAAAATAACGGTGTAAACATACAATAACTAAAAGTTTGGTATACTTAAATTTGGTTAGGTCACAATATAGTGTCACGGTATACACCAGGCCAATGTTGATCTATATGTTATGATGTGCATGGCGTGGCTGTATTATATTGCATTATTTCTAGAAATCAATTAGCTTCTTTGTTCTTTTAGTGACAGTTACAAATTGCAAACATGTTAAAATATTTAACTATTTTATAATTATATATTATTTTTATTACTTTTTAATATTCTTCGAAAACATATAGTACCTGTAGATTATTCGCAAAGTATGAACAAGTTTGAATGTCTCTATAACCTCATCTTTAACAATTTATAATAGCTATGAGTTTCTGTTGACCAGACGATATTTCATTTGCTATGAGACCATACCTTATAATAAAATTCGGTATTCCACATTTTTACAATGGGAAAATTATTGTCTGCAATTAGTGAAATAGTACGCTATTTGTTTGAAGTTTGAAACATTTTTCCTTGCTGTTTTCTGTCGGTACTTACCAGTTACATTTTTTTATTTAGAGGTAAGTATTTAATGAAAATATTTTTTTTCTATTCTGAAGTAAAATAACAGTACAAATTCTTTGTTTATAAAATTATATTCAAATATATTTTCGTATTGATTATCTTTGAGTAAATTCGCACCCATCTTGACTGCGTCTATCAACGTAGGAAGTTGGCGTTGCTTTTAGCTCTCCTGCCCTTATTAGTGTTTATACTCTCGCGAACCATCTGCGGTTCAAGCCGAATCCGTCGTTGCATTAAATTTTCATACGCAGCCGGTATTTACAATAATGATTCATATTTAACAGACGACGATCATAAAATTTTAGGTTATTACAAATGGGCTGTTGGTCTTGTTGAATTATTGATACATAAAAACGTTCCACGTTCTCTTTCTCGAGGGGTGGATGGCTCCGACGAAAATGGGAACAGTTTACATGGAATTTTTATATTGCTCTTGTTTTCTTTTGAACTTTGATAACTTCGGCTCGTGATTATTAAATTTATTCGTACTTTGTTACGTTGTTTATGTTACTATTTCTTCTACACTACAGTGTGATATTCAAGGCTGGTTTTATTTTCTTCACAAAAAAAAACATACCAGAATTTTTTAAAAAAGCACTTATAACCCCATAATACCCAAAAATCGCCGATTACCTATTTACGTGTTTAGTTGCAAAATGATGATGTTTCTCACACTAGACGTGAAGATGCCATGTGTGAAAAAACAAGACTTTAACTTTAAATAAATATGGATTGGAAATTTCTACACTGTTGCCAATCCCGTTGGTCATATTAAAAATGCTTAGTTATGAAGAAGCGGCAACACCGTCACGCAAGGAACAGGGTAAGAGACGGGAAAAAAATGAGCATCAGTCCATATTTATTTGACGGCGAGTATATTAATTCGAAAAAGAATGACATTTTGAATGTCATATTTAATTCGTATTGTATAGTTAATACAAAAAAAAATATAATAATATTAAATATATAATAAATATCTAATAAAGTCCAAAAAGGCCCACAAAGCCCAATTATACCCAAAAAAATAAAACCCAAAAAAAAAAAACTGTTAAAAACCCTGGGTTTTTCCAGCCCTGGCTGAAATTTGTTAAATTTTGAAATATTACAGAAGCTGTAATTCTGTGCAACTTTTTATAATCTGTGCTATCTCAGGAAAGAGTAGTTTAATTTTTAAACTCAAAGGATTGTCAAACGCTTCTCAGTTACGTTTAGAAAGAATCCGAATATATCACAACCCCCCCCCCCCCCCCCCCCCCGCAATAAATAAGAATATAAACACTGACACTGATTTTAAAAAATTCTCTCAGGGTTGTACGTTTCCATTCGGCCAAAAATAATATACTTAGCTGGATTATGTTGTTCAAAAGACAACAATTTTCAAAGAATTCAACCCAACAAATTTTACGGACAATTAACGATAAGGGTGCTAATTGCTAAATATTTCTTTATGTTTAGTTCCACATTCTAGAGTCTAGAGACATACTCTAAACGGACCCACAACATTTTGAAATGAACATAAAAAATTATTTATTATAAATTATCATTCTCCTTTTTTCTTTACTTTTATTTCTCGTTTACTAGTAAATCGATGACGTTCTTGGATTTAGCGGACAGCGAGAGATATTTAATTCTGTTTTATATTATATTCCTTTTTTGTTCGATACTAGTTTTTAGAAAGTTCTTTTGTTAGAAAACATACCTAGTAGTTTTCATCGAAGTTAATATGGCATCATTTTACCTAATCAGCTGATATATGAAAACGGTTTCGCCATTTTCACATTGTTTGGCATAGTGTTCTTGACTCTTATGGAAAAAATAAACAAAGAAGTGTATTTAAATACATATTTTGACATTCAAAACTATCAGTTACAATACAAAGTTTTATTGGATTGCATTTGTTTTAGAATGGTCTTTTCTTCATATATTTTACCGAAAAGTACTTAATTCCAAATAAGAACTGTATCACCGATCTTGACAGAAAAGTCTTTTATAGAATTCTCTCATATTAGTTATAACTTATTTTTATCTAAATAAATGCATATAAAAGCATGCAAATTAAATGATTTATTTCTCTACCTTGCACTACGCTTATGGCAAGGGATATAAAAATGTCATATTCAGATCTTGATAAATACACACAATATCAACAATATAGAATGAAATCAGCAGTAATGAAAGCAGGAAGACTTCATCAAAAATGCAAGAAGGAATGATGAGAACAACAATAATTCCGAAATAAAACTAGAGGCTTCATATACACTGACTTGTAAAAAATCGTACAACTTAAAAATCAAGTAACCGAGTTTTTACGTTTTTTCAAGTAAATACGACCTTTTAAAATTGGTTGTCAACCGACAGTTATCAATGTTGTCATTATCATGTCACTGTTTTTTTTTTTTTTTTATTGTGGAGCACTTTCTTCTTTATGTTTAATTTACTAACAAATTACAAATATATTCCAGAAAAATTAAGCACCCCGCTTTTATATTAAAACGTATTAAAATTTTCACGTTTTTTTTTTTTTTTCATTTTGACGTCTTAATTGACACTAATGACAATGACATTAAAAGCCATCTCAATACAGCAAAAATAAGAGTACGCAATATCTTTGCAAGCCAGTGTAGATGCCAAAAGAAAACTTTAAAATTAAGGTCATCCGAGATATGGAATTATCTACATTCCTTTTAAATCCATATCTATTTTTAAGGACATTTGGAACGATCTAGGAAAAGAAATGACATCTTCATAGAATTCAAAAATGTGCATTATGGTAAAATCAATTCTGCAACTTAGGTACGAGTATTCAAATGTTGCAGCAGTGACAGATAATTTAAAAAAAAATTTTTTTTAATAATTAATAATGGTCGAATTTTAATTAGAGAACATTACAGATCTGAATTTATAAAATACCTAATCAATAAATCAGTTTTTATACTCCTATTCCACAAGAAGTAAACGTTACTATAAAAAAAAATTATAACGCCAAATTTTAGAGAAAAATTCATATATTGATAACAAGCATGATAAGCGGTACCTAACTGTACGTACATTGAAAATTCGGACAATAGTTATAAGCAAAGAAACTTATTGTATTTGTCAGGATTGATAAATATGCATATATGGGCGGGAGTAACGTGCTGGCGGCATCAGATATATAACTATAAAGAATTTTGTTTATAACTTAACAAAAAAATGTAAAAATTTAAATTATTCCAGCTGTATTTGAGCATTTAAGGATGTAAACTAAGCCAAATTATCTGTACTGTAAAGTGCAAAGAATTTTCAAAAGCTGACAAAGGTAACATCTCACTACATTCCTTATTATCTTTATCGCTAAATCCATGATCTCACTAAGTGGCTATCTTACATCGCGCAGATCTCGACACACCGCACACACACCGAGCATTTAGCCGCCAACCCAGCGCACGACCTGTGATTTTTACCGCTGGACGTGTACCAACGTCGGTTCGAAAATATATGTTACTAAATAACTTCTGTCACTTAAAATTATCTGCAGAGATCATCAACAAACTTTGTAACAATACCACTAAAGGCATGTCTTTATTCTCGTTGCATGTCAAAATTATTTATTATATATATTTAAATTTCTTAAACAAGTTAAAATTTGTGTTATAATAGCACGCTAAAGTATGAGTGAAATTCTTGAATATTTATAGTTACAAAACCAACGTTACCAACATATAATTTTATTATCACGGTGTATAAATACTAAAGTGTGACAACTCGTCATATTATAAATATCATGTTTAGAAAGATGGCGTCCGCCAGATGTCGCAGCGTCTAAAGTAAGAAATATTTCCGGCACACAGCTTTCATTTGAATTTGAATTGGAATATTGAATCATCCAATTTTGTCCTTTTAAAATTATTGGTTAGTCATTTTCATTATTGTAATTATATATTCTTTATTGTATTTAAACAATATTTTTGTTACAATCGAAAACCTCATAACTTTTATAATTTTCGAGATAGCAAAGGTAAACCCCGTAAAAATTCATTTTTCACTGCCCTATATCTTGGAAACTATTGAAGATCGGACCCATTAAGCTTTTTTATACTCATTTTGGTTAAGTTAGAACATGTTCTCACAAGTTGTTACACTTGTCTTATAACACCCTGTATTATCAGAGATACATTTTCACTAAATTGTTTGAAGCATTGATTCATATAGAATATATACCCGGATGCATTTAAACATGAACAAAATATGATTGGCTATAACGAAATAGTTGAACCAATAAGAGTCAGTGTGCCGAGTTCGCTGCCACAATGTTGAATGGTGTTGAAATGAAGATCGGAATGTTGAAGAGGTAAGTACGGTTATATGCTACCTATTTTGTGCAATATTTAAAAAAAAATATATTATTTTTGTTACAATCAAAAATCTTTTTTTTAAAAAACTAAAGAGATATTTAATCAGGGATCAGAGATATATTATCACTAAATTATTTGCAGCCTTGATACGTATATGAACGTATTTTGTGCAATATTTTAATAATTTAAATTTCATATAGAAAATATCCTATAACAAAACTTTATAATCAGTGAAACGGCAAAATAAAGGACAGAAAAATTCAACAGTATGCCAGTGAACTTGGCACTCCGAATCTTATTGGTTGAACTATTTCGTCATAGCCAATCATATTTTGGTACGTGCCAAAATATATACCGCAATATTTAAATGTGTCCCGGATTCCGGTTTAGAGTAAAAACATACACAGAGTGGTCGGCAACTGGAAAGATTGCAGTGTCTTGATATTTCCATGACTTCCTTGAATTTTTTTTTCTTTATCATAATTTCTTGTTGGGGTTATTGAACAAAAAAGGGAAATCATCCCACTAAATAAGAAGAAATGTAAAATTTCTCTCCAAACAGAGGGCCACCTCGCATACAGTAACAATAATTACTATTTTAAAAAATGTGTGCAATTGAGCACTGTTTTTCTCGTAATAAAAATATTTTTTTACAAACTAAAGGCTAAAAGAATTTAACAGGACATAATATTTACTAAATTAGCTGTAGCCTTAACTATTTTACATATAGCTCCGGATTATACAATGTCATGTTAGTTCCAGAATACACATATTATGTGGTAAATAAATCACTTTATGGACGTGCTGTTGTTACACAACTATATTTATGCACCATGTTTATTCTAATGTATAAATTTAACAAAATCATGGGCATTGAATTTTTGGAACAATAACAAAGTGTTGGAATTTAGTTTGAGGTCATTGACATGAGTAACACAAACTTTAAAATTAGCATGAGCAAAATGAATTAAATTATTAAAAAGGATACTTAACAGGAATTATTTTTTATTATTATTTAATTATTTTGTTATTTCGAGTAATGAAAACAGCATGCAAAAATGAAAAAAAAAAATCAATAACGGAATTTACTGACATCTATCATGCAAATCATGTGATAATAATGAAAAAGCTAATTGAGTAATCATTCACTCTGGTTAGTTACGAATTTGGGCAAAAAAGAAAATACGAACCTGAATATGCGTTGTAAATATTCTGAAAAAGAATTGCCCATGGAAACGAACCCCCCTTGTGATTTGGAAAATGAAAACACGCCAAATTGATACTTTCATTTTATTTTTATTTCCAATTTTGAAGTATAACATTTACATCACACATTCAGTATTAATACTAGGATCTAAAGATATACTATGAAGAAAGTAATACCTATGGTCAGCGTCGTTCCTTTGAAAAATTAAACAAGAAATTAACCAAGTGCAAAAGTTGAAATTTGTTTTAATTTGTCAAAGGAACTAGCAAGCAAGAATTAATAGAAAATAACCTAACAACTATAATTATAAACTAATGAATTAAATAAAACACTACATTCTAGATTATCACACACAGAGTGTGAATGGCACAAAAACTTGATGAAAGTCATCGGCAGAATGAATTGTGCGACCACGGAACTAAATTCCACCACTTGTTCATCGAATCTGCTCACTTTAATATACATTTATACAATACAGTACTTCACTCTGATTCTAATAGCCTTGGTTAAGTACATTTCATTTGTGCCTACATGGAATATACATCGCTTAGGTTATTCTCAGTTACTTAAACCGTAGAAATATTACAAAGAAAATATACTCACTGGTTATCTTGCTACAATAGACACGAATTTACTTTATACATGTTTAAAACTATCTTGTAATTGTTATAATTACTAAATGACTAACTTCAATACGTATAAATATTTCCCTACAATATACAAAATCTTTGGTACAAATTCACATAATTGTTATTTGTAAATAGTCGCAAGTTTTGATTTTTTAATTTGATTAATTTTGCGAAAATTTACGCAATAACACTTCGTACAGGGTGTATCATACATTTAATGTCTAAATTTAAATATTTCTTAACTATGTACAATTGTAAACTACTTTGTAATGATATAAGATTATTATTAATTATATTTACAAACAGAAAATAAATTTGTAAATATAAATTTGTATAACTAGAACTGCGAAGTATCTGATACACCCTGTTATAATACAGAACGTTTATCGATAACGTTCCTAAAGCTAGATTTACACAAGCCATATACTTTCACTTTAGTGTCAGTAGTATATTTCCTTGTCAGTTCACTGTTTTGTCAATATTTGTTAATTCGAGACATATGTAGGTGTTTTGTTTATTGGTAGAGTGGTCAAGGATAAATATTTATTATACTTTTAAATAAAACTTTATTTAGTTTTTAGCATAGTGTAAATGTTCAATTTATAAGATGTCATCTGCAGCACACATTAGAGTTGAAATCTATATTTTTTTTAGTAAATGAATTTTATAAAATATTCATAATATTTATTATTATGTTAAATTAATGAAAATATATTTCTCTTCAATCATAATTAAAAAGTTAAATACTATTTACATAATAAATGAGTTTAAATAAAATAGAGAGATATGCTTTAAAATTTAGTTTCTTACGTAGGTACGTCATTTTAATAAAACTTAAAACATGGATATAAAAAATGAATTTATATAGGGTGTTGATGAATACGCACTGTTTCCGAGATACAAGCTCTTAAGAGTAATAATCTACCTTAATTTTAGTAGGCTGTGACCTGTCACGTCAATTATTAATTTTTTTATTTTAATTTTTTAAAATAATTTCATCCATTTTTGTAATACATATTATAATAATTGCAAGCGTTGCACCTTCGGAGCATATTTCGATACATTGGTTCAAATTTTTTGTGCTGTCGTACGCTTGGCACTACATTAATACCATGTTAGCGAAATTGCAAACAATATGCTCATTCAAAATGCAATTCAATGCTAAAAGTTAAAATAAACAAAAGAATAAATGAAGTTACAGGCTACAACCAACTAAAATTACTCTTTTAAGAGCCTGTAGATCGAAAATGGTGCGTTTCCAGCGGATATGAGTTTATTGGTAAAAGATAGTCTATTTTGCATCCCCTAACATAACCTGTATGAAAAGATATCTCGACGAAATTAAACAATTGAAGGGTACAGAGGATAAAGGCGGTTTTTCAAAAATTGTAAAATGTGCAGGAGACAGTTGTAAGATTTTAAGATCGTATCATTTTTTTGGTGCCTTCATCTATGAATATGCACAATTTTGATAAATGAGTATGTTAAAATAGTTGTCCTTCGTTTTATTTTGGTGGAAATTTAGATTTTTACCTCCCGCTACCCTAGGTAAGGGAGGTATAGGGATAGTAATAAGCACGTTTTGATGTCCCCAGAACATTTTTACAATGATGTCTGTGGGTTGTATGTATGCATGTGTGTACGTATGTATGCAGGTATGTACGTATGTATGTATGTATGTAGATATGTGTGTATGTCTGTGTGTGTGTATGTGTGTGTGTGTGAATTCTGTGGATACGATTACCCAAATACTGTCAATTAGAAAATTTTGAAATTTTGTACCTATACTCATTCTATATTGATGTGGGAAGAGTTCATTAGTTTTTAGTGTACATCGGGTAACCAGAAGTATCACTTATACAAGCGTTAAACATTTTTTCTTAAAAAAAATATATTGAATATATTTTTTTTCTTTTGCTAATAAAAATTGAATATAATGATGCAATTTCCATCTTGTCTTTGCGCCAAACAAACATAATACTTTAATAACAATTTTAACAAATTTAAACAAATGTGACTGTCAGGAAGCAATTACATTAAAATTGAGGCACATTTTCACCACTCTGATTATGTTAATATTGCCCAGCAAAAAAGGATACTATTGATTTGCTTCATTGTCTTCCAGGGTACAGCTCTGAAAAGACTATGTATAAAGATACGAGTACTATTTTGAATTTTTGTTAAGATTTTTTATTAGTTTTGTTCATATTTGTGAAATTTATTTTGTGTATGATATATTTATTAAATGTAAAATAAAGATTGTTATGCGTGAATGTAAAAATATTTGAACATCATGAAAGCGTTATTTATACTGCGGGAGGTTAGGTGCTGGCCACATCAGATTTTTTATATTGGTGTCAAAATAAAAAAATTAAAAATTCTACCAAAATAAGACGAAGGACAAGTTTTTTAATTTAAGGTACTTATTTAAAAAACAATAAAGAATCCTGCATCAGACTTGTGCATAGCTCAAAGCATTATCCAAGAAATTACATGATCTTAAAATCTTAAAAACTGTCTCCTGAAAACTTTACAATTTTTGACAAACCGCGTTTTTCCCCTGCACCCTTCAACTTTCTTGATACATAAGAGTGGACATTCATCCTTTTTGCTTGTCATCGTATGGGCCTTCTTGCCATGTACGCCAAATTTTTCAACGGTAATAACTTCTGACCTACCATGTTTTTGCCCAAAAGGAATATTCCGCATAAAAGATTCGGTTTTAGGCTTCAAGATGGCATGAAAATCCGAATTTCAAATTTTTAGTGGCAAACCACCTTCTTCCCCTGTACCCTGTAATTGTTATTAATGCATTTCACGTTAAATTAGTTCTAAAATCATTCCGAAATTTATTGAGAAGTTAGTGATAGGTTTTGTGTTTGTCTATGTCAGAAACCTACAGTTTGTGATATTTACACCTATTATCATTGTAGATTGGCAATGAGCATTTGTGTATCTCAATTTGTGCCTTAACTATTACGCTGTCATGACCGATTATTTTAATATTTGGCCATACAATATTTATATTAAATTGTCTCTCGCTTAAATTTTTATCAAACTCGTAAAACAAGTTATGAATTAGATTAAATTTTTCACAACAATGCTGCCAATACATGTATGCATAATTATATTAAAAAGATGGCAATACCAAGTCTGGAATAAAATCGACGCAAATTTATTATAGGACTATATCGTTACCAATACGTCTATAATAATGTTGGCTCTGGTGGCTCAGTGGTTAGAGCAACGCCTCTTATGCTCAGTTACACCACAAGACAAAATTTAAACTTTAATTTACTCAGTTAATCAATTAAATTTTACACTTCAAATACATAATTGGAATTCACATCAATTTATTTGGCAGACTGCATAAAATCAAGTTTAAATTTTAAGCGTCAGTTGTGTAACTGAGCATTAGTCATGAGTGCGCTCGGGGTTTTGGATTCGAATCCCACTAAGACAAAGATATTTGTGTATGTGAACCCACTCTGCAATTGGAATTTAATCCTGTTTAGGGGTATTTTAAAAAAGAAAAAAATATTTAGAACTGAAACTGAGACTACATTAATGTAACACAATATAGTAATATAACTTCTCAAGAAGTGTTAAATTTATTTCAAATATGGGACTATCTGACATTAAATTAGATTAGATTAAGCTACAATAGTATCAATTAATGTAGTCTCAATTTGAGTTGAAAATAGCTGCAAATAGATAGCACAAAACCAGCACAAACTTAGCACTAACATCTCAAAAAGTTTGATAATGATTTTAGATACGCGGCTAGCTAACTTGACATAATACTATAATAAATACGTAGATAATCGAAATGGAATAATTGCTATTACATGTTTAATTTTTCGAATAGTTTTTCAATAAAAGTAAGTTTCTTATCGCCATAAATATATTGTTTGAGCAATCGGATTTTTTCCTAATTTTAAAAATAAATAAAACATCTAATTTGTCTAGTAGTTGGTGTAATTTGACAGGGAATAATTGTTTGTGTAATGGCTGTGCATTGTGAATCTGCACCCCCTAACGGCTGTGCGTGGCCGCCAGGTACATGTAGTACTGCGCGAGGGAGAGTAAGTACACCATGTTGCTATTGGTACCTTTCTCGTAGTTGATCTGCCGCTCCTGTTGGCGAGCGTTGTCGGCGGCAACCTTCAACAAGCCTTGAATGTTGCGCAGCAGCGTCTCCGTGGAGCTGAGGCTGGGATCCGCCACGCCGCCCGCCGACGCCACTGCGCTGGCCAGCGTCGAATAGTTTAACGCTTGCTGCGATTCGCTGGGAGGAGCAACTGCGATCGGGAGGTCTACACCGTCTTCCATGTCTGAAACAAAACATTCCACAATATTACACACGTCACATTACTTTACTAATTTGCACAGTATATAGATTAGAAACACAAGCAGATCATAGACTGATAATGAGAAACACGACTAAATAGTGACAACATTTTTGTGTTCTCAATTAGGTGGTTAAAAGTTAAAAGCATTCAATGGTATTATTACTCTTAACGTCAGTATCTTTGCGTGTTTAATATGGTGATATATTACTTACTTTTGTTTTCATTCATTATCAGTGTTCTGCTATCAAACTATACCATTGGTGGAACAAATAATTGAAAGCAGTGCTATTTTTGCACTTAGGGAATGAGACGTGGGTCCATCACTTCGAACAAGAGACTAAGCAAGGTATTGAAGCAATACAAGATGGTTGAGCACATGTGCACAAGTTTTTCATGTACGGAATTCAAAAGCTTGTTAACATTTGGACCGAAATTATTTATCTTTTTAAACAAACCGTAATATAATCTAACCTAACGCACAAAACTCGCGCCCTAATAGATATTTGTTAGTTTTCTAAACATACCTCAACTTAACATAACCTAACCTAACACATAGGTAGGTAAGTATTATGTGACTTCGGTGGCAAGTTCAAAGTACACATCACGAATTCTCCAAATAGTTTTAATTTTAAACATTTTAGTTGACAGCATATATTACTGAATATATTTTTGTATTGATGGGGATTATTTATATGAATCTTTGCACATTGGGTTTGTCATAACCATGGTTACGACTTGACATTTGATTGAGAGCAATGTATTTGCCTGTTACATTTAAAATTAAACATAGGGAACGAATTTGACAGAAGTGTTATATTTAAATATTGTAAGAAATTTAGCCTAGTCGAAAAATCACTCGAGAGCCCTAGACATATTTCGAGCATAAGGTGCACAAAATATGTTTTCTACAATTAAATTTAATTTTCAGAAATCAGGTATAATTATTTAAACAAAGTTAAATTCGTTCCCCATGTTTCATTTTAAATGAGACACGCAAATACATTGCTGTCAATCATATGTCAAGTCGTAACCATGGATATGTCGAATCCAATGTTTCACGTTAAAATTGATACGAGTATCTCAGAAACTATGTGCTCTTATTTTACAAAAAAATGTTACAGGCTACTTGAAAATTTTAAAACATTTCTAATACTACGTATAAAAATTACATAAAAATATTTAATAAAAATTATATTTGTAGTAATTTGGTAATTTAAACCTAAATTATCATGGGAAATACGAAATACTTAATAATTTTCCGATTTTTCCTCACATATTGAGATATGGTCGGCCAAATCAAACACAGTTGGTGTCCATGTATGACCCGTGTACTAGGTGATATAAGTTTCACATAATGAGCAATAAATCACAATTGATTGTGCATGCGTGTTACAGCAAGACAGGGCAGGCTACGATGTATAGCAAGCCTTTAATTTGTTTGTTTATATCACGGACTCTCAGTTTTCTTTGGAGAGTCCTCGATCACCGATCGGGTGCCTATATTTGCCACGAATACTTTTAGGTTATATGATCTATAGATATACTCTTTTTTTCATTCACAAATAAATTAGGTTGGTAGTTATTCGTGATCGCGACTACTGAATATATTAAAACGATTTCTTTATGCAGTAGTAGCATGAGATGAATAATTTGATGTAGTGTTAGTATCTTGCTGATTTTATGGGTAGGTATTTTATTCAACATGTTATCATTCGTTTTGTAATCTATAAACCTTTTCACAAAGCAGATTTCCAATCAATTACTAATTTTCAATAACTGAAACTGTAATGGAGTTATTTTATTTTTCGAAATATGTAGGTATTCACTTTTTTAAAAATACTATGAATTTTAAACTTTAACCATATTATTTATGAATTATGCACAGAAACATTGTTGCGTGTAATAATTTTAACCAATTTTTTTTACTAACATTTTATATTGATTATTTATTTTTTGTTTTTTATTGTTTAGTATTACGATTATTTCTGCTATTTTTCAGTATTATCTACATTCTATATCATTAATTTGTTTATTTTTCAATACACCATTGAAAATAAAAAAGGCTTACCTCAAATTGTTGAGGAATGAAAAATATACCGGTTGTTCTTCGTAGAAGAAGGACAAATTATACTTCATTTGTATTGAAATGTAATGCTTTAACCACGGTGAAATATGCAGATTGAATCCTGCGTTGTTTCTAGGAAACTCGTTATTGTTTTGATACTAGTTTTGTTTTTGTTTGTCTTTTATTCAAAACAAAATAATTGAAATTGTATTCTTTGCTTGTTATATGACAAAAGAACATTATTCACTCTGTTTTTGCGATAATTATTTTTAAACGGTCGGTAAAGTATTACAATGCAAAGAATTTTTTAGGAAAATCAGCCGTCGTATAAAGCGACAATAACAGAATCGAAGAACCGCATATCAAGTATACTTTAGTGATTCACATTAATCTACTACAAGCACTGTATAAGAATTCCGCATTATTTTATCAGAATTGTATTCATGTAGGTTTACATCAAGTAGGCTTATCCACACATACCATCCTCGCGCAAGGAATATTCAAGTACAAAATGTTGTAATCTAATCGATTTTCTGAAGTTATTACGACTTGGGATTATGTTAGGGGCATGGAAATAAAAAGTACATAGTTTTTTAAAGAAATGTCATGATAAATTTTGTATAAAAGTATGAATTGTATTGTTTACAAAAAAGGAGATAATATTATGTCTCTTGTTTTACATCATTAGACCACCCAACATATTTGCAATTAATGTAGAAAATAGTATTTGTTAACAGTTTGTCACAAGTCTAAAAAATCTTCGAAAAAGTTCGTAAATAACAATATACCATTGTTGGAAGTTACAATGAATTATGAATGTCAAATACCCCTAAATTTTCATTTACTGATGTTTAAATAAGATAAATACAAAGGAATATACATTATTATCTACCTAGTAAGGTTGAAAAAATATTTGAATAAATCGGTTAATTCGACTTGTTTTTATTTTTTTGTTAACAAATTTCCTGTTTAACCGGTTATTTGTAGTTATATGATATTATGATTAGATATCCATATGAGACAGTCTCGTGATTAAATCAGAGAACAATAATCTCTGTTAACCGACTTGGTACTATCAAGTTTACTTAAATTAAAAGAGTGTCGAATATTCTCCAAAGGTTTGAATACAAGAAAAATATATCGTCTATAGAGAATATGCCGCCATACATTACAGTGAAGTTTTCGTGCAAGATATTTTGATGGAGCCGACAATTAATTGAGGATGACTCAAAGTGTGGAAGTGCTGTGGAATCATAAATACAGAAAGACAAAAAGAATTTATTTTGACCTAATAGATCAAAGTTACAATGATTGCAATTTAAATGGGAATATCAGAAGCATCTAAGTAACATATTATTTTACATAAAATTGCCTACTTTAATTATTAAATACAAATGTGATGCTATAAAATAAAATTTATTATTAAGTTATTTCATAGATTTTTGTTATTCTCAATTATTAAAAACATACTTATTTAAATTGAGTTAAAATGTCGAAATAAAGTCGCGAAAATAAAAAAAAACTGATATAGGTTTTTCTATTATCCGCATCTTTATTGTTTAAATATTAGTAACTAAGTTTTTAACATATGGACTAACAAATAGTAATATTGGGTCGTGTACATAATAGAAACAGACAATAGAAATATCAACACTTCATTAGACCACAAATTAATCCAAAATATTAATTATACATTCCATTCATTCCGAAGAACAGAAAAGTATACGGACGGACAAAAAATCGGGAGATCCCCACAAACCTAATTGGTTCAAAGAAGAAAATCCGGCATTTAATCAGCAAAACAACAAAAAAGACCTAGGCATCATTAACAAGTCCGCGTGCTTTGCACTGATTGACTTGAAATTGGACATTGTTTCCATAAGGGATGCAGGAGATAGTCAGAACCTAGGATAGTTGACATGGTGATATTAATGATAGAACAACCTTTTGAACTTCAGACGAGTTTTCCATCAATTTTAAAAGAAAGTTTTTTTTTTTTTATTTTGTTTAGTCCTCTAGTTTCCAATACCTTTAATATGTATACTACTAGTAAATTCTAAATATGAAATCACTATTAATAAATTATAAAATAAATAAATAAATCATCACAAATTTTAACTATATCTGGGTACAATACTATAAACAATTACATGTACCTATTTTACATAATTAATCGAATTCGAACATATGTAGATATTCAGTCCTATTTTATAAGAGAGTTGTTACTTACAAACGTTGCTAGCAAATAATCAATAATAATTGCGAACACTGAATAAAACATGAAAATGACAGGCTTTACATTTGTTTCTGTTGATTAAAATTTATAGCCAAGTTGGCTAAGACTTAAAAACTTTCTTACAAAATAGGACTGATAGTACGGTAATATAATATAATTATTCAGCATATGTTTCGAGATGGTTAATACTCACGAGTATATCATACGAATACAACACATTTTTTACGGCTGTTCAATAGAAAGTTTCAATTTTCCAGATCATCAAAATAAATACATGTTACAAACGTATTATAATAGTTATGAGTACAACATGCCAATCACTAAAGTGATACGTCATTTTCAACCAATCAGAAAAGTGTGCTATTATAGCTAAGTTTGTCATTGGCTAAGTACAGTTACTTTTTAATTTATTGTCAATAATTTACCGTTATTAGTATGTTATGTATGACTTCAGTGATCAAGAAAGTCATATAACGTGATTGTATGTATTATTCAATAGTAGTAGAAAATAACTATTTTAATATCTAAATTCTATTATTAGAATGTAGGAAGAATCCTACAAAATAGTTTGTTATGATTTCATTATATTGTAATATCCCTACATTGCAATTCATCAATAATTATGACAACGTATGTAAGATTTATTTACAAATTAGTGATTGGTAAGTGTTGTGAATCACTTCCTAATTAGGAGGCAGAGGCCCAGAGACGGTAAGTAAATAAAAACAACAATTTTCAAATTTTTTTTTTTTAATTTTGAGCAACGATCGTGCAAAAAACGTAATAAGCATTGTAGTCAGTAAGTGCTCTTTTACCGGTACCGCCCTTAATTCTTAAATAACTATAACCACATCTTTCTTTCGTCTATTTTTATTTCATTTAGAAAAATAAAGTTGTTAATGTACTGATGATCAATCATAATGTACAAATGTTTCTAGACAACCTATATTATTTGTTACATAGAGGAGTCAAAAAATGAAGAAAAATACGTACAATAAAAAATGATTGTAAATTTATATGCAAATAAAACAATACAACGAGTAGTAATTGAAGCGAAAATGACAGTAAGAATGACAATACGTGCCCCAGTAATTGTTAAGGTAGCTACAGACTGCGCTGACGTTTCGTGTTAACACGTGTTATCACGATGCATCACAACACAACATAACACATCAGAAACACATAGAGCATTCACATTGTTTTGACGTTTTGATGCACCGTATGAAAAAAATTGACAAATTTTCTATATTTATGATATTACTAATTAATTTTAATTTCGAAATACAATTAAATAGAAATGTTTGAAATACAATTAATTAGGTACTACATATTTATAACGAGAGGTTCATTTTAGATAAATTGTTCATATTTTCTGCTTCTTTATTTATTTTAATTCTTCGTTGTTCTTGATTATTATTAATCAAAGGTAATATTTATTTTTCTCAACTACCCAATAGTATGTGCGTCTCGTTCACTATTTTATTTAAAACTAACACGATACTACTTGTGATGTGCAATCAAACTTGCATTGATCGCCGGAGACCAATGTAAGTTGGGGGAAGTTTTATGAAAAATGGTGCCGCACTAAACAAATGCAAGTTATTGGTCCCCGGCGACCAATGCTGCAGTCAGCGTGTTAAATTTCAATTAATTTGTATAAATAAATATTTATTTTTAATAATTAATTACTTATTTATATCAAATAAATATTTATTTCCGTATTTTCAAATATAGTTACCTATTTTATGGCAAAGAAATCTTTCTCTCGTATAAAAAATAATGAAAAGTTAAAAACATAACCTAAAATATTATGAAAATGCTACACATTCCCATCTGACGCGATCTGATGTCTGACAAAAATCTGGGAGTTTGGAAATCGTATAACACGTTCAAACACGCGTCTGATGTTATATGAAGCAATAACACGTCAGAAGACAACACATCAGAACAATATGAGCATTCCCATAAGGCATAATGAATTAGATTTTAATTTAACACGTCATAATGCGACATAATGCGTGTTAACACGAAACGTCAGCGTAGTCTGTATCCACCTTTAGAGTCTTTGACTTTAGTCCAAAGTGGATTCTGTATTACTTTAATTATGTCGGTGCGGTCACAGTCAAGCAAACTAGTAAGGTAGTAAGGTAGCTAATCACTGTTACGTTTTTTCCTTTTCTGTTAATAACTTTTTTTTTTAAATCTGAATTAAAATAGAAACCGTCAATGGAATAAAAGAAGACAGTATGCAAATGGCTCATTATTACACGATTTCTTGATTTTACGTCAAGAAAAAGAGAATATTCAGAGTACCTAATAAAATACATGACAATTTAATCTGTCAGAACGTAAAAATAAACTACAAGGGTCAGTTTCCGTTTCAAATTTCACAATTACCTAATTTTAGAAAAACTGGAATTTGCACCTCGGGATTAAAGTTCCTTTTTATCAACAAAGTGGTTCATGTGGCTCAGCAATAAAATCCTACACTCGTGAAAACAAAAAAAAATCTGTAATGTATTACTACATAAATAACAACATATTTTGTCTTACCTGGATCTTTATCATCTTCGTCTTCGGGATCAGACAAATTGTCTTCCTCATCGTCGTCGGGCGTGGAGTGCGGCGTGTCTGGGTGTGCGGGCTCATCACCAGCGTCGGCATCAGCTTCGCTGCCTGACTGCTCGGCAACGTCACTACGTTCTGCACAAGGGCTGCGTTCACGCTCTCGGATTCGTTCGCCTTCACCACCGCTGTGTTTCGATAGGTTTAAAACTGGGCTGTGACCGTTTGGAGACCCTGTAAGCGAAAGAAAGCTCTGTTAGAAAATATGTAATAAGAAAATATAAAGAAATTTTGGTTGAGTATATTAGGCACCGTGTATTGCGTGTTCCACCAATGAAACAAGTAACGTAGTACATATCTGTCGAGAAGGTAATCTCGTATTATAAACCGAAGCCGATAACTTTTCCTCTCGTTTTCAGCCTAAAAATGCTCTTAGAGCTGTTTGATACACGATGCATAATCAGATAGTGTGAACTTTTTTTGCGTTGAGTACAGAACTCGTTTTACATTTATATAATCGGTGTGCACTTGCTGGGTTTTATGTGTTTTATTTATACTTTTCGAGTGAACTGAATCTTACTGAGTGCGCACTTTCTTGTACTTACTACGATCGACAGTTGCCAGTGCAGAGTGTCAAAGTCGTACATTTTGCTTTGAAAAAGGTGTCTGTGTAAGTATAATGGGTGTGAAAGAATCAAGTTTATTAATAATAGAAGAATGTTTAAAAACAAACGATTGTAAATAAATGTAAATAAACAGTTGCGGCTGTACATAACCTCTCTATTTGACAGTGACAGCTAACAAACTGCACTGGACTTTTGTAACATGTTTAATATAAAATGCACTACGCATCCGTTGTAACAAAAACTAGTGTCGGCCATGACGTCATTAGTTGCACCAAGTGTAAAACTAAATATATAAATGGAAAACGCTATAAGTCTTGGATGAAGTACTGAAGGTCTCGTTTAGTGAATAAACGGTCATCCAATATTATTTGATGAAGTTTTTCGATGTAATCGGAGGTGTTTGCAACTGTTAGCCGGGACGAACGCTCATCATCAACTATCTGGTACGACCACGTTTATATTCAGCTGACCATCTTTTCACGGAGGCAAATGATGGAGTAGAGTCCTAGTAGCATTCAACTCGACTTTAATTTGCATAGGCGTACTGATTTACAAATGCAAGAATTTAATCACGAAACAATTCGCGATTTTATTTTATTTATACAAAACCACAGACATTGACTAACACAAACTACTGTCAAACAATAACTGAGTTTGTACAATTGTAGTACCAGAATAGTTTTAACAAGTAAGGATATTTACATTGAGTCTCACACCTTTTCACTCAACCACGGTATGTGTTGAGTTCTTACGAAATATATCATGTTTACTGAATTTTCCAAAATTGCTTGTTGTTAGCCATTGTGTTTACTTTGCTTTCTTCCATTGAATTTATAGTTACAAATGAAATAATTTAATATTATTTGAAGACTTGTAGCATTTTAAATTTGAACAAATGACAAAAGAAAGCTATTGAGGACCGGAAACATGGATGGACAAATAAGGAACCTACACAGCCGTTTAGCATCTCCAAATCAACGGTGATTAAATTTCTAAAACATTTTGAAAACGCTCTACTCACATCCAGCAACAATCCATGTTTTATAATGCCGGTACATTGTAAAGGTACTATCAACTTCTAATCAGCCTAATCCATCCAGCATATGGACCATATGCGGTCGCAATTCTAAATTTAGCAATGAATACAAGTTACCACATAAACAATAACAACAGTATGTATGTTAAATCATATGGTAAACAATAAGGGTAGCTAAATATTCAAAGACAATACTACATTTAGAAGAATATATTCTCAAAAAAATCCTTACAAACTATTTTATCTGAAAGCAAAATTAATTTCAAAATAAGAAACGAAAAATTGAATGAACAATTTTACTTCTATATTCTACTTATATTTTAAAAGTTACATTCTAACAAAGTAAACAAGAAATATGAGACCGAATTTTAGAAAAGAGTTTCGTAAAATTTGAAATATTTCTAGTGAGAGAATTTAATATAAAGCTATATATTTATAAAAAAGTACGAATAATACAAAAATCTTGTGTTTGTGTAATTAAGCTATATTTATTGAAAAGCTAGAAGTAAACTCCATTTCAATTCTAATTAGAGATAATAAATCAGAGAAAGAAAGCATCCCTGATCAATTTCTCATAGCTATATCAAATTCCCATGTCCATTTATCTCTGGGGCAAGCGATCTCCACAATCAGATTAATGTAGGAGTGCAGTAGGCGCAACAGCTCGACTACCGGACTTTACTCCTCTCTATAAAACATTTAGCATGGAGAAACAACAGCTAGGAAACTCTGACCATCAATTAATTATCCGGCAGAGTGGACGCAAACCCTACTCTGGGTCAAGCTTGCAATTAATTACAACGGGTTTTTAAAGGATGGAAGTGAGATTTTTTTAATGGAATCAAAATTCTGATAACAATGGAAACAAACAAAATATTAACAATATATTCTAAATAAAATGCTACCGGTACTCAACTTGTTAAAGAGATATAATGTAAGCTTTCGTAAAGACGTTTAGTTGCCATTCACTTTTTTACAAAATAAAAAACTGCCTTTCATTGTTTTATTGACCATTAAGCTATTATTCATAAAATAAATAATTAATTTTAATTATAACTTAAATTATTCATCAAAGCCATGTCCTGAATGTGAAGTACATAGACCAATATTCTAATTTACCCAACATTTTGTTCTCACTTTCCCTTATACTTTAAATGTCCGAATTTCTAGCTTAACAGGTCATAAGTTGAAAGTATCGTAAATTCTTGTTTCAGTACAAGTTCATGCTAATACAGTTGGGAATCCATTTAACTTTTAAATAGTGATCAATGATAATTGTGATAGCCGTAAAAAAAAAAATTCAATATATATATATATATATATATATACAGGGTGTAAATTTTAAAACGGGTCATAGGGCTATAACATAGAAAAACATTTTTTTATACGCCAAAAGTTTCCATATTAATTTATTGAAAATATAATTGGTGCGTATTATAAACAAAAAAATTACGAATTTTTTGATACCAAACACCTTACATTTCTGTTTCATATAAAGCCAGAAATTAAATTTAAAAATTTTTACAATTAAAAAAAAAATATCATTAGCCATGAAAGTGACAGTAACAAAACATTGTCATGATAGGGGACAATTAAAGATTAAAGTTATTAATTTATGAACCGATACAAAATAACACAAAATAAAGTAAAAAATAGGATATTTATATCAGAAACAATTATTATTTATTGTAATAGGTATTTACAAACTAAAGATGATCTACATGTAATAAGAACTAAGTTATAAGAAACAAGAAAAACTGCAAACTACAAGGGAACAAATTAAAATCATTTATGCTGGGTTTATGCAGCATATAAATTATGAAATTAAATTAAGCTACTAAATTAAGAAACTAAACTAAAATAACGTCGTTTATGCAGTAAATTAAAAGTCAGAATTTTATGTTTGACATTTCGTATAATCTAACTTTTATAGGTGCAATTGCAATACATTATATTTATATAAGATAAAAAAATAAAGGTAAACAATTTGTTGAATAAGTCCAATTAGTATTTCGTCGCTCTTTTCTGCAGGAACTTTGTTGTCATCGTCGTACATTTTTTTTTTACAATAATTTGTAATTTTCCTTCATGAGTCAAATTGTTCATGATTTCTTCTTAATAAAACGAAAATAATAATTTAACAAATAAAGTGTAAGAAACGTTTATTAATGAGCGTTTAAAGTCAACAATTGTTTTGTTTTGTTTCTGTCAGTTTCACGGCTATTGATATTTTTTCTTAATTGTACAAATTTTTAAATTTATTTTCTGGCTTTATATGAAACAGAAATATAATATGTTTGGTATCAAAAAATTCGTATTTTTTTTCTTTATAATATGCACTAATTATTTTTTCGATAAATTAATATAGGAACTTTTGGCGTCCAAAAAACGGTTTTTCTATGTTACAGCCCTATGACCCGTTTTAAAATTTGCACCCTGTATATATATATATATATATATATACCGGGAGTTTATTTTATCAGTAAATATAGGGTATATCATTGCCATAGTTACGGTATGAATGTTTGACAGCAATGTATTGAAGCGTTTATTTTATGAGTAAACATAGGCGTTTAACATGGGAAGCAGTTTTTGGTAAATACAAAGTTTATACAGTCGTTTAAAAATCATATAATGTTTTTTCAATGAAAAATATACGATATAGTATTATCTTTATATAATACAATTGCCGACAAACTACGGAATGTTCACTAGTTCATTTTTTCATACCCGTAGAATAACATGTGACATGTGACACCAGCGAAATTTTAGGAAGCTAAATTAATTGCGACTGGTCAATTACATAAACATCGCAAACCAACGTTTCATTTAACAGAAAAAGATGTACTCATGATTTGATTTTATAATTTCTTTTGAAAATGAATTAAAAATAAGCAAATTATATAAAATAATCATAATGTAAAAAAATTTGTTGTGTTAAAGGTAGGGGTAGGACTTCGAACTGGGTATTTAGTTAAATGGTAAACACCCACCCACCCGGGCCAAATGACAAAAATACGAGTCTGTGGTTCTTACGGGTAATACGGGTCTGCGGTTCTTATGGGTTTTACAGGTTTTATGGGTGAAGAATCGACTCCGACCCGTAATCACTGAAATACGGGTGGGCGGGTGGTCTTTTGGACCCTCCGGTATTCCGAGCACTAGTTAAAAGGTAAACGAGTACAAAAAAATCAAGAAATAACATTCTATAATTTTTAGTCTAACGTACATAAATATAAATAAATAAATATATGATCACTGCATATTACCCATTGCTGGATGTGCCAATCTGCTTTGTACGCAAATTTTGGGGAATGATGACATATTCATACCGTGCGGACGTTTAGCAGGCGTCACCACATGACGTGGATAGTGCACCACAGCGGTTACTTTTGTGCCATTCGGGATCGAACCCGGGTCACCAGATTCGCAACACTCAAGCACAAGATAAATAAATATATCTGCTTATTAATGAAATTATGAAGCCTCGTGGCTGTATGCCTAATTGCCTAAGTGTCTAGTCCGAAATCTGTCGATTCAGGCCTGATCCTGAGCGAAGCCAAAATTATTTCTAATTTTAAATAGCACAAAAATTATCCCTGTAGTGCACTCTCCATGCCAGAAATGAGTGCCCATGAGGTGACATCTGCTAAACGTCCGCACGGTACGAATATGTCGTTTATCATTTCATTACCCACATCTATGTACCTACTGCATAAAGCAGATTGGGTAATATGCCATGATAATTTATTTATTGAAAAGCAAAATTTATGCAACTAATTTTAATAATTAGCAAACTCAAAAATAATATATTGTTATGTTATATTGATTTGTTTAAATTTCTTTGTGTCAAAAAAACACTCGGTCAAAATAAAAACAATTCTAATATGTCCTACTGAGCACTAGAACAGACGGACTTCTAGTGCTGTCAACGGATTCTGCAAGTCCTAATTTCATAGTATTTTAAATGTTATTGTTAATGACAGACATTCCTTGCAGAACCAAGCCCTTAAGTACTGTACATTTTTGTCCCACATCCATTAATCGCTATTGTAAATTGTAACCAAGACAACAATAATTGTGATAATCCTATGCAACCAGTATTACATACATTTAAGTTATGTACAACATATCTCTGGTACTTTCTTATTTTTACCATTACCCATTCAACCATCTAGTAAAATCGAACAGAGGTGTCTATGATCTAATTAGAAAATATATACATACACGTTTTAGTGTGCTATTTGCTGCGGTAAACTTCAAATGTGCTTAAAAGACACATTATATGTTAAGAATACCTGACTTAATTAAAATGACTTTCACAAAACAATGAGACTCGATTATGTTGTCATATGAACAGATGGTGAGCCAATATCATTCAAAATTCTTACATTTACTACATTATGTTTAAAATCACAAACCTAGAATTATCTCTGTTTTAAAATTCAAATCTCGTATTTAAAGGTTTGGCTGTAGCTAAAGTGACCGTCCTATTCCACAATTGACCGGCTGACTGATTGTTTCGGAAATCAGCTGTGTTGCCTGTGCAATAGCGTTTGTTTGCTACGCGCTTGTTTCCCAGCCTCCTGCGAAGCTGCTGACCGCTGAGAGGGACGCACAGTTAATCTCCATGCTAAACTACCCGGGACTGCTTTCATTTACACCCGACTATTTTTAGGAATGATTGTTTGTTTGATTGCTTTGAAACGGATGCAAATCAAGATGGATGTGACTTTGATGTTGTCTTGAAACAAGAGAAGGGAAGCCAATCTGTACCCGCTTGACCATTAAAATAAAATTTAAAAAGAATGGAAAGGATTTAAAAATATATCACTGATAGTTTTAAATTTTAGTGAGATATACATAATTGAATGTACATAATACCACGGTTTATAATATCAGCTGGTCGTTTCATTCTCATTAAAGTTATGTTAATTTGTCCTTTCGTCTTTTAACAAAATTTTGAGAAACGATTTAAAATTAAATTTATTTTTTTAATACAAATTTTTTAATAAAAAATATCTGATGTGGACACCACATGACTTCCTTGTACGCCTGTTACACTATACATATTTTGTTAATAATTAAAATATGTATTATAACAGACCCAATCATAAAATTGCACGTATTTTTTGTCCTAATTCATAGCAAACTTATTACAGAAACAAAAAAGTACATCATTTTTAAATTTACATATCTCGCTTATACAAAGAGCTAATTTAATCATACTTGATGTTTTCGACGCAGAATTCAATTCTCTAAAACTTATATTTGAAGCATTTATTATTAAAATCAAAATAACACTATTTGTTTTCAAGAAAAACTGGTAACAGCTTCAAGTAAAGTATCACTTCCGGTTAGACTATTTTAACCAAAATCTATTATGTTATTCCCATTGATATAAAAGTATTATATACCAAATTTGAAAAGTTTTGGATTATATTTTAGTATAGTTTTTCATTAAAATCTATTATAGGTTTCAAGTAAAGTACCACTTCCAGATAGTCCATTTTAACTAAAATCTATTATGTTATTCCCATTGATATAAGAGTACTATATACCAAATTTGAAAAGTTTTAGATTATATTTTAATATAGTTTTTCATTAAAATCTATTATAGGTTTCAAGTAAAGTACCACTTCCAGATAGTCCATTTTAACTAAAATCTATTATGTTATTCCCATTGATATAAGAGTACTATATACCAAATTTGAAAAGTTTTGGATTATATTTTAATATAATTTTGCATTAAAATCTACTATAGGCCACTTCCAAAAGTTAGGTAATGACGAAAAAGGGAGGTGCACAACTAGATGTTACAACAGTCATAAATACAAAATTTTAACTTTCTACGGCTTCCTGTTTTTCAGTTATGCGAGATACGTACGTACGTACGTCATAACGAAATTAGTCAAAATGGATTCAGGGATGGTCAAAATGTATAATTCCGTTGAAATCTGGAAACCGAAATTTTTCGCGATTACAATACTTCCTTTACTTCGTACAAGGAAGTAAAAAATAGACAAAGATATAGTTCCGATGATATGTAATCCATCGAGCGGATATTTAAGGAAAAACATACCGCTCAAAACCTCAATAACAAATAAAATAATGATAAATGGCATAATACTCGTTTATTACATCGTAAGTTACCGAATGCAATCTATTATAGCAGCATGAATTAAAAATTGGGACACAAGACACAAACAATAGCATTTCTCTATTATGGTATTGTTTTGTGTGACCTAGTAAAAAAAATAGTTCACCCGTAAGTCCTGGATTGAATATATGCCTGAAAGTTTCTGAAACTGTGGTTAGTAATAAAGTTAGGATTCTTGGATAAATAAGCTTCAATCGATGATTAAATGTTTGAGTTCAAAATGACGACGTTTCGGTCGTGGTTACGGCCATTTTCAAGTCAAAAGTGAAAAACTATTTTTATAAAATTTCGACAATTCAATATTTTATAACAATTAATTTTTACTATAAACTAATAAATATTTAATGATCTTCTTCATTTCCAACCACAGCTTCAGAAAAAATCAAACAACCTATTATGGTTTTAATTTACATTTTTTTTTTTTTTCATAAAAATAGTTATCTATTTCTTTTAAGAGATTTTTTTATAAAATAGATTAGGTTTTATTCTCTCAGTTGTCTAGATATTTTGTGTATTTCAGTCATAACAATTCCAAATAACAAAATTTACTAAAAATCGTTTACGAAGCTCATTCCAATGTATAATATACAACACTAATAGTTATAATATAAATATAAAAGTAGTATGTTAAAGTATCTTAAGACCGTTTTACATTACACCATTTATCACAACACACGAATTCGTTCAATATCTTATAAAAAATTATATATTTCGGTTTTTTCCGAAAAATAAATTACCGCTTTATTTAGCACGTTTTTTTTTAAATAAAATAAATTAAAGAAATTAGTAAATATTAAAACATAAAATAAATAAAACTTCTCCTGAGTGAACAAACTCATAAGTTTTAAACTTACGCTATAAATTTAATTTGCGTACTAATGTACAATAAGCATGGATATTATTTTGTTTCTCTCTTGATACAAACAATTAATAAGTATATATGGTACAAAGATTTAATTACCTTGTGGTCTAATAGTAAAAGTTATTCTCGTAAATACTTAAAGGTCATCCATATTCAAGACAAAACAATTATTTGATGAATATACGTATTTGTTTTTAAAAACATTATTTTCATTCATATATTCATGGAACTAACATAAGAAATTGTGGTTTTAAATCAAATACAATGAATCATTATCCGAGTAATTAATTCAGTACAACAAGTGCTTAGTAAATGGCAATACTGTAAAAAAATACAGCTCTTATGTTTTTTACACTATTATGAAACTCTGAATGCATATAGAGCAAATCATTCATTTTAAATATTATAAATTATATCTCCACTACTTTAAATTGCAGGTTCGTTGTCACTCTAGTTAAATTTCAACGATCTTTATAGCAACTGGATGCATATGCAAATAACCATTAACGACTCAATCCTTTATAAAGATTAAAAGAAGAAAATTATAGATATAAGTAGAAATGAAAATATTTAATTGCATAATAATAATATTCAACAATTCGCAAGCATGTTGGGACACACCCTCTGGTAAAGTGGTTTTTAAACTGCCCAATCATTATGATTTATAAATTCATACGTAGAACGATTAAGAAGAAGAAGAAGTGAAACTTACCATTATGTGAGCTAAGATCCCTGACTTTGTGGTCTAAAGCTAGGGCCCGGTCGGTCTCGCCTCGTTCTTCTCGTAACCTGAAACCGAACGATCCATTAATACCTCAGTTTCATTTCTGGCAATTTTAACTTCATTATAAATTCATTACACATTTATTTTGGTCATGCAATCTCTCGATTTGATCTCTCAGCTGCCTTCTATTTTGGAAATATGGATAGCGATGGGCAATTAGAAAAGTACATTTGTTATAAGGGAGATTGCCAATAAACAAGGATTTTGTTCCCTTTTTTAATGATGCACTCCACGGGATGCCATCCTTTATTAAATACCGCACGCGTTGTATTATTTCCACTTGTAATTTCTTTCTAAACTACTATACATACGCACAGAAGAAATAAAAGAGACTCTTTAAATCAAATTTTAAAAAACAATATATAGTTTCAAATTTATATAAGTATTACTAACTACTACTATAATTTTATCTTGCTATTTTTGCTTTACCTTCGACTATTCGGTAGGAATATTTTCTTTTTGAGTTGACTACAATTGTAAATTTTGTCACTTTACTGTAATGACTACTCTTCACGTCCATGGCTTCCAAATTTTAAACCACTTTTCCTATAGTCCAAACCTGGCACTATCCAACTAATATATAGATATTAAAACAAAAAAAGCTTCTGGAAAATATATTTAATGACAGCTGCAATATTGAACAATTTTGAAACAATGATATAACCTTTTTAAAAAACATAATAAGTGTATTAGAGTTATAGAAGGATATATTTAAAATGAAAAACAATAACATAGTTAAATTTACATTACTTCCTTTTCATTTTTTTGTAAGCAGTGAGTTATGAATGACATAACCTGGTATGTATAATATTTAATGAATGCATAGGAGTAAAGTTTATTTAGTGGATTTTAAGTATTATTTTCTACTAGCTAGAAGTAAAATAAATTACAGGATAGTTGGTAAGTGTTTGAATATATTGTTGTTTAAATAGCAAACCCATGAATTTGTGAAATTACTATTGCAAAAATACAGTTTGAGCAAATTTGCTTATAATCCATGCAGCAAGAAAACTTCCTGTATAATTAATATTAAATTAATTAATCTTTAATAAACATTTACCGACAATAATAACCACGAGAATGCGTCATTAAAAGCAGAAATTATTCTGTAACACCGTTATCCACAATAAATTACAATGGTTTGGAAAGCAATGTTGATTTGCATATACAAATATGACTTGATTCATAAGAAGTCAGTAAAGAACGGTGATAGCATAACGAGTTGGAAGTTGGAAGAACAAAAGACGCTGGTCTCTTCTCTTCTCTCACGGAGTGTGTTCGCATCTAGAGAACTGCACTCTCACCTATCTCGCACGCATATGCGCGGTCGCGGACGCTGTTTTGATGACTAAATTACGGATCGAGTTACCGGAGCCCCGGGAACACCACGTGACACTAACGATGCCGAGCTACTATGATTACTAAAATATTATTCCTATAATTACGAGTAATTATATTTGAAGCGGTAACAAATGCGTATCGTCATTCTCCTGGGACCAAATCAGCGCTGAATATCTGTGATGTGCTATTTATCTTGTTTGTTTTCATGCACGCTCTTTTGTTTTGCGCTATAAAGCCGCGCTAATAATGCTCTTCATCAACCAAATAACCACAATGGATTACAAGCGATAGCAAATCAACATGTTCAAAATCATTTTGTCACTTATTGTACATAATAGCCATTTTACAAACACTCATCACAATGGATAAGGAACTTAAAATTTGTTCCATTTATTATATTTATTTGTTTTGAACATTTTTTCATAAGACAGATAAATAAATAAATACATATATATTGTCACGGCCTATTACCCATTGCTAGGTGTGCCAATCTACTTTGTACACCATCTTACTCAAACACACAGCCAATATTTCGTCATTGTTACTATTTGGAATAGAAACAAAATAGAGATAACCGTTGAGCTTTAATGAAATAGAATATTAGTGTTTAATTTCCAATGCTGGCATAGTGAGTGTAGCATTGAGCAACGCATAAACGATAAAGCGACAGCAACACGAAAGCATGAGCATGAACCGACATAATCTTCCATTGGTGGCTCAGTCCCACTGTGATATACGCTAATCAGTTGCCAGGAGTCCTATTGTCGCGAAATTACAAGCTCGCTCTGAAATTAAACTGCTAAACTGTCTGCAATGCGATAAGAATCTGTTTAACCGGGCGCCGGTGCTGCCCTCTGCGCGGCTGCCGCTTTAAACACCGACTAAATCCAATTAACCGAACGCCCTGTACTGTAGCTGGTTAGCGTAACGCTCGCTCGGACTAAATTAGATGTCATTTCTCCAACCGAACCAAAACCAATATGTGTGTGCACTGTTTCTATTCTACTCCACCGTTCATGTTCAGATTTCATCTTTCCACGTTGATTGATGAATCATTTCAGCCGATCGTGCTTTAGCTTTTCTAATCGCACCGAGGAAAGGTAGTTTGATTGTTGTTCTGATTGCTCTGATATTTACAAAACGAAAGTCATGGATTTCTTACTGATTGTTTTCCTGATATTGTAGCTAATTTATGCTCCTTACTATAATAATCAATAAATAGAAAGTCCATTATGCAGTCACAAATATTTTTTTTGATATGCAGAGTAAAATGAATGAGATGGGGTGATTGAATAGCCTACGACCCGTAAGATACGGAACTAATTTGACTTTAACTTAATCATTGGTAACCGGAACCCCGAAACTTCCTGATTAAGTCAATTGGGATTGTGAAAAATGAAGCATATAACCCTAATTGTGTGAGGGGACGTCTCTACGTCTCCGATTGCCGTCTGCGAAATTTGAATTTGTGCACTAATCCGCAGAAATCGATTTTAAAATACACCATTGTGCTAGAATTTATTCAGTAGTTTCTACCATTCTACGTCCATTTATATTTTTGTTGTTCATTTATCTTTATTGGATGGTAGAGTTGAAAAATGAATCCCGTAGAGTATCAGCAAAGCATCCTGTAAACAAATCTATTATATTCGATTTGAAAGATATACTTAACAAGGCTTCATTGTATAAAAAACTTCATCAGCGACTTCTTTTGTCGAAAACATGTGAACAGAAGCTGGGTGTGATCTCCCTTGGTATCGAGAGTATGATTAATAGATAAAGAAGCAACGTCCCGCGTCTCTCAATCTCGTTGAGATCGAGGTGATGACACAGGCATTCTGGGAGTTATGATAAATGTATCAGCGCGCTGTAATAGACTTTGATTCGACGTGAGACAAACAATGCTTCCTTGTGGAGCGCGCTATCGCTTCTTGTTACCGTGTTCGATGCTGTTTGATTGATTCCAAACTTGGCTACCGGGTGATGTTCCTGTTCCGCACGAAAAATGTGTTCCAGTGCCTGATGCAAGAAGACAAGGCGATGTGAGATTAGGTTAGGATTCAGGAACGAACTTAACTAGAATATTCATCCCCAAAGAATTCAAATAGTTATTCAACAAGAACAAATATTGATGATTTATATTTCGATAAAAAAAATGTTTGATGAATTGCATTCAATATTTTTTTTTTACCTAAAATTATAACAATTTAAGAGAAATATTTGTGGTTTATAATAACAAAATCTAATGAAATAATTAAAATTGAATACGACGGTTTGACATTATTACTTCTTCAGCATACGGTGAACAGAGCAAGAATTAAAAATAACAGGTAAGTAATGGATCTTTATTGCTCTTATTTATTTTTTTATTTCATGAAAATGTTGCTAATTTTTAAAATAATCGCGATACAGCCCAACATTTTTAAAAATTGTTTTTCTACCAACAGTATATAGCGTGAATACAAGAATTCCCGATATAATAGTTTACATGGGAGAACAGTATTTTTTTAAATTATCTATCCCCAAGAGTAACACTGTATGTAATGATTTAGAGAGCAAATTCTGAATTTTTAGTGACAAAAATTTTTAAATTTATCGTTTTGGTGACCGAATAAATTTAATTTTAAATCGTAGTAAAAACAATATGTATTATTTCCAGAAATAAAAGTCGAATAACTATTAATTACCTGTTTGTAAGTCCACTTTTGCCACGTCTTTAAACAAAATTATAAATATAAATTTAAAAATTTTAGTCTCCAAAAAAAATTTCTATTTAATCTATAAAGCAACATAAAAATATATGGTATATATTTTTTAAAAAAACTGTATTTTTATGTTAAACGTCTGTCAGGATTTCTCGTATTCACTACCTATGTGTATTAAAAATTTATATACTTTAATAATATTTTCTAGAAACATAAATTTCAATTTTCATGAGAATAGAGCAACGAGAATAATATTTCCATAAAGCTATTCTTATGTACAAAAAATAAAATGAAAACAAAAAAGTTAATAACACAAACGCAAGAAACATCTTTCGCTCCAACAAACCTGGCAATATTAACTGACGGTTTGGAAAAATTCAATTGCAGACTGGGTAATTAAAATTTAATTACTTCTTTAGGCAATTAGTAGTCAATCAATGTTGATTTGAGCAGTCTCCATCTCGCGTAAGTCGCTGCAGTCTACTCTTCAGCGGCAAGGGGACTCCGGTTATTAAATGTGTAATTAGTAGGTAGGTAGGTACTGTGAGCATATTGCTTGCATCCTAGCCCATTGCTTCAATATTCATACCTTTTCCACTCTACACTTCTTTCCAACATAAAGATATACTTCATAATGTACTATAATATTTCAAGTGTTAACCTCGTATTACATGTTTAAATGTTTCAGTCAAAATGACTTTTTCTTGATAGTTTTTGTTATTGTTCACTTTACATTTTTGAGTATTCAGCAAATTTAAATATGCATATAGCTGAACGCTTTTAAAGAGATATTCACAACTACGAAAAAAACGTGCGGCCGTGTATCAATTTTACTCGTACATTAATAAAATTATTATAGTCTTTAGCGTTGGCCGCATCTAGTATATTTATGATTAACTAACAATAATAATAAATAAATAAATAAATAAATCATCACGGCAAGCTATCCATTGCTGGGAGTACCAATCTACTTTATATGCAGATATCGGTAATTATAATGGCATTCGAACCGTGCGTACATTTACCACCACGCGACCACTCGGGTACTCATTGCTGGTGTGGAAAGTGCACCACAAGAACAGGGGTCACCTTTGTGCCATTTAAAGTTCAAAATAATTTTGGCATCGGTCGGGATCGAACCCAGATCCACATATTCGCAGCCAGATACTAAAACACACGGCCATAAGACCCCATAATACATAATAATAATAATAATAATAATAATAATAATAATAATAATAATAATAATAATAATAATAATATTAATAATAGGTTTTTTAACGCATGCAATCATACAAGCCATCTTATGTCTTGCATAGCTTTTTATTTTTACCTCTCGATAAAAGAGTTATTGGATTCTTGCTAAAATTCGCATATCCAGATTTTAGTGAATAAACACGATTTAAGGTCCCTAGAATCCGATTATAACATTTTTAAAATTGTGTGTGTGTGTGTGTGTGCATGTGTGTATGTGTTTGTGTATGTCTGGATGTTGGAGGGACGATTCCTCAAAAACTATAAGAATTAAGATCTGTTTAACTATGAATTCTGACATTCCTGGGAAGAGCTGAAAAGGTTTTGCTAACAATTGGACAGCCGGAAGTAGTACTTTCTAAAAAAATTCTTCCAAATATTATTTTTTGAAAATTTTTGATATTACTATTACTAAATTTAGAGATAAAGACGATATAATATATAGAATAACGGGATGTAATAAGTCAAGTAAGATAAACTACGCTAAAGAAACCAGTTGACAAATTCAAATGTTTATAACTTAATTTATAAATGACATGTCGGTGTCAAAAATCAAAAGTTTTAGTTACATTCTGAAAGCTTTTTCTGGGAAGTACATTTAATCTTTCTTATCGTTTTATTAATTAAATATTTAAAATTATAGATAACCTGCATATATCCATTAGAAATACCGCCAATATAGTTAATGAATTGGAAGAATTTTTGACAGTTAGGAACTTCCTGATACAATGAAAAATAGATATAATTAGAATTGTATGTGTGCAAAAGACATGTTAAATACAATAAAAAAACAATATTTGGTTAAAGTTCTGTAATTTTTTTGTTATAAAACGGCGGTTTGATAATGAAGTGCAATACAATACTTACCTATATACATAAAACGGAAATGGCGAGAGGTCTTCTGCTGGCCACAACAGATTTTTTAAATTATATTCAAATTTAGATCCATTTTTTTACTTATCTCTAACCGGAATTTAAATTGACCACTCCAATAACAGTTCATAAAGACAGACTTTATAGCTAAGAGCGTTGAGTGAATAATGTATACATTATTCACTCAACGCTAAGAGCTAACCTTTTCTACACTTTCTGATTGTAGAGACTGGTCAAACCTATCCATTTTTTTGAAAACACTTAAAAAGAAAAAGTAACTTCAATTTCAGAAAAAGTAAATTCAATTTCGGAAAAGGTAAACTGATATTTTTTTGAAATTGAAGTTACTTTTTCTGAAATTGAATTTACTTTTTCTGAAATTGAATTTACTCTTTCTGAAATTGAACTTACTGGTGGATTTTATTTACAAATTTAGATTTATGAAATTACATTTATAAATAAAAACACTTTTAATCGCACTCTCCACACCAGCTATGAGTGCCCGTTAGGTGGCGCCTGGTACAGCACCCACACGATAAAATATATCCTCATCATTACCGAGTCTACATGTGTTGTAGATACTGGCACACGTAATAATGGTAATATTCCGTAATGATATATTTTTTTTTTTTACTTTTATAAATATAATTTGTACATATCTACCTTTACTGGTTCATGATGAATTTAAGAAATTTATGATTTAGAATTTACATTTAAATTTCACCCTAGTTTATATTCTAAATTTAAATTTGACAATTGAACTGCTCTTAACCTTACATTTTAATTTTGAAAAACTATGGATATGTTATTAATATCATCTGTAGAACATATAGAGTGATATATGATAAAAAAGTTGAAAAGGTATTGAACTATAGCTATAGCTCATTGAAAAAAATCATATCTCAAATATCAAGTGTACAACACACAATCAAAACAATAGAAAATACATTAAACATTAAATTATAATTTTGTAACTCTTATTACTTACGAGATTTTTCAACTAAGTCGCCCTTGATATTTGAGATAAGAATTTTTTTCAATGAGTATACATAAAAACTAAACTTCATATTTGGGGCATTTTAGTATTTAGCAACAACTTTTTTAAATACTTTTTTGCTCTATCTTCATCACTACTATAACTATACTTGAAACACCAGTTTTTATTTTAATCATAGTTGGCCGGATTTAACTCAAAAAAATTCATTCCTATAAAACCATTAATCGTAATGTCTCCATCACAGTAAAAGTTTTATACTAACTGCGTTATTAATAAACAATATATGCAGGTGTCTTCATGTAAAGTGAAACAAATTGTACATGCATAGCGTAATTTTTTTAATAAAAAATTTTTATTTTACACATAGGGTCTAATTATACATAAAAGACAAATAACAATTATCCTTACATATTATATTATAAATAAAATTACAGTACACTAAAAAATCAAAATATTTTATGAAAGAATAATATTGTTGTATAATTGATTTTCATATTTTTTGAAAATGTAAGTAAGCGCACTCATTAATTTGTACGATGTTGTAATTGTCGTATTTGAACACAGTTTCGCCTTCCAGTCTAATGAAAATTCCAATAATTAATAATTCAGCTTTTCATTTCTCAAAGCATTAATTAAAATGCAGGAAACTCTACAACATCTTAGCATTAGGTCGAGAAAGGGACGCGTGCTCGCCCCATTCGCTTGCCCACGTGCTATCAAAGCTCCGAACAGAAGCACTGAACACTAACTTCGCACTAAACACTAAGTTAAGATGCGATGGCAGAAGGCAGATCTTATCTTGGATCCCCATCTATGCTAATCTAATATTCTAATTGTATTGTAGTGAAATGCTACATTCAGTTAACAGATTCATGTTAACTGTTAAGAGCTCGGGCGACAATCGCCTCAAAGGAAATGGTAAATAAGATTGCCGCGGAGTTCCGGCCATGTTCCTCCGGGAAATATCCAAATCTCATTCCCAAGCAAATGCAGGGAACATAATTAGCAACCTAACTTATTGACGCAATGTTATTATTATCGCAATATCTTCTCTAACAGCACAGCTCCATTGTCGACAAACTTACTATAGAATCATTTTTTAGAATGTCATTGATAAGTAGAGAATGTATGTGAAATGTTTTTGCGCGTATGACAGAAAAGACTTTATCGGTCGATGAATGATGGCATTCGGAAATGAACTTCGGTTTCTAAAAGAATTTGATGACTGGCAGCTCAACTCTCAAAATACCAGTTTTCATAACTGCGAGAAAATGTCTGATCGTTGTATCTAATTACATTATTTACCGACCGCCTCAGAGATCGGAACAAATTTCTAAGCTCGGCGGACCTAAGCAAATAAGTTAAAAAACTTAGTAACATAGAAATATCGGTATAATGCGTTTGCGTGCTTAAGTACTCTACAACATAAGTCAACGCGGTATGTAATGATTGGTAACCGAACTAGTGGTGTTGTTTCTCACATACATAAGTCAAATGTGTCTATATTATGTAACATTAGTTGAGGTTAAAAAAAAGTATGTTTTTTTGTCATTCAATAAGCGAAGTTGACTTATAGGTATGCTTCAGTATGGTTATGAGTTCTTGAAAGACGGACGCGTTACAGTTAAATATTTTTTTTACTTATACATGCTTAGGTTCGACAAGCCTAGATTTGACATTTCCATAATTTTATAAAAGACTATGTTCTATTAATATATATCAAATTTTATTTAACAAATATTTATTCTTTTCCGGTAACTAAAATTTGAGATAGGTACACACGTCCATGTCAAAAGACATACATCAACGACATTGACTCTGTAGTATATAACCTCAAACTAATACGTTTTTGTATTGTAAACTGTCCATATAGTTCAATAATTTTCCAAATGATATATAGTTCTATATCGTTAAAAGAACTCTTAAATATATTCATTGTTTATTTTTGGTACTTATATTTACAACTTTTGTCTATTTAGCTTTTTTATGTGTACCTACTTTCATGTAAATTTATGTTCATCATTACAAAATACTATCCATTAAAACAAAAACAAAATATACAATTTTTATATGCAATCGCAGCATTTTATTTTTCGCGGGTATTAGTAATACTTAGTCAAGTTTTATAAACAAATATCTAAAGCGTTTATAAAACAAATCACGTATTATATTTCGTCTATGACTTCACATTAAGGCAGTAGAAATACAGAAGTTTTTAGATTACTTTTTTTTAGTACACAAAACAGATGCTTCCGCGTTCTATGCAATACACTAGTGACTGATTCCATCTATAACTAATGAAACGAAAACTTCACCCGTGCTTAATGAATCAGCTGTTACTAGTTTCACATCGTTTTCAATACGTTTGAAACCACTGCATATCAAGTTGTGATTAAGATGTTTAGCGCCATGAATTTCAAATACGTTGGGTTATATTTAAAATTCGGTAGTAGAGAAAAAGATTGGCACACCCAGTAATGTGTAACATGGCATAATAATATTTTTTGTCAAGTTGTAAAGAGATGTTTATCTAGCACCAAAAATATCAAATACCTTAGGTCACATTTTGACAACCGTAATAGAAAAAAGTTCATCTAAAATTACATTGTTAAAACTTTACACTGGATTGACAAATACGAAAATATTGAAAATCATACTTTTGACCACCACTGAACAAGTTAATGGCAGTACAATTAATACATGATTCTTTCAACCTCTTTAATGTCATTTTTAGTATCACCTGTCCAGCAATTAACCAAGCACGTTTGATATAATCGAAATCATTTTATAAAACATATCGAGGAACTAAGGTGTATTTATGAACAATTGAATTTAGGAAAACATATTTTATATTAAGTTTCTCGTTTCATTATTTCACTTAAACCAAGTAATATAGCACTATTTAGTAGTAACTGAACAATATTTTTTATAAAATTAAGTATTGTAATTGTCAACCAGGTGTAGGTATTCGTCGAAGAAAACAAAGTATGTTGCTTTGCTCATCGGGCGTATGTCGGTCGCATCTGGCGTTTGGGTCGCGTCCATAACTCTTCATTCCGGCTCCGGGTTCCGGGGCTCCGGCCTCCCAGTTATTACTTCCCCGCCAGTCACAACTCATAAGATCTCAGGCCCGAGAACTTACTTACCCTCTCTCTCGCTCCCGTCTAACTTTCTATCCCTCCATCCTGCTCCTCGACCACGTCACTTTGACGCGGTAATACCTTTTAGCAATGCACTGTGCGCTTTTGTTATAAATCATACTTAGATTCTTTTTACCAAGATGTAATTACCTTTTAAAATTATGTCTCTATCCCATTCGCGTGGTCGACTTTGCTACGTTTCGGGAAGGTACGATTCATTACGGGTTTGTTGGTTTTTAAATATAAAATGGAACAATGCCTTCCAGCCATTACGAACTTGATAAATTTTGCTCTCGCTACAAGAAAAGCGCATTACCGTATTATATTTTCCCACAATGTTCTTTCCAACATATATATTTTTTATTAGAGATCTTTAAATAAGATTATTTTAAAATATATCATGGAATCTAACATGTGTATATGTAGGTATCTATATACTCGTAAAACTTAAATAATTTACTTTTTGTATTTCGGTGTTCTTATAAGTCTATAAAAGCACGGTTAACACGACGTTGAGAAAATCTATAAGAGCACTGTTGATAAAATGTTTTAATGTATACAATCAGACAAAATTCACAACACACAATAGAGAAGCGTTATAGGTATATCATTATTACCGAAAACTGCGAGCAGAAATAGATTGGCACTCCTAGAAATGAAGAATAAGCTATGATTCTTTTTTTTTCTCTATGTAAAATGTATGAGTAAAAATTTATGGAAAAAGCATTTAATAAAATATAAGTGAGTAAAAGCAACTTTTATTCTGGATATTAATACTGAGAAAACAAAAATAAAACTCATATGCAATATGAGATAGTCCTTAATAACAAAGTGCGGCGGAAAAGACAGAGCGTACAAGCTCACGTATTTCCACGGAGCTTCGCGCAATGTTTTTCAATTTTAAACGCCGCTTGCAGATGCCGTGATGACTAAATACGCAATAAAGGAGACTCATTCTGTTTATCTGTTTCACCGCGACCGAAGAATGTTCTTCACATCCAGTACGTGTCTGTGTGTGTGGAGTGGAGTACAAAGTAATATCTCTTTGTAAGATGAATGAGTATAATATATGCTTTCAGCTTCCTTCAAATTATATCATTTTGCAATTTATACACCATACGTGAAATAAGCAAAATGGATGTTCCACCAAATTGTGCAATTATATGAGTAAATCATTTTCTTAATACAATAAAAAGGATGTAAAATTAAGATCTTTATACAAATACTAACTACTTTTGTAGAGACAATATAAGTAATATTTTCTGAAAAAAAATATTCTTTTTATTTAATGCGGGATTTAAATGACAAGAGCAAAAGCGTTGCCTAATAACGGCGTAAAAATGTCTATGATGTCACCTATGCATAATAAGACATGCAATGCGAGTGAAAAATATAGGTCAGTACACAAAACTATCACAATATAATTATGTACTACTGATTTACATACAATTTAGCATAAGTACTAGGGAAGTCTATATTTAGTACAGCAAAGAAATTAATTCTGTAATACCTAAATATATTATTTTCACGTTTGTCATGAAACAAAAACAAAAAATCCAAAGTTCTTATAGTATTACAATAGGGTCATCCACAATATTTTTTTTTTTTAATGAAACTTCATCTACATTGAAAGCGATTTGTAATTTTAGAAAGTCTTTATTGGTTTTCGTTAAGCCGTAATATTTTTTTTAATATTATGTGACGTAAATACAGATATGTAGCCCTATTTATAGGTATATTAAACAAGATAGTCCTGGATCAAAAATGATGTAAGTAATCTTACGTTAATACAGATAAAACATTTGATCTTCATAGTCAAATTCGTACTACGTTAGTCTGGTATTAACTAATACATTGGTCCATCTTGGCAATGGTCTATTTTGTTTACTGACCATGAGCAGTAACATTTTAACTGACAAAATTCTGCAAATGTGCTGCAAACAAATAAATATTTTTATCTAAATACATATCTAATTTTACTTAATATTTGGATTTCAGGGGAGACTGTCTACCTTTGTTGCTGTAAATTTCCAAAGAAGGTATAATTTCTTCCATAATATTTACAGCCGTAATAATAAACAAATTCCTATTTGCAGATTAAGTATTACGAGAATATCTTTGGATTGACAGATTACACTGTTTTTCAGTGTATACAAACTTTTGTACTGCCTAAGTGGTGCTCTCGCCTACGTAGCTAAAGTGCGACTTTGAAGCATGGAAGTTACTGTAAAACACTCTAAAATACGTATAAATATTTCGTCTAGAAAACGCTTTCTAAAGACATTTGGAGACAATATATGAAAAATAGTTTTTACATCGGAATTGAAAGTTTTGTGTGAACTCCTAGCGTTTTTTCTGCCTAAAATTTCGATGAATCGATTGTTTAGGGCAGAATATGGCAGATTAAACTGTTTATTAGTGTATACAAGTTTTTGAAGGGCCTCCGTGGTACCGCAGTGCTCTCGCCTACGCAGCTAAAGTGACGCTTTAAAGCATGGCAGTTACTGCAAAACACTCTAAAAATACGTATTTGGTCTAGAAAACGCATTCTGAAGCGATTTGGAGATCACAATTTATTCTCGAGTTGAGCCTTATTTCATGTTTATTAGTATATATCCGTGGGCCAAGCTCGTGAAAAACTATTGCTGTCTTATGAGGAGGCTATTCGGAATTTAACCCTTATTTATTATTACCGCTATTAAAGTATATTTCTTAAATATAATAATTATAAGATATATTTAATAATTTAAATTTTGCCATCATGCTTGTCGAATGGATTTAATTGATACAAATATATTTTTGGTTTTCTTCTTCGATGTCGGAGTACATCTGGGAGACATCTCGAATATTTTGCATGTCAACAGAATGAATAATAATATCATTTATTTCGTTCATTTCTTTACGATATAAACTTGAAACACCGCTAACCAAAGATCAGTTGACATTTGTAACAAAAAAGTAAAGTTAGTCCATCGATAAACTTAGGTATGCGCAGGACTAATGAAAAACTATGAATAAGTAGAGAAGTTAGTACCGAGATGATTCCAGCTTAGTCCGGCTTAATTTTTCTATGAATACGGCTGATTGTTTTGTTTTCAAACAGTGGACTTCGCATATAAATTGATCTTTTTCAGCATTTATAAATATATATAAATGTGTTAAAAATAACACTTGTTGGTAATAATTGAAAATATGCTTGGATAATAAGGAATTTAATAAAATAAATAATATAAAGGTGAAATGAAAAGGTTTAAATGGTCCACGTATATTGTAAAATTTTAGATACAGACGTTTTGGGCTTACTGCAAGCCCATGTTCAGCTAACGGTGAATATACAATAATATTGATGAATTGTATTACAAAATTTTAAAATTGTATTAGACACATTCATTGGTATAAGTTACGTTGATAAAATTTTAAGATAAAGCATTTCAACAAGCCTTCGAATCAATTCGGAGTTGGTGAAATACTGTATTTCACTTATAAAACGCCCGTAAATACAATTTTACAACATACGTGGACCATAAGCCTTTTCATTTTACCTATAAACTACTCAACGGTTTCCCTTCAACAAAATAAATAATAAAAAACTACATATATTATAGCCCAAGTTTTAATTACAACTGGTAGCCTAGGTATGCCATTCAACTTTCAACATCTTTCGCTTTCATATCAACGCAACGAATCCACCGTGGCATCATAAATTTAAATAAGTGTTATTTGCTTTACTTCCTTTGTTTTTTGTTGTTATTTTCTGTATTTTCATACGCGATAGCAGAAGGTTTCAAACGTGGTAATTTGGAGTAGATTAAATTTGGTAAAATTGAATGTTAGATATGTTACGATAACTAACAAAACCACTGTAACTATTGTAACAATGTTTAAAAATGCCACGCAGACTAAAGATTTGTTTTCTCTCTTTACTTTCCAACGTGTAAAAAAATTGGTTATTATAAACAATAAATTCAATTAAAAAGAAGAACAAACGAAGAAAAAAATTTTCTACGAGTAATTTGTGTAGGGAATAATAATTACGAAATTCAAATCATTATTAGAACTCTACGTTGTGTTTTACCCGAGGGTTGTAACCTCTCCTTCTAATATAACAAACATGTCGGACGCAGAAATGAAAATAATTAAATAATAATGAAACAAGTAAGACTGGGGTAATGATCATATCAAAGAAGGGTTAACTACTGCAAGAAGAGTAGCTCAGACAAGTTCTTACAATCAGTTTGAGTAGAACAGAACAATATTTGTCTGGTCAACTCAATCACGGCTTTCAACAGATTTTGATTAGTCATACACACAATTTAAATGAAGCGTTCGTAACAAAGATATGCATCTTAATGTAAAACAGTAGCTGAAAGAATTGAATGGAAAAGGTCGGATGTCGGATGCAGATCGTTGTATTGATGGAAGGAAAGCTATTGATTTATTTGTAATGCAGAGTGATTAATTAAATTTATTCCGTTGCCGCTTTTAAACTGTTCCATAGAGGAATTTTGATATGTTTGGGTGAATTTTTGAAGCAGATAAATTATATTTTGAATGAAAATATCTATTAATTTCCATGATCTGTACGTCATTTAAATTTCAGAAAATTTCTTTGAATTTAGGCAACAAGAAAGTATAATTAATATTTATTTTAAGGTAACAAACATAATATTTTTAAAACACAAAATCGAGATAACAAATGTAAAAAAGAATCTGAATGAAGGATTTGGTTATAATCCTAACTGTACATTTCATATCGTTGACGGCGTAGGGAAAGAATAATCGTTTCAATATTTAATTATTTCCAGTGATCAGAGATATCTAAATCCGAATGCGAATTATGTGTGCAGTCCATCCCTAGTTCGATTCCGACTGTGGGTCCACAATACGCACATTGTTTGCGGGCGAGCTTAACAAAAGCACAGCATTAATTGCGCCGCGTTGCTGTAAACTCACCCTTAACTCGCGCTACATAAGATCCGAATGTCGGGTAATCCGAGGGGATCCGAATCACATATCTCTTTCTGCTCAACGTAAATTAAATCTTAAATGAAATTTGAAACTATCGCTGTCTTTTTCTAGTATGATATACGGTCATCTTCGTTTTGCTTATATTACTGAAATACGCCGAGGCAGAAGAAGCAAAGGGATGATTTCGCAAAGCCAAACCGAACGGCGGTCTGGACCACTGGACATGGTATGCTTATTGTACGTTGTAGGATATCATTTTCCTTTGTGCTTTGACGAAGTTTCGCTGTTACAATGAATGGTATTTCTGTTCTGTGTTCACTGCTTTTGTAAGAATACGAACTTACTTTATGGCTTAAATTCTTGGTCTGTTATTTGGCTATATTTGAGTTGGGATTTTTTCTGAGCTTTAGCGGAAAAAAGTTTTGATTATTTCCACATTTAAAATTATATTTGCATTATATTTGAAATTATTGTTGTCATACGCGCGATGCCTTAGTTGGCCTAATAAATTTTTTTGTTAAAACAAAATACTCTACCTACAACAGTATGAAATGTCAAAATGAACTTTAGATATGTTTCGCCATTGATAAATATGCAATCATAATTTAATTCCTATATAATTTAAAAATTATTTTGATAAATAAATAAATAAATAAATATATCATCACGGCATATTACTCATTTCTGGGTGTGCCAGTATCTACAACACATGTAGATATCGGTAATAATGACGATATATTTTACCGCGTGGGCGCTTCCCAGACGTCACCTCACGGGCAGTCATAGCTGGTGTGGAGAGTGCACCACAGGGGTCAATTTTGACATTATTATTGACCCAGATCAACAATTTTGATACTATTATTGACCTTGGTCAATAATTGATCTCTAAGTACGAGTACAGAAAAACAATTTCACGGAACAATAATGAGTCAATAATGATATGTTTATAGGCTAGTAGTGAAAAAAACATGTTTATTAACTAACTACAGAATCAGATTCTGATTTTAATAGTTTTACAATGATATCTCAGTGCATCTACTAGTTGATATACTCGTACTCGTATGTATAAATTTTAAACGGTATGAATTGTTAATTATTTGGGAACATAATTTTTAACATTTGTCTTGAAATTTGTAGGTTATGGTATTCAAAAAACTACTTAAATTTTTGTTAATAATAATAATCCAAGTAATATTACTTTACAATTAAACACCACTTTTTAAAAATTAATGTCATTAAAAAACTAAAGAATGTTATATACTCAAGATAATTTTTTTGTCTAATGGTGCATAAAACTTGAGACGTAGAATTCTCTTCTAACTTTTCTCTCATATCTGAAATCTGGACAGTAAAAAAGAAGTTGGATGGTCGCCATAGCTGATGTTTAAATTTATTCTCTAAGGATTTTTACAAATTTGGAAGCAAATTTCATTAAACTTGAAACTGTTTAGTCTGGAGCAACTATGTTTTTAAATATTATTCAACATAATTCTCCTTTCGTCGCCAATCATTCACAAATGCATGTGTATCCTTGTTTAACTCATAGGTAGCGTTAAAAGCATTTCTAGATGTCAATGAGGAAATAACATCCACAAAGTTTAAAATATTAGTAATTAAAAAAAAAATATTGCGCTTAAATAAATTTGAAAACAACATTAAATTTAATATTGGTTATTCAAGCAAGATGTAGATTCGGAAAAAAATTAAAAAGCAGTAGAATATTCAATTATTAAAAATACATTGGACATAAAAATAGTCAAAATTAACAACGTAATTATTGTTAAATACTCAAACTCAAAGGATTATAAATCAATATGAAAAAGAAGAACAGTTATCGCTGTACTTTCTAGGAAAGGAATCTTTTCATTACCTAGAATTATATGAAACAAAGACAATCAAAATCACGGATCTATGAGATCATGTTCCCTGGGACGAAGTAACAAGCGTAAGGACATTTCCACGTTTCATCGTGTCCTCTGGTAGCTCGATGAGCGCGATACGTCACGGCAGCAGCCATCTTTGATCGCCGATACGCGCCTATAAAATTGCGACATTCAATTTAGTGTCCTGGAGTCGCACGATCCGGGTAATTAGAAACAGTCCGAGCCTGGATTCTGCAGATATCACCTCGTGCCGATAACACCCAATGGTGCACAAGATAAAGCGATAGCGTTATGTAACTAAGTATCAGAAGTCTGGCAACGGTGCCAGCGTCATTCTATTGTTTGTATAACCAATGTAATGATATCGAGAGTTTCTTTTTGTTTCAGAGCGCAAAGATGATTGGTCATTATATTAGCTCGCATCTCCTTTATTTTTAGAAACAATTTTTGCTTATTTAGCAACTTGCGACAAAGAACACGATTTTTTCTCTTTATCATTATATTATTTTCTTTATACTTTATACTCTCATATTCTTGGAGCCAATTTGCAATTTTCCATATATATTCTTTATTAATGTTTTACGACCGCATATGCAGATGATGGATTTTAATTTTAATGTTTTCTTGATTTTGAATAATGGAAATGATGCGGACAATAACATACCTAACACCCATGTCCGAATAGGATTCAAACCTTTGGATTGCAAAGCGACATTCTTGCCTTACGTTATTTTGTTTGGCAATTTTTTACAATATTCAAATTGTTACTTAGTGCGGGAAATTATTGATTCAAAAACTAATCCGTTTTCCGATACGAGCACAGCAAGTTTTGAAATATACATGGAGTTTCAGAATAACGTTTAATTTTCTGCAATTATTCAAAAAAAATACAAAATATATTCTAACTTTTTGTTATTTGGGCAGCTGTGCGTTATTGCTATTGGTTATTTCACTTATTTCTCGCACGCATTTCGTGTTTGAGGACATTTATTTTTCGCACGGTTTTAGAGAAATTAAATAGGCATGCATTAGTAGTTGAAGTAAATAAAATCAATATTAACAATGAATTAACAGTCAGTATAAATATTGAAAAGATCATTTCAGCCATCGGGATTCGAACCCAAGGACCTTCACTTTGCCGAAGTGACGCTCTTACGAACTAAGCTATTTTGCATGAATTACGCAAAATTCACTATCCAAAAGAATACAAATATTTTTGTTTATTTATTAAACAAAGTTTGTTGTTTGCTTTAAAACCTTTTTATCATACCAACTTTTATTAAATGAGAACTGGTTATTAATGACAACGTGTTATAAAATATTGTTAACTTTTTTTCACTTTGTGAGATTATATTGACTATAAAGATATACAGTAGTAATGACACCAAACCATATTAAATAGATAATTATGATAGATCTAGTTCAAAGTTATTTTTTAATATCCGTTCGGTAGGTATACATGTACGAAACATTAATTTTCAATCTGTCATTGGGAGTGTGATTTCTTGGAAGCAGAAAGAGATTTCATTGAGCATTATTAAAAAGCCAATTTCGCACGATTACATTGCAATAAACACTCGTCAATACACCTAGCCATAATATGCATGGTGTAACGTGTGCGTCCATGTATGTGTGTATTTAAATTAAAATCTGTCACTCACTGACAGATCACTGAAATGCGTTCCATGTTCCGCGTGGAGTTAAAAGCGTAACTAGCCAATTTCGCATAACATTTTGCGTGAATATGTTTTGATTTATTATCGATGCCGAGCCAATAATACGATTGCGGCTCTGTGTTGGTGCAATTATATCCCTTTATAATTTGTGTTGCACCATTCTGCTTTTTGTAATTTGTCGATAAAATCTTTTAAACATCGACGTGAATAAATATACATGTGTTCGTTTGTACTAACAATGGCTTCACAATTCCAAATGCAGATTTGGACAAGTTCATTTGTAACACAATGGTTGTGTTTGTTTGTATATTTGCCAATTGCTGTTCGAGTCAGGCAATTTGACATCTAGTTGTTTCAATGTGCTATTTTCCAATTTTCAGTAACTACTTCGGAAAATAAGCATTTTATTACAAAATTAGAAAATGTGAAATATTATTTTTTTTATTGCCATATAAATAAAATTTTAATTAATTAATCCTAATGCCTTTCTATTCTTTTGGGTGTAAGGCTAAATGTTAGGTACTTGACTATTCCTCTGGTTTCCTTCACCATATCTTCTTCCATTCTTCTCTTACATGGTTAAAAGTCAAGTTTCTTCCCACTTAACACCTATCTTTACCATAGCTTTTTTCACTTCTTCAATACAGGTTTTTCTTGGTCTTGCTCTATGTATCGCTTTCGTTATTATTGCTTCCTAAATTTTTCTTGTTGTTCATTCTTCCCCCATTCTTCATACGAGACCGCGCATACTGTTTTTCTAATATCTTTGATTCTTAATTTGTGCATAATTGCTTTTCCTTCTATTTTTCTTAGTAATCACATTTCCGTACTGTTTAGCTTGCTAGTATGTCTGCTGTTGTCCATGTTTCTGAACCAAAGGTTATTATAAGTGTGGTTATATACCTTTCTGTAGGCTTGTATAACTTAGTGTCTTTTGATATTTCTTTCTTGGATAGTATGTTGCTTTTGTTGACAGGTACTGTAAAAAGCCTACCTGCCGAACTTTTTTTTTATCTCTTCGTCTAAATATTTGAATATATTCACTAGTTCTAACGTTTCTACATCTATCTTGATTTATGGTTTGCTTCTATTTTGCATCATTGTCTTCGTTTTGCTCAGGTTTATTTTCATATTTAATTTTTCTAGTCTATTTTTATAAATTTCTAGGTTTCTATTAAGTGTATTTTCGTTTTTTTCCGCATAACATATCTCTAGTACTTGAATACTTTTCTTTTTCCAATGTCCTACTGTGTGTTGTCCAGCACAAACGAAGAAAGTGGCGGACTCATTATGTTGGCCGTGTCTAACTCCTTTTGTAGTTTGAAACAATTCTAAATTATAATTATTAGGCTAATTTATAATCAAGGGCATAAGGTAGCGTTTATAGATATACTGTGTTTCAGGTACGAAAATAGCAGACCAAATCTAGGCAATACAATACACACTGTTATCAATAAAAATGAAAAATACCTAAATATTGAAAATTATAACATCGAAATTAAACACATGGTTAAATATCATTTAATTCTGCTGATTTTATTTGACAATTGACATGTGATCATTTTCTCGCTTTTGTGAACATGAACTACTGATATTTTTAATTACTTTTCTTAGTTTAAAAACGAACTGCAATCGTAGAAAAGTTGATAAACTATATTTCACAAGCTATATAACTTATATAAGTCAATAAAATATATAGATTTTTTACATTTTCTGACTTTAATTGTATTCTTACATGTTCCATTTCATTAATTATTTTTATTTTACATATACATTGTTAAAATAGCACATACACCGTACGTTTATGTTTGAAAAGCCATTACACTGAATTAAAAAGCTTTCAGGACTCGCCTGTGACTCGTTATAAAAACTATCTATCTACATATTTTAGGAAAATGGATTTTACTAGATTTAATACAAAATATGTTATTATAAGCTTAGTATCAAGTCATGGAAAATCACACTTTTAAGTTTTTAAATAGCTCAGTCGTATATAAACTTCGTTACATTGAATTCTTTTCCTAAATACTATTTCGAAGTTCTTTAAAAAAATATTAAACTTATTTTACGTTAAAACGGACAATTAATCTAGAAGAACACAAAATATCAATTAGACAACCGGGCTCGGATCTAATAATCGCATCATGAAGAGATCTTATCTTGCAGGGGCGCGGCGAAGATGTCTAATACCATACCGATTTCCTCTCCATTTACTGCTAAGTAAAGTATGCATAAAATAATAATATAATACTAGCGAACTGCTCTGCTTAATTTTTTAATGGCCAAATGCTTTTAGAGACGGCGCTGAATATGTACTGAATATTTAAAAACTAATGTGGTGTCCCGCGCAAACGCAGGGTTGGGATTCCTAATCACTAAAAGACAACTTCATTTCTACTGGAATTCAAAACTTCAAAGCTTATACAATGCTAAGTAAGAAATATAACGGAAATAGGTAACTAAATTCCAGGGCTCAACTTATTTTCCCCAACCCAAAAAAACTTACTTAAAAAACAAAAAAGAGCCTATAAAACCCAGATTATCTATTTCAAAATATTATTGCAAAATAATGGTGTTCTTCGCACTAGTTCGTCAACAAGTCATATGCGAAAAATACCATTTCGCAACTAATCACATACACGGTTTTTTCTAAAATCACGCTAACAAGAAAAAATATTGAATTACCAGATGTTAACTGTCACTTTTTTGACCTCTCGCAAAAAGAGGTATTGGAACCATGCTAAAAATCACATATCCAGATTTTAATGAATAAGCACGTTTCAAGGTCACTAGAATCAGATTTTAACATTTTACAATGTCTGTGTATACGCGCATGTGTGTGTGTGTGTAAATGTGTGTAAATGTCTGTATGTGTGTGTGTGTGTGTGTGTGTGTAGATGTGTGTGTGCATGTCTGGATGTTGGAGGGACGATTCCTCAAAAACTATAAGACTTAAGACTTGTACTTGAATTCCTCAATCTCACATTCCTGGGAAGAGCTGTATGGTAACAATTGAACAACCGGAAGTATTAGTTACTAAAAAAAAAATGTTCTAAATATTATTTTTTTGAAAATTTTTGATATTACTAATTAAAGAACATAAAATTATACATCTGATACATTTAAAATTTTTATTATATCTTCTATAAATTTAGAGATAAAGACGATATAATATATAGAATAACGGGATGTGATATGTGATAAGTCGAGTAGGCTAAACTACACTAAGGAAACTAGTTGACAAATTCAAATGTTTATAACATAATTTGTAAATGACAGATGTCAGGGTCAAAAATCAGTTTCAGTTACATTCTCAAAGCTTTTTCTGGGAAGTACATTTAATCTTTCTTATGATTTTATTAATTAAATATTTAAAATTATAGGTAACCTGCATATATCCATTAGAAGTACCGCCAATCTTGTTAATGAATTGGAAGAATCTTTGACATTTAGGAACTTCCTCATACAATGAAAAATAGATATAATTAGAATTGTATGTGTCCAGAAGACATGTTAAATACAATAAAAAACAATATTTGAGTAAAGTTCTGTAATTTTTTTGTTACAAAACGACGGTTCGATAGCGAAGTGCAATACAATACTTATATAACATACAATGGAAATGGCGAGAAGTCTTGTGCTGGCCACAACAGATTTTTATATTATTATTATTATTATTATGAATGAGACGGCATGGGAATATTATTTATATTAATTCTAAGGTACAATTTTTGTTTTTAATTAAATTAATTATACGACTAATAAATGAAAAATCATAATAAAATAAAGATAATTGAAGGGTACAAGGAAAAAATTGTATAAACATACTAAGTTTATTATAAACCGCCCAATTAAGCCCAAAAACCCTACTGGGTCGGATTTTTTTAAACCAGTATTTTTCCCAAATTCCCATTTATCGATTAATGTTTGTCTTTTTAAATAGCGTAGGTTTCAAAATTTGGAAATAATGCTTTATAATTTCGTATCTTTAATGCTCCAGTAATAATTCTTAACTACAGGTTAACGAAACAAGAGTGCCTATTCTGAAATTTATCAGTATAATATAATAACCCATTTGACAATAATTGACATTTCATTTTGATACGATATTGTTAATTTAACCAACAATTAAATTTTTAGTATAAGCTAAGCTATGAACATAAATATGTTGACTTGCAACACATAAATATGTTGAGCATGTTTGCAACACTTGAGTCATTGAATTAGAATTATCAAAATATGTATCAATGTATACAGAGCGATTCATAACTTCGTGTAGAAACTTCAAGAGCATACATATAGTACTGACTAAAATGGGTAAAAAAAAGCTTAATCAACATGGGTATATTGTTCAATAGTTTCCGACATATAAGGCAGTGAAAAATGAGTTTCTACACGATTTTACCTCTGCTATCTTGAAAACTATAAGAGCTACGACTTCGATTAAATGTTAAGCTTCGAAAGGTCATCTTAGAAGTATTTAAAAAATATCAAATAATTGTACAAAGTAACTTAATATTTCATTTTCAAATAACTTCTTAATTATCAGAAATGAAGAAAAAAGTTTCGTAGTCAATTTTATTGCATTTTTATAGTCTTATCAGTGTTTCTTCCCTCCTATTACAAAATGACCTCTTACTCGAACACAGTTGAAGATCGGACCAAATATGATTGCGCTTTTTTACTCATTTCAGTCAATACTAATACCCTTCAATTTGTGCACGAAGTTGTGAAATACCGCGTATATTGCTTCATAATAACCAATTATTACTAAAAACCAATAAACTCAATGCAGAAACAAAGAACTCATAAATATCATCAGGTTTTAGAATCTAAAATGTGTTCGTAGACGTTTATCAAAAAAATATACGAACTATAATTCATGCGAATCTACAAAAAATATCAATATGTGCTTTTTAGCATAATCCCTATATCTCCCTCCCGTACCTAGGGTAAGAAGATAAAAAAATATATCTATTTAGGTAAGTATACTGAAATTCATTCGTAACATTTATATCTCCGGTGTTTTGCACGTAAGTGTTGAAGCAAACATAAATCAGGTACAATGCGTCGCAGTAAAAAAGCCATTCATAAAACAGAAGAGCATCATTTTCCGGCAGACAAAAGAAAAATGTTTTATGTATGTAGAGAGATGTAATAGACGCATGCAAATTTCGTTTGAAATAATTGCATACGCTATCCCCGGCATCGTACATCACAGGCGTTAGCTCCACAGACCCGGCCGATAAGGATCGAACTCGCTGTCGCGGCCAGTGTAAACGGTACCCACTCAAAAAGGTGCTGACTCGTTTCTGACTCGAGGAGAGCGATTTTTGTTGGAATATGTAAATTTAAACTGTACGGAATCTACTTGCCCGGCTCGTCAGCTCGAGGACTTTATAAAGATACTTCAACCATTTGCTCCCTTCGATTTATGTGTGCATTTAAATTGGGTTTCAATCTTCGACTCCGGCTATTTTATATATGAATCATCAATTTTCTTTCTTCACTATTTTTTTCGAAATAAAAAAAGACATATTCTAGCACGCTTATTAGGGCTTCATTCTTTATTTTTATTATTTTTGATGGCATTTTGTTATTTAGAATGACTACATTAAACAAACAAAATAACTATCTAAAAAGACAACGTACAAAATAAAAAACAGAAATCACTGGTACCAGTCTATGTACTACAAAAATTTCTCTTAATGGAAATTATCATCCATTTTTAAAAAGATACCTACATTCTAATTGAAAGCCAAAACAAATAAAATAGTTTAAACAATTGTTATAGAAGGCTATACATTCAAGCTCTTGGTCGTTCGACCGCTCGGCTTTTGTCCGAAGAGGTGCCTATTGTAACATATTTTAATATTATTCCAGTGCCTCTCTATCTAAAAGTGGCTAAAAATATTTAGAAAGTAAGAATAGCAACGTAAAGATAGTAAAAAAATGATAGGTAATTAAATATCATGTCAACAAGGAGTAAAAAAAAAAAAAATGGTAAGTAATACTAATAATCAGAATTAATGAAAATTACTGTTTTTCAGTTAATGAAAAATGAGGAATATTAAATGCAGTGACAAAATAAATGCGTAACAATAATACATTACCTGCTACATAAAAAAGAAAAATGCTCAATAATTAGTATATTTTGAGCAACAATTTGAGTTCCTTATATAAAAAAATTATTATGCACGCTACAGAAAATTGATGTACACAGAAAAAAGGACCTTCTAAATTGTTGTTAAATTAACTAAACAAATTCTTCAATTTTCAGTTTACTAATATGTTTTATTAAATTATCTGAATTGATTTAGTTCAACTTTCTAAATTTGTAATAACAAATTATAGTAAAATTAAATACGAAATTAGATTAAATGATTACATTTAGTATTGAACGAAACATACATAAAGAAAATAACTAAATATGTATTAAATTTTCTATTTATTTACGTAATTCATTAGATAAATTACCGAAAATTGTAGGACAAAAATAATGAAGCCAAAATATAGTAAAATTAAATAAAATAAGTAATTAAAACAACCATTGCATATTTAAATTACAATATATTTATTATCGATTTCGGATTAGTTAAAATGCTAAATTAAGATTTGTAAATTATACTAAATTATTAGTCATATTGCCTAATAAAATAATATCTAATAATAATTAGACAAAATTTCAATTCTAATTTTTTCAGTGTAGTTTTGAGACAACTTTAATTTTCTACCGTCTATTGATTTTGAGCTACCGGCTAAAACTTGTTTTTCACTTATTTTGAAAATACCTCATATCTCGCTTATTATGAGAGATACAGAAAAAATGTTTTGATAATTTTAATACTATTTTTTTCACGTAGAATAACGTGGTGTAATTAGATTTTTCAGAACTTAACAATTTTCGAGGTATAACACAAACATCATATTTTAGCTTGAAAACCAAAGACGATCAAAAATTCCGATGGCGCATATTAATGTTGTCTCAAAAAGTTGGCCCATAAAGACCCACATCAATTTTCTGCAGCGTGCTTAATGAGGGTTTGTCATATAAGGAACTCGAATTTGTTCCATGCACCACATTGTACATTTCATTTGAAATTTTAATATCAAATTTATGTGTAAATAAAATCTTATAATAAGCTCTACAATTTATTATAATTTTGTTTAAGAATAATACAGTTAATATGTAAAACATGAAATAGGAATAAATAAAAAAAAAATGTATCAACATTTCAGAATCTACTTATTTGGTGTAAAAGTAGGTAAATTTAGCCCCATGTAACAATATTTAAAGTGAATTAATAATGAAAGAGAAGCAAACCAATTTAGTAATTCACATATGGAGTAAATTTGAGGTAGTGTAAATTTGTGACGTACGTCACTGGTAGAACAACAGGGCGAACAAGCGAACATCGAATCCGTCCATCAGCCAGCGAGCGAGACAGCCGTTGCGCGACTGTTGACTTAACATTACGAATGTATGAGAATGATGCGGTCAGCATGGCAAATATACCACTAACTGACATGTTACAAGCTTCTTCTATGTAAATAACAATTTCAGTTAACAAACACGCGCTCCACACACGTCGAATCGCCCAAATGAATGTTCACTTTCATTTCATTGTTTTGTTTTTATAAGCCAGACGTAGTGATAGCGGCCCTTGCCCTCGATAGATGCGCCTCTCTCTAATTTACATTTTCATATGGTACAAAACAAAATCAAAATTACTTCTAGACAAACAATAAAAAGATATAATAATTAAATAAAAAAAATAGTATCTAAAAAAACTTCTACAACGAGTAATTATAATAATAATAAATTATATGCATTAGCTGCATAATTTTAATTAAAAATACAACGTTTATTGACACTTTTCCTTTTTCCGGTCAATAATGACTACAAACTACAATGACAAAACAAAGTCACATATGGACACTAGAAATACAAAATATATGAAAATTTTTAAATCTGACCTAACCATAAACCTTATAAAACCTGGGCTCAATATTTTATTTACTGATCATTAATTTTACAAAATTCTGAAGATTAATGAAAAAAAGTACTGTTCAAATAAATGTAAATCATGTGAAATTTATAATTTTAATGAATGTTAATATATGCTACATGTTTTCCCATATACGAATATAATAATCACAGAAATATTTCGATAATGAATATGTACTACAGAGAATAGTAAGTGCCTATTAAATTATATGATTTATTAGAAATATTTTCTTCTTATTTATTACGTAGCACTATAATGATCGTTTTTAAATTTATTAGAAATATTTTAATTTCAAATCTATTTGCTGTATATTCGTAATATTCTTGAATCTAAAATAGATATGTTTTTTTTTTGTTTAAACTTATATACAACATGAATATACCTATTAGAAATTACAATTCCCTACATATTATTATATAGCGTTAATTACAAATTATAATTAGACCACCTTGAATCCCACAGAATAAAACAAAGGCAAATAAAATGAAGGGAGAAGTTTTCCGGGTAATTACTCGTCGCGTACGCTTGGTGACAAACAATCGCACATCGCGCATTGGTTTCCGGCGAGTGCTCGATCTGACCGGATGTAGTCGGCAAACACCTGAGCTGACATTCGACTTCCACTTCCAGCAGTCGTTTATTCGCTAATTGCGCAGGCCTCCGGTCAGTTTTGACATGCGCAAACACCCCCGCACCCCCCGCACCATTATCTGTCTCTATCCCCGATGTACATTTAACGTTTTGTGTTTACATTTGCGGTCGTGTGGGTATACAGTGTTAAATTGTCATAACCCGTAGATGTACGTATGTTTTGTATGTGTGCTGAGTGTGTATAACCGTTTGTGTTACCGCTGTTATTATATTACCGCACGAGGACGAGGTGGATGGTGGACATAGCACACAGACGGGGTGTCTGTTGGCAAGTCGTATTTCAAACCCAAATGGGCGCGCGGCTGCACTAAGGGGTGCTTTACCGTACAGAGAAGTTTAGTCAAATATGTATTTGCGGTGATTGTATTTACTAATACCACTGTTATGTTGGCTCAACCATATTCACGTTCAACAGCAAACATACATTCAAATTTATTATTCATTCTCATTTTTTTACGAATATATTCAACTTTTTTTTAGACTTCATGAGATTTTAAAGTGTTAGGATTCTGCTTTTTCTGACTGCATCTGAGGTACGTCGGTTAGAATCTACCGGCTGGCTTAGTGTGAGCCCCTGAAAATGTCAATATACCAGGCATTAATCACACACCGACGGACAATCTGACTATTTGCCCATCTTAAAAATATGTGCATTGGTTGTACATGAATATTTCCGTTACTACATGATTATCTCTCGGGTTAAAGACTATATTAGGAAGAAATAGTTATGCGCTAATTTTAAGTTTCGGACTCTTTAGCATATTTTTTACTAATACGAAAGATTATCCATAAATTATTATTAGACGTGTTATTTTTCACACGTATCAGCCCTCGTATTAGCCATATTCAAATTAATAAATATTTTTGAAATTTAGTACCATACTTTTGAATTACTCAGTTTTTGAATATGTTACCCTTATATTATATAAGTTTACTTATTAAAAATAATTTTTTTTATTGGTTCCTATAGAGTTCGTTGCTTTATTTTTTGTCAGGTACTGTACGTACGCGTAAGGATTCTCATTTATAGTCTATATATCTCTTTGGCTTGATGCAAACATAACAATTGTGGAGAATGAATGATTTAAATTCACATAGAATTTTTTTAGTATTAATAATGCCAAATGTACCTTTCTATAAAAATGGACATTCTGCATTATTAATCTTGACTACAAATGTTATTAATTGTGTGAATTAAACTGTCTATAGCGCTAAAGCCTCTCAGGGGTTTATAGACATGTCTACATTGGTTATTAATGCTATTTCAATAGGTTCCATTACAGTTACTTTGGTTGTATAAAAATATAGCGTTTTTTTCGTCGGTTGTGCAAGCATTTTGATCAAAAATTGACATAGTTGTTTCAGTTCGAAGCCGCAGATTTATTTATAATAATATAAAATATTAATCCAAATATTTCGAATTTTAAATAGCACAAGTGACCTCTGTGGTGCACTCTCCACGCCAGCAATGAGTGCCCGTGAGGTGACGCCTGGTAAGCGCCCGCACGGTACATATGTCATCATCATTACCGATATCTGCGATAAAGCAGATTGTGGCACACTCAGAAATGGGTAATATGCTGTGATGATATATTTTTTGATATTTATAATATAAAATAATTTGCCTACGCATATCACTCATGACTCATTACTTTCCCATCTTTTTCTAACTGAAATATTCCATTTTTTCACCCATGTTGGGGCGTCTCCCCTCCCTTTGTGGGTGGGAAGTTCTTCCTGTCCGCATGGCGCGACACTCACTTGTCTCCGCGTGATTAATGAGCTCATTTTAATAATAACCTGCCCCGTACCTCTGCTGCTCTGCAACACCCGGTATACACGCAGTTCGTCTCCGAACCACCAGAGTCGCTGCCGTTCGCGACACTTAATAAGATGAACAAGTGACATACAACTGTTGATGGACGGACACACTGATGATGCCCCCTTGGAAAGATGTGATGATTTCAAATATCAATTATTTATATAGCTCACACGACACATAATGAATTGATTACCATCAATTTTATTGACACATATTATTAACAATCAGTGATGTCCGTCATTATCATCTCATGATAATGCATAATTTATTCACCAATAATTCCAGATTATTAAAGAATTTTTTAACGTGCAATAGTAATAATTTGACTTTCGATAAAGTTTGCATACTCTGGAAATCCTTTGCTGCATATATAATTTGATTTATAATCACATACAATATATTTATAGACTATTATTTTTCTAGTAATTTTTTTGCTACGACAAATGTTACTATGGTTAACATATTTAGAAATTTGACAGTCAAAATCTCAAATCAAAGGATAGAGATTTTATTTATAATATAATTTATCGAATTATTTTATCTATGTATAATACTAAACGAAGTAAAAATAATAGTAATGATGACAATGTTCAATAAAAAATTTTATCTAACAAGATATGATTTTATTTTTCCAAAATCTAAAATGTTTGTGACATTTTAAAGCCTAAAAACTAAAAAGTGTTGTGTTCCTTCCTAATAAATTAATACCTTGTAAAATCCTACGTCCACTGACATATTTTGTATCAGGATTTTTCTTTTTAATTGATAAAAGAACAGAAAAATAAAATGAATAAAAAAATAAATATAAAATTTTCCAGAAAATATTTGAAACGGAAGTTTTTCAGTAAAATGTGAAAATGGTTTTATTTTTATTTCAATATAAATGATTTTGAATTATTTTCAACACGATCAAATACCTGTGATTCTTAATAAGTATTAAAGATGTCCAATAAAATATAATCCATGATACAACAATCTATTTCTATAGCTTCATAGTCATCAATGCAACATGAGTAATATACGATAAACATTTTCAATTATAGCTGCAAAATTTTTGGAAAAGTTTTACTAATAAAAATACAGTAAAGCTCCGCTATTTCGAACCTACACTAATCCAGTTATCCTTATAAACCGAACAAAATTTAAAAATGTAGATTTTATATTACAGACTTTGTAAACCGGACCGACCACGGATACTCTAATCCGGATCGCATGTCATGTGTTGTCGTATAGGCGCCTCCTAACCTCCCAACCAATTCTACAATCCGCATTACAAAAAAACCCATCTCTTAAATTTTGCAAAACGAAATATCCACCTGCTTCACATAAGAATAATGTAACAATATTTAATTATGACATTCTCTTAACTACTTGACTCTGTGATCTGTTGATGGATATCCAAAAGCCGAAATCGATTATCACAAAGATTTTTTTATTAGACACAGTGTGCTTAATTAATATCATTTTACATTTAAGGTAATTGGAGCATAAACGTAAATCAAAAATTTTAGACAACTTGCCCAGTTCCGATCGGACTTCGGATCCAAAGTTGAAAAATTTAACATGGTAAGACTAAGTACCTAAAGGGAAGCTCAAGAAATCATCGACATCCGTAATTGTCTCTAGAATTACGATAATTCATAAACTATTGACTAAAAATGAAGGTTTGGAGAAAAAAAAAAATAGAGTAAAACATGCAAGTCTATCAGGATTACAAAGATATGAGAAATTCAAATTGGAAATTCATCAGATATTTTCAATTAATTTTCATAAATCTTGCAGTCTTTACTGCGTCACCATGGAAACAGTTTCAATTATTCAATATTACTAAATCACATATGTCAGCTGGATGTCAGTGTCAAGTACAATTTACATAGTCCGTGAAATAATATTGCTGGAAATACAAATAACGCTATATGGAATTTATATAAAATCAGAGGCGTAACTAGCAATTAAGGCGCCTATGGCCACCAAAAATACGCCTTTTATAAGTACACGCGTGTAAAATAATAAGATCTAGATATTATAGTATTTAAGCATGATAAAAACTTACATTTATTAAACATATACGCATATTCGCATAATACAATATGTATCTCGTATATTAAAGAATTAATTAATACGCCAGCAATGAGTGCCCGTGAGGTACAAATATGTCATCATCTTTACCGATATCTGTAATAAAGCAGATTGGCACACCCAGAAATGGGTAAAATGCCGTGATGATATATTATTATTATTAATAATTAATTAATACATATAATGATTAAGTATTGAGAAATAAATAAAACACAACAGAACATTTTATTTACATAATTTTAATTTTTCGCGTTATTAAATCATCAATGACAGAATCAAAATCCACTTCAGCAAATACATTATATTCCATAGAAAGTAAACTTAGACTACTAAGGGCCAATTTTTCAATCTCTGGTTAAAATTTTAATTTTAAGGCCCCGATAGTTAACTTAACCGGCAGTTTAACCAGATATGAAAATATCGGGCCTCAGTTAAGTAAACAATATTGCATCGTTTTGTTGACATCAATGATAAATCTGTCATTTGACAGTTCATTTTGTTTCAGTTTTGTTTATTGAACTCTTAGTTAAAATCATATGTTTTGTCCTTTCCTTACTTCAGACTCGATCTTAAGCTCTGTCCCCATGCTAATTTCACACTGTATTGTATAACGCAGTACGCATGCGTCAGTTTGAATAATTGTCACATTTTTTTCTAGTAGTAAATACAAAAATATAAAATGGCAACAAATTCGACGCAACCCGCAAACCCATTCTTAAAATTCATAATACAGTGCGCATGCGTTAGTTTGAATAGATGTCACATTTCGTATTTACCGCTAGAAATGTGACAGCTATTCAAACTGACGCATGCGTATTGCTTTATAAAATACAGTCTGAAATTAGCATGGGACAAAGCTCATACGGGGAACTATGTTGAGTATAGTCGATATCGAAAGGATGACATGTAATTCAAAATTCTATCACAATATCAATCGCAATTTAATTATTTTCGCACCTTTCCAATAAGGCGCCTATGGCCGCGGCCATATTGGTCATAGGCTATTTCCGCCTCTGTATAAAATACATTGAAATGACGGAAGGTATTTTGCTGGCCACAATGGGGTATTCCACCATAACAAAAAAATTTAATAAATTTCAATTTAACATAAAGTATGACTCAATAAATAATAGTTAAAACAATGAAAACATTTTTTAAATAATTACTTTACGAGGTATTTCACATTTGCTAAAAGGGAAAATTGACGTCATACAATTGTTATCTTTCTCTCGCAGGGTACTCAGAGCAGTGTGTGTGAGAAAGACAAATATAGGGGAAATGTGACATTACACTGATTTCTCGAAAATAAAATACTGTTAAACTAGGAACAATTAAGATTTTTTAATACTATGAATTGCTTCAAAACTGAATGAAGTTTTATTTAAAATAATAAAAAAATTGAGTGGAATACCCCATTGATTTCTTATTGTAACATTATAGGGCTACAACAGATTTTTTATTTAAACATTATATATGTACCTACTTGTTTTTTTTTCTTAACTACCTACCTGAATTCAAAATGCAAATGCCCACTGAACGGGAGACTTATATTAAATTTAAATGTTTAAGCATTTATTACGCTTAATTACTTTAATATTAGCCCAGTAATCCGGATTGACCCAGTTTCAAATGAGCCGGATTAGCGAAGCTTTATTCTAAGTCATAATGCTAACATGTTATACTCGTAGTTTTCTAGTTTATGAGAGGCGGTAAATTTGAATTTTCGGAAAATTTTCCTATAAATAACGGAAATATTTTCAAAATGGAAACTTTCCGAAAAGAAAATTGAAAATTACTGAATTAATGTCACTAGTATTTAATAGGTATTTGTTCATTCCATTGAGTATAGTCGATATCGAAAGGATGACATGTAATTCAAAATTCTATCACAATATCAATCGCAATTTAATTATTTTTGCACCTTTCCAATAAGGCGCCTATGGCCGCGGCCATATTGGCCATAGGCTATTTCCGCCTCTGTATAAAATACATTGAAATGACGGAAGGTATTTTGCTGGCCACAATTGATTTCTTATTGTAACATTATAGGGCTACAACAGATTTTTTATTTAAACATTATATATGTACCTACTTGTTTTTTTTTTCTTAACTACCTACCTGAATTCAAAATGCAAATGCCCACTGAACGGGAGACATATTAAATTTAAATGTTTAAGCATTTATTACGCTTAATTACTGTAATTGTACCGGATTGACCCAGTTTCAAATGAGACGGACTAGCGAAGCTTTATTTTAAGTCATAATGCTAACATGTTATACTCGTAGTTTTCTAGTTTATGAGAGGCGGTAAATTTGAATTTTCGGAAAATTTTCCTATAAATAACGGAAATATTTTCAAAATGGAAACTTTCCGAAAGGAAAATTGAAAATTACTGAATTAATGTCACTATTATTTAATAGGTATTTGTTCATTCCAATGAAATTGTAAGTTAATTTATGTTAATGCATGGATGTAACGGTAATCGATCTAGATTAGATTGTTAAAAATTGTAAAACTGATTTAAATGACTGATTAATTTAAGTACGTAGGTAGTATCGACGTGATATTATCTGAAATTTTCAAATTGCTAATTATATTTACATATTTCTCAATCCTTGCTCTTATTTAAAATTTAATTTTTTATTTGTGAACTTTTTGCACCCATAAACCATAATTTAAGCAGCAATGAAATAAGCATCTCCATAGATTATACATAACCCGCATATTAACATACTACATAAACCATCTTATAAGTTTGTTGAAAGATATCACATCAAGAATCGCATGACGAACCAAAATTAAACTCGACAGCAATCCTTACTTCATCTACACTCTACACACACGCGCACATGCGTCGCGTGTCCTGCGCACATAAAGCCTGCGTCCTTGCTGTAATACGCTAGACACTTGCCGCCGCTAATAGAAAGAACTGATATAAATCTGTCACCAAGAGACGGATTCCGCCATTGTGCCATTGTAAGACTTGATTGGCGTTGTATATCACACTTCTTGTCCAACCAACTGATAGAATACATTTCTGACGAAGATACTCAAAAGTTTCCAAAGATATATTAAAATTTTTGACATTTGAAACAATTTAAAACGCAAAAATTTCGAAAATATTACAATGTACAAGAAATACATGGAATATGAGTGATTACGGTGAAATGACCACGTATTAAGTATTGTTTCAATATTACCTACTTGTAATTTAACTAAGTGGTACAGCAGTAATTCCATGTTTTCATTTTCGATCACATTTTAGTGTCTACTTAATGGTGAATTAAGCGCAATAAAAAGTAGGCTACGTTATATATGACTTTAACAGCGGTAATAATAAAAATATCCTATTTCCAGATTAGGTAGTCCGAGAATATTCCGAAAATATCGTGTTAACAATTATTGAGAGATTATTCTGAAGTTGTCTTATTCCATTTTATTATTCTACAATCGTGGGTTAAGCTCGTAATAAACTATCCCTGTGTTATTCTGAATTTAACCCTTGTTTATTATTACCGCTGTAAGAAGGATTGAGGATATCGATTGCTATTAAAAGAACGATGATGATGATGATTTTTGTGTAACTATTATTGTGGTCCGGATGCGGTTATTCGCTACCGAAAATCGGTCACTTTAATATGTTATTATGTATGAATACGTTTATGAATGTGGCTGTGGTGAAAGAAGTATGCATGGATAGGAATGTGTTGCGAAGGATGATTGTTTCGTAATTATTGTGGTGTAAAGATAAATGGTTAGTAAGAATGTTTTGTGAGAATGAAGAGACAGCTGAACTTTTATGTGGACGAGAAGAATGAAGTATGTTTGTACAGGAGTGTGTAGCGAAAGATGATTGTTGCGTAACTATTATTGTGGTCCGGATACGGTTATTCGCTACCGAAAATCGGTCACAATAATATGTTCTTGAATGAATGTTATGATGATTTTGGGCAAGGCGGAAGAAGAATGTTTTTAAAGAGTTAAGTGATTCTGTGGAGCTCTTGCTTTCATCCCTTTTCTTATTATTTTCGGGTTTTTGCTAACCCACTAAGTGGGAAATGCGTGATTTTATGTATGTATGTATGTATAACTTAGCATAAATTTTCAAACCTTCAATATATAGTGAACAAGAATTGGACGTAAAAACATTTTGTTTCACATAACATGTTACACATAAAGATCAATTTCGTAAGAAAAAAAGTAAATATAACTGTGCACCAACCGGAAAAACATAATTAAATAAATTTTGTAATACCGAAAATGCGATTTATATTTTTATTGACAACGCTATCTGACTATGGGCCGAATTCTCAATTGTGTGATATAAATGATAAATTTATATAATATCACTTGTAAGTGTTATGATCAAGGTCATGATAGGCATTTACGAAAACTCTACCGGTAGATACCGCACCTACCGATTGCGTTCGAAAACACAAATGGTTAATAGTTATCGTGTTCGAAATTGTACCATATCTACCAGATCCATCTACCGGATCCATGATTTGATGATGATGATGAATTTAACCTCAAAAAAGGTAGAGGTACCAAGCGAATCTGGAATCGGAAGTAGGTTTTAGAAGTTAATTATGATAATACAGAAGACGAGACAAGATAACGTTTAACTACGTCAAATTTCAAATTTGTTTCATCATTCAACTGCTTTTTATAGGTTATAAATCTACCTTGTTTTCCAAATGCGTTCTTAAAATATCTATCCCGGTAGCTGTAACCTGATGAACAGCTGTTTACCGATATATATCGGTAACAGTTCACCGGTAGAATTTTCGTAAATGCCTATTATTATTTGTCAATTGTCAACAAACACATACACGAAATTCGTATTTCTTAGGCGCTTTTTTTAGGGGAAAAATACTAAGCAGAACTGAACTACTCCTGAAAAGAACAGTATATTTTGGAAAATAAGAAGTAGAATATAAAGACATATATATCATTATATTTATAACATAATAATCTGCTGAATTTGCTTGTGGCTCTGGCTACAATCTGTTGTGATCTTTTTGACACATTAAATTATTTTACATTTGAGTGTTTAAATATAGATGCATTTCTTAATGTAATGAAACATGAATAACAAATGCTTGCAATCAAAACAAAATACATAGCACTCAGTCTCGTTGTTGTGACATTGATATTCGGGATCAGTTCAGAATCCATTTGATCCTGTTTGAAAGGTGGTGCTTCGCGGAGACAGGGACGAAGAAAATGGGTAGTATAAGAAACAAGATCATTTATCCCCTTGTAAAAAGAACGGTGTAGGGTAGATACGTGCTAATAAGAACTGATCTTCTTGGTAAAAAGAAAGTGGCTCTTGATATGCGCGACCAATATTGCCAACACACGGTGCATAAATACAATACCACAATTTCTCACTCATTTACACAGATCACTTTGCAATTGAAGATAGCTTTAAGCGATAAAGTGAAAAATTGTCACTGCATATCACTTCGGTGGAAATTGAAAATTGGGCCATCAAATTTTCACTGCATATCACTTCAGTGAAAATTGAGAATTGGGCTCATTTCTCTATAAGTTCTGGGCTTCCAATATTAAAATACGCCCCTGGCGTTTCGTTTAGATTTATGTAGATTGACATAAGGTTTTCAGCAAGATATACACTTCATTTCACTTAAGAAAATAGTAGATGGCGCTTGAGAGCCATTAAACAAATAATTTAAAATACGTGAAACCAAATTTGGTGAATAATAAACATTTTTATCTGTAAAAGTGTACAAGACCTGAATATTAATAATTACAACAAAACATGATTGAATATCACTGTATATCTGTTATAACTGACTACTGATAAGTGATATTTTTTTCATTTTTGTGTTTTAGCTTTGCAATCTAACGCTGTTTTGTTACGTGGAATGAAGTAAAGTTGTTTTATTTTAATGAAATATACAAATTACTGCTAAAATAAAAGATTAGTTTTTGTTTCAATTAAAATTCATCAGTAATTAAGAAGAAATTCAATTTATTATAAGTTTATTGTGTACATAGTATTATGAAGTTTTCATCGTAAAAAACTACTAAGTGAGAATGACAAATTACTCGAATGGAAAATAGCACTGAAAGTTATTTTTATGTACAACTACAACTATGAACAACGAACTAATAGCTTAACCATAATCTAATATACAAGTAATTAAATAAAATTTATATGAAAAACTAATATGAACTAAACTAAATCCTGCCAAAATTAATTCATTAAATAATACAAAAAGAATGTGCGATTTTTAAAATTTCAGAAAAATAAAGATTTTCGGGAACTTTGGATGGAAAATGGCGCAGAAAATACAAATTTAATATTAATAATACTATAATTTGTTTTAATAATTTTACTTCTATACATTGTTCATAAATTTCCACACCTCGAAAGAATCAATGACTTAAAAACATATAAAAATCATAATTAATAAAAATTATTATTAAGTAAATCTTCCAATAAATATATCAGGATCAGCTTCATAACTAAGCAGCAAGTTGGACAACGTTCGGAAACGAACACGTTTCTGTTCAACCGTCAAAAGCTGGAGGACCTACTTTGGAGACATTTTTGGCACTCCTACCTCATTGGTTAGCATCTTTTGGACCCGTTCATAGGAAATGCCCACAGCCTCTGTCCTTTCTCAAACCTTGATTCGCTGATCTGTCATGACCATATCGTGAATCGAATGTTTTTCCACTGCGAACAGTTGCAGTCCTTTCAATGAGAAAATTATAATCAATGGTTTCCCTCTCACATTTAAATTTAGTTTTCTTTTTTTTGTATTTGTATTTGTCGAGGTATTTACTGTGTCTTGTCTTCATGATATTGCTTCGGTGTTACGCCCAGTGGAATTTAAACATTCGGGTATATATTTCGGCACCTGTTAAAATATGATTGGGTATGACGAAATTGTTTAACCAATAACACCCGGAAAGCCAATTTTACTGATATACAGGCCGATTATGCAACTTAGTGGTTAATTTTTAACAACTGGTTAAAAATTTTATCCAATAGTTATTAATTTGACAACTGAAAATCCAAATTTTTGTTATAGGTATATCAACTTACTTGGTTGGTTAACATTTTTAACCAGTTGTTAAAAATTAATCCCTGAGTTACAGAATAGGCCTGTTTATGTTGTTTTTGTTATTTATTTTGTCGCTTGCATCGTCCACTGGTTAATGTACTCCTGCAAACTTTTGCTACTATTTATCTGCCACGAAACAAAGATTTAATAGATGACTAGTGATTAGGTTTTGTTACAGGTTGATTTCTTTATAATATTTAAAATATGACACAAAATGCATAACAGAAGCATGTACCGTATTTGCTTATTGGTTCAAACTATTTCGTCAAAACCGATCATATTTTGGTAGGTGCCGAAATATATACCGGAATGTTTTAAGGCCGCCCGGTGCAAGAGGATAAGCATATGCAACTAAGAAAAATTTATGAAATTCCTACATTGACCACTAATTAGAAAAAAGACATGCTTATTATCATTATTAAATTTTCAATAGGAACTTTTTTTATCTTAATTTTTAATTTAAAATTGTAAAAAAAGTAAATCGCATTCTTTAGCATAAATTCCCAGTAGAGTACACGATAATAATTTATGTATAAAATATTTTCAAAGCCAGTATAAAAACCACTTACAAGTAATGATTTCCTACACAACACTATGAAGACATCAACGCTTGAGAAAGCTCTGCACAGTGTGATTTCCCAGCCATAAACATCTCTACGTCGCATGAATAAATAATCCGCTTACAACAATTTAGAATGCTTATAATATATCCACTTTGTTGCCGTGTGTGGGTCGCTCGTAAAGCGATTGTAAATAATTAGCGCTGCAATCGGCACCAGCAGTCGCTATTATTTATTGCACTATGCAAATCACTCAATTAATTAATTAATGTTATTGGTTATTTGCGTGAGTACCACACTGTTTATAAATAGCAACGACGCGGGATCTCAACTAAACAAAAGAGTTTTCTACTGATGATCGATACGAACTTTTGACAAGAGCAGAATACAACACACTTTAATGTTTGAAAGGTTGAAAAATTGTTAATATATGCAATTGTGTTACTGAAAATGACTACGTAATTAATAATTTATGTCTTTGTAACACTGTAAACAAATACTTTATGATTTATTGCACATTATATCCTGAAAAGTTTCTGAAATATGCATTCGAAAATATATTTTATTAGAAATATGAAATGAAATTGCAATTTATATTAATTCAGTATGCAAATATTTCTTCGCTATATAAATATTCGTTAGTAAATATTTCACTACGCAAAATTTATCGCCATGAAAATTCTTCAACAATTTTTTTTCTCAGGAAACAAATAATTATTACAACACTATATTAATCGTCTGGAGGATAAATTGGAATTTTTGGTATGGCATAATACATTCTTGGAAAAAGACTATTAAATGCAAAAGTTTAAGCTTTTGAAAATCAATCTTTTGAAAGAGAAATTATACCATTTAATATCAAAATTAATCATTTTGACTTTAAACGATAGCATTTGTAGCATAAAAACATTGCCATCGTTAATACTTTTTATGCTGGCCATAACGCGATTTTTATATTTATAATAAAACGATTTTCAGTTTATAAGAGTGACACCTAGCGCCAATATGGAGAAACAAATTAAATACCAAATTATGACAAATAACCTATGGTGATTATGTTGATCGTTTAAATTTCAATAATTAAAAAAAAATGACAATTCATAATAATGTAGATACATAATTTTATATTTTAAAATGACTACATATTACACTCACTTGTTGAATTAGGAAAAGAATAGATTTATTAACATAGTGAGTGACGGTAGAACCTAGTCTAAATAATGAATCTACTTTTCTGAAAATGCTGAACACATATTTTTTGTCGATTGTTTAGAATTAATATTAATATAAATAATATAATTATTATTTTCAACAAACTGTTGTTGTCATCAGAATTGTAATGTAATAACAAATTTGAATGATTCTATTGACAGCTACTAGGCAATAAAATCATATTTTCTCTTCACTTATTGTAATTTCAATAAAACCGTGCTTCAATGCCAATCGGCGAAAAATCATATTATTTCAGAGTGATGTGTTTTAACTCTGTATTAATACCGCATTCATCTTACAAAGAAATCATTGTTATTGAAGTGATTACCTTTTTATCATAAAAAAGGAAATATTTTTGGCCGAATATTATATATATTTCAAAATAATTCAGATTAGGTAAATACAACTGTTTCAGAGTTTATTAATTAAAGTATTCTTGAAATCGGTTTGTGTGTACATGACAAATGACTGAATAGAAAAACAATTAACAATATTCAAGCCTATTCTGCAACACAGTGTTTAATTTTTAACAACTGATTAAACATTTAATCCAATAGATATTGATGTGACAACTAAAAATCTAATTCTTTGTTGTATATCAACATACTTGATTGGTTATTTTTTTTACCCAGTTATTAAAAATTAACCACTTTGTTACAGAATAGGCCCGATTATTTATGAGAGAGCATGAAAACTATTTATTAAACAATAATAGTGCACAATAATATTAAACGCCTGAGATCAGATTAACAAAACGTATAAAAACCTTGTTAAATGAAAGTCGTATCTACAAAATTGTTGAGATATCAAAAGGTCCCAACAGAAAGCAGTAAATGCATAGACCCCTCCATAAATCGCGACGAATTTTCCGCGTCGTAAGAGAAAAATCTTAAAATCAAGATGTAAATCGTTTATGAATATTACGAAACGTGCAAAAATGTATTCAGAAACCTGCGCATCGCGAGAGCTTACGGACAAAACCCAATTTAAAATCTGCGTTGTCGGGAAGTAATCAGCACTCACCTTAAAATAAAAGCAAGGCCTCGATGCGTCGCTGAATTTCGTTTCCGCGCACGTTCCCATTATTAACTTTCACGAATGTTATTTTTTATTCAAATCAGGGAGGGCTGTGAAGACCAAGGGATGGGCAACGTGAACGCACCCTAAACGACACCGCACTTTCTGATGTCACCAGAACTTACGCCGTCATTTGTCATCGCGCGGCTTATGGCTTTTGACTTCTGTAATGTTACACGGATCGCAGCGGTTTGCTACGGAAATGTTAGGGCTTCGCTCTCTTTACATCGAATTAACTACACTCACTAATGATCTTTTTTTTATTGCGATCATACTTTCCCCACACAAAACGCAATATAAATTATAAATTTTTGCCAAATATGAACAAGGACTATAAGCTAATACTAGACAACACATGTTGTAATAAATTATTAACATATATATTAGTTTCAGTTATTCCAATGTGGAGCATAAGTAGAAATTATTCTTGTTTCATTGAACGATTCGTACTAACACCTACAACATTTAATCCATGTAACAATTTTTTATTATTATTGTAACAAAAACAACTTCATAGAGCGAAGAGCTTGTTCAATCATCGCGTCCAAGTGTGATTAATTCCTACTCTATTCGAATTTTTACGACTAAACAAGAACAAAAAAATAGGTAATTGCAATTTTATGATAAAATAACTTTCTTTACTTTTGTTATTTGTTTATATTTATATTTATGTCATTAATTTGTGCCTGAAGATGAGATAAAATCTTGAAATGTACATTGCACAATTTTTATAAATAAAATATTATTTTTAAACTAAGTATATATATTTAATAAATATAATAGTATAACTTTCTTTAACATTTATATGCATATGTACCACGTTTGGTTGAAATTGAAAGAGTTTTGAAGTATCTGCAAAGATTTGAGTACAAGAAAAAAAAATGAGGTAGAACAGCATTACACTATTCTTAAGTTCTTTTCAAAAGAGGACAATAAATAAAAAAAATATTCATGAAAGGATAATTGGCGTACATGGTGAAATTATGGCGTAAACTATATCGATATATTAGGTGTTAACAATTGTAGAGACTCTTTAATTCGAACCCTTGATAATCCGAACATCCAGTAATTCAAACAACGAATAGATAATACGGTAATCCTAACAAAAATTCTTTTATTCAATTCAACGCCACAATAAGCACGTACAACTTTTGGGAAAACCTACCAAATTTTCATGTAGTTTCCACCCCCTGAAGTGGTGGGATGGGATAACCACTTCAGTCCGAGATTGTTGGTGGATATTTCTACATTAATTATTTACATAATACTTTGGCGACTGACGATCAAAGCCGAAATAAACTCCGGAAAACGCGATTTTTTCAGTATTATTTATTTATTTATTATTCAATATGATGCTTTCTCCCTAATTACAGAATAATACGACAGCAATATGAAGAGGTAATGTAAATTAATTAAAACTAAAAAAATAAGATAATTATATATTTTGTGTTTCTATTTCCTAATATCAGCGTCATTTGTTTTCTGAAGTACCGTAATAAATATTTCAAAATTTTCTACATAGACGTTATTTACACTTACAAATTCAGTAATCCGAATAAATCGTAAATCTAAATATCCCTTTACATTTATCAGGTCGGATTAAAAAGCCTCTACTGTACTCGAGATGTCGAGATACAGTCATATTTATTCTTACAAAACTGACATTTCAGTAAACATCAAAAGAATAAATGCTGGTGGACTAAGATTTCGAATAAGTAGGTATTTGTTAACATCGAATCTACACCATAATTAAGAAATTCACCCCTAATATTTCGGTTGGACCGGAAATCGACTGAGGCTGATCTACACATCTACAGTGTGGAAGGAATGAAGGAAAACATTAAAAAGGTTGATTTTAACAGAATCAAGGATAAATATTTTAGGATTGCAAATATACTGTGGATGTCAAAGGCAATAAAATAAAATATTACTTTACATTATTTTCCTTCATGGCTGGATATATAACATTACAAATTACCCTCATACTTATAAACGGCCGGTAAATTCGAACCTCAAATTCGATCTAATGATCGTTGCAATCAGCAGCGATATTATTATTAAAATATAGTGGTATTCTACTTTCCAATGAATATTCACCAGACGTGTATTAGATGGTGAGATTGAGAATGTGCGTAGACGTTTATTAAATGGAAAGATTATAAACGAGGCGAAAATTGTATGTTTGGATATAAATGTGTGACGACTATAGCATTAATGTATGGTTTCATGATTTCGGGTTTGTGTCAACCCGAATTTTAGGAAAAGACCTAAATATATGTAGGCATGTATTTTTGTACTCCGCGTACGTAATCTATAAATAATTATTATGAAAATTATATATGATTTATTTTTATATTTTGCAAGGTTTAATTTGTTAAAATATTTACAGATAATGATATTTTATACATAATTGCATTTATGCGATAATTTAAAAACTTTGATACAAAAAATAAAATGAACACATTCAACAGTTAATGAGATTAAAATTAATTGAAAACAATCCTAAAATAAATCCACGTAATGAAGTGAAAACACGCGAGGTAGTGAATGATGGGGACATACAGACGGACAACACGTGTGACTAAAACAAGCAGGACCCGAAACCCGATGACACGTCGAGATCCAAGAAGCCGGCGAACGACTAATTACTTCACAAATGACACTCTTCCAAAACCAGAAAATTAACTACCACAAATCTTTACTTCTACTAATTACTAAGTCATTTGTCTTTCTATAATGAAAAATAAATCTTACATTGAAACGTCATTATGTGTAGGGTTTCTTCTTGAGAAATTTTCGGGAAGTTCGTTTTCTCATATCCTGATCATTTTCAAAAATTTCCCGAGAAATTCGATAAATATGTTATTAATTCTGTAAGCTTTTTTATCCATTTTACACCATATATAATATATATTTAAAGTTTTAAAATTTTCTGCACCACTTATGGCCAGTTCCACCGCTTATAATTAAAGTCTTTACTATAGGTTAACATAAAAAGAGCATGTCGAAATTTTTACAGAAATATAACCCATTTAACATTTCGTTTCGATATAATATTGTCAATTTAACTACATGGTGCAACTGACCATTAAAAAGCAATATTATAGTCGTACTATATTAGCGTTTACGGATTAAACTTCGTACCAACTTTATACAGACTTATATATTTGTTTTGCGTAATTTAAAGTTACAATATAATTTAGAACAAGATATTTATTATTTCTTTATTGACATTGACAATTTTTAAGGTCTTTCAGCTACTTGGCTATTAAGACCCCAATACAGTAAGGTATACATGATATCTAGTCTTTGTTACTAGTTATGAAAGTATGTAGCAAATAATGTAACCAAAGTGGAGATAATTCAGTCGACGAAAATCAGAGTAAACTTTATTGAAATACTAAATCTGAGAAATAAATAGCCGCGAGAAATGAAAAACCCTAATTATGTGTAACAGTATAAGCAATTCTTTTACCCGTTAATGCTAGTATACATAGAATGAAGCAGTGATGAGCTGATGAGCATGGTTAGTACAGACCTTAAAGGATGAAGAATATGATAATAAACTAATGGTTCTTGTTTTCAAGAAAGAAGAGCGTATTTTCTTGAAAAATATATCTTTAGCAGCATGAATATAACAGACGTTCCCATATTTCAGGAAAATAAAAAACTGTTATTTTAATGCAGTTTTTCTTTCTCATAATTTCCATCTCTCGACGTCAAGTCTTATGACAATGTTACCACTCCTCGGCACGAAACGAAGTTAGTCATTTGTCAGAAAAGTCAGCGGCAGCTGCGTCGCAAGAACAAGTGGCATTTTAATTCAGTTATTGAACATATTTTTTCGCCGCACAAAAAGACATTTTAAAAATCATCATCTTGTCTGGGATGTAGCGCCCCTGTAAAAATACAAGCCCCCGTGTGTAATATTGTCAGTGCAATTTGAAATATAACTTGTTGGCGTATTACGGCCGCGAGAAATGCAAATAGATCCGGAGAGCTTTGCCTCCCCTAGCGTTTTTTGTTTTGGATTTGTAACGAGCTTATAACAGCTCCTACTGTTCTACAAGATTACATATTATGCGGCTGCGGCCCGCTTGCTGAATACATACAGCAAATTGTTTTTGCTAAACGCAAATTTAAATAAATGTCTCCACTTCTCATGTTCGGCTTTACAAAAATTATACTGAAAATGGTATAATGTATAATGTTTAGAGATAATCTCGATGAGAGATATGAAGTAATAAAATATGTAAAATTTTTACATTATTGTTACGAATAATTATCATTGTAGGTCATCAAAAAATGTCTATTACATCATTTTTAATAAACCCCATATTCATTAAGTACCTGTGTAATAATAAGTGATATAAAAATATCTACCTATTTGTATGACAGCACAGTGAATATTGCAGACATATGTAATTAACTAAAATAGATATTATCTCTAGGAGTATAAGTAGGTAAACAATTTCACAACAAAGTTTTTCAATAAATCAAACAATGATCTAAGTTTAATTATAGAAATAAAAACTCTAATCGACACTTATTATCAAGTCAAACAGTGCGAGGTAAAAATCAACATTGTTTATTGAACAAAAGCAGTGAAGCTCTAGGAATGAATCACATGGATCGCGCAGTTATTAATAATATCAAGTCGGCAGTGTATTTTTCCAATATTTAATTAACAAAAGATAGGCGATAACGACTCCCATTGTCGTGTTCAATATTAAAATCAAAAGATTAGAACGGGCGCTCGGTAGGGCTTCGCTACCACGTTAATATGCACCAACAATCCAAGAATACAATATTAAGATTAATTATTGTCTGCGTGTTATCGCAGACACAGTCCGTCCTATTCAAACAATCGCGCCAAGTCATCCTGCACCGTGGAGAATCTGTTTGCGAATGTTTGCAGTGTTGCAACGTGGTGCGATAAGGCGCAGTGACGTTTAGTGACGGCTTCTACAACTCCATATTAGGTTCACCGCATGTTTCCGACTATAAATGCAATATTTGTATTATAACTGTTACGGAAAAGATAAGTAAATTTGGTGAATGTGCGAATAATTAATGAAATATGGTAAGTTGTTTAAGATAGTAAAAAGATACCAATCGATCAATTCCAACCTTACCTCATCTGAAACACTTACACTTTAATTAACATAACCTACCATATAAAGTATATTCACATTTTTACCGTTCATTTCTGCACTTTTAACGTTTTCTCTAAAATGAGAAAGTTTAGATTTAAACATTTTTATATATATATATATATATATTTACAGTGATGTTTCTACATTATTTTTGGACCACACGAAATAATATTTTTAAATAGGTTGTCTAAGGGCCGGGTTTCCAACATCTAGTTCAAATTTTAATGAAGAGTTAAATAAACAAAATTGAAACGAAATAAACTGTCAAAAGACAGATTTATCATTGTTGTCAACAAAACGATGCAATATTGTTTACTTAACTCTAGAAGTTAATATTTTAACCAGAAATTGAAAAACCGGCCCTTAAGTGTCTGTGAGTCTATGATTGGAGAGAATGGGGTCATGGAACTAGAATACAATTTGAATGAAACCTACTTTTAGGGGGTAAAATATATGAGATAAATTTGAATAGATATGGCTATTACAAATTTGTTAATATATTATTTATATTGTTAGGTTCACTCAATGTTTTGATCAATATTTGGGCAATTTTCGCATGTAACTTTTTTAAATACCGCTTAGCATAACTTAACGCCAAAATTCAAGCCGTTATACTTGTTTTATGCAAAATATATTTCTGTTTACATTATTGATAAAATGAAATAATAGTAATTTATTATATGAGTGTGGAATGTAACATATTAGTCAGGAAAGAAAAAGCCATGATGCACGTGTGACAACGTTTTATCCAAGACTTTTTTAAAACTCCTTAAATCATTTTTATATTTTCGTTCATTGTGTGACATTTACAAGTCAACTGATACATTATTTTAAAATACAAATTATCTAGCCACTGAATGGTTGTTGTGGTGAGTTTTTTATATTGTTATTAAAGAAAGTTTCTGTAATAATTATTGTCTGTCACTGGGAATCGTTTGATAGAAAAATGCATTAAAACAGGTAAAACTGAGGAGCCTCCTATAAAATATAATCAATTAGAAGTACAAACAGCATCTTTGAAGTTAATTCCAAAGCTAGCAACCACTAACTAGTATTCATTTCATCAACCGTAGATGACAGCTGTCAGCATGTAATATATGTATATTAATTTAAATAAATAAGTTTCATAATGTTAAATTATTTCAACAATAAAATAGTTTTGTAAACTTTCTTTTTACTTATATTAAAAAAAAAAAAACGCAAATATCAGTAATAATCATTATATGAGTCGGTGTTGGATAAATGATATTAAATAATGGTTTAAAATTTATAACAATATATTTTATATTGTTGATGCTACAATCTAAATGATACATAAATATGTTATAGACATACACTTGCTCCCTCAAAATATAAGATTCATATAAATATTTTACTTCTATGATCGTCGCTATGAATAAAGAATACGTAACCTTACTTAACCTAGCCAAACAGAATGTAGCTGAACAAATTCTTTCAATATTCGCACATGTACCTATTATTTCTGCACCTTTACTGTTTTCCCCATATACGCTTAACACTTCGGACGTGGCGCCTATAGTCTGACAGACCCGACCGATTTTATAACATACTGTGAATTTTTTTATTGAATTATATTTTGAGAATTAAATTCTTATTTGTTTTATTTTTTATATAAAATATTCGTTTTAATAGAAAAAAAAGGTTCAATTTATCAACTCATACCATTATTTTACATATTATATATTATTTTTTACATATTTACATGGATTTTTCCAGGTCTCTAAGACGCGGCGCCACCTCCCATGTCATAGAAAAGGGCGCCAATTCCGAAAGAACGTCATTCTGAATAAAAAATAATATACAGAAAAAAAAATCAAATAACAAATTCGACAAACTTTTGATGTTACTAGAACAATTTCAGATAATTACACGAGGTATTGGGTTTTAAAAATGATACGAAAGTTAAAGTTTGAAATGAAATTCTTGGCGTCCGAAGTAATTCGAAATTCAATCACTGTGGCCTTCTCGTGAACAACAAACAAACGTCCACGTCGTTTCCACAGTTCGCAAACAAAATAAATCAGAATCGGGGTTGGGTTTGGCAGGGTAGCTGTAGCATTTGTTTTCCGAAATCTGCATCGTAGTAGCAATGGCAGTGGCAGTGGCAAAGCTCGCAGCTCGCAGAATGGAGCTTGGCATACAGCAGACAAAGCTTGTCCACACAATTAACAGAGCGGAATTAACAAAACGCTGGCCGATTTAAATTCGAATTAAGGCCTGGGAATTAATTAATCTACGTCGTACCGTTGTGCGCGGCAATTAGTCTTTTAACACTAGCGAAGGCGGCAGTTGCGATATCAACAGAAGAAGTCTCTCCAACCCCAAACTTTCTCACTACACATTTGCATGATTTCATTCGAGAGGACAAAAACCAATACCTGTTATATAAAAAAACTCAATATTCTTAACTACCAGTATTTCGGCAAAAATATTTACTTACATTTTAAATGGAAAGTATTAGTTTGCATTGTCTGCAGTATTGCGAATAAGAGACAAGTGTGTACAGTAGTATTAATTAGTTATTCGTTAATAAACAATTGGACTTACTGTTACCAACAAAGGATAATGAATACTGTGCTGTGGTTATTTTTATGAATTTCTAAAGCTACACAATCACGTCAAACGGAACTTTTAGAACGAAAAGTAGTTCAGGTGATAATATCATAATGGCAGTAATGAAATAATATTTTCTGAAACAAAACGTTTTCCAAAATATTTATCTAACCAAAGTGAATAATAATTGTCCAATGGTATTTTAAAGTTGCACAAAAAAAAAATGAAAATACGTTGAAATTCGTTCATGGCGAGAATACTAAACAGAGGACACGCTATTTTTTTTTTTCTATTGAATAATTTCTATTTCCGTTGACCTTTTATTAATGGGTTATGTTAATGTATAGAAAATAATTCACTAACCCCTATTAATGCATGATTTTTTTATTAATAAACTATTTTTGTAGGTAAACATAGATATCACATACTATTGCTGAACAATAATTGTCAATATTTGTGTCAAACGTTCCTTACCTTAAAAAATTGTTATCGAATAATATTAGATTTTCCATTTCAGTAAGATTCGGTCAACGAAAAAATATTGTAACTAACACGTATGTAAATTGGCAACATTTGAATGAACTATAATAAAAAAAGAACTTCAACGAATATTTATAGTTTATGTGTTGGGCTCCAAGACCGAAGTTGTGGATGTAAACAAACAGAAAAACAATTTTGTTGTTAGTTTTCTAAATATACCATAATACACCCTAACCTAATGCACAAAACTTACACCCTGTATTTGTTTTCTAAACGTACCGTAACATAACATAAGCTAATCCAAAGAAGAGATATTGTGATTTCGATTTAGTTCTGTAACATTATTCCACAATGCATTGTGGCCGCGATTTTAGGATTGGAACATATGCACCCATTATAATTAGACTCCTTTGAATTTAAATAATTTAGAAATTAATAATAAGCAATGTTATAAATATTAAATTCAGTTCAATCCTTAAATGTACACTTAGTAGCAGGAGGTACAAACTTTTTAAGTAATGCTTTTGATGCTCCTTAAATCTAAGATTCTGCCGCGCCTCATATTTACTACCCTAATTCATATATTTACCCTCTCTTCTAAAACAAAATTCATTCTGAAGATTTTTAATTGAAGTAATTTTATATTACTTTTCACACTTCAATTGATAGAGAGGAAGATATTGAGATACAATATTTCGTAAATTTGTGTACAAGTCTTCGAGTATGAGGAACATTTACAAATTTGTATTTGTAGTGTTTATTGTCCGCAACATAGTTAATCCACAAATGAATAATTTAGCAAATGGGAAGTAATCATGATACCTATTTAAAAAGAAGTGTAAATGTAGCTTGAAGTTGGTGCACATACCCGTCCCGTCATCATAGTTGGCGGTGCGTTTACTGTTTATGAATATGAATAATGGTCTGTAGAATGCACAAGCTGATAACACGAAGATTAAGATGGGGATAGTGTATTAAAGAGTTTATGATGGATGATTATCCCTAGTATGAAAAGTATTAGTCTTCTCTTCTTTCTTCTTTATCTCGTACCCTCTTCGTTCTCAGGAACCTTTCACCTCATGGGCGCACAACCGCATTTACTAACCAACGTTACTAGCATTATTTCTTTATGATTTATTAGTAATCAATTAATTAAATAAATTTAACTCTTATATTTTTATTTCTATTATTTGTTCAGTATTTTTCACATTTCTAAAATAAATAATCAGAAGATATGACTATTTGGTTAGGATAGGTTAGCTTAGGTTAGCTTAGGTAAGTTAAGGTTGAGTAAATTAGGTTTAATTACATTTTTATTACTTGTTTACTTTCCATTTAATGCTGACCATTAATTTAAAATGCTGATCCAATAAATAGCAAAGCAACCATATATTTTTAGTTGTAGCAAATGAACTATCTGAGAAATGTATAGAAAAAAAATCTTAATTATATCTTGACTATCCTATTATGAAAAGTTTCAAAACTGAACACTGCCTAATTTATGTTGTTTTATTTTACTAAAACTTTGAAAAAATTATGTACTGTAATTGTCAACTATTTTAATTTTGATTTGGTTATTGCTATAACTTTGAATAATTAAATATAATTTATCATATTATCGGTTGCAGTTAAATTGAAAAATTTATAATACTCACGACTCACGACGATATATCCACAAAATCATAGGTAACATTTCGCTGAAAATGGAAGTTAACAGTCAACTTACAAGTTTTTACTTTGATTCTGGGCACGAAATGAATATCATAATTCTGATTATTTTACCTTATATTCTATCACTTTTGAAAATCTCTATTAGTATTGGTGATCATTAATAGAATAATATATGAATTATTTTTGTTTTCCACAAGAAAAAAATGTCCTTTTTGACAAAATCAGCAATGTAGAAAATATTAGAACTTTCATTTATAGTAATAATAGTTTTAATAATAAAGAGAATGAGAATGACGTACGCCACTGAACCCTGGAACCGAGTGCTAGCTAGTGCTACATTACGTACTGTTAATTAGAGATCGTGTTCATTTAGCTGGGAACGTCTGCTGGAATCATTAACGTTGATTTTATAAGTTTTTACTTTGCTTTGGGGTGAGATGAATGCCTAAACGCTCCTCTGCGCGTCTAAGACGGGGTGAAACAGCGAAACACTGTGTAATTAAGCAATCATTAATATTAATTGTTTTGTTGTTTGTTTTTTATTTAGTTGTAGTTGCTGTAATTATTTTTCTAGTGATGAATTATTCTACAAATTACATTACATTCCTTCAATGTTTTATGAAACACAAAGACGTAGTTAATCGAATAAACATCCATTCTTATACTGAATAAATTTTAATGCCCTGAATTATTAGAAAACGGAACACAAAACAAGAGATTACTTTTCAGTTCCATTATTATAAAGGTACACAAATACAAATTATTTGCAATAAATGAAAGTATATTATATAATAATATTTTTGTCGGCTTTTCAACTCTCGTTAAGTTATAGCCCTATAATACTTTATTATTTCAACTTTACAAATTGCGATACATGATTATATTACAAAGTATTAAAGACACACACACAAACTTCCAAGCCCCTGGTGGGAATCGAACCCACGACCTCAAGTCCGAGCGGTGAAGGTCGCTTCGAGCGCTGCCTGCGACACGCTGCCTAACGCGCTCGGCCACCGAGGCGGCTAAACTATATTATATTGAAAGAAGGTTATTAATATTACCCTGACTACGTGTGTGAACACGTGCCTTTCTTACTATTCTTTAAATTACCCTTTAATATATTTTTTATATCAAAATTATTATTAGAAAAATTTAAAAATTCTAGGTTGGTACCATTGAGTGTTTCAATAAGCATAAGAACTTTCTTGACATTTTGGCAAGTTATTTAGAAGTTAGATTAAAGTTAAAATTTGTAATTATTATGTTATCAATCTAAAAATAATAAATGCTTTGAATTTTAATAAAAAATGTATTACGGTTTGATGCAATTATTTTGTTATAAAAAATCTAATTTTAGAAATTTTACATGAAGCAATGACAACTAAAATGATTGATTTGTGTTTGAGACTAAAATACAAAAATCACAAATTAAAAAAAAATCTTAAAAACAGTTGTATACAATAAGCTATTATAATGATGGAATGGGAGAGTCAGTGTACCTCGGTGATTACCAATTCAATACCAACTGCTGGATAATTTGCTTGAGTTTCGGTATCGAGCGAGTTGGAATCAACTTACGCTGTCAAAGCTTTTTTACCTCCCCCTACCCTAGGTAAGGGAGGTATAGGGATCGTGCTAAAAATCGCAGATTTTAGTGAAAAAGCACGTTTTGATGTCCCCAGAATCCGATTTTACAATGATGTCTGTGGGAATGTATGTATATGTGTGTGTGTGTGTGTGTGTGTGTGTGTGTGTGTGTGTGTGTGCGTGTGTATATATATATATGTGTGTGAGTGTCAGTGTGTGTGTGTCAGTGTGTGTGTGTCAGTGTGTGTGTGGCAGTGTGTGTGTGCCAGTGTGTGTGTGTGTGTGTGTGTGTGTGTGTGTGTATGTGTGGATCCTATGGACACGATTACTCAAATACTATCAATCAGAAAATTTTGAAATTTTGTGTACCCACTCTATACTAATGTGGGAAGAGGTCATTACTTTTTAGTGTATATCGGATAACCGAAAGTATCACTTATATAAGATTTTAACAGTTTTTCTTGAAAAAAATACACTGAATATAATTTTTCAGCAACTTTTACTAATAAAAATTTAATACAATGGTACAATCTTTAATTCCACGATAATAGAATTTGGTAAACAACTTTAAAAAACTTTAAATATAAATTTATGTAATAATTTATTTTTATACGTAATCCTGCCTATACGTCAAACAAAAATAATACTTTAGTAACAATTTTGACATATTTAAACACATGTCACTGTCAGGAAGCAATAACATTAAAATGGAACCGTGTTAAAGAGAATGTAGTAGTAATGTATTTGAATCTAATGAAATTAAGGTTTGTAAAAATAATATATTTTCCAACATACATGGATCACCCGTACATAATCGATCGATTTAATTTGCTATGTTTGCAGCTCTATAAATCAAACAGTTGTCACGAAGCACAGTGTCAAATATTAGTTTAGAACTACACATTTATGAAATGGATCATGTACACCGAAGAATCTACACAGATTGCGTTTTAGTGCTGATTTTTTCTATTAAAATATACCTATTCCAAAACTTCTGAAATTTAATATTTAAAACTTGTATATAATTTGAAACAACATATTAGATTTGGATGATGTGATAACCCAGAAGTGGCATTTAATTTGGAGTTCTTAACAGATTTACAAGGAAAACATAATTAAATATAATCCAAAAGTTGCTCATTGCTATTTTAAACACCGAAATGAAGGGACGTTATGTGCTGGCCACATCAGCTTTTTAAGCTTACTATTGTAACTCCCGCACAATATGGAAAATATTTTTAAAATAATTTATGCTCATACGCTTATGCCTACCTATATACAGGTGTCGAGGATCATAGCTTAAGGGCATATAGTACTGACTAAAATGAGTAAAAAAGCTTAATAAACATAGGCCTTTAAAATGATGTCTGTGTATGTGTGTGTGTGGATGTGTGTGTGTGTGTATGTCTGGATGTTGTAGACACGATTCCTCAAAAACTATAAGACTTAATAACTGTTTAACTATGGATTCCTCAATCTGACATTCCTGGGAAGAGCTGAAAAGGTTTTGGTAACAATTGAACAACCGGAAGTAGTAGCTTCTGAGAAAAATTCTTCTAAATATAATTTTTTGCAAATTTTTGTTATTAAATATTAAAGGACATAAAATTCTCCATCTAATTCACTTAAATTTTTTTATTATATCTTGTATAGATTTAGAGATAAAGGCATTATAATATATTCAGTAATTTAATCGCAGAGGCTAAGGCACTAAGGAAACCAGTTGACAAATTTTTAAATGACACATGTCAGTGTCAAAAATCAACAGTTTTAGTGACATTCTGATATCTTTTTCTGGGAAGTATATTTAATTTTTTTATTGTTTTATTAATTAAATATTTGAAATTATAGGTAAAATGTATATATCCATCAGAAATACCGCCAATCTGGTTAATGAATTGGAAGAATCTCTCACATTGAAAAACTTCCTCATACAATGAAAAATAGATATAATTAGAATTATATGTGTGCAGAAGACATGTTAAATACAATAAAATACAGTATTTGGGTAAAGCTCTGTAATTTTTTGTTATAAAACTATGGTTCGAAAGGGAAGTGCAATACAATACTTATATAGTCTAATATGGAAATGGCGAGAGGTCTTGTGCTGGCCACAACAGATTTTTTACTTTCGAGTTTCGACAAATGATTTATAATTCAATAATTTATACTAAAAATGATAAAATACTATATGTTTAAATACGTGTTATATAAGGGATAAAATAAACGAAAACAAAGCATTAATTACGAAAAGGAATTAAAATTATCTTAAATTTGTGAAACAGTTGCCATCATCTTGAGTTGTCGCTAAAAATAATGAATACGTTTCAAATTATCGTGGAAGCCATTATATTTTGTATTATATAACAATTATCAAAAATTATATATTATTAGTTCGTTGGAAGTAGGCGATAAAAATGTATAAATATTAACAAGTACGAGTTATTGTTTCGGCCGATAATAATACAATAATTAAAACCTGTCAAATTGCTGGGTAAATTATGACAGAAAACAAAACAAATTTCTACATTTCCTCGACTAATTTAAATATATAATTGCATTTAATAAGCAACTAATGAGGTAGCTGTGAGTGGATTCGTTTTTTGTGGAGATGTTTCTTTCTCTCGCTCAAAAATTTACAATTCCGGGTACGCCTACACGCATAAACTTGTCGGGAATATGTAAATTTAATTAAATTATTTTCCGCGGTAATAATTGTGTTACAGTGTAATGTGCTGTAATTAGATATTATCTAAATGTGGAACAGAACTACCAGTCTTGCTTTCTTGTTGCTACACATTGGAACGGAGTGAGCTACGCAATGGACCAAGAAACCAATGGAATCTATTTTGTTTTGTCTTTTTGCATGTTTGCAACCGATTACCAGTTTTATAACTGCTTCCCTTCTCACATGTATTTATATTTGCATAAACTACATTTTGCAATTATGTTTCTCCATATTATTGTAATATTCTATCATTCTAGTAAGTTCATCGCTCTATTTCCAACTCTTTTTACATTCCTTCAAATTTTTTCCCCGTTCGGTTTCTTTTGCGCGGACTTCATAATCATAATGGAGTCCCTCATCAACAAATAAGGAAATTGGTAATTTATATTAAATCTACACTATAAAACTGTAAGATAAGGACTAAGTTTAAAATGAGTTGTTAAAGCCGCCGACAAATAACTATGGACTGATGCTCAACTTTTCCCTTCTCCGCCCCCTGTCCTTTGTCATGCGTTGTTGCAGCTTCTTCATAACTTAGTATTTTCAACATTGCCCATGAATTGGCAACATTGTAAAAAAATCTCAGTCCATACTTATTTGACGGCAAGTATAGTTAACAAAATTTTCCAATTTTTTATGCCTTTAACCTCGCTTTACATCTACGGTATACAAGTACTCTATTGCAAATTTTTGCTATTTTGAAGCCTTCTGCGTTAAGTCCGAGATCATGCCACCCGCATGCGAAAGATATGTTGAATGACATAGACAATCAAAACTTGAATTAGAAATACACGTGGTTATTTTATTAATTATTTTATTGTTGCTTATTATATTTATATATTTTTATAAGTGCTAGAAAGATCAATTAGGAATAAATATAATTATGAAAATAATTGAAAGAAAAAGAGAAACTAAAAAACAAGAACAGAATAACAAGATAGAACTCAAGATATAATCAAAATTACAAAATAATAAAAACCTTATGAATCCCGAGATAATGAATGGAAAAAGAAGAACGAATGTAGAATGTGTGAGAAGAGAGAACAAACAAACATTGTATGAATGTGAAGAAAGAAGTGTGAAAGAAATATTGAACGACTCAGCATTATGTTACGAATGCTTGAGAAACATAATTCTGAGGACTCCGAGGAAAGAAGAAAAGATGAAATAAATTTATTTATCTATGTGAAATTAAAATATAAATATTTAATTTATAACTATTGTTGAAAATTAGACAAGAATGAAGTTATTTTATAAATAAATCAATTTTTGATACTCCAATTATTAACGAACTCCACTGTTTGAGAATAAACTACTCCCGTCATAGAATATTTCAAAAAATGTTCTGGTTAATGGGTCACAATTAATATTTTCTTGGGCTACTTCAATATAGATGGAGTTTCATTATTTTTTTACATTTTAGTAGTAGAAGATCCACTTTACTTGAAGTTTCAAATCGAATGTAATTTTAAAACCAAATGAAGGAATTAAATCACTCATTTTTCATAATATAAAAAAAGAAACGTCGGTATCAAACAATAACTTCTTTCAATTTTATGTAATATCATCCCCTACTGAAATAGCATGTATTTATACCTACTTTCTACTGGGGGAGTGGAATCTTATTTTTACCCAATAATAAACAAGGGCTTTTGCTTTTACTGATCTCGTAAAAATTCGGGTGATAAATTTGGAATTACATCGCTGAGAAAAGTATATTTCATTTACTTACGTATTTCAATTAAGATTAATGTGTCAAAGAACCCCATTTGTTGGAATCGTCTAAAGAATTTAGTTATCTAATAACTTGAAACAGATATACCATTAAATGTAAGTTTTGTTTAAACATAAATGTCTATTTCTTGATCACTGCAAATTTGCAATTTTTGTTTTTCGATGCTCATTTATTCAGTGTGATCGTCGGGACGTAATTGACATTGCCCACAAATCATGGCATTCCCGCTAAGCCTCGGCTCAGTTCAGTTGTGCCGGGTTCAAGTCCAGGCTAAAGCCGTCACGTGACAGCTGACAAATGCTGGTGCAAAGCGCATGCGTTAGTGTTTGTTGTCAGAGACACGCGTGCATTTTTGCATCTGTTATCCTTTGAGCTGAGTTTGCAGCGTGATTAATAATGGCATCTAGTGAGATTAGTTGGAGCTGGTTGACAAATAAAGCGTTGGTTGAATGGCAGAGTTGCACGTACCTTTCTAAGTGTTTGACGATGTCTTCGTACGCTGCTCTACAATTTTCCCATATACCGGATCTGGAACAAAACAATAATTACTTAGAAATTATTTATGAATCAAATGAGGTAATTATAATCAACAATTTGCGCGGCAGTTTTTATTCTCGTCGCCTAGTTGATCGCGTAGCGGACGCGATTTACTTCATTCTTACTGTGGAATATGGTCTAGTTTAATCTCTGGCTTTATATTTCAATCACGTTTTTTATGCCACTTACATTCTAAAATAAAATTTTAAACTATTGGATTTGGCATATAAATAGAATATTTGTTATATTAAAATCATTTATAATATATTATGGCACTGCCATTTGAATTTAAATAATTCAAATCTAGTTTCACCGTTACAACAATATATATATTCTGTCCTGTTTTTAGTACCGGCAACATTATTATTATAGTTCATTTCATGTGTTAGTTTTCATAGACAGGAATAAATTCTGCCCTCTGACTGGTCAGAATGCAAACCTAGTTCACAAAAGTAAAAAAAAAAATCTGATGTGGCCAACACAAAACCTCCCGCTATTTAATTTTTATTAATTTAAATACATACTTACGTATTTAGTAATGCTTCAAACTATATTATGTTCCATTGCATATAACTATTGCTTTATTTACGATTTTCTTTATTATTTAATATGTCACTATTATTAATTTGAAGTGATTAGTTTTTTGACAATGACGTTTACCTGTTAGTTACATTCATTTGAAAAATAAACTGTGTAACAAAGGAATTGTGTTTATCTTAGGCTTCGGGATTAAAAAAAGAAAAATGATTTTTAAATTAATCTGTAAAATATATAGAAAAAGTATTAATGTATACCTGTACAAAATTCAATAATCTATAATTTTCCAATGACGTTAAATGCGAAAAAATGGCATTTAATGGTATTTTTTGAAGAAAAACCATTATGAGCTTCAAGTAAAGTGCCATTTCCGTTTATCCGATTTACACCAAAATCTAATGGCTTCTATTCCTATTAGAATAGGGTAGAAATACAAGGTTTCAGAATTTTCTGAATGATAGTATTTGAGTTAGAGTACAAACAAAATTTGTACACATACATACATACACACACACACACACACACACACACACACACACACATACATACATACAGACATCATCGTGAAAATGTTAAAATTGGATTCTAGGGACCTTAAAACGTGGTCATTTACTAAAATCTCGATATGTGATTTTTAGCACGATCCCTATACCTCCGTTACCAAGGGTAGCGGGAGGTAAAAATACCACCTATTAGCTGTCAGTTATTAAATAAAATCGAAAGAATGACGTAATATTTAGCCATGTTAATATTCAGGTATTGTATGTGCATTCTTACATATAAAAATACTTATTCAATATATCCGATCTTCTGTTTTACGAATCAAAATTATTTATTTAATGCATGTAAAAATGGTCGCGAATCGAAGTATAGTGACAATAAAACAATAGAATCTTCTTAACTTCTTATGTGAATTCAACTTTACAATTATATTTATGGTATACACTTGTAAGATGGGTATTAAACCTTAAAATATTCATTGGATCTTGAGCTTGCGATTGATTGCAGGGAATAATTTCACAAAACAAAGCTGGTGTCCATTGGCAAACAAAAGACATTGGAAGCAGGACGCGTAATCTCCACTAGAATCTCCAACAAACACATAACAAAAGAGAGTGCACACATCGCCAGTGCTCCAGTGCGCCATTGCGTCTCCGAGTCTCTTGTTTACCGGCTCGTCGTTCAAGTCGTCATTATCATTTCAACGCTTGCTCTGTTTCCTAATTAAAATGCAAATCCCGGCCGCTGGATGCGTGTACACGTCATCAGCGCCAAGAGAAGAGTGCATGATTAATTCTCAGGTAGACGCAAGGACGGTGTACGAGCTAGATGGTGATGGCGAAAACCAGAAACCCTTTCCCAAAACAACAAATATACATTCCTTTTCGTGCTATCGATATCGTAATTTAAATTAATTTGAAACATTGCGATATCATGATATTGAACGAAATTATAGATTCACCCATCAAATAGTATTTGATAAATGTACAAAAAAAGCAAAACAAAATATGGAGCCCATATTCCGACCAAAAATTACAGTTATGTCCTAACTTTCCAATAACAACATTCTACGGAAATTTCTTAGTGTCGTAATAAGTAATGCAACCAAAACAGAAGTGCAAAAATAATCCACCAATGAAAACTAAAACGTCTGTAAATATTTTAAATTCCGAGTCCTTTCTTTCTGAATCTGTACATCTATTCTGAATTTTTCTGCGTAATGTGGTTTATTTTAGTAACCCGAATGAAATATTTCGACGTAAATCAATTACCTAACATGAATGATGACAAATTAATCACTCTTCTTTTATTATTATTATTTTTTTTTTTAAATTTATATAACAGTAGGTGATGCACACAACAAAAAAAATTTTTGCTATTGCTCATTATACCAGATGTCTCAATAAACGTCAAAACCATCAAAAAATTTAAGCGATAGCTGTAGTGGCAACTTAGAAATTTAGTGTTTTAAAACTTTAACCACTGCCGATGCCACTGCGCTACTACTTTCTTAACTTTTTGATGTGTTCGGTTCCTATAATGCATTCAATCTTTTGCTCGTGCCACTACCACTACCAAATTTCGTATAGGGAGCAATTAAACAAGTAGTTTACGTAGAATCAATTAATGACATTCTACACCCAGAAGAACTGCAACGTAAAAACTCCGGAATAGTGATGTGCTACAACTACGTATCTGCATGTGATGGAGCGGTGCGATGCTTCTCTATATTATTTTAAGCATTTTTTTAAAGAAAATATTGTAATATTATATTTTGTACAATAAAATATTAAATTTGACTCATTTGTGATTGCAGAATTTATCTATGAGATTTTGTTTAAATGAATTTCTTCAATTATTTTTAAGACCTTTATTTAATTAAAGTTTTAAATTTGGAACACTCTGTATCCTATCATTTTGCTTTGGCTAAAATAAAATACACCGTCTAACCGTAAATGGGACGTACAACCCCGTGTGAACCTTGTGAAACCAGTGACTATACATATTTACATTTTTATTAAATGCTGGTAAAATTTTGGGTTTCTTTGGAAACACTGGCAGAAAATTCATTGTTTTATGATGAACCTTGAATTAAAAAAAAAAAAAAAAAAAAATGTTAGGTTTTGAATGCATTTATAGTAACAATAGCGACGAGATCCAAATATAAAAATAATTGTTAAAAGAAAGTATAAAATAAAATAAATAAATATATCATCACAGCATATTACCCATTTCTGGGTGTGCCAGTATCTACAACACATGTAGACATCGGTAATGATGACAATATATTTTACCGTGTGGGCGCTTACCAGGCGTCACCTCACGGGCACTCATAGCTGGTGTGGAGAGTGCACCACAGGGGTCACTTTTGTGCCATCCAATTGGAAATATTTGGGGTCTGTCGGGATCGAACCCGGTTCCCCCGGGTTCGAGACCAGACACTCAGGCACGCGGCCACAGGACCCCATAAGAAAGTATCGCAAAAATATTATAATTGAGGCGTTAAATAAATGAAGCTCAGCAGAATAAATCAAATATACGTGTCAAGAATTCAACAAAGTAGTTTGTAGCAGTAATTTTGCTAATGTTTCATAATTGGCAATAAACAAAGCCATTGAATATTCAAATTTGAGTAGTCCAAACTTAAATAAAGCAGTCACTGGAAAATGAAACTCATTATCATAAAAACAATCAGTGATATTAAATTAGTCGAAAATGAGTCTCTTCCCTTCGCTTGGTTTTAGGAATTCACACGTACGTCCGTGACATGAACAAATATACATTAAAATATTATTGAAGACAAAGATTGCGAATCAATATTTATAATGGAAAGGTTTGCATGTAAGTTATGCATTAATTTTAATATTCAAGTATGTATATATTTTAATCCATTCTATAATTATCAATAAACCACACTCGGCTCACTCTAATTAATAAAATATCACTTTCTCTTTACATCGCGCGTGCTTTGCTAGACATCTAGTGGCTGATCTGGAAATAATTCTGGCAATGAATGTTGGATGAAGCGGACGCCTAATCCCTAATCTGGAGTTCTGGGCTGAGACTTGGAACCCTCAGAGAAACTTCATGGAACGATGTTTTAATCGCGTTCGCGTATTACGCTTTCTTAAGTAGCAAATTTTAAACATCAAAACGAACTTAGGTTTCATCAATTCAAGGAATATTACTATATACTTAGAATTTTTCATTTTGTTAATAAATCAATTATTTAATATGCAGGCAATAGGCAGAAGTCCATCTAACACGGAAAAGTAGTCAGTTTAGACGAATAATCAAATATAGTTTGTTGTATACAGGCTGTATTTTTAACCGGGTATTTCGGAAACTTTGAATTCCACGACTTCGACAGAATAGGTGGCCGATTTTTCGTTTTTAAATAACTTCTAAATTAATAGTTTGGAGAAAAATAATACAAGATTATGTTGTCTATCCAGTGACGTACAATTTTATGTTTGTATATAATAAACTTAATTTTTTTATACAGGATCATGACTCGAATACCCGAACGTAGGACTTTAACATGTAAAATCAGACTATCGTAATTTCCTAGTTCCCTAATTCCTTTAGGTAAAAAATTTTAAATGAAAGTTGTAGAGCTTGAATTTCTGCATCAAAATGTCAAAAATCACATCATAAATAGCAATAGCAATGGAATTGAAACAGTAACAAAATTTTTAATCATTAATCTGTCTATTTAGGTTAGTACCTATATTTTTAAAAGATATTATTTATAATTTATGTTCGAATGAACGAGTATCTATTAATTTAAATGCATAATTATTCACTTGAACTCTTGAACATAAATTACATATAAAAATAAATTAATCTATTTCGATAAACCGTTTTACATTTTTTAATTTTTTGATTTAGTTCCATGGCAATCATTATTTTTGGGATGATTATCACCAATTTCATATCTAATTTCTACGCATACAAAAATTCAAAATTATTTGTGCCTTTTAATTAAGTTGTAAAATTTTAAGCTCTACAACTTTTATTTTTTTAACTAAAACAATTAGAAAAGCAGAAAATTATAAAAATCTGATTTTACATATTAACTCCTACTTTAGAATTTGTCATTGTGTACTTGCTTTTTTTGCCTAAGAATTTAAAACTTTTTCGTTATTTTCCATTACATTTACTGACATTTTGAAAGTATGGGTAGGATTTCAAATTAGAAATAAAGATTTTATTTAAATATTTTTTACGAACAGAGAATCTATAAAATAAATTTTTGTGACTAATATTTTATATCAGGTCGCCTTTGACTAGTTGTTTAAGAGTAATTTGTAAATATGAATATATAATAAAATATCGAGCATTAATGAAAATAATAAAATTAATTGGAATCTAGTAACAATATTTTGCTAAAATAACAAAAAAATAAATTTTGGAGATTAAGCAAATATGAAACACAATAATCAGAGTTTAGGGTTATATGCGTTCCATTAAAAAAAATTGTGTTATACCGACTTTGTAAATTTACCAGCAAGTAAATATATGTATTTTCCGATGCCATTGGATAATATATATTCTTGGTGATTTTTTTTATACTTCGTGATTTTTTTTAAGGTGTACATAGGAGATTAACAAGAGATATAAGTTTTTCGCAAACCGTTGCCCTCCGATTTAACTTACGGCATTGGTGTTAATACAAAGATAAAAAAAAATCTCGTCCGAAAATACCAAATACGTGGAAATTATCCAATATTTTAGGCCCATAAATTAATTTTAAAATTTATTCATTTTCCTCTCAATAGCAGTAGTCATGCTAAATTTGAAGAAAAAGATAAACAAATGATTGACATTTTATCTGTCAGAATACGTTAATTGACATAACTCAAAAGTAATGGCTCTCGACAATGTCAATTAATCTGTTCTGACAGATAAAATGTCAACCACTTTCCCATATTATTCTCCTGTGTACACCTTGAACAAAATTTTACCCTGTTAATATATATATATATATACAGAATGTCTCAATAAGTTTGCTCACAATTGGTAACTTTTTTATTTGAAGAGATACGAGGTTGGTTAAATGAGTCATCTAGACAAAATAAAAATTGTGTCTGCGGTTCCCAAAATTTGGCACAGAATATACATATATATATATATATATATATATATATATACTTCAAATGGAACTATATATTTTTTATTATCTTATTGGAAAAAGTATTTTTTTTTCTCTTTTTAGGTAATATTTTTAATGTACAATTTTTTCAAATAAACGAGTTATTTACGTTTAAAGATTGTCTTTTATAAATTTTTTTATTTTATTAACTTATTTTACCGTAATAACAAAACAATTAAACAGAATATTCAAATTGACAGCCATTATTTCTTTCGCACATTTTAGCTCTTTTGGTAAGTGAGCCTACCGTTCTACGTAACTTGTGTCTAGATATAACTTTTCATGTAGCAAGATCATATCCAACTTTTCTTCATTTGTAAAGTTATTAAACATTAATAAACACAGAGAACTTTACGGGAGAAATTATTAAACGGCAAACAAACAAACAATCAATTGTTTCCATATGGCTTACTTGGCGAAATAAACTAAAAAAAACAGTGTACAAAATTTAATTTTTAACCGTAGATAAAGTCGTTTATTTGAAAAAATTGAACATAAACAACATTACCTTATTGGAAAGAGAAAGAAATACTCTTTGCAATAAAATAATAAAAAATATATGGTTCCATTTAAAAAATATATATTTTGTCTCAAATTTTGAGAACAGCTGACACAATTTTTATTTTGTCTACATGACCTATTTTCTAATATAAAATGGCACAATTTTGCTCATTTAACCAACCTCGTATCTCTTCAAATAAAAAAGTTACCAATAGTGAGCAAGCTTATTGAGACACACTGTATAATAATGAATTATTTTTATATGAAACACTTTTCTATAAGTGATAGATTAGGAGTTATTTGATAGGTTTTGACGAAATGGAGCACTAATACTAACTGAACGAATTTCGATTTTCGAACCCGAGACCTCTGGATATATTCTAGATGACTATAGAATTGTTAATTTTATGTAAATTTATAATTTACTATAAAGAGTCAATATCATATTCGTATAATTAAAGTTTAATTTCATAAAAAAACAAATGTAAATAATGCAAATAATTATTGATTTTCAAATCAAAACTAATTTAAATTTGATTTAAACATTCAATATGCTGCGTTCTTTGATGTCAGAGTTCAGCTTATTAAAATGCATATATAGTAGGAATTACAAAAACAGAAAGGGTAACATAACACAGCTAAAATATTCACTGCATTGCGAATTACGAAAAACTCAATACTGCATCAATCATGAAAATTTACATTTAAATAAAATTAGTTTAGTTTTCATGTTCGCAACATGTGTAAAAAACAAGCTCTTCTTAGATCATAACTCAAGTGAGCTTTCCTGACTTAGGATAATCTACTGTTCTCTCTTTGTCTTGCATTTAGAGTTAGCTCGAACTATCTTTGTTCCTTAAAAGTGTACGTCTTCCGGTAAGCTCCTTACCGGAATTCTTTTGGCCTCTGCCCTCCGGGTGGCCTAAGACGCTAAGACAAATCCAATTTCCATCTGACAAACGGCTTAGTAGTCAAGTTGGCGTTTCCGACGTCGCTTCACTTGTTTGGCCGACGCCGCCTACCTATGTTTCACTTGATGCTGTTTAATTCAATTATTGCCCTAATTACGTCTGTTGCAGTTGTATGGTATATCATAAGTTATTTCATTATTTTATTGCTGACTAAGCAATTCTTTTGCTTCAGAAGTTTATGAATATGATACTACTGGATAGATTTTAGTTTAAAATCTTGCCTTTTAAATATTCATATTAAATGGATTTATTCTATTATTATTATTATTACTTATCTGCTTTTCACTAATATTAAAAATATATAACTTTACTCATACTAAGAATTTCACAAAATATTTATATTTTTCTTTCCAGTCAGTAGAATGTAATATAAATTGGGCTACGGATACGGACGACGAGAAAAAAATACATTTTCAGTACAAGTTTCAAACTAGAATTATGTGTTTGTGTCAACTCACTATGTATGGGAGATGGGTTGAATGTATGCAGGAATACAAAATTTTCATAATTTATTTAGGAAGTGTCCGATGTCGTATTTTGGCATTTAATTATTAAGATTTGGGTATTCTTCATATAAATAGAACACTGAATGGCACACTAATGACATCTATTGGCAACACTTTAGAACAACAAAAATGAACTACAATTCGATTTAATATGATGCTTCAGATTAAATGTTAATATTATATTTCTTAAAATAGAAGCTGGGAAGTTGTTTTTGACAGTAAATTTGACGTTTTGCACAAATTATAGCAATGAATATGATTTGTTTAATTAGCACGCGTCAATTTCAAGGCGTAGTGTGCTCTTGCAAGATCCTAAAATCTAATTCCTAAAATCCTAAATAATGACGTTATTCGTATTAAGATATTAGGGTTATAAAGTGCAACATCGGACACAGCCTTAGTATCACCAGGAAATGGCTAATAATGGCCCATTTGGAAAACAGTGAACAGGCCCCGAAGTAAGAAAGTGTGGTGTATATATAACTGGGGGTACCAATTACCAAGTAGAAACCACTTTATATCATTATTATTGTGGTCGCGAACAACCAACGGCCACCTGCGTATTTGGACCGACTTTAAAAGAGGAATGCATGAAAGAAGATCTTACTAAAACAACACCAGTGGCAATGAATTGGGCTATATGTACAAAACTAAATATAATTAGGCCAGTTCTCTGCCACGAATTAGCAGACAGTTTTCCACCGGTATGAAGAATTTCCGAGGAAGATGCGCCCTCGCTGTCTTATTTATATTAATGTGTTTTGTTATTTTATATACCTATCTTAATATTTATGTTGCTTATATTGAATTTTCTTCATAAATTTCAAATATTTGCAAATCTTTATAGTCGCAATAAACGGGTAAACAAACATTTCAATTGTCATTTCAATTAATAATATACATTTTTTATTGATCCATGTGGTGCACTCTCCAGCATTGCTTTAAGTTAGATATGGTAAACGCCTCTACGGTATAGCCAATATGATATTTTAACATGGGTCACCTTATTTTTAACTACCTTACTTTATTACACTTATTATTGGAATACGTGACTGATAATTAAGAGCACCTTTTAATATGAAAAAAAAAAATTATAAACTTTGTTATGAAGTTTCAGATTTAATCAATAAAAGAAAACATAATGTACATAATCGAAAATATAAAATCTGACATTAATCGAAATGAAGAGAAAAAATATATTCGTACCTAGCGATGGCTTCCATGGACGGCATGGCTTGATTCTTGATGACGGAGCCGTCGGGACGCGCGAGCCCGTGAGGCATGCCAGGCGAAAGCAGCGCGCTGTGCGCCGCGGCGCCCGGATGCGCCGGCAGCTGCATGAACTGCATGTGCCCAAGATGTGGCGGATGGTTGTATCCGTTCGCCAATAGCGGGGATTTTTCCATGCGGGGCATATCTGCAAACAACAATGTACATTTCAATACCACTATAAACTGATAAATAAAATTAGTTATTTATGATATAAGTGTTAAAAGTGACATTTTATGAGTGAGTGGGGAAGTTTGTGAAACGAGGCGAAGCCGAGTAAAACAAACCCCACGAACGAAATAAAATCACTTTTAACACGAATATCATACACTATTTTTCCTACGACCCTAGTTATGTATTATTAAAAACTAAAAATTATAGAATGACATTTATGACAGGTCATGATGTATTTGCTATGAACAACTGAAAATTGTTTATTCTAACCTCTACTTCCAACAATATTGTTTTAAATTCCAATTCTTCAAGCGCCTTGCAAGGAATTACTATAAACAATTGTGATAATTGTACTATAACAATAAACGTTTCAAAATAATGTGTACTTCTAATAAAATACCTATATAAATAATTTCAGTACAAAAATAAATATAAAATGAAACTACATTTACTATGAATACTAAATGTAACTAGATATAAAATAAAACTACATTTACTTATGAACACTAAATGTAACTAGATTTAGTTATATTTTTAACAATAAATGTAACTAGATTTAGTTCTTTTTAACACTAGTGTTAAAAGCAATTTTTTTTTACTTTTAATCCGTTGTCAATGACAACGATTTAAAAGTATTCACAGTGTTATAAATTGTTATTTTTAACTCGCTAAGCAACCGTTAAAAAGACTACTTTTAACAGTGGTCGTAGGAAATATATATTTCTGTATTGACACTATTGGTGATTAATGTAACTGGAGGTATTATTAATCTATAACAGCTAAAATTTATTTGCAATTATTATTTATATTATATTTGTATAAAGTCTGATATTCTGTATTTCTCATTACTGATTACCAAACATAATTTTAGTTCACCATAACTTATTCTATTGCAGTGTATCCTTATTTCGTTTCTATTAAATTCACTGTTTCTTTGGGGCAGATCGGACTGACGAAAATTAATTTGTTAGATCAGTTTTAGAAAAGGCGAAATTTGCGAATTTCTTTTGTAAACACGTTATATTCATTAATACGTATTGTCGAAGTAGAATATAAAATCCATTTCCGTATAACAAATCATTTTTCACATTACAACTTTTTCACAAATTAACAAATGTAAAAGCTTATATTCAGTATGAATATAACCAAAGGCATAATTTTATAAGAAAATATTGAAATAATGGCGCCATAAATTTTACACTGCTATCGGTTTAGAATACTGGACATCACTTTGATATTCATATAAAACAGATGCAGTCAGCATCTCTGGCCAATTCTATTTATTTTATGTAAGTGTGGTATAAAATATTTCTTGCAAAGGGATATTAATTTCTAATGGAGTATGAACGTATATTGTACGAGTGCGCAGAGCTGATTTTTTTACGAAAAATGCTGTTTACGAAGCGAGCTGTAGGCGAGTGGTGCAACCGCACTCACTGAAATATATTAATTGGAATGCGCATGCGTACTATTCGCATTCGCGATGGAAATGAACGATAAAGGCGCTGGTGTATTTTACAAAATGGCGTACTTTACTGGTACTGCCATTGTCAGTGTATAGTAAATCATTGTGGTACACAGTGATCAAATAGGGAAATATGAACATTATTGTATATTATTTTATTATATTACATATTGACATTTAATTCTGTCTTAATTATTGTACATTAATGGCAGATTGCACCAACTTTCTCTCGCAGCGTACTCAAAGCAGTGTGTGTGAGAAAGACAAGTATAGGGGAAATGTGACGTTACACTGATTTCTTGAAAATAAAATACTGTTAAACTAGAAACAATTAAGATTTTTTAATACTATGAATTGCTTCAAAACTGAATGAAGTTTTATATAAAATAATAAAAAAATTGAGTGGAATACCCCATTAAAATTTTGCGTAACATTTAACTTCTTCGATCATTCTTTTATTGACTCAAATGATTTTGGCAAATTACAAGGCGGCAAAGCATCTCATTTTACCAGAGGTTTTTGACATGGAACACCTATAATCACATATTACTATAATTAGAAAATAGAAATCAATATTTAAATTTTCCAAACAGGCTTCATCACATGTTTCGAATCTGCCTAATGCAAGTTGTCCTTTGTACATTAGTTATTAGTACTATTTCATCAAACATTTTTTATTTGACTTTTTTTCTCCTTCTTGGGGAAATAAATAAAAACTTATTCAAACTGTTCTTGTGCTAGGTATGCGAATGACACCCGAAAACAACAATTTTTAATTCCTTAAGAGATATAATAACATATGATGCTGAGATTAAAAATGAAATAGTAAATAAAATAATACTTATGTAAATACGTGCAGAAGTATGAAAAGAATACTTTCAAGTGCAAAGATAAATAACATAAAAACAATTTAAAAAAAAAAGCTACTAATATCAACCTCGAATGCTCAAATTCTATTTAAATCACACACCAAGTACCAATTTCAAAACTTCCAAAACTTAACTCTAGATGGCTAGGAGTTCATTTTCATCGCGAATTCAGTGCCGGCTGTTGGATGAATTCGCAAACATCAGGACAATCAATGTGTTGAAGAAAATGAGTACATACTTCCTACAACTTTCTACAATTTCAATTTTCCATAAGGCCGAAAACGACGACAGCCGAACACGTTTCACTTTATATCGGAGATACTATTGAAATCCGTATTACTCAACTAAAATTTTGTGTCAAATGATTTTGTCAAATTTAAATTGCTTTATGATATAAATTACAACATATTTAATATGTTTCATATAGGTAATGAATACTTTTTATATGAAAAAAAATAAGCAACCTATAACAATACCTAATAAAGAAGTAACCTAATGAAGGAAGGGCTGGAATTTAATGTTTCACAAAAATTTGTTCGTGACTATACTATAATGTATCTTCATTCGTTTCTAAAAGTATTTAAAATGTAGTAATAATTTTTTTTAAATATCTGACAGGTCGTTAGATAAAAAACGTTCAAGAGACAAAAGACATTTATGCCCATTTGCACCGATACCACTTAAGAATTTAAGTTTAGTTTAGCCTTAAGTTTAGTTTTATTTCGTTGCACCGAGCGCATAAACATCTTAAGGCTTCCACAAATTTAAGCCTCCGAAATTGACGGTTTATCTTGCACTTAAGTAAGTAGTGAGGTTATATTGAATGGAAACGTTTTTAATTTCTATCAGTATCATTGAAGTTATTGATTTTATTGTTGATGATGACTATTTAGATGCATTGGATTTAATTTTATGCGGAATACCAAGGCAAATATACAACAGATCTGATCATTTTCACACTCTTTCTGATCATGCTTTTTTTCAACGGTTTCGATTAACCAAATATACAGTATTGCAATTACTAATTTTAATAGAAAATAATATTGAATTTTATAACGACATGTAAGTATTGCATTCATTTTTCTTTCAATGTTTTACTTATTAATTTAATTAGTTGGCACTTTGTGTTCACTTTCTTTTTTCGTCTGGTACCATTTTTGCTAAAAACAATGAATATATTTAATTATACTTCAATTTTAAAAAATAATTCTATTTGAATTGAACTTACCAATATAACCCCCAAATTTTAACAAACAAAATCTCTAAATTTTATTTTTCTTGTTACTAAAAGTACAATTTAAACAGCTTAAAAATATATAAACTCCACTTACTTAAGGTTAGTAAAAAAAATATGTGTGCAACAGTAGATAAAAATTAAGTGATATTTAATGTAAGTTCAGTTTTATTAAGTGTAAATTTAAGAAACGTCGGTGCAACCGGGCATTAATCATCTAATGTGGAAGCTATCTTTCCACTGCATATAAATAAATAAATAAATAAAATATATGTAAGTGTTAGAGAGGAGTGTAAATGTATATGACTATTCGGAATGTTCGATGCAACACGAACAAGCACGCGCGAACAGGCCAGCCATTGTCATTCGCCTTTAGTTCGGCGTATGATGATAGGGAGAATGTGTCATTAATATATTTCAGTGATCCCATTAGTGTAAAAGAGCTGTGCAGGTTACTTTTTTTACAATTGATTCAATATAAATATTCATAATTTAAAATTATTTTGTCGGTGCTCTCGAACATCTATCAAAATTAAACGTCGGAATCACCAATCACAGCAATTAATTAAAACCTTTATCCCTGCTCTGTTAGGCGTAAAATAAACTTCCTAAAAAATTTATTGAATTTTACGCATTATTATTAAAAGTTAAACTTCAAGTACTGCGAACTGTGATCAATGTGTAAAACTTCTTCTTCACACTTAGAAGTAAAAAAGGAATACGAAAGAATTATAATTTTTAGAATTGCAGTATTGGAGTTATCGGCGGCGAAATATTTGTCAGACCCAGACACACATACAGACATCATCGTAAAACTAGTAAAATCGTATTCTAGGGAGCCTAAAACGTGCTTACTCATTAAAAACGCACCACCAAATTTTTTGACCAAAGGCAATACCTTCCTTATCTAAAGGTGGCGGAAGGTAATAATTAAGAACATACCTACCATAATTTTTATTTCTAACAAAATTATGCCACATGTTCTTTAATATTTGTAATGACATAAATTATCAAAAACGTTATCGAGGCGCATTTTTTAAAATAAAAACTGTATAGAGCTTGAAATATTATACTACTTCCAGTTGATATATTGTTATCAAAAATTAATCATCGTTCCCCACTGATTTAATTTAAACAAATTGGAAACGAAATTTCAATATATTTCAACTCATTTAAGATAGTTTTTCTTTAACATCATCATCAAATTATTAACATTGGATTGTAAGGCACTTCAAACTTCATACGTGCTCATTAAATACGAGATTTTTAGCAAGATTCCTACAATTCAATTTTAATTTTACGATATTTAGACATTTTTATTAATAAGATAATATATAAAATGTAAAATTATTTCCAAATATTTTATTTTTGAAATATCTTAACCTCGATCTTAACACACTATTATGTAAAAAAATGAGCAAATTGTCATAAGTGTAAGACACAGATTCGTACAACAAATATTCTCACAAAGACAATCAGCATCTCACGTGTGTGTGCGTGTGTGCGCAGACTATTTGGAGCACAGCGGGGGTCAGCGCTGGTCAGACACCCCACCGGGATTCGAACCCGCGACCTCGTCAGCGACGCGTTCCCACCGAAACACCCTCATTAGCCTGCAATCATAACTCCTATGTTTTTAATTATCAGCCGATTAGACCAGCTTCAGATTTATAAACACACACAGAATAGTGATACTTTGGTCATTTGAATAATTTGAAAGTTATGTTTTCATTACGAACCTATTAGCATAAAAATCTCGCTTTGAATAAATACATTTGGTAGTTTTCATTAGAATTTTTCAAATTAAGATATACATATTTTATTGTATCTGTCAACTAATACATAATATTAACATAAATCACACCTTTCCAAATATTAGTAATAAAATACTATTTAACAGGTTCTAGTAAGAATATAATAAGTATAAATAAATAATAACAAATCAAATTAATTTTAAACAAATGGTCAATAAATTCATTTTTCAAAATTTGAATTTATATTAGAGAACACGCACTTTATTAATAATAATTTATTCAGAAGACTTTATTACAGATTGTATATCGAACTTATGAACATGTTGCTTATTTTTTAACATGATAATATCATCCTAAACTTTATTATTAAACTAATAGCAGTAAATAAAAAATTTCCCTACGCCCTCTTCTGAATGGCACGAAATCAGCTGTTAGAGGTAACTGTTCAATTTTGACGTTATTGACGTTAGAGTAATTAACATATCAAGGGTATTATAAGGACAATAACGCCGGAGGTCAACAGTGTACTCTCCGAGGGCCTCTCGCCCGAGGTGGGTACGTTGACCGAAGGGGTTATTGTCCGTTTAACACCCGTGGTGCGTTCAACGTTTAACGTCCTACCGATATATTATTTTAATAAAGATTTTTATCGATTTATGTCTTGTCATTGTGATTTGTGTTAGAGATATTAATCTACTTACTTAAACGCTGTAACAAGGAAACGCGATATTTTTATTTGTTTACAATACCGATTTCATAGCAACAATTTTATAACAAGCCTAGGGTGTTATTTGGTATATAACATACCAGTAGGACGTTAATTATATTATTTATCTATTCACGAAATACTCACAAATAACTATTATGTATCTATAATACTGCACCCTCAATTCTTATAATGGAATATTTATTAATTTATAATGCGATTTTGTGTAGAATGGTTTAACCCTTTCTCTGCTGCGGGGACTTAAGTGTCACAAAGCCATTCATATCTTGCTGTTGATTTTATGTTGTCTCAAAACTGCAAACAAATTTTACATATAGTAGTAATTTATACTTGTGTACCTACACAAACGCAATTTTTGTTAATAAATGCAGTTATAATTACAGAAGTTGAAAACTAGTAAATTGCAGAGACACAATATTGTTTTCGTGATACCTATAACAATTATAACGAAATCTAAATCTTTGATACTAGCATAACAACCTGAACAACGTTAAATTATAATTTTTAGTTAAACAATTTATATGTAAATAAAAAAATTATTGTATCGGGACATATTAGTCCCAGAATTGTGAATTATGAACCCCATAATCCAAACAGTATTTTCGAATTCTAATTGTTACCTATAATTTTTCATGTTTAATAATAACAAGCGTATTTTTCTTTATATACGAGAATGAATAGAAATTGTTTAACTTGAATACTGCAGCTTTAGGGTACTGTTTGTACCAATAAAAAATAATTGCAAATGAGTATTAAGGATTAAGGTCCAATCTTACCATCTCTGGTTAAAATTTTAACTACCAGTTAAATAAACAATATTAAATCGAATTATTGACAGCAATTATAAATTTGACATTTGACAGTTCATTTCGTTTCGATGTTGTTTATTTAACTGGTAGTTAAAATTTTAACCAAAGATGGTAAGATTAGCTCTAAGTTTACCAGTGAGCGATTATTTTACGAACGAGTACTACTCTTTATTTATTTCTGAAACTACTACTTGTTTAATAATTGTGAAATTTAGTGTTTATTTTACAATGTGTACTATGAAGTAATTTTTAATTTAGCAGAAATGACATATATTTTACTTAGAAGTGCTAACAGGGCTATCAATAAGTTCAGTTTGGAAACCCCAATGAATTTGATAGTCCATTATACATTCATTTTCAGTATAATCCATAACATCCAATAAAAATATCCCACGTAGTTGATTTCCATACGAAATATCACCGTCAAATCCAGAAATTATGCACGAATCGTTGTTAACGTGTGCAATTAAAACTCGTTTAACGTTGTGTACATAGCTAGCGTGCAATACATAATGCATTTAGGTCCGAAATAAAAGAAAACTAATGAAATGGAAAGAAATGTTGAAAATAAAATATAATCAGAATTATTCAATTGAAACCTGACGCTAATGATCAATTACTTACTGGGGGTTATCAAAATTTGTGCATTTGGTATTTTGATTAATATCTTTAATTATTTATGCTATACAGCTATACTGAATGTATTTATTCGAAATAAGGATTTTTTTAAATTTTTATTTGATTGATAATATAAATTATAGTCGCAGTCAAATCAGTATCGACTGATGGCTCAATTTACTGAATTTAAGACTTTATTTATATAATTTTTTTCATAATTTCGGTATCAGGACACAACTCGGTATTCGACTGGAGAGTAATCAATAGGTTGGATATAGTAACCGTATATCCACTGCATCTCTAATACAAACGTTTGAATACATAAGTCTCGACATCCATACTCGTACCAATTTCAATTTTTTTTCTTAGAGTATAAATAGCGTAAACCTGTTAAAACATATGTCGGTTTTTAAACTGGTAGTAAAAATGGGTTAACAGGTTTTTAAGTCTCAAGAAATTGTTATTTTTAAACAAAACTGGAACCAATATTTTCAGTTTAACCAGTTTAAAACCAGGTGACAAAATAAACCGGTTAACCGATTTAGTATTATAAATAAACTGGTTTTTGAACAAAAACCGTTTTCAAATTACGTTCTCAATTTCAGTTAATCGTGAATCGTTATTCTTTTAGCTTTCTTGCCCCTTTTGTAAAACACACGAAACCTAATTATTTTATTTCTACTCCATTAAAATGATATTCTTTAATATACGCAGAAATTATAAAAAATATATATTTAAGCGTATTTATTTTATAAACAACACCTCAAGTATACTACCATTCCTAATTCATTTATTATAATGAAAAACTAATCAGGTCTCAACATAAATGTAAAAATTATAAAATATGAAAAATTGGAATTCTCGGTATTATAGAATTTGAATAGTTTAGCCAGAAATATCACATGTAGATATACAAACATCTTCGTAAAAAATCTGTTGTGGCCAGCACAATAACTCTCCATTTTCATTTTATGTTATATGTATAAGTATTGTACTGCACTTTGCTGTCGAAATGCCGTTTTATAAGAAAAAATCTGATGTGGCCAACACAAAACCTCCAGCTATTTAATTTTTATTAATTTAAATACATACCTACGTATTTACTAATGCTGCAAACTATATTATGTTCCATTGCATATAACTATCGCTTTATTTACGATTTTCTTCATTATTTAATATGTCACTGTTATTAATTTGAAATGATTAATTTTTTGACAATGACGTTTACCTGTCAGTTACATTCATTTGAAAAATAAACTGTGTAACAAAGGAATTTTGTTTATCTTAGATTTCGGAATTAAAAAAAGAAAATTTTTAAATTTATCTGTAAAGTATATAGAAAAAGTATACATATACCTGTACAAAATTCAATAATCTGTAATTTTCCAATGACATAAAATGCGAAAAAATGGCATTTAATGGTATTTTTTTGAAGAAAAACCATTATGAGTTTCAAGTAAAGTGCCATTTCCGTTTATCCGATTTACACCAAAATCTAATGGCTTCTTTTTGTATTAGAATAGAGTAGAAATACAAGGTTTCAGTATTTTCTGAAATTCATACACATACACACATACATACATACATACATACATATATACACACACACACACACATATATATACACACACATATACACACATACAGACATCATCGTGAAAATGTGAAAATTGGATTCTAGGGACCTTAAAACGTGGTCATTTACTAAAATCTCGATATGTGATTTTTAGCACTATCCCGTTACCTCCGTTACCAAGGGTAGCGGGAAGTAAAAATGTTGGAGAACTTTACCCAAATATTATTTTTTTATTGTATTTAACATGCCTTGTGCACACAGAAAATGCTAATTAACTATATCTATTTTTTCATTGTATGAGGATGTTCTTAAAGGTCAGAAATTATTCCAGTACATTAACATTAGACGTATCATTTTAAATATTTAATTAATAAAACAATAAGAAAGATTAAATATATCTCCCAGAAAAAGCTTTCAGGATGTCACTAAAATCGCTAATTTTTGACACTGACAATTAGCTGTCATTATAAATAATGTTACAAATATTCAAATTTGTCAACAGGTTTCCTTTGTATAGATTAGCCTGCGCGATTTATTACGTCCAATTATTATATATATTACAGTGCCTTTAACTCTAAATCTAAAGAAGATATAATAAAAAATTTAAATATCTCATACGTAGAATTTTATGTTCTTCAATATTAGTATTTTTTAAAGAAACTACTACTTCCGGCTGTCTAATTGTTACCAAACCCTTTTCAGCTCTTCCCTTGGATGTCAAATTGAGGAATTAATAGTTAAACAGGTCTTAAGTCTCATAGTTTTTGAGGAATCGTCCCTCCAGCATCCAGGCATACACACCTACATACATCCACACACACAGACATCATCGTAGAAATGTTAAAATCGGATTGTAGGAACCTAAAAACGTGCTTATTCATTAAAATCTGGATATGCGATTTTTAGCATGAATCCAATACCTCTCTTAGCGAGAGGTAAAAAAGATTTTTGTTATTACTATAATTTCTGTTGAAAGTTAAAAGCCAATATTTCCGCACCTATTGGTTGGTTACAGATAGAAACAGTAAAAATCTCTTATAATTTTCCTTCAAAAAAACAAAAAATAATTAAATATAAGTAGAGTATAAAAAAAAGTTCAATATGACATGATTTTAAAAGCATTTAAATCAAATGGACAAAATTTTTCGTACAAACTATACATTGTCGAATAAAACCGTATAAAAAAGAAAGATGCACAAAAAACAGTCTACATCAAGCATATGGTAAAGGATTCTCGCTTTTATACCCGGCTGCATTGACCCGAGAATCGCGTGAAATTATCTCTCGGGCACAAATCGTGAAACCTGCTGCCTGGGGCAAATCAATTTATAGCCATTTATACGAGGTGGTTCTTCAGTCTTGCATACGCCGTTTATACCATTCGAGATGGACGGCTAATACGTGTTATTTGAGTAAACGCTCCAACAAAATGTAATTTCTTTACCAGTGACGGCGGTATAGGTTTTTTCTATCCATATCCGTTGCAATAGATTTCTAGTAATTGTATACGTAATTCAAGATATCTAATTTTGAGTGGTAACTGGTGATTTCCGATGTTTGTTCGGGACCGGCTCAGTAATTGAAATGGTTTTGAATAACTTGGTGTAATGTTAAAAATACCTACATGTTCCTACAATTTCAGACTCGGAATACATATTTATTTTATAATGTACATAAATCATATGTTCTAGTCTACAATATTAGCAGATACTACTAATCTATAGTATTTTATAATGTTTGAACAGTAGCGTTCTTGCATTATTAATAGCATAAAAGTGTATTACAGAAATCCTTATTGCTTATTGTATTAGTAGATACTTTATTAGATTCAAAGTTCGAGGTAGAACATTTAATAACCAATATTAAGATTTATTTACCAGGAAACATTTGAACTATAACAGATATGGCAGGAAATTGTGTTACAAAGAAAATACTGCATGATGAAATGACGTATGAATTTGAGGTTTTTCAGTTTATTTTTTAATCTGCTTATGCACATTAGTTAATTGAAAGACAAATATTACAAATGGACATTATAATACATGTTTTTCATACTATTTTTCTCATCTCGCATAAGTTTTTTTTTCCAAGATTATTATTGAAAAAAAATATTAAAATTTCAAGGTTGGTAACTGACAATTTTAATAAACATTTGAAATTTAATTTATTTTGACATTTTGAAGTTAGTTAAAATTTATATTTTGTTATGAACCTACAAATAAGCATTTTGTACTTTAATTTAAAAGAGTACTTTGCTGACTGTTTTATGTTATCATTTTACTATAAAAAAATATGATTGCAATAATTTTTCATGAATAATGACAAGTTATGACAACTAAAATCAAAGATGTATATTAGAAACTTAGGCTAGTAAAATTATACAAAATTGTCCATTGTAACACGGTTTTGTTAAAAACAGTATTACAAAATTCACTTTGTGAACGTGATATAGGAAAATTTAATAAATTCTACTTGAGTCTAAAAATGCATTTTGAATATCAACCAACAATAAATACGTACCTGTACATATTTTGCTGAAAATCATATAACATGTATAAAGATTTTTAAAAATAAATAAGATTTAGGGGAAAGGTGTCTAAAATGATCCCTTTAAGAGGGAATTGATATAAAAAGTACAACTTCATTTATTTCGATAAAACTAATCTAGTTTTCGTAAGACAGTTCGTCTAGCTTCAGATTGGCCTCAATTTAATTTCGCTTCCTGTTTAACTATTCTTTTAATTTACATTTATTTACAGGCATAGTAAAGGATTATTTTGTACACCTATGTGTGTAAAATGATCCCTAGGGTACGTATAAAATGATCCCCTAATACAAATATCGAATACTACGTTAATGTATCTATAAACTGTTATTCAAAATAATTTTATTACAAATTTATGAACTTAGTTAACAAAAATAGTCTTCTATACATAAATTTTAAGTTTTCTATATATCTATTTCAAAATGGATCCACGCCATATAGCATTACAGTTTTTCGCGCATCAAAGATAGTCTGGAGGCACATAGGCAGGTATTCGTCAGCGTCATCACTGTCTACTCCAATGCCGAACATACAGCCCGTGTCGTCTTTGTCCAAAGACAATTCGGAAATTTGGTACATATTTTTTTTATTTTTTAAATTTCCACTTTGGTTGGAAAGTTCTTTTCCTTTCCCTTTCCAAAAAAAAAAAAAAAAAAATGTACGGGTAAAATAATCACTGGGATCATTTTGTACCATTAAAGGAGGATCGTATCACCCCAAACCTCCAACTTACATTGGAAGGTTGAAAATATCATCAATTATTTCACATGTGATAGTGAAACCTTAATAAACTTATTGTTGAATTGTCATTAAATCCGCGAATAAAACTACTTCTATTAAAACCTTTTATGAGAAAAGTTATAAAACATTGAAAAAGTCCTTACCTAAGATCAAACACAGTAATATTTTATTTTTATTTCCCTAAATCAACCGAGGGCTGATATTCGCTTGACACTTCAACTAGCGAAATATAAAGTGGTGAGAATAGTTCACCGTAACATTATTAGATAAAGCACAGTTCCCAGCTAAAACAGCACGGAATCATTTTACCTCGAGGGATCATTTTAGACACTTTTCTCCTACGGTCCCTAGAATCAAATTTTAATATTTTCCACAATGATATTTGTCAAAGTAGTTCAAATAATCATCATTATTTGCAAAATTTGTGTTACTACTACAATTTATATTTACCTACAACACAACGCATAGTTGAGTACGCACTGCAGTCTAAAGCACACCACACTGTTGGTCGAGAATGTTCGCACACGTTTTGCAGCACCTGATGCAGCAGTGTTGACCGACCTTAAGGCCCAAGTTTCGCGCGTTAATTATGTTATGTTTATAAAAGTAAAAACTATCGATTTATGATGACAACCCGAGTTTTGAGCATAAGTTACGTTATGTTTTGCTTGCAAATTAAAAACTTTGTGAGTACAAAATTTATTGTCCTATACAGTTATACAAATACTTAGGGTATAACTTATTTTGCGTATTTTTTTTTTTTTTTTCATTAAGTGAAATGAAATAAAATTGTAAAATGATACTTGGCCTGACGACTTTTTTCAGCCAGTTTATATTTAAATATTTACAACAAATTAATTTCAAAATGAATAATAGTTACTATACGCGAGTAGATTTTACTGTACCAATGACCTTTCAATGGAAAGTTGCAGTTTTTGGGAGCATCTGTCATTGGCGGGAGGTAACGTGATGGCCACATCATTATCTTTGTAATTTACACGGTAGATATAAAATTAATTACATGTAAATTAGTAGAAAAATATATTGGTTATGTTCTACTGCTACGTAAAATATTTAAAATTTGTTCCACCACTGGCTTTCATTTTCTCCTAGTGGCATTTCTACACTGCGAAACTTTCGGATGTTTCTCAGCTAACATAAAACACAGCCGCCTACGTTTATTAGAGCTATGATAACAAGTTCATCAACGAAAGTATAATCACTCTATTTGAACTGTGAATATAAAGCTAACACAAGTAATCTTGAATGTTCTCGTAATGTACCGACGTCAAATTTGATTTTAATTTCGATGATTTATACGTGAGAAATTGTTTTGAATTATGTTATCAACAAATTACTGAGAATTGCGATGAAGAGACTAGTATAAATTACTATTTCGTGTTATACACTAGCATCCTTCACGAATTCACGATTGAATTAATACTAAAGTTGATAATTCATTTCATTGGTTAATTTAACATCATAAAGGGTAAACTATTATTGCTTAAAAATTAATTAGTTTTAGTAAAATTAGTTAAACGTGACAAATTAAATTTTACAGTTATTAAAATTTTCCAAAAAATATTTTATACAACAATGATGCTGTTAAAATTTTCCAATATTATTTTGCTAATAAAATACAGGCCAAAGTAAACTTTAATTCATTGTATTGTAAAACACTTTCAAACAGTTTAATAATTAACTTTGTGTACTGAAATATTAATTAAAAATAAATTTACATGATACTATTTTATAGTGTAACAATGTTAAACATTTTTCGTAACAGTGTAGACCGTGATATACATTATCCAGGTGAGTGGTTAACCACAAATTAAAACCACAATTGGGCGGTTTAACCCTGCATTTATCCACATACTTTAATAGACAACAGAGAACAGATCTCATCCAGCAATCATAGCAATTTAACTAATTCGTAATGAATAGCCGAAAAAACGATCGAGGCAGGCCGGGATAGAGAGAGAGAAACAATACGAAATACGATTGAAAAGTGACATGAACACATGCCATCGGTTCTAAACCTGACCCAATCCAGAGGAAACGAATCACTTCCTAATGTTCGAAGGTGTCTCTGAGCTACCTGCCTATTTCTAGGATTAAATCTATGATTATAGGTTTCCATAATAAATGTGTCCAATGACTTGAAAAATGTTTGGAATTGTTCCGAAATTATAGCGTTTGCTTTCTACTATTATTTCATTTTGAAACGAATTCCTTTTGTGAGAATTATATATTTATTATTTAAATATACCAATTCGAATAATTCTTTTCTTTTTCTTTCTATACACAGTTATTAGATAAAAATAAAAAAACATGTTTATTTTATAATCTACAAATTTTATTATCAGAGTATTAATAAATAATACATACTCCTAAATGAATTTTTACAATTTATTGAACCAATAAGTAAAATATTTTATTTATTGTCTTTTATTTTATTTATGTAGGATTTAAAAACCTTAAATCCTACATATCATAATACCCATTTTTTAGAGTGTTTATATATACTAGCTGTACCCGTTTCAAATATTTGCAACAAATTAATTTATAAATTTTCTCTACTTATATTCAATGTTTTTTAATCACCGGTACTTTGATGGGCACATAGGAATAAGGAGATTATTTGACACAACACTGGTAATAATAAGTAAATTATTTAGCGTCAGATTGTTAAGGGGGATTTCGAAAAAGCGACACGAGTAATATTGTCCAAGCCATGAACTATTTCATTTTTGTTTATAATATTAACCAAGAGAGGGCGATAGAATGGTTCCGGTCTCTACTTAGGTTTGTGCCTGAGATGAACGTAAACAGGAAGATACAGATTCTTTAGGTCAAATTTTACCCAAGGCCTGGGGTTTTATGACTGGTAAATAAAAGGTTTTATAACCAGTGACACAGAAACAGCAAACCATTTATTTTTGTAGATATATGTACGACAATTTTCCTTTTTAGATTTGTGTATAGGCATGATTACTGCCCAGTTTCATGAATATCTAAGTATTTAATTAATGATAAAATAAGAAATATTAAATGTACTTCCCAGAAAAAGCCTTCAGAAATGTCTCTGGATTTTTAGCGCTGACATTTATGTCAATTACAAGCATTTTAATTTTTCAACTGATTTCCATGAGTTATTTGATACAGTGGATTATTTTATAAATTTATAATTCTCTATCTCTAAATCTATAGGAGATATAATAAAAGTGTTCAATGTATTGGATAGAGAATTTTATATACTTTAACATTTGTAATAACAAAAATTGCAAGGTTATCTACCAGTTTATAAACTTATAGTTAACTGTAAATTGGGAACTGAAAACTGAAACTGTTTTGACAGATAAAAATACAGGTCTTGTAACACAGGCACAGGGTGGATTTTACTGCTCGGTAATTATTTGATGAGGAACTTTGGATATTATTGTACAAATTTTACAACAAACTCCAGCAATATTAAATTTTCTAACAGCAGTAACAGCTAAACATACCAATTAAAAATATGCAATTGATATAGAAAAAATAATAATAATAATTCTATAGAAACCACAGTAGGTAGGTTCATTTAATGAACCCGGTTATGAATTGAAGATTTGATGCTAGTGGTAAATTCGACATCTCGTCTGAAATTTTATTTTTCACTGTTATAAATTTAAAAGAAGAGAAAGGTTAAATATCTAATAAGATTATCCGTATATTCAACGTCTTTCAATGTTATATTTTATAATTATAAATTATAATTATGAACCAATGTTGCAAATGCAATCATTCTTACTTCATTTCATTCTATTTTATAATGATTATAATTTATTCTCAGCAACAAATATTGTTATTGTCGTAATCAATATGTTTCATTTATGATTTCAAGTTCAATTATTGTAGTAATAACGAATATTTTATTGTACAGAAAAAAATTATACATTATTGTAATCTATGAGCGATTAACGTGTTTATATTTTGCAAATTAACATCTTTATTCGGCAAGTCTATTGCCTCTAAAATATATTAAAATATCTTTCTGAACTTACCAAATTTGAATTAATGAATTAAGTATTATATTTATTAATTTTTGAAGGCAATTTTTTTTAATGTTTTCACTGTAAGTTGACACATGTCTCATGTTGACATCTGCCATTTAAGGTTAACTTTTGACTTTTGTATGATAAGAGCTTTGCATGTTTTAAGATATTTACCTGTTAAATTATTTAACCTTGCATTGATAAACCAGCCCTAAATAACACAAAATATTATTCTTGTAGCAATTTTCATAAATTATATGTATTTTACTTCATTCTCTTCATGTTTTTCAGTGCTGCATTCTTGTACTAGATTTTCTATTGTCTCTTCTTCTATTTCACATAGTCTGCTCAGCTTGACTTCATCCTTTTTTTAATAAGGCCGTGGTCACACTGAAAAATCAACACATTTATTGGAAAAGCCGAGGTAATTTTAAAAATGACATTTCATTTCTTACCACTCGATGCAGCAGTGTGACCACTCACAAGAAAATACGGTTGATAGTAGTCGATGCACGAGGATCGATGGATGTTGACTGATGCAGTGTGACCGGTGTGACCCAATAGTTTCCCCTTTCTTTATTTCCGCACCGAAATCTGGTAATTATATTAACCACTACATGTTACTGTTACATTGGTTTTTATCTCCTTAAATATCTTGTAATATTTAGTATAATTATAGTATAGTATCTGCTGTTGTATTTTGAGTCGTATCTTATATTTCTTCTTTCTTGCATTTGACTATGTATGTCGCGTTCTTCTATTTCCTCTATCATACTCTCTTCTCTTACTCTCCTGTTTTCTATTTCTATTGTTGAATAGCCACTATTTTTATAAAAATTTCTCGTACGAGTTCCCATTTGTTCTTTCGATTTCTTTCTTTTTTCTTGTTTATCTCTCTTCAACTTCCAAGAAGAATTATTTTATTCTGGTTTAACCTCATTTTTTCTTCATAATTCATTGCTCATTTTGAAGTTTCTGTTTTATGTTTTTCATTTTTTTTCTGTTCCTTCCATCCCCAGATTTCTCTTCATTGTGTAATCGAATAGAAGAAGTCTTATAACTTAATGCTGTCTTGGAATATTCTTTGGCCTATTCCCCAAATTATTGAATAATAGTTGCAAATTGTAACACGATATTAAATATTTATTACTTTTATAAAAATACAGAACGTTATAAGAAAAATAGAAAATAATGTTCAAAGAAAACAACTGAAAATTGTTTAAAATTAATTTCAAACTTACATTATTTGTTTTACGTTTTAATTTTTCTATTTTGTTTCATTTATTACTTAATTTGTAAATAAATGTTTCTGTCTTTAGTTTAGGAATGTTCGTTCATTTTTCAAGCATTTTTTGTGGACCACAGTCCACAATTTGGGAAATGTTTGTTGCGCTACATGATATATGCCCGGTTGCACCGCTGATGCTTAAATTTTAAGGGTTCCTTAATTGACAATATTATATCGAAATGAAAAGTCAAATGAGTAATTGAATATTGCTGTCAAAATTTCGATTTGCATTTTTGTATTTAAGTCAACTTTACAGTTTAAATCAACGAAGGTAGATTTGTGAAAAATTCATGAATCTCACTGGGAATTGAACCCAGGGCCTTCCGATATTTAGGCGGACACTCTACCAACTAAGCTATGAGATCCCGTGAAGTTATTGAATTTTTCACACGTCACGTACTTTGTTGTATCCGAGTTTTGTCTCCCACTTGGAGTATCGTCACCCGCACAACACCGCGACATCACCTGTAGCAGTGTATTGGCACTGCAGTATTAATTGTGTAAATAACTGTTTAGATGTATTTCAACAGTGAATTTCTGTAACTTGGTTACAATGAACAGTGTTAAGTGTTCAAATTAAATTAAAGTTTAAGTGTCAGCGGTGTAAATGGGCATTACGCATTTAATTAAGTATACTGGATTTTTCTTATCCTGTCAGTAAGTATGATAGATGTACGCATTTATATACTCTGGCCAAGATTCGAAGGGAACAGTATTATTTGGTCCGGTGCAACTGATTCGCAGACCGATCTTTGTTGCAACTGATACGCCTCTTCCTGGCCTCTACACTTCCAAAAAGTATCTATGCAAGAGACATGGAAGTAACATTTTTCTCAAGCTTAATTTTAGGGGACAAAATATTTATATGTAATAAATGTAAGGCTATAGGTATCATATGAATGTTAATATTACTATTACTAAGAGCAATATGAAGATTATTGGAAATATTGCGGTTGTGACTTTCGTTAAACTTAACACTTATTCTAACTCATGAAACTCACTCCCGCAATACTCTTTAACTAATTAAGTAAAAATATACAAATACGAGTATAAATCTATTAAATTTATTGTAGCTATTCTTATTCTACTTCTGCGGTCCCGCGCTTTGGATAAAGCATAGCTACTTCGTGAAAGTCATAAAGTCAAAGTGTCGAAAATAGTGATGCACGCGAGACGAGGCGAGATAAATATTGATCTCGTCTCGTTTTCGGTTCCGTCCTCTCGATCTCGTTCTCTTCTCGCATAACGCTACGAGTCGAGACAAGATGCGAGAAATTTCTCGCCTCATGCAAATATATAAATGCACGCAAGACGAGAAATGTAAAATATTGATCTCGTCTCATTTTCGGATCTGCAATCTCGTTCTCGTCTCGCATACCGCTACGAGACGAGACGAGATACGAGAGTACTCTTGTCTCGTTGTGCATCACTTGTCGAAAATACGCGAATGAGTTAAAACTAAAAATCGGCCTGCGGATCAGTTACAACGAATCAGATAAGATGGCACTATTTTAAAATAACTGCCCACACAATAGATATATTACAAAAGTTCTGTCCACTTTCTTTTGCTAAATGTTATCCTAATGTTTCGGATTAAAAACTAAAATAAATGGACGTGAACTGAACAGTAGTAATAATTTTTAGAATGTTTTCGTGTTTTTAAGCTTTTAAGTATTAATGACATAATATATTTTTATACTCCGATGTGCAAAGTTCATACACACTGCAGACACACTGTCTTTACACACAGTAAACGATTTTCGTATTTTTTTTACTTTATACATTACAGAGCTGCCACCATCAATACACGTGTGGTATTTAAGTTGTCCTACCTATATTTATTTTTTTTTTGTACATTCATGTTGGTAATACTGACTGAGAATAGTGAGAACTGCAGTATTCAACTTCAGATCTGTTATCTGTCAAAAGTGAACTCGATATATGGTGTGTTGAAATTGTTGTCTGTAAGTTTCTAATTTGTTTGAACAATGTTTTTTAAGGTCTTATAAAAAATATTACGCGTAAAAAGCTTTATGACATTCCGTCAATAATTTTCGTGACCAGGCTTGCAGAAAAAAATACTTAACTCATGTCATAAAGCTTGTGTTTACACTATTGTTGCATAAATAACTATTATTTTGTAATTTTACTCGTTTCGTATTATTTGAAAATCTATGATTATCATCAGTTAACTTGTTACCGTTATTTTACAGATAAAATTATTACATTTCTCATTTTATAAGTTCATGAACAATGAACATTGAATATTTGATTATATGACTGCTGTTTTTTGTACATAGATCTATCCTGACTATCTAAAATATTGATTTCTAATTGATTTGACCTATATCTTAAAGCTATAAAATATTATTTGCAGATATGAGATAGAATGATCTCTTGACCACTCCGTTTCATGACCACTAAATAGTTATTTATTTAACTAGGCTTTAAAATACCAGTTATACAGCACAAGCCGATGCTATGAATGCTGCCGAAACAATAAATCTGTTTTGGTGTTGTGTTGAATACATTATTTTTTGCCAATTTTAGAATTAAAATTAATTTAGTGATTATTTTTGATACTTATTTTGAAAGTTATCGCCATTAAATTATGTTGCTATGTTTTCTGAATGGTTGCTATGCGTTTATTGATTGGTTGCTATGTAAATAGCAACAACAGATAGTAAAAGTGATATTTTACAGACTGTTAGCAGTCAAAAAATCGCACTTTTAATGTCAATCATATGTTTTCCTACATTGTTTACTTTGAAGTAAACAAATAAATCGGAAAGTGAATTATAGACAATTAGTTATTTCAATTTACCGCACGCATGTCTAATGGAACAAAAAAATTTAAGATACAAAATTGTTTAATAGAAAATATTGTCTTAGAAGCTATTATTATATCTAATATCTTTTATTTTCAATCAGTGTCGATAGAAAATTATAGTAAATTTTCAGATATCCCATTGTACATATCAGTACCTATTGCCATATAACACTTTCGCCGGGGGACAACACAAATATATCATATCACTATTAATAATCTCTTATTGTATTTCGATTGTTAGGTATGTCCCGGCGCGGAGAAATAGAGTTCATTGGGTATAATTCTACCATATGTTGGCCCTCGGCACACGGCCAATCGTGTCCGAATAACAAGAGCAAAACGCTCGCATCGCTGGTAATTACGATGATTGGGAATCTACCTTAGGGCACGGAGTATTGTAAGCGTGCTGACTAAACGGACCATTAGATGAGGAGTAAACTCGTGTTTTCGATACAAATTATACTGAATTTTGCCAAATTGGTTTGTTTGGAATAAAAGAATTTTGGAAACTATAAACGAGGGTTTGTATTGGCTGACGTTATTATGGATTTCATGGTGTGTTCCACCTTCAACGTTTCATGCGAAGAAATAAAAATAGTTTTATTTTTTGTTCACTTACGGGTATTAAAAATTCATTTTTAATAATAATAATTCTTTATTGTATTTAAAGTTTACACTTATTGCAATTGATATTTATGGAGGCGAGTTAATTTTTGTATATATTTTTGTACCTACGGCGTTGTTTATCTTGGGCTGAAGAAGATAGATAATGAAAGAAACACACACGAACAATCATATCTCCTTGGGTCATGAGTCGGCTACTTTACCCACTATATCACCGGGGTCGGTAATTAATTTTAAAAAATTAAACATTATTACGGATAATACGAGAGTGGTGACGTAGAATATCCATAAAGGAAAACAATTGAGTGTAAAATATTGTTTTATTTAGTTGCTTCCGACATCCCCATTTCATTTGCAATTCATCCTTCGTTGTGTTAAAATGAAATCTTCAACCTTTTTGATGTTTTCCTTCGAACTTGCTTAGATATAGAAATTGTTTACAAACATAATTTCACTTTAAAATCTGACAGCAAATGATCCACATATACGTCATTCATAGTTTCATAAATAATATTTGGTCTATTGCTCTCTTTTGTCGACAACTTTATTCTTTATAACTTTTCAATCCTTTACAGGCATAGTAACAGAAACCGTTAACCGAAAAAGAACCGAAAAAAATTGATAACCGAAGCCTATACCGAAATTCGAAGGAGATACAAAACCGGGACCGAAACCCATTTTTATTTATCGGCTAACATTACGAAAGGTTATTAAATATGTATTATATTTTTAAAATACTTTTATATAAAAAACTATAAATATAAATTTATTTTCTATTTGCTTTTTCGTCTAAATGTATTTCATTTTTCAATGTAATACCTATATCGGGTGGCGCTCGAAAGCCGTTACTTACATAGGTATTTAACGTGGGAAATTAGAATATTTTGAATATAATGCTTCCCATTAGAACTGATTTTCATAAAACTTTTTACACTTATCTTTCGCCACTTTTTGCATCATTGTCCAAGATTAATAAGAAATTAATAAAGTAAATTAAAAAATGTTATAGCAAATTTAAAGTAATTATTATCTTCGGTAAAGAAAGTTTGACAAACGAGCACTCGTAGCACGATGGTAATGTTTTTGCTTTTTATTTGGACGGTGGCATAAGTTCGAATTTTTATTTTATTATTTTAAGATTCGAACCCACCACCCTTCATATAAGAAATTTAAAGTAATATTATTACGTGCTGGTAATATCTTCACCACGTAATAATATTACCTACTTTAAATTTGCTATAACATTTTTTATTTTCTTTACTTATTTCCCATGTTAAATGCCTGTAACGGATTTCGAGCGCCACCAAATACGTACACGAATTATACGAGAATAAAAAATAAAATAAAATAAAAATTATATATATACGAGTATATAAAGCTCGTAAATTACTTTTGCAAAAATCCAGATTTTAGTGGATAAGCACGTTTTAAGGTCCCTATATTCCGATTATAACATTTATACGATGATGTGCGCGCGCGCGCGCGTGTGTGTGTGTGTGTGTGTGTGTGTGTGTGTGTGTGTGTGTGTGTGTGTGTGTGTGTGTGTGTGCGTGTGCGTGTGCGTGTGTGTGTGTGTGTGTGTGTGTGTGTGGATGTTGGAACCACGGTTTCTCAAATATATTGACAAATTCAAATGTTTATAACATAGTAATATTTATAACATAGTTTGTAAATGACAAATGTCAGTATCAAAAATCAACAGTTTTAGTATCATTCTGAAAGCTTTTCTGGAAAGTACATTTAATCTTTCGTATCGTTTTTTATTTAAATATTTAAAACTGTAGCTAAAATGCATATATCCATCAGAAATACCGCCAATCTAGTTAATGAATTGGAAGAATCTTCGATATTTAGGAACTTCCTCGTACAATGAAAAATAGATATATGGTGGTATTCTGTGCCAATCTATAGCATCTGTAAACGAATCTATAGTATCTATAGAAGTTATAGTAAGATTTGGTATTCTGCGTGTGTCTATAAATTATAGATATCTGTAAAAACTTATAGATTTCTATAAATTTTACAGGCAGGTTTGAATTGGCTATAAGCAAATTACAGAAGATAATTTGTATTATTTGTGGTCCTTTCCCAAAAAAAAAAAATGTATTAAAAATAATATGAACAATCAAGATAATTTATTGTTTATTGCTATTTTAATTGAACAAGCTTATAATAGGTAAGTGGAATTTTATAAAATATTAACCTAACAATATTTTATATATGTATTACCCGTATGAATAAATTGAATTTCAGGAATTATATGAGATTAGAAAGAAAAAATTTGAGAGACATTATAACTCCTTTTGAAGTGCCAAGTAATCACTTCAAGCAAATGTTTCGACTTGATAAACAATCTGTGCAAAATCTTATAACATCACTTGAAAATCACATAAGAAACACAAACACATCAATTTCGATTCATTCTAACGTAGGTATGAAATTAATGAACAATATATAAATGTACTTATTTTAAATATTAATCATATTTTAGGTGACGGCATCAATATTCAAAATAATCTATTTCTTGAAGCAAGGGATGTTAGAAATAATTATATACTCGTAAGACAAAATTTCATGTACAATTAAATATATTTTATAATAAATATAATACATATTCTACGTTTGAACCCTTAGAAATCACAGCAGTTTAATGAAAATAAATTAACTACGATTAATGAAAAATTAAATAATATTTTAATTGTAAAAAATGTATTAAATAAATATTATTCCTCCTTATTATAATTAAAATCTTTGTTTTCGAACTTATATTTAGCTATTTCAAATTTCTGCTTTTGTCTCGCAAGTTTCAATTTTTATTTCTCAATATGTGTATAGTTCAAAGAAAATTCCAGAAGTATATTATTAAATTGTACTGAATTTTTCACACTTGCTTCATTCTTATTTATTAATTCTTGTGCAATATCACTTAGAGGAGTTGATTTATTTCTTTTTTTACTCCCTTTGACTTGTGGTACGTGGAATTGAGATTTTCTGTTTTTAGGAAGATGTTCTTTTTCATTTGATGCTCTTTATTGTTGTTGTTGTTCCGGTAATTGCTGATCTTGATCCGGCAGCAATAATTATTGTGATTGCTTTTCATTTTCACTTAACAAATTTTCAGTTTGAATTAAATTACCTACAATTCCCATAAAAACTGTATACAAATAGATTACGTTAACAATTCTACATTGCCAATGACGACATTTTGTTCAATTCGATTTTCTGGCCCTATTTGTTGACAACCAGCAATTATATGCACAAGAATACCGTCATATTGAGTAACTTAGGAGACCCAGTAACTACAACTCTTCCCCAAGCATCTAGAGCTCTATTCTCAAGTTCAGTCATTTCTGATTTTATTAGAAGATCTGAACCGGTATTTATTGTCAACGGCTTTGGTACTGCACAATTACATCAAAATATTTATTTTTGTTATTACATTTAATGTCGTGGAATTAAAACAGTTTTTACTTACCTCATAATTGATAAATTATGTTAATACTTTCAAATAAATAGTTCTTGGAGTACATAAATTCGCTAAACAGATATTTTGACATTTCACGTTTATTAAACAGTGTTGCCAACAAAAGAGTAGCGGCTACATTATTAAAATATATTTATTTGAACATTTTTTTCCTTTCTACTATATTTCTTTGATTTATTTATCCATCCATTTAATAAAATTGATCAATGTACTTCAATTTTTTAGGCTTAATGCAATATTTAATAAATATAAATACAACATAATATGTACGGTTGGTAACACTGCGAATGTCAAACTATAAAGTGAAATTTATAGAAATCTACATACACGATTATTATAGACGCATGCACAGAATACCAAAAAGTGTCAGCCAATAACTTTTTTACTTACAGTACATCTAAAAATTATAGATCTGTAAGATATAGACCTATAATAAAAAGTCACAGAATACCACCAATAATTAGAATTGTATGTGTGCAGAAGACATTAAATACAATAAAAACAATATTTGGGTAAAGTTCTGTAATTTTTTTGTTATAAAACGACGGTTCGATAGCATTACAATACTTATATAACATATAAAATGGATTTTTTATGGTTATCATCCCTATATAGAAACTGCAAAGGACTTTCAATATGAAGCAAACGTGGTAAGAAAGCAGACAAAAAATGTTACACTAACTTGGCAGCAAAAAAATATAATCGATGGCAATTATCAATATTCTAAATATTACATTATTATAATTTTTTTCAAAATTTTGTATTATTTTGACTTCGCACAGTATGGAAGAACATTGGTTACTGAACTCTTGCCATTTGAGCTTATTTATGATTAATAAATTTATTCTTATTCTCGTGTGTAGATAACGTTTTATATTTCATCCGCGTACTCAAAGGAATATTATTTAGCCAAAAAAAATTGAAACGAAAGATTATTCATTTAGTACCATCTGAAGCAAATGTCATAAAAATCATTCTGGTATTTTACCTACACGCAAAAATCTTAAAATAATGGAAAGATATTTAATTAAACTTTTTCCCAAATAAGCTGCCACCAAAAATAATAATAAGTAAATTTCTTATATTATTTAAATAATATTTTTAAGTCTAGGGTGGGTAAGACGTTTGGTCTGTTTAATATGCAGGAATAATCAACTGATGTAATTACATAATTAAATAATTTGTTGTTTTTCAATAAAAGAGTTATGGTAATTTCCCAAAAACTCTATTTTAATAAATTCCGAAATAAATGTGTTATTATTATATTTCTATATAATTGTCGAGTACATTTTTCTGTATATGAAGGATATAGAGTATCAATTATTTTCGCTCATTATTGGTAACTTTTTTATTTGAAGAGGTACGAGGTTGGTTACAAGAGTAAAATTGTGCCATTTTAAATAAGAAAATTGGCGATATAAGCAAAAAATAAATTGTATCAGCGGTTCCCAAAATATGGGACCTAACTTTTTTTTAATTTTAAATACGAACATATTTTTCCATTATTTTTTATTTACTTCGATTCTAGAAAATTTGATTCTGAATTCAGTGGTATGATCTTTTCTACCATATTAATATATTAATAATATATTAATTTTGTGACACAAATGGTTAATAATGAATACATGTTGTTAAGAAATATCAATTGTGATTTAAATTTTTGTATTTGCAAATGAAATATCCTATGCCATTTAGCTGGTACTGTAACTATACCAATCCCAATCTTCATCACATAATATTCCCCATGTTATTATTTAATATCTAGTGCAAACCGTATGCATTGTTGCATTGTCGGACATGTGTACAGTGCAGCAGCGAAGCTTGCTTGTCTGAGGGGCTCCGACTGCTACGTCACTATTGTCCGATGGGCCGTGTTGATGTGATGTGACGTCATTGTCCGCACAGCCCAGATCGTTATTCACCATTGACTGATGCAATTCAGCTGATGGTAATGAGTATTGTGGCCGATTCAATGTGTCTTATGTGGAAGTCATATGTAACACTGATTGAGAGATTTACATTAATTGGAAAGCAATACATTGCAATTGAGTGGAATTATAACATTTTTGAGGATAGCTGTTTTTACAAAGGAAAATAAATATATGTTCAAATAATAGTTACGGATATCCGAAATATATTTATTTAATACAAATTATATCATGCTAGGATTTTTTCTATTACCAATCTGAAAAAAGTTATGACAAGAACTTGTATTAATATAAATGCGTTATGCGTAATAGTAGCTATTTTTGGCACATATTTGAAATTGTTGTATTATTTAAGAAATAATAATAATATATATATAATGTTTTCCTAATTATAATGGTGTGAATGAAGTAATGATTATTCGATGGACTGTATGCATTAGATAACCGATCGTGATTCAGATAATGCGGGTCCAAACAGACGTCAAATTCAAAACTTGAAACTAGACTAGGGGGACTGAAATAATGATTAGTTATTTATATCACTATTGCACTTTTGCGAGTGTGAGTATAATTTGACAGGTAGACACTGAGAGGCAGCCTTTAAATACGAGCACTCGCAAAGCAGTTTCTGGCAGTGTAATACACAAGCTTTTTTTATGCCTACTTCTCCCTAAATTTATTAAATGAATTTAATTTACTGTCAAATATGAAATACTAGTGATTTTTCATGTTAATAACATCAGAAGACTGAATAATTTTAAAATAACACGGATTTACCTGGAAAATCAGCACAATTTTTATTAGTTTTGCATTGCAAAGTCAAATACTCGTAATTACTCACATTTAACTTAAAATGTGTTGAAAATGACAACTATTTTTTTAGTATTTCACATTTTGCTAATTCTTGTGTTGAAAATGCTTACACATTGACATTTCACGCCAATAATACCAACTTAACCATAAAAGTCCCTATCTATTTACCGGCCTAGATCAGGAAAAAGTGTTTCTGAACAATTTAGAGATACGTACAACAACTCATGCCGGACGACGGTACGAAAAAAGAAATTGGTGACGAAAGCAGCACTTTCAATAATGCATGAAAATAATTTCATATATATATATATATATATATATATATATATATATATATATATATATATAACACCAAGTCTTATTATTGTTACTAGCTTATTATTTCCATAATTTATTTCGATAGCCCTAGATACTTTGTCATCTACATTTTTCTTATTTCTAAATTTTATTTTGTTTCCAAATGAATCGCCGGTATAATATTCTTCTACTGTAACTGTTTTCATGATACCATATATTTTAAACTGAACAAATCGGCAACAGTATCGGCTAATATAAGCGCGTAATAATTACTAATATTTATTACAATATATGTTTCAAAAAATTAACATTTTACATCAACCCAATGAAAAAGATCTACTTTCTACGTAAATTATTATTTTAACCTTTTCTTACATTTTTAAAATTTTAATGAGAGACTACTCATAAAATAATTAATTAAAGATTAATGTAGATAGGTACATAGAAAAAATAGTTTCAATTGACTTACGGTGCTAATAACAATTGATTCATTTTTTATTTATATTACAATACATTCATTACGTTACTGAGTGATTAATATTGCGTGATATTATCACCTCAATGCAATATGTATTTCCTAGCATTACATTGACATATATGAAAGTATTTATCTGGTCGACTGGAGGCATTATACATTGGTATATGAAATGTAAACATGAAAACATACCAAGTGCAGTATCATGTTACCATTGAATAGAACAAAATATTAACAAGCGACCCTCGTGGGGTGGAACAACTACTCAAAAATAATAATCTCAGGCCCAGGTCCGTCTCCAGCATTCAATTCAGTTGTGCAGTAACTCAAACTTTTACTGCCGGGCTGCCCATTGCACTTCGCAAGCCGCTTCGTTAAAATCCACCATGCATTTTATATTTTCCAATGGTTGCATTACATTTTTATGGAGGGCAATTATGTTTTGTGTAAAAGATACGTATTTCTATATAAAATTTAATGAATTTCGTCTACAGGTAGTGAATTCAACGCTTAAGTATTGATATATGTTTGACTTTTAGTATTACTGAGTTGTAAAGATGAAATGAATGTTCCGCTATAATTTTATGATGCATTTTTCTTCTTTTAGATGATAAAGATTTTTCGCAGAATTTTGAATTAGTTTAGTGACAGCTATTCTAATTCATTAGTAGTTGGAAACATACATACCGTTTCTCAGGATCGTATTTGAGTGCACTAAGTATTCTTGCCAATCTATAAAACAAAAAATTTACTCATAGTTACTGAATTACAGCAAAATATAAAATTGTTAACATTTTCAGTCTTTTGACAAAAATATTTAGTGGCACAAGTTATATTAATATCTACTCAAGCCATTACTAAAACTTATTTAAATACATCATTCTCCTTCAGTCTTTCACTCAAATCAAATTTAATCGTACACGCTACGGAAAAATAAATCGACTTTCGTGATGCCATCAAGATAATCATGTGCACGTTCAAATTAACTTCACCATAAAATGGTCATTCGAATTTGTTTCTGATGCCGGACTCCGAAACAATAAAGCAACAAACCAGCACTCATGGCAGGCCAAGAAAAAAACATTTTATTTATCCGAACAAAACTACACATTATAGTTTTCAACTGTTTATGTTCCGCGTGATTATATAGTACACGCATTTAAATGTATAAATATAAATATCCATTTTCCTCCAAATATGCTTTCTTAAACAAATTACAGAATGTTCAACACTACCAACAATAAGCAATAAGTTATTCATTTAACTTTTGCAACAAGTAAAACTTCATGTTTGAAAACGTTAATTTCTCTCTCCGCAATCATTACGGAATCCCATGCACTAAAACAAAACACAACGAAGGGAACGGACATCAGACAGTCGGACAGACATCTCGACAGACGCATGAGTTCGGACAGAAGAAGAATAAAAGTAGGCGCGTTGCTCTGCGCTTTGGTCAGTGACAACCCGTAATTACAGAGACCCGGGTCCGAATCCTGTGTCTGGCTGATGGGTTGCATTATCAAGCATCTGCATACCGAGGTGTCGAGGAGTCATCGCGAACACTTCCAAGAAGATTAATGAGAATGATAACGACCTGTTTGTTAAACAAAACTTATTTAGTTGAAATTTAAAAACTAAATTATCTATTGAAAATATATAGCAAACATGTTTGTTCTTGTTTTGGCAAAGAAAACCATGACATCTAGTAAATTTGAAATATAAGGTTAAAAATGTTAGCGCACGTGGATGATTTGGAGATTGAGGGCAATATATGTAGTGGATAGAGTGAGACTGGAGCAGGAGAATGTGTTTGTATAAGTAGTATGATATCGAAAAAATAAGAGGAGAATGAGTGAGAGATGTAAGATGATGGATGTGGGGGTTCTGAGTACGTTTGCTACAAAAAATGGCGCCAAATTTAAATCTGGCGCTCTTATTGGGAGAGCCTCTGTACAGGGTCATCGGCGAAAATGAGGCACCAAGAATATTTCGTATATTTTAAGAGTACAAAAAAGTTAATAAGCAGATTTAAACTAGACAAAGGAGCTCATAAGTTGATCGCATTATATAATTTTTTTTTTGTCACTTTAAATCTAGTACAGTAGAGAGATTTATTTTTAAAATATGTATTAATATAATTGCATAGAAAATAAAACATACTAAAGCAATGAAAACTATTTTACTACCTTAAAACAAAAGAAAAGTGAGCGTACCTCTCTCCATAAATATGAAGTTTCTTTGGCATCATTATTATAACAAATAATTGATTGTCACTATCACATTAAATAACAATACTGTTATTAGCACTTCAACTTTATGGAAAGAGATTACAAAAGAACAAAACTAATGTAGGTTTATACTTTTCTTTTGTTTTAAGATACTAAAATTGTTTTCATACCTTGCTATGTTTTATTTTAGATGGAATTTTATTAATATATATTTTGAAAATGAATGGTCGCTATTTTGCATTAGTTGAAGTAAATTTATGATATTTTGATATAGTTGTGAAGTTAATTTCATGTACACTCTGAAAAATTCTCTGTACTAGATTTAAAGTTGCACCCATTTCCGCTAAAACCGGAAGTAAAACAAAATTCTTACTACTATAATCTTATGAGCCTCTTTGTCTAGTTTAATTTTGATTATTAACATTTTTTTTATTAGTATTCTTGGTGCCAGACTTTCCCCAATCACCTGTATATCGAATGTAGGTGTGATTAGGAAGAATATTATGAAGAGTCAGTTGAGACAGTATGAACATACATAGAGAAAAAGAGGTTGGGTGAATGCGATTATGAATGTGCACGAGGCAATCAAAAACAAATAACGAATAACTGAAAAAAATTGTACAGTTAAATACATTAAAAGAATATAAGAACATATAGTCACACTGATACTTAAAGCTGATGCAAAAATGTGATTAATAAGTAAAGAACCTACTTTTAAATACGAGAATGAAGAACAAAGGTTGATTGAAAGAAAGAGGTAAAATATGAAAGACATGTGGGAAGAATGCACGTGAAGATGTAATCAAAAAAGAATATTAAAAAAATGGAATTATAAATTTATTATAAAATATTAATGATAATACCTATATTATAAATAATTTATAATATGTAGATTTAGAGCTGGAGGCATAAATATCTACCAATCTATAAGACAAAAATAACACGCTATTTCTCATGGAAATATGTATCAAAGGCGATTAATTTTGTCGTGTAACGTGTTGAAAATAGTAGTGTACTCAAATTGTCTGCTAAAATGACAGTCGTAAAATTTGAAGAATCTAAGTTGTGTGTTCCAAGTAGTAAAGGAATGGGTAAAATGCTGAAGTTAATTCGTTTTGAGCGTCATTGTGTTTGTGTAATCCTCGTAAAAGTGGATGTTTGGAATGAAGAAAAAAGCAATTAGCTCGAAGATCGACCACCATTGTAGTTGAACACAAGTCGAGGAGTTAAACCTTCCAATCAAATATATTTCGAATTTTACAACCGTTTATGAGACAATAAATAAAACGCGTATAAAATAAAAACTTTGACATCAGATATGTTGGGTTATAAAACTAAATACCCTAGTCAGTGACGGGGGAAGAGAGGCGAATAATAATTAAACATCGTCTGGACCAGTCGTAAAAGCGGAGATAATCTACAGCCCTTTAAATAAAGAATTAAACAAAATGAAAATAAAGAAATTCCTATTTGTGCCGCGAAAGATCGGCTTAGCCCTATCTCAAGCGGCCTCTCTCAAATCCTATCGAGAGGTAATTAACATAATCTATCTGATCTTCTTGAATTGTTATTTGACATCTTTCTTACTCGCATGATCGGAGACGGCTGTGAAAAATATGAATGATAAAAAATATTCCTTTGTGGCACCGCCTACTTTGTCTTTATCTACCCACGCGTGTCAGGTGACAGCTCTGACTGCTTGAGCCATATTCGGATGGGGTTTTTGGGTAATTAAAAATTTTTATGTCAACGGTTTCGTTAAATAAGGCCACTAATTGAGTTTTTTCTTATATAGCTTACATGGCTAATTGGATATTTTCAGCCTAAACTGATCCAGTAATAATTTTAGAAATACTAATATGCTCTAATATGACTTAACTTAGGCTGTGTCCGATGTTGCACATTTATCACCCTAACATCTAAATCCTAAATTTATATGCTCTAAATGATTTTAGGCACAATGGTTGGTAGTGCGAGCTCGGTTATAACTAAAACTCAGTTTTAAGAAATATCAAATTTCATTATTTAATAACAAAAATAAATAATATCAAATTTATCAAAATATGATTTTTAAGCAGAACATAGTTTGTATTCAAACAAATATTTAAAAAAAAAACATTCTTTAAACATAAGGGTGAAATTAAATATTGAAATTTGAATTTGACATTTCTTAAAACAGCGTTTCAGTTCAGTTCAGAGCTCGCACTACCAGCCATTATGCCTTGAAGTTGACGCGTAATAATTAACAAATCATGCTCGTTGCTATAATTAGTGCAAATTGTCAAATTTACTATTAGAGAACAGCTTCTTAGCTTTTATTTTGTGAAATGTAATATTAGCATTAAATCTAAAGCATCAAAAATGTTTGTGTTATAACTTTACTGGTATTATAATATAATTACATAAAAGAATAGAGAACATTTTAAAGCTAGACCTTATTTTAAACTCCACCCAAATCTTTTACAAGAAACTTACTGTATGGGATGTGTACAAAATACATATACTTCATCTCAAGTAAGAACGTAATGTTGTTTTAGGCAGAGATATAAATGCCGTTCTTTCATTGGTTTGAATGCAAACTTAGTTCATAGAAACGAAAAAAATATCACCTACCACTGGTCAGATATCAAATAAAATCTACAGAATTAAATAATGTTTAACCATGTTTTGTTGTAATTTTTGATATTTATGTCCTGTACATTTTTACAGAAAAAATATTGCTAATTGACAAAGTTGGTTTCACGAATTTAAATTATTTATTTAATGCATGTAAAAACGGTCGGCTCTCAAGCGCCATCTACTATTTTCTTACGTGAAATGAAGTAATAGAACTGACGAAATGTAATGTGCTGGCCACATCAGATTTTTTAATTCAAGAGTTTATAACTAAAGTAAAATTGTTTTCCCATATTAAACGCCTATATCACAAATTCTCGTATTTGCGATGCATAATGTACAGATATAGAGGCAAAATGATACAATCTACATTTATCTACATCATCTACATTTATTTATTTAGATATATGTATATTAAATATACCTAAACATTTGGGTATAGTGTTACCAAACAAAGACATATGTTGGGTATCGTGGCAAAAAAGAGAAACACTGTGCTAAAGAGTACGATATACTCGTAATTACTTACAGGGTACATTATGAATCCAAGTTAATATATGCAATCATATGTATTCTTTCATTTTCAAGTTAATTTTACATGAATATAAATCAATAATTATTGTTAATTATAAATAAAAATGCACTAAAATTGATGATCCAAATATACTTGGTAAACATAATCAAATTGTATTCAAAATAATTAAAGCAATTACAAAAAAATTAACGGCCGTCATAGTATAACAACACACGTCAACACGTGATATCAAAACAATACAAATTTCGTAGTATTACAAATATTACAAATCAAATTTCTATAATAAATTCAAATTAATTTCACATATAAATAGCGAGATTACCATACAAATAACTGCCTACTCATGTAGAACAATTTAATACAAACTAACAAACGTATATACTTACGAGGATTTCGCAATGGAATATATTAACTTAAGTACCAGTTTGCAAGTATTGTAAAATAATAAGTCGCTTAACATTTCAAGTAATTTGATTTCAAAACGACGCAAATATCTTAAGTCATTGCAATAATTTACTTCGCCTGTTATTTGCTTGTTTATAAATAACGTAGGTGTGTATACATACAGTCACTTATTAAGTTGTGTCCTATTTGCCGCACTAGGTTGAATAACAATTTTTACTTAATGCCTGCTGTATTTATCTGTCAATCTACATTATTCAATTTTCTTAATAAAAAGTAAATTCAATGATAATTATTTGAAAGTTTATTCACATTACTCAACCGGTAAAATTTTTAACTAAACTTGTCAATGATATAGTTTAGGGCTATATACATAGTATATATGCAGTTAAGTACGTAATAATGTTGATTTGAAACGCTTAAGATGGACAGCATAAAGATTATCATCGCAATATTATAGAAATGAAACTCAATTATATTAGATTGTACCATATAAATGTCATATAGATAGCTTAATCTTAACCTCTCTTTTATGTTTCCTCTTAGAAGTATCCGTCGTTGGTTTATATAATTTTTAGAAGAACAAAAAAATATTAATGCATGTACATAGATACACAGGGTGTCCAGGATAACGTTTACAACATGTACTTCTTCCAGGCACTTTTTAATGCTCCTTTGAATACCGTTGCTGAATATTATTTTATCATTGTTGAATTTCGAGTTATGTGGCTAAAATTATAAAACTTATATAGGCGCCACAGTTGAAAGTAGCACAACTGGAAAGAATTTTTTTCTTGATGTGCAACTGATTCAAACAGCAAAAATGCAGCAATTATTAAATTTACAGGGTAAAAACATTGGTTGCAAAAATGAAATGGAAAGTGCAACCAAAAACCTACATTATACCATCATGTTATTTTATTTGCAAAACTTTTCAATTCCACTTTGAGCTAACTCATGCTCATAGTGTTGCTGAACGACAAATGTCAAGTATTTTCAGTTTATTCTGAAACGACGGAAACGAATCACAGAAAACCTCTTCAGCTTCAGTTATCTTCTGTCAAAACGATCGATGTGAAAAAATGTATGAAAAAATGTAGACAAGAAAAAGCACAAAACTCAGGTGAAATCTGATAGTTTGAGCATACGTCAAATTGAAATTGCTGTTGTGAATGCATCAAATTACAAAGTACAAATCCAGAAATTGAAATAACTTCAAAAAATATAAGTTAATGGGAGCAGGTGGTGATGACATATAGTAACCATAGCGCCACTCTAGCTAAGAACTTTCTGAAATTATGTAATAAAATTTGTGCACTTCAGTATGCGCGCGCTAGCCCAAAGTGCTCATAATTGGGGAATCCGGTATTAAAAGTGACATATTTACCTAAAACTATCTTATATTTGGATTCTTCTTTTCAATAATGCGTTTTTTATTTGTTATTATAGTTTACCAAAGGATGAAAGAAGAAGAGAATAATAAAATTTAAGTCCAACTGCAAAACAAGTATTTGTTTGTGCAAATCATTTTGAGAATAATGAATTTTTAGTTATACAACTGGTAAAAATTATAATAATTAACATAGTTTCATGTGGATTTAACTTTATAATTGTACTTTTACGTCAGAAACACAATAAAAAATTGTAACTGTTAGTGAAATCATTCAAAATTATCGGCGCCAACCATTCATAGCTAGGACGCTGCCAACTACGTTAGCTTTGCCCTCCTGTTCCCATTTTTACTTATCTTAACATTACAATTTAGAATTAAAGCATAAATATATTTTTTTATTAAAAATAAATTACTCGTATTAGTATCATTGTCAAATTAATAAAAACAAAACTCATTCCCTACAATGAACCAACACTGACAGTAGGTAGTTTCCCAATTACCTAATTCCCATCTCAACTTTACTTTGGACAGACTATATTAACTCCTACAACCGTCAATTCTGCGAGTAAATTGCTAATCCAAGGTCCAAGTGTTATAGAGCAAGAAATAATATAAACGATTTCATGTGTCTGTTTATGAAGAGATTCTCGTATATGACGTCCGAGTGGTATTTCAGCGGCAGTTAGAGCTAATGAATCTGCGATTTCACTCGTTATTGGTCACCCTATAGCAGTTAAGTGCGCCGTGGCATCTCCACATTAGATTGCTACTAAGGCTAACAGACTTGTCGCTCTGGTGATGAGTTTCTAAATGAGAAAATAGTTTTAGTTTTATGAGGTGATATGACGTCGAGAGGGTTCGTTAAAACTTTATTATTAAATGCTTTATTGTGGAGAGGATATTATTATAAAAATAATATAGGTACATTTGAAATGGAAAACAATATTGTAAAAAATAATATCGCTTTTAATTTAATACCTATAAAAATAATGTAATTAACTTGGTAACGTTATCTTGTTTCTAAAGGTAGCAGATGTTTTATTTTTTATTAAAATCAAATAATAGTTTTAATTTTCGTAATTTTTCATTCCCTAAACCATAAACTGAAGTTTATAATGAATACTAACTCCAATGGGTTGACAACTTTACTCCACTGTTATAAATTAAGGGTTCCTCATAAATATCGAACTATTTCAGTTATTGAAGTTACCAATTTTATACGAAAAGTATACGGATTAAGTACGTTTGTAATAATTCTGCAAGAACCAAATTTGTTTCCCTCTGCATTTGAGTATATATTTTTAAAAAAATAATAAAAAAAATTATACCTATAGGTATTTAATTTTTAAATATCATTTCTTTTTTATTTTCAAAGTTTTCATCGGGTAAATGAAAATTTTCTACAAAAACCAAATAAGTCCATATGTGTTTTCTTATTTTCTAATAAGTGATAGATCCGCAACATAAAATTCCCAACTGAACACTTTGGTTTTTATAATATTACATGTATGGAGAAAAATTACAACAATCATACTTACAATGAATGATTTTGAAATAAGTTTTTTGCTGCGAAAAAGATCGATTGATCGATCTTTTTTTTTAAATCGGATTGATATTCTTTTTTGAAAAGATCGATCAAATGAAAAATTGATTTTTTTTCAAAAAGATTGATCAATTAAAAACTCATTTATCTTGATTCCGGAAAATCGATATTTCTAAAAGATATCGATCTACGAGATTTTGAAAAATCGTTTTTCTAACAAATAGATTTATTCATAATTCGATGAATCTTGATTTCAACAGCATTTGGCGTGCATAGTAGAAACTTCTTACCAATAAAGATCGATCTTTTGAACTTTTTTTTAAATATATTTTTTTGTTCTATTAAAATCGATCTTTTGATTCTTTATTAAAATTGATTTTTTGTTACGGTAATTCGATTTCTATTAAAAAATTCGAACTTTTATCGATCAAATCGATTTTGTCAAAAAATCGAAAATCAATTTCAATTCTGTAAGATCGCACAGTATTACCATCAACTACTTGTTTATCCAAGATATTCCACTTTATGTAAATCAAAATTAGCAATAATTAATAAAATTATACTGAAATATTAAAAATTAATTACTTGAAATACTTCTGATATATTTACTCTTTCTTTGTCATAAACACACATTGAAAATATGCACATGTGCTTCGTCCGTTTTAAGAGGGTACCTTCATGTAAAATAAATAAATAAAATACAGAAGCCCTAACTGAACTGTAAATGCATATGAATAATCTTATCTTCAATTGAATATGCAGAACTCATAATTAATACTTTAATGGATTCATTTGATATATCCGTCATATGAAAAACATTTGCTATGATAACCAATAAGGGCGAGGAAACCTCATCAGCTTGTTGATCGCTATCGACTACTCAGTGGGAATGAAATGCATTTCGTTTTCGCGTTTCGGCCCGGCGTGCAGGAGGCACGAGTTCCTCTGCCGGCCACCGCATCTCACCTGGCGTTGCTGTCGCCGATCGGGTTTTAATCGCTCGCAATCACGAAATCCAAAGAAATTAATATTGATCAAATTCTTTACTCCATATAAAGGGTCATTTTATTGATATCGTATTCTCAAATCCAGGTATATATACAACCGTAGAACTACATCATGCAGCAATAACTAGCCGACATTACAAGAGCGTTTGCATAAAATTATAAAAATATACAAACATGTAAATGATAATTTTAAATGAGCAATTAAATTTGAAACCTGAATTATTTATTTCAAACTTGTATACTGAAATTGGGATACAATGTGAGCTCATAAACCATTGTCAAAAACTGTTTTAGTTTATAATATGAAAATATACATTAATGAGTATCAGGGAAAAAAAATTAAATGCTCCCTACTTTGAAATTTATTTCGGTTAAAAATTTTGAGAAGCGTAATTGTTTGAAAAACTTCATTGGTTGTCTGAATTAACCCTACGGTACAGGTCTCAGGGACCAACGATAATTAAAATTTCTGTTATTTCTCCAATCATAAGTGCGTGAGTTAAAAAGAAATTATACCTAAATGATTTATACAAACTAAAATCTAATTTACAGTTTATTTATTTAACAATTACTGGGGCTTATTTAATCGAAGGTCATATACCTCGTTTTTTAGCCGACTGGTCGCTCAGACTGCTGCGTGCGCTTGTATGTCAAAATTAGTGAGTGTTATACAGTATTAAAACAGCGATTTGCGCAATATATATACACTGCTCATTCACACCAGGTATAGGTACTATTATTTTGGGGTAAAATTGACCCCCCCCCATGTGCACTTCTTCTCCTTTTAGTAAAAGGCATTTTAGGACGATGTAATGTTAACACTAATAGATATCAACAAAAAGTTCAGAAACGCATAAAATTTTAAATTTCCTTTCATTATTTTCAAAATACTAACAATTTTCTGTAAAAATGATGAAAACAAAAACTATAAGTAACTGTTCCAGACTGTTTCCATCCCAACACAACATGAATTTTAAAGTTGGTGAAGAAGTTAGATCGAAAAAACGTAAAAAGTACTACAAATGTCGAAGAAATCTATACCGCTATTTAGTATACGTTGCCATAAATACAAAGATCCATTTTTTTTAAACTTACTGTTCCTGTTTGTCTGGATTGCAATATTTTCAGTGCATTATAATTGCTATAAACTTGTATAATAATAATACTTCTTCCTCATAATTAACACTTAAAATATAGATGGGATCAAAAACAACCCATTGTGCACGTGTTACAAAAATAGATACAATCAAAAGGTTAAAAATTCATATATAATATTTCCATCTCATACTCTTCTACATAATTTGATTTTATTATTAAATTAAATTACAAATATTTGATCTTGCCTTTGATGCCTTGTTTGAGTAAATTTAATTTAAAAAAAAAAACTACTACCTAATTACTAACAATAACTAAGTTATTACCGTTTAAAATAGAATTGTGGAGTACTGTTCACCAAATAGGTAAATGGAAATAGAAATGAGATTATCAAAATTGTTTTTCACGAACCTGTTAGCCGAAAGGCGCTTCCATCTCATCTGTCAAACCAATTTAATTCGTTTCAATTGTCTTCATTTTACTCTACTATTTTGTTTGGCTCACAACGGAAATCACAATCTAGAGCTCTCTGTTCTGATGAAAAATAGCTTTTTAATTCATGAAATTTTCTCTAATTCACTCGTTCCATTCTGTTTGCAGTTGGTTGAATCTGCTTGTAAACGTATGTTAGTTGAAGTGTTCAGTGCCTTCGTGCTTAATATATCGCTGACAGTTTCGTATTAAATTTTAATTTGTTGCTGGCACTCAACTGAGATTTGAGCTGTTAATATGCTAGATTTATACATGTTACTATTACATTCAAGTGCCTGTCATCATTTTTATAAATATGAGTTCTAATTTATTTAACATCGCAAATATTGCACGTGATCATATATAATTAAATTATGTATTCAAGTACTTTCTACTTCTGCATGAAGTAAATAATGTTAATGTATGATATACTTGACAAATTCTGACATAGATAAAAGTTCAAAAATGAAATGAGTCATTCAACTGTTTTATTTGTTTATATTTTATTATTTTCCTTTAGCAATGCCTGGAATTTTTAAATTATTAAACATTTTCTAAGGGGTGTTAATGAACGCTTGTTTTTAATTTTAATGAATGATACTACAGTAAAAAAAAGGTGAATGTTAAAACACCTTAGTAAAAGTTCTATGAAAAAAGAGAAAAATAAAAACTATTTATATTTTTAATGGATCAAATGATAGCCTTTGCTTTTCAAATGTTAGATGTAGTTCATTATTAGTAGACACCGTAACTTGTTAAAAGTTTGTTATTTTTGTGTTTGCTAAATTTATGGGGAGTTGCAAATCGCCTTCATGTTATCCAATTTCCAAACAGACGAAGACCAAGGTTCTCAAAATTTTTTCTTGAAGTCAAAGAAACGTCGTGTTGGATTTGTTTTCTTTGTTGGCCCTGAATATCTTCGAAGGCTCTCTACATCTTTGTAGATCCTGAGATAGAGGTGTTATAACGGCGAACTCATTTTTGGTCAAGCTCCAATGGCCCGATATGTGAATTTATTTGTTTCATATGTATGTTGAGCTCCGAAACTGAAATCGCTCAATGAGTGAAAAACAAAAACAAACCCTAACACAAGCGAACCTAACGCACAAGTATTATACGAATTTGATCTTTGGTCGTTTTAAATTAACCCGCCACAAATCCATTGTCTTCACTGAACGATTTCGGTCTTACAGCTTAACGTGTAAAATACAAGCCTCAAATTTTGGGAAATTAGAACATTCATAAAAGTTATTATCTAGATAAAATTTTCGTAAAAAAAATAGCTGATACTTAGCAATGTTCCTAATGTGCCACAAATATTGTGCAAAATTATTGAATTTGTAGGGGTCATAGGACAGCTTAAACCAACCGCCTTTCCAAATTCTTCTTCACAACTTAAGAAATTATTTAAAATAACCTGTGTAGAAAAGACAACAATATGAGAAGAGCCAAGTTACACCCAAACCTGTTTTTACACGGTACATTCGTCTCCGAAGAATCAGTGTAAAAAAGTCATGCAAAAATATACATAATCATAAGATATTAATTTTTTATTTTATAAATACAAAGATTTGATAAAATATGGTACATAAATGGCGATTTTCTAAGCCGTATTATTTCCAAATCATGTAAAAATAGTCCGTGTAAAACAGGTTTGAGTGTATTTCAATAGATACTCGTAAGTGCAAAACGAATAATCACTTGGACACATGACTGATTGACAATGCGACACAAGTTACAAAACATTTTGCGTTGCGCATGTTTCTTGCTTGACTTGTGACATACAGTTCCCGTTTTTTTACCACTAGCTAGGAGAGGTATTGGATTCATGCTAAAAATCGCTTATACAGATTTTAGTGAATAAGCACGATTTAAAGTCCATAGATGTGTGTGTGTGTATGAGTGGATGTGTGTGTGTATGTGTGTGTATGTGTGAATGTGTGTGTATGTGTGGATATTGCAAGGACGATTCCTCAAAAACTATAATACTTAAGATCTGTATAACTATGAATACCTCAATCTGAAATTCCTGGGAAGAGCTGAAAAGATTTTGGTAACAACTGGACAACCGGAAGTAGTAGTTTCTCAGAAAAAAATTTCAAAATATAATTTTTTGAAATTTTTTGTTATTACAAATATGGAAGAACATAAAATTCTCCATCTAATACACTTAAAGTTGTTATTTTATCTTGTATCAATTTGGAGATAAAGACACTACAATATATAGAATAATCAGATGTAATACATCGCAGAGGCTAAACTATACTAAGGAAACCAGTTGATAAATTTAGAAGTTTATAACATAGTAATGTTTTCTGGGAAGTACACTTTTTTTTATTGTTTTATTAATTAAATATTTAAAATTTTAGGTAAAATGCATATATCCATCAGAAATACCGCCAAGCTTGTTAATGAAATGGAAGAATTTCTGGCATTTAGGAACTTCTTCATACAATGAAAAATAGATATATGTAATTAAAATTGCATGTGTACAGAAGACGCTTTAAATGCAATAAAAAACAATGTTTGGGTAAAGTTCTGTAATTTTTTTGTTATAAAACGACGGTTCTTTAACGAAGTGCAATACAATGTTTATATAACATAAAACGGAAATGACAAGAGGTATTGTGCTGACCACAACAGATATTTTTTTTTTTAATAAAGGTTATCTAAATACAAAGAATAATTGGGTTCATTAATCACAACTAAGAAAAAAATTGAAATCGGTAAAATTTTACTTCGGGCAAATGGTGGAGTTAGATAAAAGGACTCTTTGTAGCTAGGCGTTTCGTGCCAGGAATAGTTGGGCATTTTTGCTTAAATTTTCCAAATGACAATAATTGGGATAGTTGGCGTTTAACAACATACATCGGCCATGTTCAGTGTTCACGGCTAACGATACCGCGTTAGCAATTACCAAATCTGATAGAAATACCGCACAAACGACATATTTGGCGCGATACATGTGCTCGTTGGTATGCAAGTTATTAAAGCTTTTGTTTTGTACAATCGGTAATTAAGGTGTCGCACAGAGGGAGCACAGTCTGCCTCACATTTTTGGAATACGCACGATAAAGGCCGTTGGATATTGGCACACAGCGCAATCATCGGGCTCAATGGTATTCGCATTTAACAATTTTATTAATTAACGAGTGGACAACGAGGGGACAAATGTTGACCTCCTGAGTTTCACTTGTTTCTCACATAAACATGTAACCAACCAAACTCGAGAATTTATAATAAATGTCCTGGAAATATACGAACTGTATTTTCAACTTAATTAAAACACAAATTCTTTACCTTCGGTAGAGCTTACGTATCTAAACCTTACACATTGAATTATAATTTTGAATCCTATGAGTTAATAATAGGTATTTATACACCAAATGAGCTAAGATAATGTTTATTTATAAGAAGAAAGTTAAATTCTTCGTGTGAATAAACATTCTTATCTCACGTGGTTTATACAATATTTTATTCAATTTTGACGAAATAATAATAAAAACCATTATAATATTTAATTTTGACAGCATAAAAACTAATCAGTTAGTAGGCTGTACATGTCAATCGTCGATGACAGACGTCAAGTCATCTATTTAAAAAGCTTTATTGTCTGTCATTTGTGTCGTGAAAAATAATGAAAATGGCTGATAATGTCTGATAAATACTGTGCTGAGTATTATTTTCGTGCCTAATGTTATTTTAAATGTATTATTTATTGCATAGTGAGTTAAAATTTTGTGAGAGTGATTTAAAAATTTTTAATTAACTTGTGAATAAAATGTTACTTATAGTTGTTGCTATGGAGTTAATAATGACAGTTTAAAACGTCAAAATTGAATAAAATATTTTAAAAATCTAAGAGTAAAAATTTAATTACCGAAAAAAAATTATATTTGTAAATACGGAGTGTCTCAACCACCAGGCTCACTATAGCTAATTTTCTTATTTGAAGAGATAAGCAAAAATGCCATATGAAGCTAAAATTTTAACGTAGTTAAAAAATTATATCAACTATCACCGGTTGCCGAAATACATAATTTTTAAATTGATCAACGTGTTGATGTTGATGTTTCTGTTGGAAAAATAATTAATTTATGATATGAATTAAATTATTCTAAAATTTTAGTAAAATATAAAATAATGTTTAATAGAATACGAACTATTTTGAATCAATGATGCTGCTAAACAGTTATTCACATTATTAACAAAAACTCAACTTCCTCTTTTCTGAAATAGCAAATATATCATCTGATAAAACACAAATGTTTATTTTATTATTGTAACACATATAGGTCATTTAACTTCACAAGCATGAACACTAACTGTCTTGACGTAATGTGAGAAATATTCTCTAAGCATAAAACAAGAAATAAATATTTTCACTCTTCTGCTAATCTAAACTTAGCTACATTTTTACTTATAACGTCTATAAACACATTATGAAACCGTAGTCCTCAATGGAATATGCTGATGTTTAATATTTTGCAAGTGTTTATTTATGTTAAGATGTCATCATTGTCATCCCACATTCTAATTGATCATAACATCAGGAAAATTTCATTATATATTTACTAGCTTAAACACCGGAAGATGATTTGCGTATTTATACATATATAAAAATAATCATTTTATATTTTGAACATAATTTTCTTCCTCCCAATTCCAAAACAGTGAAATATTAATATTATAAGGTAGGTTATATATTCTTATAAGAGTAACTTATCTTGGCAATATTAAATGACAGTATTTAACCCAACAATTTCTTAGTAACCTATTTTGAACACACGAAATAATAAGAAAAATCTCTTTCGTACTCCCATTCGTGAAGTAATAGCTTCACCCATTGATCACAATACGTGGGTTTCACTTTTATTAGCTACGAGTATTTCTTACGTAGTTTATTTCATTACGCATTACACCCATAAAAGCTCTTATACTTTTTGGCATGGATAATTTTTTTAGTAGATTGCTATGATTTTTTTTTTACATTTGAATTTTACATTTGTTTGACAACGCAGGCAAAATACATTAGCTCTTATACTTTTGGGCATGGATAAATTTTTTAATAGATTGCTATGATTTTTTTTTACATTTGAATTTTACATTTGTTTGACAACGCAGGCAAAATACATTAGAATTTTAAATAATTTTGTTAAAATCGATAATACAAAAAGTAAAGTTGCAGCAATGCGTGAAGCCTTCTTTACACTTGTATGTTTGCAGAACTCGCCTGCAGCTCGTGTCGCAAACTCCACTCCATAAAAGACAGCTTCACGCACTTGTTCCACAATATACTATTTTTTCATTATTCCATAATGTTTGCATTATTTTTATGTATTCTATTTACGTTTTACCCGATTTCGTCTGGAAATTAATTAGGAAAGAGTAGAACAGGTCATTTTTATTTTTCTGAAACGAGAAATTGAACCCCTATTTTTTAATTTGAATATTATTCTAATTAAATCGAATAAAATCTGGTTATCTGGTATATTAGTTAGGTTAGCATATACGTACGATACTTTTATATTAAACGTAAAGAGTAACTTAATCTTAATCTATAACTTTTTGAGACGGTAAGTAATGTTCTTCCAATTTTAACTATTAATAACAGGTACAATTAAATTAAAGAAACATTCAGTTTAGTACTAGCTTCTCAAGATGTTATAAGTAAATTGACTTTCAGTATGGGGTTATTTAACTTGGCATAAATGTTAATGTGAAACTACTATAGTAATCACAGAGTAATATAGAATAGAGGTGACATGGCCACCGGATCGCCCGAGCTCGAAAAGGCCTCGGCTTCCCCCACTCCTAGTATATTCACTTCAGCCGTTGTAGCTGTTAGACAGCCACACATATCTAGCTGCTTCAGCTCTTTTATGTAATTAATTTTATTGCTTCCTCAGTTTCCTAAAGGAATTAAATTTAAAAAATCATTAATGGAAAGTTTTATTTATTTAATTTTACATAAAATAGAATCTGAAGGCCCATAAATTTGTACAAATAAGCAGTGGCAAATTTAGAATTTTTCCGCCTAACGCAGACGAACAAATATTGCAGTCCTTATTAAACCTTTATTTTGCAGGTATATTATAAAATAAGATAGGTATACTAAGAAATGGTAAACATTTTAATAATTTTTATTAAATGGTTAAGTCTTTAAATCCAACAGTAAAAAACATGTCGTAAGTCAAATTTCATTTTATACTCGCGAATTCATTTAGTACATGGTTAGCGCGCTTGAACTCGTAGAGTGGAGTGTGAGATCTGGTATTCAAACGTCAGAGTTGACAAACTTATACAAAAAATAACTGATGTGTCCGAGTGGTTCGGAACCCACTATAAGCTGTAGGTCCCCAGTTCTGTACTCGCAACTTCCAGCGTCTAAGGCAGGACATGTCTTATAGCCTTACTGACGAGTCCACATAAGGATGTGCTCAACTCGCCTTACCCTACAAAAACTCAGCATACGGTCCTGGGTTCGATTCCCGGCCACCACAACTTTCAACGTCTAAGGCGAGGCATGTCTTGCAGCCTTACTGACGAGTCCACGTAAGCATGCCCGGGACGAAACGTAACTCGCTTCTCTTCACAACTATCATCGAGGCATACTTGACACGCCACTCCGGCGCCAAAGTGTAAAATAAAAATAAAAAATCATTTACAATTTAAGAAAAAAATACATTAAAAATTGCATAAACAAAATAATCTAAAGGCCTTTAAACAGTATTAATTTATTAAATTTTTGTCAAATTGCGAAGAAGATTTTCAACAAATACTATAAAATTTATCACTTTAACTTGCCCATGAAAAATCATTTTTTGGAGGCTCTATTGCTGTTATTTGAGCACCTAATCGCTACACAGTAAGGCATCCTACACTTTACAAAATTATCTGCTATAATAGTGTTCAAAAAGTCAGCTAACTTGCAAAATAAATGTATTAACATCAAATTTTGCATAATAAACATATAAGCAGAAGCAACACGACAACGGCTAGTGAGTATATTGAGAGAGGGAGAACGAGTCCTATCACCACCTTGCCATGCCAGCTCTATTTAACGAAGTGCATTATTTACTCTGTTAAAAAATATGCAACTGTTAATATAACCTAGTAGAATAATTTGCCTACCTGTCATGTGTCCATTTTCGTAAGGTGGGTAATCGCCATTGTCGAGACGATGTTTCTTCATCTGTTGCTGGTGATGCAGATGCGAAGCTGCGAGGCTGAGTCCCACTGGAGCTCGTTTCGGAGGGCGCCCGGGCCTGGAACTGTGCAATAGTAGAGACTCACCGTGGTTAGGGACAAATACAAATCGCAATCACACTGTGTTCAACACGCACATACTCATTCGCATGTGAGAAACAGCAGCAATATGGATTAGATATTAAGCCAAAATTACATTTTACTTCGTTCCCTAATTTATTGTTCTTTCAAGATTTATAATGGCCCAACTACATTCAGCAATAAATTGACCTATTTATTGGTAGACTCGTGACCTTCAATTTATACGCACGTGGAAAACAGAAAAGTCGATCGATTTATCTACAAAAATAAATTGGTCAATAAATTGATGAAATAGAACAAGTTCTATTTCCCGTCAATTTTTGGGGAATTTTTAGTTACTTTGCCCGTGCCAATTTTGTAGTATTTAATGTTTGTTTCTAGAAGGAATATGATTTGAGTGCGTAACTTTGAGAAGTATCGAAAACTTAAATCGTATGTATAACATTTGTGTTGATACTATAAAATATAGGACATAGTAGGGGAGACCACGGTTCGTTAAAGTCAAAGGCAATTTACATTTGATCGGTAACGATTTTGTATTACGAATGCGAAGTATTTTTAATAAACTCTTAAAACTGACAACACCAATACGAAAAACGATAATTTTATGACAAAGTCAATTTCGGTCGAAAATAAATTAATAATAATTATCTTAAGATGACAATATTAAGACGTTGGTAGCCTTGCTTTCAACAAAAATAAAATGGTAGAAAATCGTTAAAAGTAAATGCTCAGCGCTTTTTAAAATAAATAGATCGATTTCTCCTTCAATAAAATGATTTATTAATAAATGTAAAACCGCTATAAGAATTTAAAACATATGTTTAACATTTAATCGCACGCATACTCAAATATGTGAAATTTAAATTAATGTTTAAACAAGTTTTGTTTAATGCACGAAACTCAATACTCTAATATGAAACTCCAAATAGAATTCAAGATACAGCATCATATTTCTATGCTTTTTGCATTAAAAAGTTACATGGTCCATTACAGCTGAATCAATTTTGTCTCTCAGCAATTTTATGCCAGTAATATGACTTTTGCCCAATAAACAACCCAAAGTCAAAAGTGTATCATCATGTTTCATGATTAGGTACTATTGTATTTATTTTATAAAAATCTGCATTTGTAATTAACAAATATGTGTCATGCAAAAAGGAAGTAAAACAATTTTAATTTGACAGATTGCGAGTAATTACTCAAGATGTTAATTTCTGATCTACGTCCGTATTACAATACAATCATGATATAATTAGTTTGTTTCCTGTTTCTTTAGCAATGAAATAAGAATTTTGTACTCGATGTATTACTCGTACATTCGTAACATAGTTTATTTAAAATAACGGTCAGTTTCAGCCTGACAATTGCTTTCATTAAAAATTTATTAAACTACTTATGACAAAATAAATGACCAGAATAGATATAATATTACGGATTGGAAACATGGTTTGTTTTCATCAAGTATCAATTTTCTATCAACTAACAAGATTGGAGGGTTTTCAGTTGCTCACAAATTATTTGCACGTATTTTTAAATTTAAGTTACAGTGATTAAAATGAATATTTAGCTTGCTACAAATATAGAAGTTTACCGCCCGAAATTATAATCCACAGCACACTGGAGAAGATTAATTGTATTACTCTATTTAAATACATAAAATTTAGAAAGATTCTGAAGTAGATACATAGAAAAATTGTAATATTAATAATAACCAGAATATAGAACTTAAAAAGCATGTGTTTTATTACCAGAGTGAATATTTTAAAGAACATTTCCTTTCATTTGGTGGGAACATATATGCACAAAACATAAAGCTAAATAATGAAATAATAGTATATTATGTAAAAAGTTGTATAAACGAATGCGCAAAGAATTTCACATAGTATCCTTTTACGACTGCAAATTAAGACAGCAGGAATAAAGAAATATGCCTTTTAGATTACTTATTTTTACAGAATGGCAGCTGTCATCTCTAGCAGCAACTTTTATCCCGTGATTAATGAAAAATTGTTAGTGGTTGCTAGTTTCAATCAGTGTTCAATACGACCGAAGCCACAGCTTCACGAGTTGGGATGAAGATGTTCTATAGAGCCAAAGAACTAGTTAGATTTTAACAACGGGAGTAGAATATCTAAATTAAAACTTAATATTAAGAGTGACCATTAGATACAGTATTTTATTATGTGGAGACAGTTAAGCAGATGACGTCACATATAATCGCAGACGGACGTCACCTTCCCGAGGCTATAACTCAGACTAAGTCTCTTAAAAACCCCAAACAATCGGATCGCAGGAGAACAACATCCACCTTTTCTATTATCTTGTCAAAATAATACAAAGTGCCCAATATCGCCAGCGAGAGATCGATTGTGCAATATCCTCGGGCAATGCGAGGCGATGGTGGTTAGCGCGGGGTCCGCTTGACCACTAGGGGGGAGCGAAGTTTGTGTGATTTACAGGGTTTTTAATTGAGTTGTAATGGGGTGACAAAATTCTGAAATTTGTGGCTTCAGGGTTTATATTAGTAAAAACTCTTGAAGAGAAGAAATGAAATGTACAATATATGTGTATGTCTGCAAATATGGAAATGCAAAATGGTAATATTTACAACTCACAATCAGTTTTTAATACAAGATCGAAGATATGGAAATAAAAGTATATAATATAATTAGAACCTAGGCAAGGATATCGACCCTACAGAGTATATATGTCCTACTCGTATAAAGAAATATAACATGTTTCTTTGCAAGTTTTACTTGCAGTTTAATAGTACAAGATGTTATCTTACAGCTCCTACAGAAAGATTTAGTTATAAAAAAATAACTTTCGCGTCATTATGACGTAAATAGTTCTAGAAGCACTACTAGATGGCAACCGAGTACCGAGTAATAAACGCAGAAACACTTTTACTTGTCAAGTTGACTTATACTTGTCAAGTTGACATTTCTTCGCATTTCCAACTTTTTGTGTTCAGAGGTTTGACTAGAATAGTAAAGTTTTAAAATGAGTACTACTCGTAGAAAATATATTTGAACTAATTCAAGTTCATTCACTGCTGCTTCGCCATCTAGCGGCGGTTCAACATAGTAATGTAATATAATGACGTCACTACGAAGACCGTTTAAAACAATTCAAACTTTAATTATCATTACAATTTTTTATTTATTTATTTATTTATTTATTTGTCACTAGTGAATCTAAGCTTATCCTCTATTCGAACTGTGAGTATTTTAAATACTTTTTTTTTCGTCTGTTAAAAAAGTACACTTTTTTTCATTAAAATGGATTTATAAAGTCTTTTTTAACATAATAAAAGTGTAAAAAACGCTACGGAGTGAAATAATGAAACGTTACGGCACTTTTTTTCACACTTTTATTGCAGACATAAAAAAAAATATGCATCTCGAGTAAAAAGTGTCTTATTTCACTCATAGGATTTGACGAACTCGTCTGGGGCTCGTTTGGTCAAATTGTCCTATTCGTGAAAAAAAACTATTTTTTACACTTGTTGCACAAATAACTACTATATTAATAATATTATTTACAGATTTATGTTATGACACTGCGAATTTCATTTCAGATAATAAATAAATTGAAAATTAATTCATATTTGGAAAGCATCTTCAATGATTCTTAAAATATACAAAATTAAAATAAAGAAAGCTGTGCTGGCTATGATCTTTTTACCTTCCGTCACCTTTAGGTAAGGAAAGTATTGTCTTTGGTCTAAATATTCGGTAGTAAATTTTTAATACATAAGCACATTTTAGGGTCCCTAGAATACGATTGTACTAGTTTTACGATTATGTCTGTAAGTGTGTATGTATATGATAACTCCACAATTCAAAAAAAATATATATAATTCATTCGTATTCCTCTTCTTTACATCCATGTGAAGAGCTGATTAGATTTTGGTTAAAATTGGTAAACGGAAGTTCCCTTATTTGAAGTTCTTAACAGTTTTTCTTGAAAAAGCGCAGTTAAAAATATTTTTTTTTACATTTTATGTATTTATCAATATGAAAGTATATCTTATTGTCTATACGGTTTGATTATACATTTTCCTATATGTTCAATAGATAGACAGTTAAAGAATTATAAAGAGACTAGCTTTCATAAATGAGCCAGCTGTGTTTTAATCATGGAAACAGTTATATATTCAAATAATTCTATGACAGATGTCAGTGTCAATTTACATAGTATATGTTTGTGTTAAAATTTTATTGGATTTATAGAATCTTTTCCAAGGAACTTCGGTACGGAATTTGTAGAAAATGGTATATGTTCGTGTTACAATTTTACTGGATATATAGAATCTTTTCCAAGGAACTTTTGGTATGAGATTGTACAAAGTACATACATAGAATTGACGAAAGATAATGTGCTATCCAGATCAAAATTTTTATTAATAAATATGACAATTATGTATAAAGCTATCAACTATTGAACTGCTATTGACCCTTTCAGTTTTTATGTTGTTAATAACAAATATTATTACATATTATTATTTCAGAATTAATAAAAATTAAAAATTATTTATAACATCGGTATCTTCAAATTAAAATTTTACACATATGCTTATTGTTAATAATATGTTGAATTTATTTATCAAGCAATTATTAAAACAGTAAAATGTAAAATATTGGACGTATACGATAATTTAAATATTTATATAGACTTTTATGTCCTTGTATGATATTAAATTTGTAATTCACTCACATTTGCAAAACAATTTGAAATTCTTCCTGTCGGTGTTAATTATAGTAAAATGTTCTGACACTTTCAGAGTACCGATTTAAATGTTCGATTGCTTTAAAAATACAATAATCACATCGTAAAGGATACACTATATATCTAGCAGTTAATAGAAGCCCATTGTGATTGGTTGAGAGAGTGGAAGACGTACACTCATTGGCTATAAATACTCTTGTTTGACAGGTAATCGCTTGGGTATTCAAAGAGATAATAACTATTTATTACAGCTGTATAAGCTAAAGTCCATATTATCATTAAGTATATTCCGTCATTTGCTTTTTTGCAAATTTCGTAGTTGTTTCAAGTCATTGTCCAAGTAGTGACGTTTCATTTGTTTCCTATAGTACGGATGTAAATCATAATTTTATTATGCTGCTTTAAATATTATCAGATATATCAAGATTTTTATAATTAAGTACACGTATTTTAAGTACATACTGAAATTGCATATACCAAGTAAAAATTTTATCTACAGACATCTGGAAAATAAACATTTTACTAACAATGTTCTATTTTCTAAATCCCTCAAAACAGTGAGTGTTACGGTAACGAGTCGACAAAGTTCTCAGATTTTTGAACATTTTCTTTTAACCGTTTAACCGTTGCAACTAGTTTTCCATATGTCTAAATCATCGTGTTATCATCATAAGTAGGTACTTTTATGGCTATAAGTTTGCATTACTGTTCTGGTAACCTGAAAACTGGCAAATGGACACATTTTGAGGTAAATTTATATAAATAATAATATTAAATTAAATATAATGCGAATCAGATAAAAAAATGTTTGTTGAGTTTTCAGGTTATGTTTATATATCTATTACATTCAAAATTCAGTTTTTCTGCTTTTACTAACCTAAAACCTAAAACAGATCCATAGTATTAAATATTTGGCCAATAATGGTCAGTTTTATATACGACAAACTACATAAATTTACTTCCAAAATAGGTAAATAAAATTTAATCCTCCAAATGACAGTCGAACAAGACAGTAATGTTACACAGATGAATAAAATTGATTCGATTTTATTAATTTAGATATATTGACTATGGAAGTAAATTTATGCTTATTTAAAGTCAAAAAATATTTTCACACTCGAAAAAGTGTAATTTCTTGACATCTCTAGACCAAAGATAAATATGTCTATTGTTTTCATTTGCAACCTTGACTATGACATTTCAGTAATTATTTTACTTTTAATATATTGTATAATGCAACGTATACCAGCGTATGCATCGCACCCGTAATAATAATAAAAGAAAATGGTGGAATATTGAAAGATATTTAATTAGTGCATTTGGTTTTTTGGTTCACAATGTTGGCAACAATTTTTTATAATGTAATGAAATGTACATTGTAACCTAAGAAATTAGACATTAGAAATGGAGTATTCCACCATAACAAAAAAAAAAAAATAAGAAAAATTTCAATTTAACTTAAAAGTATGGCTCAATAAATAATAGTTAAAACAATGAAAACATTTTTTTAAATAATAACTACGAGATTTTTCACATTTTATAAAAGGGGAAATTGACGTCATACAATTGTTATCTTTCTCTCGTAGCGTACTCAGAGCAGTAAGTAAGACAAGTATAGGGGGTATGTGACGTTACACTGATTTCTCAAAAATAATATACTGTTAAACAAGGAACAATTAAGATTTTTTAATACTACGAATTGCTTCAAAACTGAATGAAGTTTTATATAAAATAATAAAAAAAATTTAGTGGAATACCCCACTAAAGAAGTTTATTGAATTTAAATTTGCTATGTACTATAACACAAATTACATAAAAATATTAAAATAATTGGAATTTAAATTCGACACATAACTCTGAAATTACCTACAAAGCAGTATATATATATATATATATTATATGATTTAATAAAGTTTTGATATTAGTTTTATACTTTTTGGACTTGCATAAACTGCGTGCTTCCCGGAATCGTTCTAGACTTCATTTCACGTAAGAAAATAGTCATCTTGTTGTTTGATTGGATAAAATCGGAGTATTATCCAATCAAAAAACAAAATTAAACTGCATCTGTCTTCCCGTCACTATTTTCTTTCATGAAATGAAGTATATGGCAGAGCTCGCAAGCGTAAACGCTCATCCGAGAACCAAGCGTTCCCGCACTAGGTATGTAAATAACTATTCACTTTATTCAGAGTCTATCAAATTATCGAAGAATTGTTCATATTCTATTTAAACTTTTTTTAATTTACTACTTTTATAATACAAGTATTAAAATTTACCTACATTTACGTGATAAATTTCATCAAGTGTCACTCCAAAAATATTTCTTTCTAATGCTAATACAGGATAACAAAAAACAAATACAAGTTTTCGAAACAAATGACTGTGAGAGTTGATAATGTTAAAAATGAGGATCTATCTACAAGAAGGTCGGCGGTCAGAGGCAACTGACACGTGAAACATAAATCGAAATGGTCAGACAAGCAAAGAATCGTCTGTTTTGACATATGAGCGGCGATTCGTCAAAGTGTCCCCACGTTCTCTCGCGATTGAGCGATCATTCATTTGTCCATCTCCTCAGGACCGAGATGCGGCGGTGTCATCCATTACGGCAGGCAAATACACTAAATTACAGGGGAGAGTTCATACTGAGATTCTTGTTATTCGATAGGTCAAGAGGTATAAGTTTTCCGTCGCTTTAATAGTGTATGAGTATAGCTTCAAGTTGTTGATATGCTGTACTTTACACGGCATTATGATCCTATAGTTCACCGCAAATTGCACCATTGGAATGATATTAAAGTCTCCCAGACACTGCCAATGATCTGTGACTATATTATTGCGGGCGGACAATATGTTTATAGGTATACTCCTTTAACAAGGCCCATCAAACATTTGTTATGAGCATTTTCATATTTCAAAATGATATACATGGTATTTATCTTCAATAATTTGTAACAAATTCTTTAATACTATATTACTGAAGAGTTTACATGCAGTTTTTAAAACCGTATTTAAAATGTTTTTAGTTTTGAAAACCCCAAATATACAATGTCATAACGGTTTTGAATAAACTGAAACCAAAACTAAAATTCATGGATTAGACTGGAAAACTAGTTTCATAATTATTCATGCGAACACTTAAAATTCAGTTTCAAAATTGGGCATACAACACAGCATAACGTTTCTGCCGCTTTGTGTAACTAATCGACAAATAAACTGACAGTTGTGTAGTTTTAGTGCCTAGTAGTACGAAATAATAAAAAAAAGTAAGGGCAAAATTAACTATCAGGCAAATGCACATGTTCCCGAAATTGTTTTCAAATTAATCAGTGGACTAGTTTGGGAAATTGTATATAAACAGCTTCGCGTAATTTTGACAGAAAATTGAAACCATTTTCAAAACTACATGTATACTTAGTAAATGTTATACCATACTAAACATGCAGAGTTATTATTGCAGGTAGATAACCTAAAAACTAGATAATTATTTTGTCACTGTTGGCATATAACATGTTTTTGTAACAGAATAATTCTTTCAATGACGTCCACAAACTATTTTTATTTTTACTACTTTAATTAATTTAATCATTTTAACATGTTATTTGTGTTCTATTTTTAAATGTAATTCATCACGCAAATAAAGCCTTGTATGAACTTCATTATCCTAATAATAATTTATTTTCTTAATTGGTAACTCATTCGAAGAAGGCTGGAAGTTTTAAAGCCCTCCAACAAAACAAACCCGAACCAAAATACAATCCGCCTTGAGCGATATTCCCATTTCTTTGCATTGTTCATTTGTTCATCTTTCATAACAAGAATTTGGAAAAAATTAAACCGAAATCGCAGTAGATTTGACCGGCGGCAAAGGAAAGAACGGCGTTATACAGCCCACTGCGTTCCGTGCGCCTTGTTAAGATCCCGTGTTCGTTTAGGCAGAAAATTAAATAATACCTGTGCCTTCAACCACGAGTGCTGACTGTAATATTTCATAAAAATCATTTTTGATGTTTATCTTTGAGGAATGATACTTTGCAGAAGCAAATTTCGATTTTCGGATTCCTTTTCAAAAAGAATTACCTGCGTTTCATAAAAGACGAGTTTCTGTTCAACTTGTGCAAGACTTCCTAATATTTTATGTATTTCCAACTATGTTTTATTGTTGGTAAAGGCATTAAATTTTTACATAACCACAAATCATTATACATTTAGTTACTATGTATGTAATCAGTGTGCAATTAAAGTAAAATTTTACGATTTGCTAATAAAACTGTGGAAAATATATTTAATTTCCTTGCAATTAAATAAATTTTATTATCGCATATTTTTAACATATTAATAAGCCATTTCCTAGAATAATTCAACCGTCTTTATTATCAAAACAAAAACAAATAAACTATTAGAAAGAAAGTCGTTGAAAAGAGTTGAAACAGAGTGGCCGTGGCGTTTGTTTGGGGTGTTCACGACCAACTTGACCGGCTCGGCACCAAATTGAAACCGCTTTGAACGGCGTCAACTGCTGCTGGCATTGTAGATAAAGGAATAAACTCGGATTTAACGACCACGTATATTAGACACAAAATATAACACGGCGTTTTGCTTTTTACGATGGTGTTTTATTGTCAGGGAGGCTTGTGGCGCCCTCACACCGTCCACTTTTCAGGGGTGGACTAACAAACTTTCAGTAATTACAAGAAAGATTAAATGGAAAATTTCACACTACGTTATTTTTCCATGCACATGCTCTTCTAATATTACATAAAATATTATACTTGATTCCTCAAATTTTCATAAATATATTATTATGGAAATATAGTAATACACTTTTATAAATATCGTTCACCAATGAAATAATAATTTTTTTTGGATACTTGATTAAATATGTCAAAAACTATAAGTTTATCAAATTTTAGGAAGATAACTTTTTGTGTATGTAACATTTATAAGTAAAAATAATAAAATGTAAGTAATTACTATATTTTCATTTGTTTGTATACAAGAACAAACCTTTTTGTACTTTTTACTCAGAATGACGCCCCCAATATATGGTTTCATTTTGTTTTACCCGGTATGAATCACCCTGTATTGATAACTTTCTTTTTCTAATTTGTACAAATATCATCCCACTACATGGTAAAAAACGTTCTTGTAATTACCTACTAAAAAAAAAAGAAAAATACCGTGAATATGTATTTCATTGTATACATTATTTTCGATACACTGTTTTACTTTATTAAAAACTATATTTGATAATAAAGTCTATAAATGAAATATAAAATTTTAGAATTTTCAAATATTTTAAATTTATACTGTATGTACATACATGGGTACATAGCCAACTTTATCTTGAACAAATATGAATATAACCTTCCCTTCTGTAATTTGATTTATACTTCGACTTAGTTCTTACGAATAACGCTGATAACATAAAAAACTATAAATAAAAATTTAAATTAAACATTATTGTTATTCAGTCTTAAAACATACGTACAACAAAATACAATTAACAAATTATTTTTATTCGCAAGTACGAATATATTTAATATTGTGAACTACGGTCCTGTGCATCTATTACACTGCCACCAAAATCTCCGTCGTTCCACATTACTGTAAATGTCCACAGTTTAAAACGATTGATTTTACGTTATCTTTTGTTCAGAGTAAGCAATGAGAATTTTATTTCATATGTTATTTTGTGCCTGACATTTCGATTATGGTATAACGACTAGTGAAATCTAATTATCATTTCAACAAGAGGAATTTTATTTTCAAAATTTTCTTACCAATAAGTTAAATACCCATACTATGTTCGTGAAAATGTCGTCAAAATGTTCTGAATAATATTCTTCAGAAAAACACGGCTACGAAAACGCTAGAAAAAGTTAATATTGTTTTACAATTAACATTAATACTCGTAATAAAATATGAATAATCACGTACATATTGAAAGTTTATTAAATTCATATGTATATACAAATTTATAGGTAATTTTATTGAAATATTACCAACCTATCACAACCTATAGCGACCGACCCAGTTTTCGCTTTTAATAAATAAAAGATATTTATCTAAAATAGATACTTAAGCTTAATAACAATTAAGTATTTATCTGAAATGTCGTCGACGTTTTTCACTACAGTGGTCACTGCACGGCTCCCTTTTATCATAATTTATGTTTCATTCATTTCATTTTCTCTATAAAATTGTAAAAACGGGTGAAAACCAAATCAAAATCCGTCTTATGGTTCTTGGGATCAACGTTAACAAACAGACAGATAGTCGTCTACCACTACCAGTGTCTTTAATTTAAACTATGTAGGAAAAAAAGATACAATAAGAAAATATAACATCACAGACTACCTCATTTTTAGGTGAGCCAATCTATTTTTTCCCCAGGATTTTGGTAATGACCAATGACGATATAACAATACCTACGGTACTGCTGAATGCGTTTACCAAACATCACACAACTGCATCGTGCAGTTTTAAATATTGAGGACAGTCTGATTCGACCGGGAGCCGGAAATACTACAACCAGTCTTACAACGCAATTTTTCATACGAAATATAATTTCCATTTAAATACATATTTAATACATTGTTTTAGTATTTTGCATTCGCATGTATGCCTTTTAATACTAAAATTGCAATAAAATGAATTAAACAATGCAACAATTACGTAAAGTAAAATTTAATTTAATGTCATTGTCATCACATTCCTTGATTAACACATTTTCTTATTTTATGACGTGTACTGTGTATGAAAAATAAAAATTTCGTTTTATATCAATGAATTGGTAGAAATAAACCCTTAATCAAATCCTGTGTTGAAAATCCGAGGAAATACAAAGTTTATACAACACATACAGTTCAAACAAACCGAAATGGTAGTTCACAGTCGTAACTCTCATCATTAACTTTAATATCTTTCAAATGATTGTGTTTATTTTAAAATTATTTTTGAGTTCAAAGTGATGTATATTTCAACAGACCACCTTCGTGTATTTTAAACAATTTTGCAATTTATAAACTATATGGTGTTAAAACAGTTCGGCTTCTGTCAAATACTTCGCATTTTTATGATTTATGAACTCCTTGAAATACACAAATATTGAATCATTCATTCGCATATGTTTTTTGTAAGTTGGACTATATAATTTTAATATAAATAGAAGTGTGTATATTTCATCTCTAGTTGTTTAGAGTATCACTATAGGATTTCCTGTATGGTAGCGTATGTTTCTAATCTGTATACATTACAATATTAAATAAGTAGATTTAGTTGGACCATTTATTATTTTAAGTAAATAAATCATTTTTTTAATAAACAGATCTTGTTTTCACTATCTTATATTAGATCTGTTTAAATCTTATTTCAGTAACACAATTTTTAATTAAATACATTACTTTATAACTAAATACACATATTAAACTGCACAGTGTAGCTTCTGCCAACTTTAAAGAAGTAAAATATAAATTCATATTTTTTATTTTCGTTTTGAATATTACTCATGCATTTCACATGAATGATGAAAAGTAATATGTACTGTCTGCTGCCTGTAATCTTATTACCCTTCAAATATCGTCAAAAAGAAATCTACATCTAAAAGTCTTTTCAGAGAACATCTTAACAACGTAAAATTACCTTTACAATACGATGGAGCATAAAAAATTTAGCTCGAAATCTCGAGAACAAGTGAAATTATTCAAACCAGAATAATCAGTCGGCAAACTTCGTTTCACAAACAACCCCCATCCGAAGTGAGCCGAACAGATCTATTCCTAGCTCGCGCACTAATGTCTCCACGGGGCAATTGTAATTTTGAAACAAAAGAAGCGTTTAGTCAAACGAAATGGGTTTTTTTCTTCTTAATCTGAGATTATGAATCTTTTACATGCCCCCTCAGGAATACCTGGATGATACGCCAGTGGGGCGAGGGCTGTGGTGATTGCATGCTTGGGATTCAGTGGAATATCATTTCTCGAGTGCTCGAGTTCTGTCACGAACTCAGGATAAAAATTAGCCCGACTTCTTTTATTTCAGCTTGTTGATGTTCACGTTTATTATAATTGCTTCAAGAGGGATGAACTCATGTTTTAGTGGTTTCTTATCGTTTCCATTTATTTAATTAAATGGTGGTTGTCTTTTGAAAGTTAAATAAGCTTCATTTTACGCCTCAGATAAAGTAATACAATAAATTGAGTTTTTAAATTTGTATTACTTATATTTTAAAATTCACTTTTTTAATTGAATTTTCATTTCCTACTATAGTTATACAAATTAAAGTTGCAGTTTATGTTTTTTAATCAATGGGCAAATAGGGCTCAGTTTGCCATCTCTGGATAAAATGTTAGTTAACTGCCAGATATAATGAAAATATCACATCGATATTAAAGCGTAAATTGCCAAATTATGCACAGTCAATTATATGATGCAAACCAAGCCTATGTAGAAAGATAAACTTGAAATATTAGAAAATAAATATGACAACAATTAATTTTATTATTATTATTATTATTATTATTATTATTATTATTATTATTATTAATATTATTATTATTTATGTAGTATTACAATAACCACAATTAAAATATTCTCTATTTAATTACGTTTAGTATGTTGATAAAATGTTACAACTCGACACAAGTGTACAGCTATCAACCATTAACAGCTGATTCTTTACACATGGGCTGAAGCTTTCATTTGTGTAAAAAATTAACCTATGTAAGTAGATTAGAATCCATTATAACATTATTACACAATTTAGAAATAAACAAAATACATTTTATAGTGCGTCGGTTCTCTAGAGAGAACATTTCAACATTTATCAAAGCAGTATTGTAATGCTGCGTGAGATGAGTTTTACACCAACAATATCATGTATCTACGTTGTATAATTTCTACAGCTCTTTCAGAATTTTTATAGAATGAATTTTAAAATCAAGAAACAATATTCCAATTTTGCACCACAAAATATTTAAACAGGGTCTTAATATAGCTTTATAGAACAACACAGTTATAAAAGTTACATTATTGTCCCCTCATTTTGGAAAGAAATATGAAAACGAAATATAATATATATTCAATTATTCTAAATAAATTGATAACATACTCAAAAATACTTCCAACTTCTAGAATTTCTGAATAAATTTAAGAGTATTGTAAGTTACCTGTTGTATAAAATAATCCTTATCAATAAAAGTTGTTTTTAAATGGAAACTGCTAATGGATTAAAAAATTAAAAATAATCATTTTACGCAGAGATTCCATTTTCAGAAACATATGTAGCTAGCGAAAACAAAGACTGTTTTAAAAAGAGAAAAAAAAAACAATTATATATATTTCCAGTGTTTTCACCTTGGTACCACTACCACTCGAAAGAATGATTAATAACGACTTGAAGCAATTAATGAAGCAGTTAGAGTAGGCTTGAAGCGGTATTGATTGCGTCACGTTGCCCACTGCCCTGATTGCCCACAGGGCACGCATGACGGGCGCAACCCTCAACCCTTAGCCTTGCGAGAAGAAAAAACGAGGGAGGCGGCTAACCGAACGGAAAATTTAAATCTACATCGCGAATATTTCCCATGCCACGCGTGGATTGGAATTGCACCTGAAGGGTTGGATTTCTCTTGATATTGCTTTATTCTGCACAATGTTACGTGATTTCTCTTTATTACTTTTTACATAGCTATGCCTTTCCAGTTTAAAATTAATATATTGCTAATAAAAGAATATTAAAAAGCTTATAATGAATACCAGACATATAAACGGAACACAAGAAAAAAGTTTGGAAATTAAATTTCAGTTCTAAATAACTACCTTCTAAGCATCGACCTTTAAACTAATGGACCAAGTGTTTCCTATTCTTTTATTGTTAGAATAATGCTCCAACATAAAAGGATAGAAATATATATTCTGTCCTTCGACAATACGGAAGTTCTCAGTTAAAGTATACTGCGCATGCGTTCGTACTCATTGTACATCTTTTTCAGCCATATGTACACCTCTATACATCGTTCTCTATCACTAAATAGTTGTCAAAATCTATTTGACGTTTCGTGACTGTTTGTGTATTATTTTACTTTTTTGGAGAATATTTACAATTATTTCTGTCAACATATACGAATATGTGTTGTGAGGGTATGCGACAAAATAATGGGGAAACGGTGTACTTTGTGCAGTCAGCAGTACGTACGCCGTTTAGCTGTGTCATTTCACATGTAAGTTCTTATTAATTATTACTTGTTCCCTGTAATATAATATGTGTTATAATATATTGTATTAAAAATATATAATGAAAGTAATTATGTACAAAAAAATTAAATATATACTCTTAGCGATTATGCACCAAGTATAACAAGTTAGGGACAAATCAAATTTTTATTTTGCCGCGTTTTCTTAACTTCCGTACTGTTGAAGAATAGAGATACTGTGTCTGCACCGTTATGGCGGGACAAGCGTTTTGCTCGTACGCTGCGTCTATTAGTTTAAAGGTCGATGCTTCTAAGCTTGTTTTTACAGAAAAAAAACCTAAATATAAAGAAAATTGTATTAATATTATTTCAACGGGAGTTTATGAATTAAAACCGAGTGTTCATTTACTTAATTTATTTTAAAACACTTATACTATACCATAATAACAATGAAAATAATAATAACAAAGGGCTATATAAACTTTTTATGATTCTTTACATAAAATAAAAATACCCATATTTTTTTCAAACACTTAATTGTTGATAATTCCGTAGAAAAGCAATAATAACATTTTGGAAAAGGGATATGTGACATCACGTACGATAATTATTAATCAATCATAGAATAATCTACGGGAAATTACTGGTATCTGCTTCTAAGAACTCAGATTCCATTTTTAAAATGATGCTATACTCTTACACAAGGTATTTACAAACAATGGGAAAAATAAACAGCCTTCGAAACCCATATTGACGATTCTTCAATGCAAACCAAATTTACACCAAATCAATTTGTTGTGTAATATCAAAATATTTTTATCTTATTCTTTCAATTGCCAATGTTGATACATATGTATATTGTTTCATTAATAATTATTATGACTAATATGTCAATGACATTATTTGATATCATTAAGTAAAACAATTCGGTTCATTATTCCCCCCTCTCTTATTCTCCTTCGTGACGTCACAGATAAAGCGCTGTTACGGAAGTGTTAATTTCATATGATAATTTCAGTGAAATTATAAAATAATATCAAGTTTTTATAATTATTATAAGTAGTCACAATGGTTAATTTATAATGTTTATACTTTATTTCCTACAATTCGACCATATAGCCCATTATACTTGCAATCAATATTCGCACCATCCGACTATCACCAATTCTATTTTAACACTTCCTGTCGCACTGAAACTCTGAAAGTATTTTAGATGCACATGTGCCGGTCTGGGAGATTAATGCCTACAGTGTATTCGCTCGGCAATTTCCGGACTGCTTCGTTCGAATTTGTTCTTGCATACTTTCCAGAAATATTCATGCATAATTCCATGGTTATTATTTAAGTACATCATGATAAATTATGTTCAGAATTCAATGATATACAGTTCATTCCATCACCAAAACCCTACGGGTTGGCGCATACGCTCTTATACTTACAAATTACAAAGAATCTTTTATAATTACATAAGATTAGATTAGTTAATAACTATAGTAAATGGATATACAACGCCGCCATATTCTACCAAATTATGCCGCGCGAAATTTGAATTTATATGTGAAAACTAAACAAAACAAGAAATACAAATTGCAAACGCAATTTTTAAAAATACAGGTATATATATATATATATATATATATATATATATATATATATATAAATAAATTTACATACAAGTAATAAATATGTATATAAATTTGCAAATTAACATATGCTTTAAAGTTTAAACTATGCTTTGATTCTTCGAAAAATGCTAGTTTTAAAATATTGATGTAATTTCCTTCATCAGGGAAATTCAACATCAGCAGAAAAGAAAAAGAAAATTATGTATCTCACTAAGATTTCAGAATTGTAAATCATAAGCATTTGATTCTTTGCATCTTTGTATTTAAATATTGCCGGATTCCTTCTTGTAATCAATATTTCTGAGCTATAAGAGAAATATTCTTTGTTGGAATCAATACCTTCACAGTTATTATTAAAAAAATATCCGTTTGGACTTACAACTACTTTAAACTGTGCGTTGTTTAGTATAGAGAAACATATGAATACAAATTTTGTTATTAAAAACTTTGTATTAACTCATTTAATCTAACCAAACACTTTTTTTTAATCAATTTTTGAGGTCTTTCAGCTACTTGGCTATTAAGACCCCGATATAGTTAGGTATAAAACATGTGCAAACACTTTTGAGTTACAAATTTACAAATACACATATAATTTAATTATTTACACTATTGGAAATATAAATTTATGGTATAATTACTTTAAATTCTCATGCATATAATTCACAAACAATATCTTAAAATGTCACTTTTCTGTATTTAATTAATGAAAACAACGTTCGAAGTTGGCATAATATATCATTTATGCGATTTGTGATGATAAAAATTAAATAAAGATGTAAAATTAAGTGTCTTTATATTGTATTTCAACAACGTTTATCATTTTATGCCAATCCTTCAAATTTTTATATAATATAACTATACATATAAAGAGGTCGCATATTTTTCAAACTAAACCAAGATAATGTACCACATTGAGTAAATAAATTACAACCAAATTAATTTTCATGAGGCCAAATTTTTCATCCGTTGAACAAATAAAATCAGCCTATAATTCTCATTCCCATTCCCATAAAATCTAAAAATTATGACATAAACCCAATGTTTATTTTCCCCATTGTGTGCTTGTAGCAACAGTGTACATTCAAGGGTTGCAACCCCCACATACTCACGTAATCTCCGAGGGTAGCAGATGCATTGTGCATAGGTACATGCACCACGCAACCCTTCTCGTCATATTGACCCACACTAACCCTTTCCGTAAGGATCACAGTTGCTAGACGACGTCTGTATGCATCATGTAACCCGATATCGATGGCACATGTACTCTGTATTATAGCAAAAATCAAAATAGGATAAAAGAAATATAATACACGGCCATTATGACGAACATATCTGTAACTGAAGGAAAATAAATAAAATAAAGCATCATGGGTGGCAATGAAATTTTTCTCGCAAGTAGCACTGATGATTATTTCATTTGACTTTTTTTATCCCTACTCATATAAATAAGTAGTATGCTATGCTAATATAATTTTTTCTTTAATTGCCATTTTTTTATAAAATTACCTTACAATCAATAGTAGAAATATTTTCTGCAATACTTATTGCCAATTGCACCGCTTATACATACATTGTTAAATTGATAACCGTTGATTAAAATGAAAATATCATATTGAAACGAAATGACAAATGAGATGTTAAATATTATTGTCAAAATTTCAAAACCCACTGTCTTGTTAACCAGTAGTCATTAACTATAAACTGTGCAAATGGCATTAATTAATACTTTTTTACCTCCTTCCTTGAAAAAGTTTACTTAAGGTATTTACGTAGCTTGCAATGTAAATAATTATTGTTTCTATCATACCTATTCGTACTTATTCAATATGTCAGTATATGGCTTTTTAAACGAAACTTTATATTAAATCTCAATAATGTACCTACCTATACTAGAAATCGGGGTGGTGAATTTCCCAACTATGATTCATAAAATAATAATATCAAGAAAAGCATATGACTTTTCTGGGCAACTAGAATCGTTATCACGGTGCATAAAAACGTAAAAGTCATGAAACACAATAAGTTTGCAGGACCCTTTCAGTTGTGCCGGTTTAGGGTGGATTGAACGAAATCATCGCATTTTATGTATCTCTTCGACAGATATCAATTTCATATTATGTGGCTTTGTCATGTGCCATTTAACTTGTATTTTATGGCGTTGACATACGCGCTACATATTACCCAACGCACTGATGCTTTTTATCAATTCAATTTTTCTCCCATTCTGGTTTCAAATAATCCAAGATTCACGCGACGATTGCCCGTTATTGATGGGAGTTTAGATAAGATTTAAATGGATATATGACTATGAATATATTTTACTGTTTAACTGAAAATAGAAATAAAAACACCATAGCCAAGCAGATTTCATTCATTCCACATTGTAAGAAGAGATATGCATAATGAAATCCAGTATTACACACATAAACTTATAAACTTATTTTTCTTCCATATTTAACCATTTGAACAATATATTTAATTTTACAGCACTTTTAAAACGCTAAAATAAACTGTAAAAATTGCTGAATTATTGTGCTTATCAGCAGTTTTTAAGTTGGGACAGCGTATATCAATGGCTAGGCAGAAGTAAATATTAATACTCGTAATAGTGTAAGTAAAGAGTAGCCTGTCTGAGTCTGTAAATGACCGGTTGTAGATCGGCCGGTCCCAGTTCGAATCCGACCGGACGCAACTAGAAAATTATTCCTAATTTTCCAATAAGTCAAAATGATACATGATGGTTTTGAGAAACTGTTAGGTGACGCTGATAAGCGCCCTCTACAATATATGTATGTAGATATATTGTTATTGCCAGAGCCTGTAAATGAAAAGCAGACTGGAACACCCAGCATTAAACAAAGTAAATCAAGAAAAAACAAATTCTTAGTTGGTAAATATTTTTGGTGCAGGTATATTAAACGATTTTCCTTTGAAAGAAATTTGAATTAAAAACTGCATGTTTAAAACTTTGCCACATCAAAATTAAATTTCTATTTCGGCAATCTCTCCCTTATTTAAACGTCGTATTTTTCCATCCCTTGATCATAATTTCGGTGCAACATCTGTCCAAAATATGTGTTTTTAAATAAATGTTTTTTCACCACGGGATTTTGTTGCGGATATTAAAACATCCAGGTGTAAGACAGACCTATTCGCTCTGTCCTCGTCTGTTGGCGTAGTCTCTCTCACTCACTGAACTGGGATTCTAATTCTGCAGACTGACAAGTTATGATGGATCTATCACTGATGCCATTGTGAGAACGAAACCGTTACTGTACTTAGCGAAATGTTGATTTTTTACTGTTTAAATAAAGCTAATGCGTCATTCCCTGCTGAAAGGTTTGTAACGGCAGTAAGTGTAATAACACCCTATTGACATTCAAATTTTATCCATGTATACAATTTCGCGAACAAAAATGTCAGTAAATTCCAAAAAAAAAAAAATCCTATTTTCATTTTGTTTTCCATTTGTGGTTTTCTGAATTGTTATTATTAGTGTTAGGGTTAATAAGTCACACCGGGGAGTCACAGATGTGGAATATTTCTCAAAACTTCAAACACCTTATTAACAAATTATGTTAGAATATTATGTCGCTGAAGCAGATTTTTAGTTTTTCATTGACTGCTTTGGTCAATATTTGGACATTTCTAGCGTGCAATATTTCTAAGTTTATTTTAACATAACCTAACCTAATATACAGTCGGCAATATGAAGGTCCCGGGTTCATATCTCAATGAAGTTTTTTACAAAATATTTCTTCGGATTTAGATTAGGTTATGTTCAAAGATGATTTATTTAAAATACTGACCCAATAATAGTAGCATTTCTCATAAATATATGTCGTGTTGGGATCCACAGGATCAGTGGATGTAGCACGAATTAAGGACTACAGAAATAAGAACCTCTGCTATTTGCAATCTAGGCTCAAGGCTACTAAGGTCTACTAAGACTGACGTGTCAAATGAAGGAAATCTCTTCTAATGTTAAATTGAAATGCAAATACTAGCAAAAATTGCCAGTCGACGTAAACATCTTTCTAATCTTGCTGTGCAAACGTGCTTTCCCGAATGTATGAAACTAAGATCCATTCTATCAACGGAACAAAAAACAAATAGGAATTAAATCAGCGTGAGATAGAGAGTTCGTGTGCACTGCATTACATATTTTGATGAACGTATAATCCTCTCACTTCTGATATATCAACCAGTAATCCGAGTAACGCAGACGAAGACAACTCCGCACCACATTTCACGGGTTCGGCACACGTTTACCCCTGGTATTTCTTCGCGGAAATCTCTCTGCTTGTATGTTATAAGGACCAACGGATGGAGGTGCGAGAAACATGCAATCACATCTAAGCACGTTTCAGAGTGTAGTTCCACAAACGCTTTCTCCCCTTGTAGATGGCTCTGCCGAAACAGGAATCGCATGGTCAACTCTCCAGAGATGTGTGAAGGATACAGGATAAGCAAGGATTAAACAGTCGTGATTGGAGTTTCCAAGTTTTCAAATGAAACATATTCCATTCATTTCGTGAGTGGCAAACTAGGTTAAAGTTGTTAAATATGATTGATTTTTTTTAAATATTTTAAGTTTTACATTTGATATTGTGCATACAACTGCGTTTCTTGATATTTCACTAGATTGTGTACATATATGCAATCAAAGGAAACTACTTGTTCGTAAACGCATAATTATGTTAATCCTACTACAAAAATAAATATTTTGTTTTATCTTTATCACGAATGTTTTCCTTACTTCTTTGAAGTTTTTACTTGTTTAAATAAGTATAATATGGCAGAAATTTAATAATTATTTTAGGATAATAATATGTATAAAAGCAATATATTTACAGGAGATAAGAAGATCGGTCCTCGTTGAATTAAAACAACATGGTAGGTAAGCGGTGGTGAAATGGATCACCAAAAATTAATTTGTAAAGTTTTATCCGCGCTCACCACACGCGGTATTTTATTTGAATTCTATGCAAAACCTGCAGTTAAAGCAGGGCAGAGTTTCTTTTTTGATCAACGTTTTTAATAAAACCGTTCATAATTTCACACAGATCTCGCGTTTTATGGCAAGCACAGCCTTCTCTCTACTGTCTTCAATTAAATATTTACCTAAACTTCTCCGTAATAATCGTTTCTCGTGAAACAATGGGGGAAAATGAAAACCGAACAAGTAGATGCGCTGTCTTCGTCCGCTCTGCACTCATCTTCGCTTTAGAAGAAATAATTAAAATGCTCTTTCTCCTTCCATCTTTCGTGCGGTACGTTTTAAGGTAAATTATAATTAAATATCTAAATTAAGACATTACTTTGTGCTAATTACAATTATTTCTATAAGCAGATACCGTTAGTGATAAATGTAATTATTTATAACAAAATCTCTTCACGCTGTGTAAACGTAATTAAAATTTCTAAAAATTAATATAAATAGATAGTGGAGCTAATACAGCCAGTACACGTCACAGATTCAAACTAGTGATGGAAACTGATTCCACTATAACAATCTAAACAACGGTTTCACTAACCGGTTCCGAAAATCGCTTGCATATTATCTTAAGTCCGACTGCAGTACTTGGTTCCTGGTATCCGGATACCCGGATAATTTTTTTTTCGGTTATTGAAAGCACTAAGCCAACATTATATTTTACTTTAAATAATTATAAATTAACGATTTGTTATAAAGTTTACTTTTCTTAGTTTAAAATCAACAAAAAATAAATAATTGTTATATATTAACTGGCATTTCTGCTTCACTATAGGCACGAATAACTTTTGATTTAACATATCTAATAATAGTTGTTTAAGCAAATAAACTCTTCACAAAAGAATATTATTTGATGAAACATAATATGTAGATACAATGATTTGCTTAACATATTACAGTGTTGTTAGCTAGTTAAACAATGAAGTATAATGCACCTACGAAATATTAATAACTCATTTATTAGACAATTAACAAAGCACATACACCGCGTTTACAACCTGCTTGACACATGTGGGTAGGCATTAGTAGCGTGGAGGTCGAACACCCGGTATGCGAGAAACAATTCTACATGACTAGTACAATTATTGATACATTTGCCACTTGCCCCTATCCAGCAAAATTAACTTCTAATTGCTTAGAAAACTAAATGCATAAAACGAATTACAAATAAAGAAACAATGCTGCTTGTTAGATCATCAAGTTTCACATATTTTAAATAAAAAAAACTGAAAAATAATGAATTTCACAAAAACTTCGTTTTACACATGTACTCATTTCATCTGTCAATAATTCTTGATAATTAATTTGCTATTATAATCATTTGTTTAATTATTTACAAATATTATTCCATGTAGTAAAATAATTAACTTGTGAAGATATCGAAATTTTCTGTCATACAGGGCCGACATATATTTCATTTTGATTATGAACACAGGAAACCAATTATTCAAAAGTTGTAGCACCTGTTCATGACAGCAACACTGTATTTTATACACTGCAAAATTGTTCGGAAATATTATGAAATGGCACGTTTAGCAACTACATCAAGTTGTACTTTTTTATGGTCAAAAACGTATTTAAAGCTTTGTTATAAAACCAATTTAATTAGTATAAACCTAGTTAGAGGTTTATAAAATCTTTCCTAAGATGAAGAGACTTTTTATAACTGTTTCTTGTTAACGATACTTGTTATAACTACAAAGAGGAAATATATCATTACATTATAGGTAGGTTACAATTATTACAAAGCAACAATAAAAGTATTATAATTAAAAACGGTGATCGACGACAGAACTGTTTTAATCAGGAAATATTTACTTTCAAATAAAAGTTATTTACAAACTAAGAGCGGAAAGACATGTTTCCTATATGAGTGCTATTATAAAGCACTCGCTGTTTTAATACTACGACGACAATATTTTTTGTAACGAACAAAATTATTAACACAGTAAAAATTGTGTCGAAATACTTATAAATTCTTATAGTGATTATTCGAATTTGAGAGTATTTTATTTTGACCGTTAATAGCGCACACAGGTTTATTATAAAAATATTGGCAATTATCGATGATTTTGTGAGTTCTGATACACGAAAATTTAGAATATACTATTTTATAATACAAATTTAAATTCTGTTAGGACTATTTTGTTTTAAAATCCTCGGGAGAGCTAGTGTTTTTTTCCAAATTTCCCCGGTTACCTACACCGGAATATTGACATTTCCGGTTATCCGGATGTCAATAACTTGGATAATATGTCACTTCTGACGCAAATATTTCTAATATATGTGAACTTCACAATCATAAACAAAAAAATCTGTTGTGGCCAGCACAAGACCTCTCGCCATTTCCATATTAGGCTATATAAGTATTGTACTGCACTTCGCTTTCGAACCGTCGTTTTATAACAAAATATTACAGAACTTTACCCAAATATTGTTTTTTATTGTATTTAACATGTCTTCTGCACACATATAATTCTAATTATATATATATATTTTTCATTGTATGAGGAAGTTTCTAAATGTCAGAGATTGTTCCAATTTATTAACCAGATTGGCGGTATTTCTGATGGATATATGCATTTTACCACAATTTTACCTATAATTTCAAATATTGAATTAATAAAACAATAAGAAAAATTAAATATACTTCCCAGAAAAAACTAAATATACTTCCCAGAAAAAGCTATCAGAATGTCACTAAAACTGTTGATATTTGACAATGACATGTCTCATTTACAAACTATGTTATAAACATTGGAATTTGTCAACTGGTTTCCTTAGTGCCTTAGCCTCTGCGATTAGTTTACTCTATAAATTATAGTGTCTTTATCTCTAAATCTATACAAGATATAATAAAAATTTTAAGTGTATTAGATGGAGAATTTTATGTTCTTCAATATTTAATAAAAAAAAACTCCCAAAAATTATATTTAGAAGAATTTTTCTAAGAAACTACTACTTCCGGTTGTTCATTTGTTACCAAAACCTTTTCAGCTCTTCCCAGGAATGTCAGATTGAGGAAACTTCAATTAAATATTTTTTAAGTATTATAGTTTTTGAGGAATCGTATCTACAACATCCAGACATACACACACACACACACATACACACATACACACATCCACACACACACACACACACAGACATAATTTTAAAAATGTTATAATCGGATTCTAGGGACCTATGTTATAAACATTGGAATTTGTCAACTGGTTTCCTTAGTGCCTTAGCGGCTGCGATTAGTTTACTCTATAAATTATAGTGTCTTTATCTCTAAATCTATACAAGATATAATAAAAATTTTAAGTGTATTAGATGGAGAATTTTATGTTCTTCAATATTTAATAAAAAAAAAACTCCCAAAAATTATATTTAGAAGAATTTTTCTAAGAAACTACTACTTCCGGTTGTTCATTTGTTACCAAAACCTTTTCAGCTCTTCCCAGGAATGTCAGATTGAGGAAACTGCAGTTAAATATTTTTTAAGTCGTATAGTTTTTGAGGAATCGTGTCTACAACATCCAGACATACACACACACACACATCCACACACACACACACACACATCCACACACACACACACAGACATCATTTTAAAAATGTTATAATCGGATTCTAGGGACCTATGTTATAAACATTGGAATTTGTCAACTGGTTTCCTTAGTGCCTTAGCGGCTGCGATTAGTTTACTCTATAAATTATAGTGTCTTTATCTCTAAATCTATACAAGATATAATAAAAATTTTAAGTGTATTAGATGGAGAATTTTATGTTCTTCAATATTTAATAAAAAAAAAACTCCCAAAAATTATATTTAGAAGAATTTTTCTAAGAAACTACTACTTTCGGTTGTTCATTTGTTACGAAAACCTTTTCAGCTCTTCCCAGGAATGTCAGATTGAGGAAACTGCAGTTAAATATTTTTTAAGTCGTATAGTTTTTGAGGAATCGTGTCTACAACATCCAGACATACACACACACATACACACATACACACACACATACACACGTACACACATTCACACACACACACAGACTTCATTTTAAAAATGTTATAATCGGATTCTAGGGACCTTATTCAATAAAATCTGGATATGCGAATTTTAGCATGAATCCAATACCTCTCTTAGCGAGAGGTAAAAATTAGTGTAGAGAAAAGTGCATTTTTTGTTCTTTTCGTTTATTAACTCTCAGTAACTAATTAACTATGAATGTAATAAACGTGTTTAACAGTATTACAAATTTGAATCGACATTTTTATAATATTATTTCGAAAAAAACAACATTATGAATAAAATATAATCTTAATAGACTTATTTAGTTCATTATTAGACTTTGTTAAGAAGTTAGAACTTGAAGTTCATTTTATTATACGCAGTAAATTATAGTTAAGCCACGGGAAGTGGTATTAAATATGATTAATCACAATGAAATAATATTTCTTATATAATATATAATTAAAAATAAATGAAAGCAGGAAAAAAAAAATCAATGATAATAACTATGTAAGTATTTGATAATTATAAACTGTCATTTTAATTTGTCATCTAAAACAAAAACCAGACTTTAAAACAAAAACTAACCTCAGATAAGAGACGAAAGTCTTATATTTAGTGCATGAGGAATAGAGATAGGTTTATTAGGTTTACGGACCGTATGAGTGAGATGTAGATATGGCGCCTGCGGATGCACAGAAATGAAATCGAATGTGACAGTCTGGAAATCCCGAGTGACGGCACCTTTTATACCTTAGTAAAGTGCAACTGACCTACGACCCTCAAGATTACTCAAGTGGATTGTGCTTTTCATCGTCAAGTGTCGGATGTTATCACTAATGTCAAATAAATTTTACAAGAAAAAAATCTCCAAAATGTTACAAATTCATTTCTATTTATATTCCAGTTATCTGTAGAGAAAAAAATCTGTTGTGGCCAGCACAAGACCTCTCGCCATATCCATTTTATGTTATATAAGTAATGTATTGCACTTCGCTATCGAACCGTCGTTTTGTAACAAAAAAATTACAGAACTACCCAAATATTGTATTTTATTGTATTTAACATGTCTTCTGCACACATACAATTCTAATTATATCTATTTTCCATTGTATGAGGAAGTTCCTATGTCAGAGATTCTTCCAATTCATTAACAAGATTGGTGGTATTTCTAATGGATATATGCAGGTTACCTATAATTTTAAATATTTAATTAATAAAACCATAATAAAGATTAAATTTACTTCCCAGAAAAAGCTTTCAGAATGTAACTAAACTTTTGATTTTTGACACTGATATCTGTCATTTACAAATTATGTTATAAACATTTGAATTTGTCAAATGGTTTCGTTAGTGTAGTTCCGCCTACTCGACTTATTATATCCCAATATTCTATATATTATATCGTCTTTATCTCTAAATTTATAGAAGATATAATAAAAAATTTAAATGTATTAGATGTAGAATTTTGTTCTTCAAAAGGCGTAATATCAAAAGTTTTCAAAAAATAATATTTAGAAGAATTTTTTTAAAAAACTACTACTTCCGGTTGTTCAATTGTTACCAAAACCTTTTCAGCTCTTCCCAGGAATGTCAGATTGAGTTAAACAGGTCTTATGTCTTATAGTTTTTGTGTATTCGTCCCTCCAACATCCACACATACATACACATATACACACATACATACACACACACACACACACACACACACACACACACACACACACACACACACACACACACACACACACACACACACACACACACACACACAGAGAGAGAGAGAGAGAGAGAGAGAGAGAGAGAGAGAGAGAGAGAGAGACAGACAGACAGACATCACCGTAAAAATGTTAAAATCGGTTTATATGGACCTTAAATCGTGCTTATTCACTTAAATCTGGAGATGTGATTTTTAGCACGAATCCAATACCTCTCTTAGCGAGAGGTAAAAATACAGAACTTTACCCAAATACTGGTTTTTATTGTATTTAACATATAATTCTAATTATATCTATTTTTCATTGTATGAGGAAGTTTCTAAATGTCAGAGATTCTTCCAATTCATTAACCAGATTGGTGGTATTTCTGATGGTTATATGCATCTTACCTATAATTTCAAATATTTAATTAATAAAACAATAAGAAAGATTAAATATACTTCCCAGAAAAAGCTGTCAGAATATCACTAAAACTGTTGATTTTTGACACTGACATGTGTCATTTAAAAACTATGTTATAAAGATTGGAATTTGTCAACTGGTTTCCTTAGTGCCTTGGCCTCTGCGATTAAATTACTCTATATATTATAGTGTCTTTATCTCTAAATCTATACAAGATATAATAAAAATTTTAAGTGTGTTAGATGGAGAATTTTATGTTCTTTAATATTTAATAAAAATTTCCAAAAAATTATATTTAGAGGAATTTTTCTCAGAAATTACTACTTCCGGTTGTTCAATTGTTACCAAAACCTTTTCAGCTCTTCCCAGGTATGTCAGATTGAGGAATCCATAGTTAAATTTTTTTTAAGTCTTATGGTTTTTGAGGAATCGTGTCTACACACACACACACACACACACACACACACACACACACACACACACACACACACACACACACACAGAGACATCATTTTAAAAATGTTATAATCGGATTCTAGGGACCTTAAATCGTGCTTATCCACTGAAATCTGGATATGCGAATTTTAGAATGAATCCAATACCTCGCTTAGCGAGAGGTAAAAAGATATTGTAATATGTATTCTTAAAATTAATTTTGCTGCAAAAGACATACCCGGGTTGCAGAAACGTTCATCAATTCTTAGTTCAGTTAGCGGACATCGAAATGAACAAATTCGAATCAGATCCCTTGTCATTTAAATCAATGTTGTCAAAAACCGCGCTGCACTTATTCATTTTGATAAACCGTTGATTGATGAAAAAATTGATACACGTTTCCACATCCGGGCATGAACAATGAAAATGTTTGGTCACGAAAATCACAAGAAGGGGATTTAAAATCTACCTAGCCATGAAACAATTGTTGATTTTTCTTGTTACGTTTGTAAAATCATGTGACTTGAAAATTACATCTTTTGATGTTACCAACTTAAAATATCCCCAGTATTTAATATTTAGACAATCATTTAATAAATATATGGACAAGTTAACATTAAAATGCTTGTGTTATAATAGGGTCACGCTAGAATTATTGAAAATATGACACATGGTTTAAATTTTTTAGAATTTTATTTTAAATACATGGTTAAAAAAGTTCAATAATACTCGACACAATAATTATTTCCATCCACTTCTCAAAAGCTCTCAATCAATCTTCTTGTTGCATGTTTTCAAAATAAATAATCATGAATTGCCGCATCAGACCAAAAAATATATATTCAAATGTTTTTATCCTAGTTTTCATACAGTTTTTAGTACAACATTGAAATTCATGAACGATTTAATTATTTAAATACCTACGAATAAATATTTTGTGAAAAATTCATGGACTTCACCGGGATTTGAACCCAGGACCTTCCTATTATGCTCTCCAAGTAGGAATACCCTCCTATCGGAGCATTAAGTACTTAATAGACAGCACGGCATACTTGATGGTTTAGGAGCCACAACCATTAACTATATATTCAGTTGTTTTGGATTGATCACGGTTCTGAATGTTATAATAAAAACCATATAAAAACAGTTGAATATATATTTAATGGGTATGGCTCCTAAACCACCAAGTGAGTCGCACTGTCTATTCAGTACTCAATGCTCCGAATGGAGGGTTTACTTTATAGACTAGCTATAAGGCACGTGAGGAATTTCATAGCTCAGTTGGGAGAGCATTGTACCGGCAATACGAAGGTCTTGGGTTCAAATTCCGGTGAAGTGAAGTTCACGAATTTATCACAAAATACCTATATCTTCGTAATCAGACAAAAAAACTTTCCGTAATTTTCTTTTTTAGTCCAAAAAAAGTCGCACATTGTCAAATCAGGTCTGTATTTTTTCGCAAAAACTAAAGAAAATGTTCTCTTATTAACTCCATATTTTCACACAAGATACTTTAATAAATTGATGAACTACCTATGTAGTTTTGTAAGCTAGTAATGCAAGAATATTGTTAATGTGTATAAATGTTTTTAAAATCTACAAAATTGTAATTTAATATTTTACCGTCCCGAGATAACGTAAAGGACGGAGACTGAAAGATTAATAATTAAGCTTATTTCAGCTCTTCTACTTAAAATTTAAATTATAATGGCAGGAGTTAATTAATTGCTATTGAATGATGTTATAGCATTTTTTGATAATAATTCACGTCAATTCAAGTCTTTTGAAAATGCTGTCACCTCAAATCGCCCTACGCGTATGCTGCAATTGATACCATTAGGAGACACGTGTAAGAAAAAAAATATTGGTGTTTCATTTAAAGTGAAACATGTTTTGTGTACAATAACAGGAACCTTACGCCTGCAGCACGTGCCGCGAAGCACGACTGTCTGTTAGATCCGGGTATGTTTTTACAAATTGTTGTTTTTTACCTGGCGTTGATATCTTTACCTAAAAATGAAAGCGTAGCAATTTCATTGTTTTCAAAGCGTACAAATATTTAGCCTGTACACCAAAATTGATACAGTTGTAGAAGGCATTTTATTACATGTCAGATAAAATTTAAAACTTTGGAAAATAAATTTTACAGATTTTTTTCAAATAATTCAAGTACCATTTCTATATTTTGAAATTATATATCAAAATGTTCTACAATAATAATATTACTATTTTCTTTTTATTAATAATCTTATCCAATTTGTTAAAATACATACTAAAAGTTATATTATGATACGACAACTTAAGTATCAAACCGCACAAGCGTCATGGCCACACCGAAATACATCTCTGGTACGGCCGTACATGAGTATGTTTTATTTTTACCTCCCGCCATCCCAAAATTCAATAGTGAGTTTTAATATTTCTATAATGAGTATCTTAGTTTACGTGTGCCGACTTTTTTCCACGAAAACTCATCAAATTTCCGAAAATTTCTATTTCCCGAATTTAAGTTTTCTACGTTCATATAAAGAGTTGAATAGATTTTGGGTAAAACTGATTATCCCTCAGTGGTACTTTACTTGAAGCCCATAGCAGTTTTTAATGAAAAACTTAAAATATACCTAACTCAAAACATTTCAATTGTAGTATATGAAACTTCTATATCAATGACAACAATATACCTATTATATTTTGGCGAAAATTGATAAACTGGAAGTGATACTTTACTTGAAGCTCTAAACAGATTTATTATTATAATATTATCCAAAATTTCTCAATTTTCGTATTTAAAACTCGTATAGGATCGACAACAACATATTAGATTTTACTATGTATGATAAACTGGAAGTGGTAAGTACTTTACTTGGGGCTCTTAATATATTTTCGAGGAAAACCATAATAAAATATAATCCAAAATTTAGTATTACAGACTTTCTATTTATTAGAACAAATTAGATTTTATTTACAAAAATTCAACCGGAAATGATATTTTACTTAAAGTTTTTTGCTATTTTAAACATGGAATTGGCGGGAGGTAATGTGCTTGGCACATTAGTTTTTGATGTGAAACATCTATACGTAAGAACGCCTTCTATGACGTGACGCCTTTGTGGTTTGCAAGAACACACACACAATATTTGCAAAAATATTTTTGTTGATACGGCTGAGAGGTATAAATTTGCATTGTAGGCAAAATAAAATGTAATTTTAGTTTATTTTGTAGATTTCGATGTTTCACATCTGCCAAGCGTCCCGCGACGGCTCACATTTTATTATATATATATATTTTTTGTTTTTAATTTCCTTTGAAGTTTACTTGCTACAATATGTAACATTATAATATATATACAGGATGTGCAACGAAACGCGGAACATAGGAGTTTAACATAGGATTTTAAAAATTTGCGAATATTGGCTCGCCTGTACATTTTAGAGCAAAAATACAGGAATAAATAGATGTTTAGAATTAATTTTTACTTGCAAAAAGTCTTCATTTAATGCAGTAGAATATCTGTAGCACTAGATATTTAGAAAATAAAATATGAAATTTTCGTCAAAAATCAGATAGCCATGGAAATAAAAGAAACAGAACAAAATCTCATTCTGACAGTTCATTTTAGTGTTATTGATGTTAATTGTTATAATCATTGGCTCGTACCACGATCACGGTTCTAAGACCGGTATTAGTTAAAACCTTGACGACGACTTGACACATACTTCAGGGTTATCAACAAAAATCAGTGATGCCACTATACTGATTAAACCGAAAATGTACTGACAGGCATATTCAGTACATTTGGCTTCAATATTCTAAATAATTTATCTTAAAAACAAGTCCAGAGACAAATCATATTAAACATTTTAAAATAATGAAGCCAAATGTATTAAATATGCCTATCGGTACATTTTCGGTTTAATTAGTACAGTGGCATCACTGATTTTCTTTATAACCCTGAAGTATGTGTCAAATAGTTAGCACGGTTCTAGCTAACACCAATGTTAGAACCGTGATCGTGGTACGAGCCATTGTGTCTACATTGTTATAGTCCATAAATTACTTTACTGTGCTTTTGTGCATTATAAAATGTATTTATTCAGTACCGAAGAATTTGTGATTTTATTTTATTATTAAGTATTTGACTTAAATTTTAGGATAATTCATCATTTTTGAGATACAGTGAAATGATATGTAGTTCATTTCGGTATTATTATTCTTATTGTTGCAATCAATATGTTTACAATGTTATAATTCAGCATTAAATATTTAAGTATTATGATCTTAATTGATATTTTGTTTTATACGTTGTTTATTCCCATAGCTATCTGATTTTTGGTGAAAATGTCATATTTTACTTTCTAAACATCTAGTATATATATATATATATATATATATATATCATCTGTCAAGTTCGGTTGTAACTCGGACGCCCCGGGTTTGATTTTCACCGACGTCAAATTTAAAATTTGAATATTATTCCCAATTTTCATAAAACATAAAAATGACACTAGCCTGTGGATCTCTTCACGGCAGCTAAGGGAACCAGTGAAGATATATTTATTTAATAAAACATATTAATACATTTCATTCTGGCAGTGTAAAAATAATTTATATTAAAATATTAATGAAAACGTAAAAAAGTTGTGAAAATAAATATTCATCCAAAAATAAAATAAACGTCATATTTTTTCTGTTTATAATCACAATTTTATAATAACAATAAATCATATGCTATATGCGTGAAACTATTTCATGATATAAATATAGAATAACTTTGTATTAAATATTCTAGGAAGTGTCAACGTTGTAAACAGAGAATATTAATATTTATATATGCAAAATTTTATAATCCGTTTAATAATTGTATCAAAGAATTCCACTGGCTTCTCGGATCATAAAAATACGCATGGTTTATAAAACAAGACAACCTAACATAATTATAACTAACAGAAAACACGAATATTAAAACAAACATAGGCGAGCTGTCTATGCGACATGCGTTCACATGGGCATGTGCACGCGCTCTGTTGAGCATACGCCTGCATAAAAGTGATGAGTGAATGGGAACAGATTTGCGATATGTGGCTTTGTTTATAACTTCAAAGACGGAAAAATTATATATCAGTTACATCATTTATCTATCTACATGTGAAATAATATTATGATAGATGGAAATTTCAGTTATTCTCATACTCCCATATCGCATAAATATAACACAAGTATAAATTATACAAAAATAATATGTTCAATGTGATTTATAACAAACATAAACCAAATGTTATATTAATATTAATAATTAATAGAAATTAAATAAATCACGACTTTTAGTTGAATTCTGCTAAATTATTGAGAAATTTAATGTATTGTCGCACTAAATGTGCGCCTACTTCTCGAAAATATAAAAATTAAATAAAATAAAATAAATAAATAATAGAAAAAAATGGCTCATATAAAAGTTGTATTATTTCAAATATACTATTTAATGGCAGATGTTTAACAAAATAAGATAATTGAAAAATAACAGAAATTATTTTTATTCAAAATATCCTAGGAGGCAATGTGAAAAAAATATGTGCCAATAAGAAACAACGAAATAAAATGATACTTAATTGTTACTTTTTTTTAGATTAATTAACTTTTAAATTTATTTTTCCCGTAGCTACCTATTTTTGATAACTTTTACATCGTTGAAAAAGAGAAAAAAGGCGGTTTATATTTTGTAAAATAAAATTATAGGTTGCTATCTTATAAACCTGACTTTATAAAAAATATCTACATCTGCCATCAAATAGTATATTTAAAATAATAAAACTTTTAAAAGAGACATTTTTTTCTATACCTAGTACTTATAATAAAAAAGTATAGGTGGGGGGCGTGGTTCACCAAAGTTATTGTTAAGATATAATCTGAGAAAAGGGCTATTGGGACCTGTGACATGATTGACACGTTGAGCAATTCTAATTTCAGTTTAATCTTTTAATATGGTTTATATTATCAATTACATTAGCCTTAGACTCCATATTATTTTTTCCTGAAAAAGTACCTTTGTATAATATTTTTTTCAATAATTACGTTCCTTATCATAATTTTTTTAAAAAAATATTACAGGTTTTCATTGTTACTTCTTTCATTATATGTATTTACAAAATAACCCATTTTTCTAAATATTGCAGATTTAAATACTAATATTACTGATATGTAAAAAGAAATTTTTAATTTTTGTTAGCAATATTAAAAGTATTTACAAAAAAAAAAATCAATCATAATGAAGACATCTTACATTTTATGTTATGTTAATTATTTTGTAATGTTTTCATAAATCAGTAAATTTTCAATAAATCTAACGAATTTCAAAGGAAAGATTAATTTATAACATGTGTTCTGAACAATAATTTAATAGGTATTATTTAGTGAAAATTTACTCTCACCTTTCACTGACAATATTACGTATTTAACTCTAAATATTCATTCACAAGTCTACATCGCATTTTTCTGATATTTACATACATTAAAAGTATGTCAGAGAATATTAACAGATAGTATCAACCAGAAGCATCGTTTCCTATGTTGATGTTACGAAGTTCGTTTCCGTGGCAACGACCCTATTTGCACTGTTTTTACGGACGTTTTTCGCCTGCACTTGTTCCTCTTGACAGCTGTAGTGCCAGTTATGATAGCCAAGACACCTTGTTTATAAGATGTGTATTATTGTATTTTCAGTTATACATTTTTTTTTACTTAGTTAAGGAAAAGATAGAATAATAACAAATAACTCTATTATTGAATAATAAACTAAGCATTTGCTTCCTTACAAATATGGCTGTAATAAAAACATTATAAAGTTTGTAGAAGAATTAATATACTCTGCTCCTATTATTTCCTTAACTTATAAATAGCTTAATTCATCTAAGAATTCATTCGTCCTACTAAGTAAATAAATGAAATGCTTGTGCATAATTTGCTTATATTCGTATGTGTTCCCGGCTAACCCGATATGAAAACAAATTAATTTTGTCTAAACCAAACTAGTCTAATAGATCATTCTGAATTTATACCGGGTGTAACAGGAAAACCGAGCCATATATAGACGTTTAATACGGAAAAACAGTTTTCCCTTGCGCAAAGTGGCCTTTTAATTTTAGACAATAATGTTTCAAATAAATATTGTAGAGAATTAAATTCTGCATCTGACTCTATAATCACGTCTTATTTGGCACGTTTCTTAATTGAGCAAATTGAATTTAAAATTTTATACAAGCGACTTCTTTGTGGTATCAGTCAAGCAGCCGATGCACGTCATTAATAAAAATTGAATAAAAGTAACTAGATGTGTGACGTCATGTACTGGTATGTTTAACACGTTAAGCGCCAACAATGTTAATATCAAATCTTTTTTGAGAACCCATGTGGATTGCCGATGACCCACACATTTTGATTCTTGGTGGACCGCGTGGTCCGTAATTGACCCATAGCTTATGCTATTTTATATGGTTTTATATTGGTTTTATAAATACTAGTCCAGCAGAAATATACAATATTTTATTGTATTCGGTCCCACGGTAAAACAAGCTTCAATTTAAAAAAAAGCGGGACCCTGTACGACAATTTTTAAAAAAGTTATTCACATTTTTGTTCGATGTGTATTATTTTTGCTTTTGAAGGTTTCTTCTTCAATATCCATTTAATACCAAGTAATAAAAAATGAGAAATATTACTACAAAAAACTGATATTCACTGGTGCGTTTTAGTAATAACTTACGAAGTGTACAGGCGGGCATGGAGCAAAGTAAAAGTGTGGGCCATTCGCAGACCACGTGGCGCTTAACGTGTTAAATAGGTTTTAGAATCTTTATGAAAAGAGTTATACAGATTGCATACGATCTTATTTCAAACTATTATGGAACTACAATAACTTAAGGCCTATTTATAATGAAGTAACGCAAGCGGTAACGCAGTAAGGTAACACAAAACATGAGCATATGGTATTCCTATATGCTGATTTATAATGAAAAGTAACGCAGCGCCACAATCAGAAACGCAATAAACGGAACGCAGAAGGTGACCAACTCTCATAATGTATTTCTATCTTAATACTGTACCGCTAGCCAAACAGAATTTAGAGTTGCAGTTTTACTATAAAGTCTGTATTATCGACATGTTCATGAACTGTCATATCTACAAAATAAATACTATATTTTCGCCACTGTCCATTTCTATTTATATTATTTTATAATACTAACCTTATTTATACTTATGTATGCATGTCATATAAAGATAATAAATAAAAGTGAGCCGAATTTCAAACAAATATACCGAATTCTTCTGATTGATTAGAAGTGCTGTTTTTGGCGTTTATTATAAATCACAGAATTTGTGTTTGCGTTAATGGTCACGTTGCCTCGTTGCTTGCGCTTAACGTTACTTTATTGTAGTTAGGCATTTACAACGCACAAAAATGTTTCAAACATGATGCAAATATTTTTAAATTTTCAAATAATAACTTTGACAATATAAGCATACGAATTATCAATGTTACCAATGTAGCAATAAATAAACGAATAATATGAAGTAGATGTACATTATTTATATATTATTCATGCCATATACGATAAGTAATGATATCTACTATTCATCTTAATAATAATTATATAAGGCCATACACTTTTTGACGGTTAAAAATGATTGAAATTTTATTTCTTTTTCACTATTAGTGATTTTAATTCATTAAAGCTTTTAAACTAAGTGATGACGTGCATTGGCTGCTTAACCGATTCCGGTATAGTCACGATATTGAAATAAAATCACAAACAAATATAATGACATTAAACCTGTCACAAATGTCACTTTGTGACATTTACTGTCAAAAACGCTCTGCTGGAATCATCATTATTTAAAATGGAAATTATTCACACGGGGATAAGTAACAAATTTTAAGTAGTATTATTTTGATGCAAATCATATTTTACAATTTCTGACAAGCGATACGTCATTACAGTTGTTTGTGATTTTATTTCAATACCATACTTTTATAAAATTTTAAATTCAAATTGCTCAATTATGAAACGTGCAAGATAATATATGAGTAATGAATTAGATACAGAATTCTCTACAACATTTATTTAACGCATTATTGTCTAAAATTAATAGGCCACTTTTGAGCAGAGAAAAAATGTTTTCCCATGTTAAACGTCGATAGTTCAGTTTTCGTGTTGCACCCGGTATGTGTTGTGCATTAGGTTAGATTGTTTTAATTTGAGATTAAACATACCTTAACATAACCTAACTCATAGTTCTTTATAATGTATGCTTCTAATTGGCTGGTTCTTATTAGTTATTTTGTCATAACATATTTGAAAAAAATATTAACATTTTTTTTATGCAATCGAAAAATTGTATTTTCAAAATGAGAAAGTAATTATTAAAAACATAAGAGTTTAGTTTTATTCATTTGCTGTCATAAAGTTTAAAAATATCATGCTCGGCTATTACAAATAGTATAAAAAAAACTATTCTGTAATATTTCTAATGTGAAAAACGAAAACTAAAATATAATATTTTAAATTTGTTCTAAATATTTTTCTTAAAACTGTTGACTTTATTCTTCCTATTGGTATTAGCATAAAAATAAGATGCAATCGTAGTACTCCATAATATATGTAGGTAATATTTGCGATATTCGATATTTTCAACTGTCATTATTCTCAAGTAGATAATATAAAACTTATCAGTGAAGTAATCACAGTGTAAATTCTTACACAAATGTAATTTTTACAGTTTCAGTACAAACCCTATCATTTAAAAGTGTGCAGCATGTATATGTAAATATTTATATTATAGGAATATTTATTTAAAATTAATGAGAGTGTAAACAAGCGTAACAATGAGTTTTATTTAATTTGCGAAACGGAAATATTTACATCAAATTAAGATAAGTGAACCGTAAGATCCTGTACACAAAATCTCTGGTAACCAATAGTATGGTTCATTTCTTTAATTTCATCCCAACGTGTCTGGAGAATTCCTTGTCCCCTTTCTACTCAGTGGTTCGTCTAATTTCATATTATTCACAGTTTAGCTATGCTTCAATTGTCTTTAACCATTCGACCAAACAAATAACGAAGCCAAGCGCACAGCCAATCACGAGAGTAACTGCCTGGTCGATTGTAGATCTTCCGCGGCAAGGAACAAACAGATGAGCATCAGTTCTTGAATTTTAATTAACAAAGATTTACACAAAGAGACTGTTTGGGCAAGTAATCATTCGTGAAAATCGAGTGTGCCTTGCACCGCTGAAAATAAATAATTGTATGAATTTATCGCCGCTGTGTTTACGGAAGATTTAGTGCGTTTGTAATTTCCACGGCGGGTGAACGCCTCTCTGCCCCTTCAAGGATTAGATTATCACTCACGCCGAAATTGTAATAATATTTAATTATTATTTTCATGAGTTTTCCCTAGCCAACCCTTTAAATTTCTCCTTTTACTCAACGGAAAAAATTGTCGAAAACACTAATCAAAAATAATACATTAAAAAAAATATAGTTAATCCTTAATTAGAAAATGTACTGGATCTATCGTCCATGAGACTATCTAGAAAAAAATTAACTATTGAAAATTAGACTGGTGAAAATCAAGTTTTTGAGAAAAAATGTGACAGTAGCATATACGATGTCATTTTTACCTCTCGCTATGAGAAGTATTGGATTCATGATAAAATTCGCATATCCAGATTTTAATGAATAAACACGTTTTAAGGTCACTAGAATCCGATTTTAACATTTTTACGGTGATGTGTGCGTGGATTTGTGTATATATAGATGTATATGTGTGTATGTGTGTTTGTGTGTGTGTGTGTGTGTGTGTGTGTGTGTGTGTGTGTGTGTGTGTGTGTGTGTGTGTGTGTGTGTGTGTGTGTGTGTGGATGTTGAAGAGGCAGTTTCTCAAATTCTATAAGACTAAAGACCAATTTAACTACGTATTCCTTAATCTGACATTAATGGGAAGAGCTGAAAATATTTTGGTAACACTTGGACATCCGTAAGTAGTAGTTTCTTAAAAAATATCTTCTAAATATTATTATTATTATTTTGAGTTTTATGTTATTTCAAATATTAAAGAATACCTATAAAATTCTGTATCATTCTCTACATTTTTATTACATTTCCTATAGATATAGAGATAGAGAATTATAAATATATAAAATAATCCATTGTAATGAATCTCACAGCCCAAATAACTCCATAGAAACCAGTTAAAAAATTAAAATGTTTGTAACTGACAGAAAAATGTTAATGTCAAAAATCCGGATATATTACTGAAGGCTTTCTATTTTGTTATTAATTAAGTATTAAAAATTATAGATACATATATTAATAGTACATATACGCATCAGAAATACCACCAATCTCGTCAATGAATTTGAAAATGTCGAACATTCAGAAGAGCAGGAGGAAACTTATTTATAGACTGAATTAAAAAATTAAGAAATACAATATGTCCCCGGATTGAGTTTAAAAAAAGAAAAAAAATCTTATTTTTGACTTTACGAAAAATATGCCAAGGGAATAAAAATTTTTGCTTGAATTAAAACTTATGTTTTAGTTATTAAAACTTTTAATTAATGCAAGGTTCTTTTATTATAACGTTTTTTCGTATTTTGTCCTCTTAATAATACAGTTATTACATTGAATTTAACATTATTTTAGTTAGCTTTGAAATATTGACAAATTATTAAATGTCAAAAGTAATTCTTATTATCATAAAGTAAGAAGGTAGGTATTATTCAAAATAGAGAGAATTTGTTAAAGAAATGTTAACGTTAAAACATGAAAAAAGAGAGTTAATTGAATAAAATAAAAAAGTATTTTGATTTTCGCTGTTTCTTTTTACTTGTAATTAGAATTAATAATCATATGTCAATATTTCAAAGTTAACTAAAATAACGTTAGATTCAATGCAATAACTGTGTTATTGGGAGGAAAAAATACGAAGAAACGTTATAATAAAAGAACATTACATTAATTAAAAGTTTTAATAACTGAAACATACTTTTTAATTCAAGCAAAAATTTTTATTCCCTTGGCATTTTTTCGTAAAATCAAATATAAGAATTTTTTCCTTTGGTAAACTCAATCCGTGGACATACTGTATATTAATAATATATGTAATTAGAAATTTACGTGTGTACCAGAAATGTTAAATAAAATATATACCTACTTACATAGCCTAATACGGAAATGGCGAGAGGTCTTGTGCTGGGCACCACAGATTTTTTTAACAGAATAATAGTTAACAAATCAAGAGAACAGTTTCCAAATTAAACAACTAATGTCATCTAGGTACTGGATACAATGTAAAATAGTGACCTGCTCCACAATTTCAATAAAAAATTGCTAATAAGGCGTTTTTACAAAAACTTGACTGGCTTAAATGATATTCTCATTTTTATTTTTATTTGATATTCAGTAATATTCTGGACACTTCCAATATAACTATTCACGACAATAAAAGTAATCTAGCATGTAGAAAAAAAATATTTCTTCGAATTTATTCAATATAAAATACAAAATAGGGGTAGTCTGCCAGACACGTCAGTGTTAAATATACTAGTAAAAAAAAATATACAACTCTAATGCCCGGTTTCACCATTGACGAATAAATAGTTTATTCATCAGTTAAGCTATTCGTCGAATAAAATAGCATATTTTTGTTCCACCAACGTCAGTTAGCAGTTATTCGACTAATAAATCGTCAGTTAAATTATCTGGAGATTTTTGCCCAGTTAAATATTTATCGTCAGTTTTCTTATTTTCTATAATATACAAATATTCTTCCACTACAATTTTTAAATATTTTTTTTTTTCTTCATGAAGGAATTTTTTGCTTCTTTCCCTCTTCTTATTTATATTTTCACTCATTTTCATTTGATTTCAATGACACAAATCAAAAAATTATTTTCGTTGACAGCGAACATGACAGTTTTGTCAGGGAGATGAACTTGTTAGCTGTATGCTCAATGCAAAATAATGGAAAGAAAAATAATATTCTGTGAATAACTATCTATTCAAAGATTTTGGTTGATGAAACTTTGACTAACCGATGAATAAAATTTATTCGTCAGATAACTATTTGTAAATTTATTCGGCAATGGTGAAACCGGGCATAAATGTTTATTTATTCATAAGATAGCTTGTGCAGCGTAACAGTACACGAAACCAAATCTATTTTTCTAAGTGTGTAGATTTAAAAATATGAAACACATTTACCCTAGTTTAACATTTTGTCTCATTTTAAAAAATATGCATGTTTTTCCCATATAAAAACTTCAACATTATCTGTTAGACATAAAAAGCTCTCTTGACATATCTTCTGCAAGGGCCACGTGGCTTACAAGATAAGAAATTTTGGGAGGTAACGATTTTTTTCCGAAAGTTTTAATGGTTTGTTGAGATACTAGTATATTTTTAGGGTAACTTAAAATCAGAGAAATTTATGTATAACTTTGTTGAAAAAAAGATGGGGATGTTCTAAATGTAAAACAAAGTAAATCATGTATTGTGATTGTGAAGTAAGTTTAAAAATCTAATAATAGTAAATAATGAACGTACGTAAGGTAATTGCAAATGCAAATGTAAATGAAACAAGTTGAAGTTGCGGAGACAAGTAAAGAGTAGTGTGTACGGCAGAAAACGATCCAAATCAGATTTAATTTGATTTAAGTCAGCAATTAGAGTTTTTTCGATGCGTCAAACCAGTGGTAATTTTTCTTTCCAGAGTCACAAGTGAAACATATAATTTGAAGGGTCGCGTGTACTTACACACTCGAATCCTGACGTTTAATAATTTATTCCTTGGCATTAGGGAGCAGCTTCGCGAGTACCAACACACTCAGGAATTCCAATTAGAACCCGAGCTAATTACATATCAAAGCTAGCTCGCATTCTTTGTGTTAATTACAATATTCCTTTTCAAAGATTTCAACTTCTTCGCCGATGATTTCAGAATTTTGGTGGAAGCTTCTTACAAGAACACGGTTAATTATTTGTGGAATTTGTTTCGCGCTCGTTTTTGTCATATTCTGTTTAATAGGCCACAACTTTTGTTGGATTTCTTGCGTGTTTTTTGCAAATGAGACTTTAATTCTTGATTGTTTCAAGAGTTTTAGAGCAATTAGTTTCGTTACATTTCTTTACAAACAAAAACTTTAACAATGATAAAACATCGCTAAGGTTATGTCATTGAACAACTTGCTCAATTCCTAAAAAAAAAAAACTATTTTTAGAACAATAACAAAAACAGTAGAAGCAAAATACTTATATATTCGTTTCAACACATTTTTATTAAATATTCCATAAATTATAAACAGATATGATAAATTTTAAGTGAGTAAGGTATTATAGAGCTTAATTATTTTATCTTTTTATAAAAAAAAAATAGTTTTCTTTATATAGTTTTTCTAACTGACCTTAGTACAAATATTTATATCACAAAATTAATTTCTAAGAAAGCGAAAAAGGATTTCCAACTATTTATAGATTTTTTCTTGGTCTAATCGTAGTTATTTGTACATACTTTTATTGCATATAAAATAATTTAAATATAATCACATAGGAACTTATGCTACAAGCAACTTATTTCATCTTAATATTTTCCACATTATATAAATATGACTGATTTGTTTGCTAGTAAATAATTCATACACTTATCTTTAATTATGGCTAGTTACATTTTAAAATAGCATGTATAAATTTACGAAAAACAGCATTTCTGGTACAGAAAACGAATTCGCTCCATAAGACGCAATGTTAAACTAAAGCTTGGTTGTTCTGAATCAAATATTCATCCGTCATGTTGTGACGTAAGTGCAAGTGCCCTATATAGCAGAGGAAGAACTGTGTATGTTTTGTAGACTATCTATAAAGCATCAATATAATTTTATATTTAGGCGCCAATATTGAAGACTCATTAACATCGCGGTAAATTAATTTAACCAATAGGATGATGACACAGATAAAGTAGTCGAGCGGTCGGCTTATGACGATTTAACAATTTATTTATAAATATAGTATAATTAAACAATGTAATTTCTTTTATTATAACATTTTATGCCTCAATTGATATACAATAACTATTTTCAAAATCAGCGTTACCTTGGAAATCTCCATTGTGTACTGTAAAACAGGTGTAAATTACAGTTGCTTCAGATATAAAGACTCTCAGGCTCAGATAAACAAAAATATATTACAGTAGGTGTTGTAAAAAGTGAATTAATATTGTATATATTACATTGAAATAATCGTAACAAAATTAGATTTACTTTACGCAATAACACGGCCGCAAAGCTTGAACTCTTAAGGAAACATAATTGATGTTAAAGTTGATAACATCTCGCATGAAAAATTCTCATGACTGTAATAGGACGATAATTATATTCATAAAACGCGAATGTACAGTTCCACAAACAAAAAGCAATCACATTTATACTCGTACGCTAACGTTACGATTTACTCTAGGTCTACGTTCTGCTCGTGAGCAGATTAATTACATAAAGATAAACCAAACGTAATATGTGTTTAACTACTGGTACTTGGCATGGCAGTGCAGAGAAAGAGTTACGCATGTTGGGAATCGAGCAGAGGGTAAGTACAACAAATCACATTAGCTGATACTTGATCGAGCTCGCTTCTGCTGTACACTCCCTGCCCTGCCCGGTGAAAATGCGAGTGATTCCATCCGCTAAAACCAAAACCATTTGGCGGAAAACTTGCTAACTCTATTTCCTTAACTGACACAAATTAACTGAAAACCTCTCTGCTGTCTTTGAAGTACGAGAGAGCACTTCATTGGAGTCGCGGAGAAATGGCTTCTTAATTTTTTCAGAAACTCATTAACCACAATTTAAATTTGTGTGAAATTTTATTCGATTCCACTTTGTCTGGGGAGCGTCTTACGTCTTTACTTTGTGCGATTATTAATGTATAAATGTGCTCTCTGACTCTTTGATGTCGGCTGCAACTTTTAGGGGTATTTCAACAGAATTTGCTAATTCAATTCGGATCTTATGCATAACGAAATGCTTCGTTTGTCTTCTCAAAACTTACTGCTGTTTTATTTTAAAGAGATGTTTAACCGTTTCATTATTGCTCTCCCTTAATTTCATTTTATTTTCTTAATGAAGCTCTACAACGCAGAATTACTTATTTTTTCCACAATCGTTAACAAAATTCATTATCATTCAACTTAAAATAGTGAGCAAAGTAGCATGTTGAATCACAAGTGAGCAAAGTAAATAACTTTCTTCATAAGTGAGCAAAATACACAAGCCTATAATAATCTACGTCAGGAGTCATAAATTTTAATGGAGTACAATAAAGATCTACTATTCTACATGAAGCAACAATATTTTTTGCAGTTAACTTTACATTAAATTCATTTATAAACGTATGTACTGTTGAGTTTTTCATTAATAAAAAAAGTACAATGTTTTGCTTTTTTAGAAAAATTATATTTCAAGATTGTGGAAAAAATTAATGTCTCGCACACATCTTTGTCTCACTTGCCCAGTTGGTGCACTCGCTCCCGGTCGGGCGCGTAAGAAAAAGACATATTTTGCCCTCTTGTATTAAAAATAGCTATTCTTTACACTCAATCTTTTTCAAAAAAAAAAAATAAATAAATAAGAATAGTTAAATTCACATAAGAAAAAGTAATGTCATCACAACATCGCTTTCAGTGCTTTTTAATTTTTTATTTATTTATATATACTATAGACAACAATAATCAAACAAGATGCCTGTTGAAATTTATATACTACATTTTTTTAAGATTTTCCCATCATGTTAACGAATAATTTGGATGGATCACTAATTTTTGAACAAGCGACATTCAACTAGGCACTTGGAAAGCAGCTAGTTTACAAACATAAGCCTGCAGCGCGAAACGTTTGTCCTTGCGATTTGTTAAATAGTCACCGCAAAACAGACACTCGTCGAGTACCGTTTACAATTTACGCACACTATGATTCCTCATCAACATTATGGAAACACCAACTTTTTGCTTTATAATGTGCTCTAGGAGGTACATTTAAAGAATTCATGAATTTGAAAAGATAAACTTACATTTTCTAAACAAAATTGAAATTTTACTTATAGCTATTTTAAGTTATATACTAAGTTATCTTTACATGAAAATCCTATCCAAGTTTATTTTACAGTTTGTTGTTTTGGCTTCTACTTGACATAATACGGAGTACTTACTCTCGTAAATGAGTAGTTTTTTTAAAAAATGTTCATTACAATTTTATGTGGATCACTCAACAGATTATTAGAGAAGATCTAGGACTCAAGTTTTATGCACAAAATTTAACTTGAAAAAAAGAAGGGCTATTGTCCACATATATTTCAACATTTCCCAAACGCATAAACTTTGTAATATCTAATTTAGATCATTCACTTTATAACAAAGAAATAATGATCGAACAAGAACAAACTGATAGAACAAAACAAAATTAATCAAGCACGATCACGGAATGTAAAACCATGGTACAATATAGTTTTAAATTTGACATCCATTTTTTTGTTTCATAGCTAGAAAAATGGTTATTTGAATACACCTCGTCCTCGTATATAGTAATAATGGATATTATATAATCATTTCTAACAACAATAAAAACTCGTATACAGATGTTCAGTAAATAAATAGGCGGCTATCTCTTTAGCTTTAGGAATAGTAAAGGTGACTATCATGTCATGCATCAAAATTTACTGTTAAATTTAACCTGATTGGCCTCTTGTAGGAACTATAGACCTCCAAAGTTACCCAATCGGACGTTAGGTTGGGTTGTAATATATAATCATAGATCCAAGTAACTTAAGAAAAATAATGAAATGAGTAACTTTGGAGGCCTATAGTTTCTACAAGAGGCCAATGTGCTAAAATCATACGAAACTAGTAAGTAGATACTATAAGCATGACAAAATATCTGTTTTTAAAATGGAAGTAAAACCAGAGTTATTTTATGATTGTTCATGTGTCTCAAATATGGAACGTATATGTATATAAACGTAGCAAAATGCAAATATGTATCGTTAGGCTGAAGAATCAACATGCGTATACAGATTAATTGAGGGGACCAGTGGAAAAATGATATAAGCATATTTTTAATAAAAATTATAGTAAGTGTAGTAAACGATGCACAAGATTTTCATTTATTTAGAGCAAAAATGGTACAAGTGTACTTCAGTAATAAAATATTAAAGATTAAATTGCTAAAATATTACAGTGAAATGTTTTGCAGCTTCATTAATAAATAATAATTTCTTTCATTTGGAGAAAGAGCTATCATTTTCTGCTAGACAGGAAAGAAATGGTACTTCAGGCCTTTAGAGAGTGGTGTATACAACTGCATTCTTGTAATAAAAATATATCAGAGATTAAATTTTTCAAATTTTAGATTATGTCCCTTGTATCATCCGTCCAATGAGTCCATCAATTGAATGCAATACGGAACAGACTTCATTGCGCATATGTCTAAACTTAGTTTATACAATTAAATGAAAGGAATCTTCTTCTTAGCTGACTGAGCACATATACATCATTGTAAAATTAATAAGTGGGTAGTAAAACATGCGCTATTTACAAGCAATACACGCAAGGAATTGGAAAAACAAATTACGTAACGTAAGTTTCTGTTCGGAAGCAAATGCGACAATTTTCTGCGAGCGAGTAAGTTCAGTCAACCAACGGAAAAGGTCGTATGTTTAGCTTAGCGTAATCTCAGCATATCTCAGAGGAGGAAGCAGGCTGTAAATCTAATGATACACACTACTCAACAATAAAGGTTCTGTTAAATGCGAGGAGAGAAAACCAGCGTAATATTTTCTATTCTCATGCGTTTCGTATCATTTACATCGACGGGAGAAATAAAAGAATGAGTCTAAATGATACGGCCAACGTTTTCGCGCGGCGGGAATGCTACTACCACTTGCTGAATAATTACTTACTGTGTAACTTCTGCGCTTTATTAATTTAATTATACTGCCCGTTGTTTTGATATCTGCATGTGCATACATGAATTTTAATTTGCCACGAATAACACTACAAAAAGAATATATTATATTTAGAATTTTATTAGAGAAAAATCTAAAATGACAAACTCATTATCTTTCGTCATTCATTTAGATAAAACGTGACAACTAAGTGTCGGACAACGGGGCGAGTCAAACTTGGCGTTGGTTAACTGGTCGTCGGTTAACTAGGAGTTGGTCAAGTACGCGATGTTTAACTGGACGACGGTCATATGGGCGACAGAAACTTAAATATTTTGCATGCTTAGCAGGCATATAATTTATTGAATTGTTTGCAACAGGAAAAGTAATTGAATGTGATGTTCTCATTTTGAGAGGTTAATAATGGCATCTGGATCCTGTAACAAGGTGAGCGTGGAGCAATAACAAGCTAATCATCTTATTATAAACTCTTCTAAATTATATTTCCAATATTAATATTTCAACTTTGTTATCTTTGTAAGTCAAAATTCTGTTTAGAAATAATTATCAATTTTCTCACATATCTCTGTTTAGTCTAGATGTCAACCGCGTGGGCATTTATTGTCTTGGCAATTAACTATATAAGTTATTGCAAGCTGAAGCGCAGGGTTGTTATTTAGGTATGGGTGCTCTATGATAAAACCCGCACCCCTAATCAGATAGGCTCTACTGAAGAGATAACCGTTTGTTTTAGTCAGTCTATGTGAAAGATTCATTCAGTAAGGTCATGGAGTAAGTGTTAGTACTTAGGCCTAAGGGTCCATTGGCATCTTTAGGATTTAGGTATGTTTGTGCAGTTATGTTTAGTTTTATTGCATTAATAAATTAGTTTAAATGTAAATAAATATGTACAAATAAAAGTTAATAGTATAAAGAAATATGAATTGTGTCCGTCACCAATAAAAATATGTTCATCACCATCAGTTCAAGTGTTAAGTGTTACGTTAGTGAGTGTAAAGGTATTCCTCTTTAATGAAGTAGTAGTCGGGTGGTAATCCATAGATGTAATTGGCTTTGTGCGTCTAAATACAAATTTTAAAAATTATTTAATTGCTAAAAATACAGTTAAAATGTATACGATATCCACTCAGGTGCGTTGATACATTACCTACACAGGTACTTTTCTGTACAAATATTAAAATCTTAGTGGGATCTTATAACGTGGTTATTAAAAAAAATTACTAAGTTATCTATAGCAGTAGAACGAGTTCTTTATTTACTTTTTATTAGTTTATTTTTGCCGAAAAGTAAAAAATTATAAATCAATTTAGATATATGTATTTTCCTATTATTTGGGGACCAAATGCTTCATTGAAAAGTTTCCATTAATAAATAATAATTTGTTTCATTTGGAAATACATTTTCTGCTAGACAGGAAAGAGAAGGTACTTCAGGGAGTCGCACTAATACACTTTGGCGTACATCTCAGAACTTCATTAGTCGAGATAAATTAATTATGACTTCTGATTGAAGCAGCGCCGCAATAAATGTATTGTAATGACAAACTCTACCGTCCTCTCAACTTTGTAATAGACTATATACTCGAAGAATTGACGTTCGTATGAAGAGAGAATACCATAAAAAAATTGAATTATTTTTAAAAGATGAGTACCTACTAGGATTTAAATATTTATTAATTAGGATTAAAAACATTTCATTTTACATAATATATTAAATTATAATAATACGATGATTATTTCAAGTGAATGGAATTATTTTTAAATAATTTTTAACAAAAATATCGATTTGTTGTCCCATTCATCATTACCTATCTAGATAAATGATTTGCCTTTAACACTGTCACCATAAAGTGAAATTTTTAACTCTACAAACATAATTTAAAAAGCCTACTTTTGCTAGTGTTTATACATGACAAATTTATTATTACAGTGAAATTATGGGGTGGGTATAAACAAATTTCAATGGTGGCCCGGAATCGACTGAGAAGTATCTGAAGTGCTGAAGGTATATAGAAGCAACAATTAAAGAAAGGTTCAAAGATTTAGTGCTTGCAAATTAAGTGACACTAAATAAAATATTACTTGACTTTTAATTGTTTTCCTTGATGGCTAGGTATATAATATCCATCTTATACAGTGAAATTTCGAATTTATGTCCATATATAAATAATTATGGCACTAACAAAGAAAAAAATATTATTTATATAGGAAACTGAATGAATTTGTGTTCGTCGGCAGAATTTTCTTGTCGCGTGTGTGTGTGACATGTTTCAAATATCGAAGTTAATGTTGCAGAGTGTATGACGCACGTCAAAAGTAAGGGCAAACGAAGGGTTGAAGCTAACTGAAATTGGCATGAAATGGTAGACGCAAACAAAAAGACCATATTTTCTACGCTGTGTGATACAAAATTGCTCACTAAATGCACTGCAAATTAATGTGGATTGTGTCTGAGTGCTTTCGGTGTATGTCACTTCCTAAGCGTTAAGTACGCGTTACGTTTACGTGTAGCGTTACGTTAATGCTGCGTGTATGCTGCTGCTATGCTGTCATTGTTTAAGGTGAACTGTGACAGCCAATACAGCATTCATGTCCACCGCTTTAATGTAGTTCAACACAAATACACCAAGTTTGGCTTCAGTGGAAAATCGGTCGGAAATTACACGCTAATCGTATGTGACAACTTCTTTCCCACATTTACTTTTATTCAAAAACTCTATTTCATTTAATATAACCTAACGGTATTTTACACTTTTATTTTCATTAAAAACTGCTAATACTACAAAGCAAGGACAGGGAGAAACACAGGAGAAATATGTGAATAAAAATTAAGATTTAATAGAAATGGGTAAGCCAAAAGTAAAATTATTTTAAATCATCTTAGAAGGAACGGAAATAATATGTAGTTACAAAATTTTTTGTAAGAAAATATTTGTTTAGCAACTAAAATGTGAGGTTGGAAGTATTTCCATTCTCGTTCCAGAGCTATTATGTAGATGTCTTCAGAAAAATTCTACGTACTTCCATGTTTTATTAAGTATTTTACTTGAAACATTTTGACTTTTGCACGCAGTTGTGACATGTTTGTGCTGTATTATACAAGATGCCCATTACATCTCTTTCCGCCTGAAAGTTTCAGAATAGGCAACACAGAAAACATTTCACTATACTCGCCGTCAAATGATTATGGAATGATGTTCAACTTTTATCCCTTTCCGCACCCTGTCCCTTGCCCAGCAGTGTTGCTACTTATAACTTGACATGACCAGGAATGAACGCAAATGTCATATAATACATTTAAAGCTAATAAAAAAAATAATACATCGTAAATGAAGTAAATATTTTAACAAATAAGTAAGGTAAGACAGTAATACGTAATAAAAAACATAAAAATTGTTTTCGTGGAAAATTTATATTTATATTTTGACCAAAGTTTCCACTTTCCACACAGCAAGCTAAGGTTGCGTTTGCGTTAAAATACGATAACCGGTGAAATCTAAATAAAAGGTTAGAATAATTGATTATTAGGTGAACAGTAGGTCAACACAACATGCTTCTGCAGTCAAATTCAAAGTTTTCTTGTTATTTAATAAATTATAAATTTATTTAGGATGTAACGCCAAATTATGTACATTGGCAATGATTGTATTTGTCTGCCCATTTAAATCTTGTTTTCCTAAACATTTTTTATAAGAACCAGGAGTATTTAATTCATGAGTTTCACTCATTTTCTTTTCAAAAGTCTAAATATAATGCAATTTATAGGATTGAGAAAGAAAAGCGCACGCAAGTACTAACGAAAATGTCAGAATACAAAATGACATTGACATATTACAGATATTTGTACAGGTAGACATTTAAAAAATTTGGCATCAGTGTAGAAATCTCCAGTCCATAATTATTTGACGGCAAGTATAGTCTTTTCACTTAAAATATTAGTACTTTAAATCGAATAATCACAGTAGGCATGACCAAATTAAATTTTAAAAACCAAGACACTTATGAAAAGTAAAATGGGTTACCCATTCATGAATTTTTAGGCAGGAACAGATAAAATGGGCAGGTGTATTTCAAAACGAGTATCGAAAATGAGAAATGTCGTGCAAATATGATATTACTTATGATCATTTTTTAGACGACCACACAAAAGAACATAAGTATTTCCAAGAATTTTATTTCGAATGACAATACTGATTTTTCAATTACTCAGCCATATAGCATCACACAAAGCAAAGCTGCTTGGCTATGTTCATTTGATCTCATCATTGCGATATATCTATATCGTGCTAGAACGGTATTCATATCATATTAGTGTACGATATTTTCACAATATTTATATAAATAAACTTAGGCGATATTTTGTCACGTGGCTTTTTCCAAAACGTAATTAATTATACAAAATATAATAGATATTTCATGGTATTTTCATATTTGAGGCTATTTAAAAGAACAATATTTAACAATATATTATAACCCTGTTCTAATAACATAACATTTCCAAAAATGGTATTTAATTAAGTTTTTTTTTTTCAATAAAGGTAGGTATAGTCTGTTTAAACAGGCATAACCAAAAGTTTATCAGATCTTCAAATAGAAGAATCGTGAAATACGAAAAATAGCAACTTTTGAAATTGTAGTATTGGACTTTTGTCGATCACGAAATAATCGTCACACACACACATACAAATGGGCGTGCAAGAACACACTGAAAACATCGTAAAAATAGTAGAAATCGTATTCTAGAAATCCTAAATTATGCGTACTAATTAAAAGCTCACCATCGAATATTTTGACCAGACAATTGGGCCTATTCTTTAACTTAGTGATTAATTTTTAGTAAGTTGTTAAGAAATTTCACTAACAATTAATTTAATCAGTTGGTAAAAATTAACTACTCTGTTATAGAATAAGCCTACCTTCCTTGCGTATAGGTGACGGACGGTTAGAGAGGGGATGTCATCCAAATTAAAATGCTCTTTATCTTGCAGGAAACAATTTATAAATTACTGATCTATTTTTATGGATTGTTTACGTTTCACATTTAACATAATTTTTAATATTGACAATAATGGAAAATACCTATTATTAAAAACGTATATCTCCAAATACAAAAAAAAAATCTGTTGTGGCCAGCACAAGACCTCACGCCATTTCCATATTAGGCTATATAAGTGTTGTATTGCACTTCGCTTTCGAACCGTCGTTTTATAACAAAATATTACAGAACTTTACCCAAACATTGTTTTTTATTGTATTTAACATGAATTCTGCACACATATAATTCTAATTATATCTATTTTTCATTGTATGAGGAAGTTTCTAAGTGTCAGAGATTGTTCCAATTCATTAACCAGATTGGCGGTATTTCTGATGGATATGAATTTTACCACAATTTTACCCACAATTTCAAATATTTAATTAATAAAACAATAAGAAAAATTAAAAATACTTCCCAGAAAAATCTATCAGAATGTCACTAAAACTGTTGATATTTGACAATGACATGTGTCATTTACAAACTATGTTATAAACATTGGAATTTGTCAACTGGTTTCCTTAGTGCCTTAGCCTCTGCGATTAGTTTACTCTATATAGTGTCTTTATCTCTAAATCTATACAAGATATAATAAAATTTTTAACTGTATTAGATGGAGAATTTTATGTTCTTCAATATTTAATAAAAAAAACTCCCAGAAAATTATATTTAGAAAAATTTTTCTAAGAAACTACTACTTCCGGTTGTTCAATTGTTACCAAAACCTTTTTAGCTATTCCCAGGAATGTCAGATTAAGGAAACTGCAGTTAAATATTTTTTAAGTCTTATAGTTTTTGAGGAATCGTGTCTACAACATCCAGACATACATACATACATACATACACACACACACACACACACACACACACACACACACACACAGACATTTTAAAAATGTTATAATCGGATTCTAGGGATCTTAAATCGTGCTTATTCAATAAAATCTGGATAGGTATGCGAATTTTAGCATGAATCCAATACCTCTCTTAGCGAGAGGTAAAAACATTTAGATTTGAAAATATCGCTCTCATTCTCATTTAGAGTAACCCTAATGTTAATTAAACATTGGGGAGGCCGTATCAGATAAAAACCCTGGCAATCTTGAAAATCGTTTTATCAGAGTGGATCAAGTAACAAATGAAACAAAAGCTGTGAGTATCGAGTGTGCTGCGACACAGGGACATGACGAACACAATGCGATTGTTTGGTGGCGGTCCGCGTCCGCGTCCGCATGGTGGCACCCCCATCGCGCATCCGAGGCGCCGGATGCGAGCACTTGCGCCAGGAATATCCAGTTACCGTAATGGTTAATTGTTCTAACCGCAGTCTCAACGATGCGGTCACGATGAAAAATGTGTTTTTCTTACCCACCAGACTGGAACCGCGCTGACTTGCTAATACACTGTGAAGAATTCTTCGCATTTTATACTAATTAACATCAATACTACGCCTATACATTGTTTGTACTTTTCTTACTATTATTATTATAAAGTATGTCCTAAATATGAATATGTAAGTACATAAATAAATTTGCCGAAACGAAAAGTATTATTTTCATATTGAAAATAAAATAAGGTTTAATGTCAGAATATTTAGATAATATTTTAACAAACTTTAATGACATATGTAGGTACCAAACAAGAAATGGAAATAACTTTATTTTGCAACATAAAAATAAAATGTCACAAAATTCAATATTTTTCAAAGCACAATTAAAATATAATAAATTACCTAATGTACTTAAATAATTTGTAGCAATTTAATGTTGAATTTTTAACATCCTAATTACGTAAATGAATTTAAGTTGTTTGCAAATTTACTTTAAGAATTTTGGAAAAATATATTGTCATTATTATTTTATTTTAGTCAAAGATTTTTTTCCGAAAAAATGCATACATCATTAGACATTGGAATTTATCAGTTTTTAATTTTGAAGATAAGTTTTAAAAAAGTAAATAACAATAATGAATATAGGTTTATGTTTCTCTATACAGGAGTCTCAAAAGTAATGCTTTTGAAATCCGATTTAAGTCGAAAATTAAGGATGGAAAACTTTCTAATCGTCATTCGTTATCAAGTTTTTGATAAAAAAAAACAAAATTATTAAAAAAAGCTTTCAGAACTCATAAACAATTAGAATAATACTACCCTTTTAGTTTAAATTAAAATATATACAGAACTTAAACTAAAAAAGTTGTATTATTCAAGAAAGAAAACAAATATTAAAATTTAAATTTATTAAAAACTAATAATATGTAGCGACGCAGCAGTTTCACTAGTACCTCCAGGAATCTAGGCAAAGAAAAACATGACAGTACTAGACCATCTTCAACAGTGCCTTCCACCATCTGGACCAACACAGTCTTTTCAAGTCTAGTACCGATTTCGGCAACTGCTACCTTGTCCAACAATTTATTATATTTCTACATCTGATTCTGATTGTGATAATAGGGGATTCCAGCTCAATCGAATTAAAGGATAATAGTAAAAAAATACGAATGTATATGCTGAATAACGAATATTAATAAAAAAAATGAAATGTTATAATTGAGATATTTCGGAAATAAAGGGTTTTTGTTATAGCGCTTCGACACGAATATGAAATCAATATATATAATATTTTGATTGGCGACCGAAAGACCGCCTATATATGCATTACAAATAGCGTGTTAGGAGGTGGGGGTTACTACCAATGGAAGTTAAGAAATTCAATTTCGAAAGAAGGGGCTAACATTCCTGTACTGCAGTTTTCAAACAGTTTTTATTTTAACATAAATTTCTTGCATTAAACTTAATAATTTAAATACAACTGTAATTATAAAGTATGTAGACTTATATTATATATATATATATATATATATATATATATATATATATATATATATATATATATATATTTCAAGAACATTTAGGTCCATGATGAAAACAGTTTGATAAAAAAACATATAAGCGTGACGTCCCGTCAATCTTTTCAAAATTCGGGAAACCATAACTCGCTTATTAATAGGAATTTTTTCGCCGGATTTTCATCAATAGTCTTAGTTTTCCTAATATTTTCAGATGAAATTATATAAAAAAAAAAATGGTGGAATCCCCCATTGTATAGCCATACGCTAAAATAAAAATAAATAATATGTAGGTATTAAAAGCAAGCTATTTTTCACAACGTTTCTTGAAATATGAGATACGGTGTGAGATGAGAAAAAAGTCACGTAATTAATTTCTCGCCCAATGAGTTGCAAGTTGTATTCTTGAACACAATTCCGACCAAATTTTGTTTCATACAGGTTTGAATTTTTTTTTTTTTTTAATATTAAGCCAGTGTCACTGATTATAGCCTTCTAAAGTTAAATATTTGTAAATTTGACAAAACAAAACTGCAGTAAATACATTAAACATTAATACATATATAAGAATTTATGTGGATATGAATTAAAAGGTAACATTTAGGAAAAAATATAATTTCCAAGCTAGAGTTATCAAAAGTATGATTGTTTACTAACATGTGTTTAGCTATATTAGAATTGGCTTTTTCAATTTTTGAAACTAGGCATTTATGTTCTTTATATCTTATTTTAGTATTTCTTTTTTTAGCTTATGTGTATTTGTACACAGTTTTCACAAGAGATTTTGTAAATTCCTGCAATATTAAAGGGGTGTCTATGAACAATCTTATTGTTAAACAATTTTTTAAGGTATGAGTGGCACAGATTCGTTGGTGAAACTTGTTGAAATGTTTGGAACGTATTTAAGTTTTTTCTAAATAAATTTTATTGGATCTCGTGGCCGCGTGCCTGAGTGTCAAAGTGTACTTCAGAAAATGTTTAATTAACAATAAGATTTCTGTCCATTCGTGGCATATTTCTTGTTTTCATTCTCCATTTCGTTTTAATATACACTAATGAACTATCAACCACAAGTAAACATTGGCAAACGCCTTGAAATATTTTGACATGAATATGCTGCGCGCGCATAAAATATTGCACTGAATCGAAATTATCGATCGTATGCTTCATGAGAAAAAAGTGAAAAATATTACTAATCTCACGTTACAAATTTCTCACAGTTTCAAGAATCGGTATCATGTTGTTACAAAATGTGTTCATATAGGTTGCCTCCTGCTTGAAGGCAAACATACGCGCGATTTATCATGGAAGCATGAACATATCGTTTTCGTCTATTAATATTAAGGCAACAATAGCGAGAATACTACGACAACTTCAAGATACGCAACTTTCTCTTTATAGGCTCAGAGAAATAAATCCAACGGATTCAGATCCGGTTATATTATCAATTTGTTCTAGCCCCCTCAATCAAATCTCAAAAGGACGGGCGTCACTTCTCTTTTGAATAGCGATAGTTAATTATAGATATTTTATTATAGTTTACGAAAAATTAATCGCCGGAAAATTCATTGCAAAGAAAAGTAACCAAACATAACCTATTCTTTACCAATTAACGTAGTCTACCCAAACGCAACCAACCTTAACCTAATCTAACCGATGAATAACGCTGCGATGGTAGCGACGAATTTTCTTTTGCCGGATTTGTAAGATTATTTGGCTTTGTCTTGTTATATAAAGATTTTTTTCAGTAGTGCATAATAATTTATCTGCTGGTGTTCCAGTAAAATCCAATTTTGTAATTATTTTTCGTAATATGTTTTCAATTAAATGATTACAAATAAAGTTGTAAAAAGTAGCTAATAAACTTTGATTTATTTTTGTCTGCTTGTCTGTCCTCCAATAAGCGTGGAACCTATTTCTCTGCATGAAGTGATATTTGAGATCAAAAGTTATAATTGAATTTACGGTTATTTACAAGAAATTAAATTAAATATACAGTTTTTTCACCAATATTGTAAATAAATCAAGCATGAATTGTAAATAACTACTGATCTATATTTTCAAATCATTGGAAACAATAAAAACCTAATTGTCAAGGTTGGTTGTAAATAAACACAGAGTTGTCGTAATTTCGGCCGAGATAATAAAACACTTTTCTGACGTAGTGAATTGGCGAAACAAACCACGTAATGTAGGGCTGACATTCACAGGAGTATATTTCTCACCTCGTGAACACCGACACGGCTTATAATTAAATTACGCTCAGCGGGGGTGGAAATTACACTGCAGGAAGGAGGTGCAGCAAAAACACGTCCAAACTTTATAATCTTAACAGTGCAAGCGATAAACAGACACAGCAACGCAATAAATACAGAAATAAGAAAATTTCATTAACGTCATCTTAAGGTGAATTTATACATTGTAATTTCCGAGTTCCCCGCGAGATGGCTTAGCATCGCGACATGTTAGTTTCCTTCGCACTCCCGCATTCCGACATGGGATCACTCCCTCTCGCTTCATTCGCAATGTTTTAATAAACGCGAGACCGGTCGAGATTATATTATTTAAATGAGTTGAAATTCTCGTACAACTATAGCACAAAAGGCTAATTACTGTTTAGTTGAGCCGGGGATTATTGCGCGAATGATATAACAACGGTTTGCTTGTTTGCCCGCACGCCACGGCATTAATTTCGCGTCTTTGCAGAAGTTTCCTACACTCTTCATCAAGTATTTCCAAAGATGTTTGTGGAAGAATTTTCAAGTTCGCCTCCTTGAACAAACTTATCTTTCATTTTATCCTCTAACACATTATGCGCCAATTAAATTCATTATTCAACTCATCACATACTTTTGTTTCTAGGCCAAAGTTCAAAATATCTTTGCCACAAGACGCACGTTTTTCTAATCATAATTTGATTTTATTATTTGTTATATTGTTAGCACTAATCACAGTTTAAAAATCAAAAGCACGTTGTAGATTATGCACTGCCTACTTGATTCAGATTGCCTCTATATACGTTTACTAAATGTGCCGCTTTATCACTGTTGTTGAGTAAAGGTAATCCATATTATCAAAGTAATTGAGGTATTCTAACTTCAAATATTAATAATAAACTGCGAAACAAATTTATAAATTATAAATATAACATCGCCAACTTTATTATTGTAATCTAAAAAACAAATACCGCTGGATAAAATAATCAGGTTGCCTATGAATGCAAACGAAAATAAAATTATTTTTTCAATTTTATGGTATTTACTTGATTCTCTAGTAAGTGCGATACCAAAGTTTGAGATAACAGTGGCACTAGTGATGTAAACTAGAACTGCCAATGGACAGAACGCTGTGGAATTATACCAGGAATTCTTAACTGTCATTTTTCTGGCCAATAGAATCAAATCAATACCAATCACGTCATAAAGTGTTTAATTCGTCATAACTTTATACTGAAGAATGAAGAATGTTTTGTTTTTTAATTATTTAGTTTTACTACTTATTAATCAGTAAGTATTTTACGATTTTTATACAAATTTGTTGTATTTCGATTATAGTTTATGGGCCCTTTGCGCGGAACTTTTACTCCAAAATTTGTACGAAGAAAATTTATATGAATGGAAATTTGTATGAAGATGTTATCGATCAGGATTAAATTTTAGGTATCATCTTAATATGTAATGTTGTACTTGTACTACTTGTAGGTAGTAATAATAATCCAAGGTTTTCATTTTAATTTAGCAAAACAGTAATATGTATGTATATAAAAAATATCTACCCATAAAACGACTATAAAGGATCTAGTATTGTGCGTTAGGTTAAGGTTACGTTTTGTGTAGTTATATTTACTAAAGTTGCAATCAAAAATGTTGAACGAATATAACGGCCCGAGTTTTGTCTATTAAGTTATTAGGCTACAGTATTCAGTGGTTCCCAACCTTTGGGCCGCGAGTAATTTTTGGTGAGTTGCAAGTAATTTAATTTTTAGTTGTTAAAAAATCAAACAAGTATTTTGATTATAAGAACTTGCATATCTGCACTAACTATATCTCACTGATATATACAAATGTCATATAATTATTTTAGTTTAAACATCTCATTCACCTAAGATTTTTATGTGTATATTATGTTTTGTTTGCATTGTAATTTTTTTTAATCTCACGTTTAATCATATTGGCCCGTATTCTCACCTTTTAAATTAACGCCTTCAGAAAAATCGCTACTTCAACCGTCAAATTTAATTAAAAAAATTAGTGAAAAAAAAAATTATATTGTACATGGCACTTATTTCAATAAATTATAGGTGTCATTTACAAAAATATGACCACTATTCTTGTCTATTCATAAAATAAAATTTAAAACATCGAATTAGCGTTAGTTCTAGGCTAAGAATAGGAGCCATTGAGTTTTATGTTAATTTGTTTTATTTTTATGTTGAGTTTAATTATTGAGGTTTCGTGTTTTTTTTTTCACATGTAGGGTCGCAAGGAAATTCGTTTTTAAATTTTGGGTCACGGGCAAAAATGGTTGGGAACCACTGCATTAAGTTATGTCTACAAATTAAACGCTTACTATTAGATTGATTATGAAAACAAAATGTACTGTGCGGATTTCCAAATTTACAATACAAACCGTGAAATATACAGTTAGAGTCTTTTAATGTATATCGTGTAAGTATATAAATTTCGCAAAACTTTGTTTCACGTTACTCTTATTTCAAGTGTTCATTTGTAAACAACTGAAGTGAAATGTGGCATCGGTGGAGTTATTTTTCTAATGAAGAAGATAAATCTAATATTTTAAGTGACGTAGGAAAACATGTTAAACAAAAACATTTATCGGACGACGCGACACAAATTATTTTAAATGAGCATAATTCCTTACAATGTGTTGATGGAAGTGGAAGTATCCAAAAAACGGCAGAATTAACAAAACTGAATTATTACACTGTGCGCTGAATTATTAACAACGGAGTTACATCAAGGCATCGTAGATGAGACACCAGTAAATTACGATTGGTCAGTGAATTTAAAGCTGATATTATCCGCCGGAAAGAGAGACTTATCACTGATAAATGCATCATTATTGATTGTTAATTTATGTATCTACATGTTTTTAAAATTTGTAAAATGTAAAAAATGGTGAGGAAAGCTAAATTATTGTTGATTGTTAATTTATGTTTGTATTTAAGTATATTATGTTTTTAATATTTCTAACATGTATAAAAAAATGTGACGATAGCGTTATTGTTGATTGTTAATTTACACATCTATATTTTTTTATTATTTTTTTGTAAAATGTAAAAAATATAAATATTTAATTAAGTAATAAATTGTAGTAACTTTATTATGAATTTTAATAGCTAATTTTTGTTACCTGTTTAATTTTGGTAATTGGAAATACCTCTCCCTGTTTTCGAACCCTTGCAAATCGCTTAAGCAAATGCATGTTGTGGTAGGCCGAAAAAGTCAGTGTGCATTTATCTTGACACAAACTATACATAGTCAGAAAAATTGACTCTGTCGGGTCCACCAATAAAACTATAAATATCGTAATTATGAGAAAGCGGCATATCGCTTACTATTTGCTTTATAATATAAGATAAGATAGGCCCTGAGTGCTTTGTATAGTAAAATAACCTTACTCCTTTAACATAAATTCCATTTTTATTTGAAATCATTTTTGGAATTCTCATAATAAATTATTTAAAACAAAAATATCATTTATGTTAAAGGAACAGTAAGATTATTTTACTGTACAGATCATGTTTTCATTGCAACAGTCCGTTGAGACCCAGTGTTATAATACAAGTAGTGAGCGAAATGTCGTTTTGTCATAATTACAATATTTATAGATATTTTTATTGATGAACACGAGACGAGAGAGTCAATTTATCTGACTATAGTTACACAAACGCTTAGCGTATACATTTTCACTCATACCAATGATCTGTCGTGGAAACATCTATCGTAAAAGTTTCCATCGTACAAATGTTGATGTACAAAATTCCTGGAATCCTACATTGTACAAAAAGATTTATGAATGGAGCGCAAGAGTGCATAAAATTAATATTTTTAATTCAGTTTGCGGCCACTAAAACCATTTGGCGAACTTAAGAGAAAAACGAGCTTGCGTAAATTTTCATAATGGGATATAGTGCAACACCATCAAGCAGGCCGTGACGTGGAGTATGGTAGAGGGGCATGAGGAATGAGGACCTCTCGTCCACACAAGAGGCGCGCAGCGTCGTCGTCAGCTTCGGCTCTCGCGCATCACGCTTTATTAGAAAAGTTTCCCTTTTAATTTTTATGAAGCGCATACCGCTACAACGCGAGTTAAAAATTAATGCGTTATTATTATTGTTATTAGAATTGTTCTGTGCTTGTGGGACGAACGAGATTCATTATTAATCAAGCAATTTCTTCACTTTCCAAATAAAAATTTGCATCCTCGCTGTATTAGAAACAAACGGCGCAAATGAGAAAAGTCTGCGGGAATTTTTAATTTGCTACGTTAAAAATTCAAACCCCACTATTTCACCGGTCTATGAAATTAACTACGAAATTACACAACTTAAAACTTGTACTCAGAGCTATAAAATATTAAAAATATTCGTATAATCTAATAAAAATTTGGAAGAACATTAAACATTTTGAAATATTATTTTAAAGGTCAGAAGTTGTACATTATTTTATGGTTAAATGGTATAAACGTATCTGTAACTTATCACATACGTATATTATCTGCAACTTCATGCATTTCATGTAACTTTTCTCGTGTGACAGCGTGAGGGTTCGATTTTTATGCTGGTTTTCCATTACATGCAATTTGATGTTCGACAAAAAGATCTCTAAGCTATGAACATTTACTTATAAACCACATGTGTAAGGTACGTGAATTGATGCATGTAAGTATCCATACATATATTCGTTGTAATTTGTAAATTTCAATATACAGCTTTTTGCGGACTTTTTAATAGATGAATCTGCAAGTCAAAAAAAGTTGTATGGGGAGGGAAAATTTATACATATTTTTAAAATTTTAATAGGTTAAAAGACATAAGTACTTTTATGGTTCACCCTGCTGTTGTCCACATCAACTTTCATTTGTTTTATAAGACAGATATAGTTTATTATTAATTGACACTGGAGTTTATTAAAAGTTATGTATTTTAGTTACAAAAGAGAATACCGCGTGAACTAGTTGACATGATATTAATTTATGGGGAAGTGCATCGCAAATTTAAGCAGACTAGATGTACAGTGTATTCGAAGTAGGCTACGAACACAGAAACGTATGTCTGATTTCAATTCAAAAGTGAAGTTGTCAAAATTGATCGTGGAATGTAATTTTAAGGAGAAAAGATAATAAAGGATACAGAATATTACCATTCACCGTTTTCTAATTTATTTCTATTTCTAAAAGAAGTATTGAAGAAGATTTCTTTAGATAACATTTTTGACAATATCTCGTGTTAAACTGGTATTTAATTAAATACTTTTAAATTGACATACGTTTTTTTGTTCATAGCCTACTCCGAATTAGGATTCTTTTTAACACACTGTACAAAACCATTGTGAAAACTTAACTGCTATAAAAATGCTCATGGCTATCTTTTGATCATGTAATCCCTATTGAAAATAAAAAATATGCATTTTTTTCTCTCTTAGCATACATTTTTTTTAAGAATGCATTTTAACAGTTATCGCCTTCTTTTGACCCTGTAGTATTAGCCACTAAAAATGAAAAAGTCCGTAAATACACTCTACAAAAAATGAATAAAACTCTTTGTTAAATACACATAGATTTAATATGAATTTATGAAATACCGTAGCACTGTAGGATATGAGTACATATTATATCTCATACAAAACATTTCAATTATAAATGATAGAAACGCAAATACCGCAATAACAAAAAGAAATAATGTATACAATGCGACTCTACATGTTCTGATCAGATTTGAAGTATCGAAAATCGAACGCGACGATCCTGATCAGAGTCTGTTCCATATCCCTATACATAATATTTACAGCAAATAATGATAATGATAAAATTAATATATTATAACAAAATTGAATAAAGTATAATTTAACATTTTAATGTAGTAGAGTTGTGATTAAATTGACAACTGTGAAACAGATATGTTCTGATGCAGTCACTTGAAAGATTTGCAGCCGAGATATCCCCGAGCAGAAAGCAGAGAAGAGAGCATATCCATCCCAATCCAGCAATGCTAGAATTGCATCTCGATTGTCGAAGTGCATTTGTTTCAAGTGCATATCTCATCTCTCACATGCGAGTCTGACGCGTGCACTCCTTGCAATTATAATCCCCTGAATAAACCAGTTGTAATTCAAAGTCACGATCCGAGTGCCAGCCGACGCGAATTGCTTTGTCAGGACGTATGACAGTTGTTATGTGGCGTGTGGGGCGAGATATGTGCGTTTTGCATTTGTTTTTCGTGTTTTCCTTCGTGTTTCGTTGCGATTTGATTTTAATCTTGATTTTGTTTCTTTCCTTCAAATCACTTCCAACACGATGATAAATTGCTAAGCTTTATTTATGCAAGAATAAATTGGAATCTTACTCTTACTGCACATACACACAAATAGATATTACAACTTCATTCGCATACCTCTCACTATCATCCGATCTATTTTTGAAACACAACAAACATATATAGTAATGAAAAAATGAAATTAGACTAAAGTTTGATTCAATTTCCCTAGGTTTTATTTATTACTAAAAAGTTATAGAAAAGCGCTGAGAATCTACAGGTGTAAGAACAGTCCTGTACAAGAACAGTTTTGTTAACACTAGGATGTGAAGGCTAGAGCAGTTTCTGACTGTTTAGGCATAAGAACCATGATCGATATTTTACTATTTGACATAATAATGTGAAAAGATAGACTTCAGTATGACCATTAACAATTTTTTCCCTAAATATTACTTCGTTCAGGAATTATACCGCAAATATTATATATTTACCCAGATTGATTGTAAAGGCGGAATGCAAGTTACATTCAAAGCAACACGCATGCATCAAAAATGAAAGTAAAGAACTGTCACTGTCATTTTTAAACATAACCTCCTTGAAATGCACAATCAAATAATAGTTAATTTACACTCTCTGATTGAAGTCTCAATTCAAACTATAATCGGACAAGTGTCAGGCAGATTGTCACAAGATTCAAACACTATGTGTAGCAACAGAGACACTAGCGCTGAAAATCATCACCAAAATGTTCTTGTTCGGATCACTATTGCTCAAATGAAATGCTATTTATATCTTTTATTTATGTTAAATTATATATTTATTACGTAAATATAATTTGAAAAATTATAATTAATTACCAGTTAATAACACAAATTCGAAGAAAAATATTATTCTCATACCAGTGTTTGTTTACCGCTGATCCCGTAACCCGTAGTCCGTGACGTAGTCCCATAGTCACACCAGAAACAATGTGGTCACACGTACAGACCCATGCAAAATTTTCATATAAAATATCCTATAACTTCCTTATTATAGAGAATTTTGAAGTTAAGTTTTCACTGTCATTCTAGTTTGTTTTGGACTTTCGAAAAAAAAAAAAAAATCTGATGTGGCCAACACATGACCTCCCGCCAATTCCATGTTTAAAATAGCAGTGAGCTTTAAGTAAAGTATCATTACCGGTTAATCGTTTGTAAATAAAATCTAATTTGTTGTCCAATAAATAGAAAAGTCTGTAATACGAAATTTTGGATTGTTTTATTGTTTTTCCTCAAAAATTTGTTAGAGCTCCAAATTAAGTACTACATCCGATTTATCATATATGGTTAAAATCTAATATGTTGTTTCAAATTATATATGAGTTTTAAATACCAAATTTGAGAAGTTTTGGATCATATTTTAATAGGCTTTAAGGAAAAATAGTCACACACGTACATTCTTATAAAAATCAGCATCATTTTCTAGGTGCTCTAAAACGCAACCTTTGTAAATTCTTCGCCGTACATGATCCATTTCGTAAATGTGTAGTTGTAAATTAATATTAATTTATAGAGCTGCAAAAATAGCAATTAGCAAATTTAAATCAGATCATCCTGTTCATCTAACATTTATGTATGATGGAAAATATATTATTTTTACAAACCCTAATAAAATATTTTACTATTATATTCTCATTAACACAGTTTCATTATTAATTTTAACATAATTGCTGCCTGTCAGTGACATTTGTTTAAATATGTCAAACCTGTCATTAAAATTATGATTTTGTTTGACGCATAGAATAGGTGATACATGGAAATAAATTATATTATATATTCATATTTAAAGTTATTTAGAGTTATTTACTAAATGTTATTATCGTAGAATTGAAGATTAAACCATTATATTCCATTTTAATTAGTAAAAGTTGCTAAAAAATTATATTCAATGAATTTTTTACAAGAAAAACTGTTAAAAGCTTGTATAAATTATACTTCCGGTTATCCGATATACACTAAAAACTAATGAGCTCTTCCCATATTAGTATAGAATGGGTATACAAAATTTCAAATTTTTCTGATAGAGAGTATTTGAGTAATCGTGTCCACATGATCCACACACACAGACACACACACACACAGACACACACACACAGACACACACACACACACACACACACAGACACACACACACATACATACCTACAGACATCATTTTAAAAATGTTAAAATCGGATTCTGGGGACATCAAAACGTGCTTATTATATAAAATCTCTATATGCTATTTTTAGCACGATCCCTATACCTCCCTTACCTAGGGTAGCGGGAGGTAAAAATTGGATCATATGTCCATTGTAGTTATAAATTGTTATCCAAGTGGTAACAAATTTTGTAATAAATTGTTTCACTGAAAAATATTGTTTTGACAAATATGACATTCTATTCTTTCACAAATTTCATTATATGACCGTGAATGTAGTGTTAGTGCTGGTTATTTTGGAGGATACCTGGTGCCACCTTGGTTACATAATCAAAAGTTGTCGAATTGTCTATGAACTAACAGTACGAATCCAGTACTAAACTCCGCCGTTCAATATTTTCTTCCTTTCATCTACAAGTACATTTGCCCCTCTCACAATAATGAAATAATGATAATAATAAGTAACAATAATAATAATTGTCAGAGTCATATGTGATTTAAAAATAAATGCTTATTACAAAAGTTATTACGTAAATTTTCACCGAATAAAATTGAACAAGTACGTATAATTTAGAATAAATAAATCAGTTACTGTACTAGAATTTAAAAAATAATGTTCTAATTCATATTAGGTGAACAATTATTTATTAGTTAATTGTATTTTGTCTTTGTCTAAAAACTTTTAATATATTCTTGAGAAAGTTTCAGGAAAGGGACGATGAAACCAAGAGAGTAGATGTGGTGTTTACATTTTTTAACATCCATTTAGCTTGTTTGAACCCTTTCGAAACAGTTACTACTTGAACCTCCTTGATAAATATCTCATGGTTGCCACCCTTACAGTGCATTAATAAACAATGCGAGTAACACCTGTGGCCAGATAAAAAAGAATTAGCCACTTAAAGTCTTCCGTAAGAACGCATAATTGATAGAATTCTTTTCCCCTTGAGATAAACTCAACTCCCTTCTTAAACCAAGAAACAGACTAATTTTCCCAATGAGAACCACTCCTTGAGATTAACTACTGAAATTGTAAAATAAATGAAATAAAAATGTATTAAGATATTAGCAGATGCGGCAAGCCACAACTTGTTGGGACTGCACTTGCACTGTTAAAACGGATCTGAGATATCTTTGTTCGAATCTACCCATTGTCACCTTGGTTATAATAATATATTAATTGTTGTAAAGAATAAAAGCTCTGCAGATGGTTCACAGGCAAAGGTTATTTTAAAAAAATTGTAGAGATAAAAATAAGTCACACAAGGTAAATTTTAGAAGGCGGATGAATATAGCGATATGTACTAGATTGATATGTACTAGATTTTACCCATATTGGTGAATCTAAAGGTTTCTTAAGTTTACGAAAACAATGTTATCAGATAAAATCTTGTACGCAGGTCAATGGTCAGATATACGGTTTTTAAATGTTAAAATAGATTTGAATTTGAAACATATGATACTGAAGCAATGGGGTCTTCCACCATAACAAAAAATAATAAAATGTATACTATGTACTTAAAATACAACTCAATAAATAACGATTAAGATAAAAGAAACGCAGTTTTCAATAATTACTTCAGATGATATTTGATATTTGTTGTCAGTGTCCCTGTAACGTCACACTGTTGCTATCTTTCCCTCGCAGCCTACTGTAGACTGTTGCTGAGTGAGAGAAAGATAGAAGTATCGCCATGACGTCATAATGACTTTAAAAATCAAATGCAGTTAAACTAAAGACAATTACGAATTTTTAAAAATACGAATTGCTTCAAAATTAATCGAACTTAGAAATTAGAATTGCACAGTTGTACTTCAGGGTTGTATAAAATTAATAAAACTTCACATTAAAATAATCCCTGATCAAATGACAAGTATATGATATGGTTGTGGCCTTGGCTCTATACCAGCTATTGTGCTATTAATTAAAGATGATTTATTTATATTAATTTGTAATTTTACAATTTTTTCTTTTTGTCCAAATATAGAAACAAAGAACTTAATATAACTTTAATTTGACAATTTTTAAATTAATGGAGACATTGACTGTTTTCATTTCATTGATGATTAATTACAAAATATTTCATCCATTAACCACATCTCAAGATTAAAAACTACGCATCTTCAAAGTGAAAGAAAAAAATCTACATCAATCAATCTGAATTAAGAGCAAATTATTCGTAACTTTTCGTTCAGTTCCATCTCATTTATAGCAATGAGCCAGTGCAAAATTTCTCCCAAAAGAAAAATGAGAAAATGCGACAAGAGAAAAATTCTTTGAGGGGTACAAAGCAGCAAGGGTGGTCTTAAATAAAAATCTCGGTATTTTCATAAGCAGTTTAATACGAGTATAGAAGATCGGAATACTCTTAGGGTGCGAATTCTTTCCAAATTAGAGCAGGGAGGGTTAATGAACAAGGAAATGTTTCTTTTGCTGCTAATTTACGAAGAAGAAAAATGGGGAGGATTCTTTAGGCTTGGAATGGGCCGTTGCGAGCACAGATCTTGCAAAAGTGGACAAGAAAGGTAACCAAAATCGGAGCGAAATCTTTTAAATTTTAGTTAAAATTATAATTTAATTGTTTTATTAAATAAAATTGTATAACAATAAAAAGATTATTTTATGGTATTTAATAGTAATTAGCAACACAAAAAAATGATTCTATTCTGAAACAAAGATGGATTCACAAGATATCTTAGAACTTCCGCAAAATTATAAATCTTTTCTTTTGAAGAAAATGAAGTACAAATTTTCAAAATACCATTTATTTTCAAACTTTGAAGTTTTTTTTTAACAAAAATTGAACTTATCCAAAAAAATATTTTCCGGAACCAAAAAAGTCTCATTTCAATACCGTTCATTGTATGTATGAATGTGGCAATTTTTCTCTGAATATATAACAAACAAAAACAAGAAAACAAGATGTTCTTAGACTTCTTGACTGGAAATATGATAGGTAAAAGAAAATTGCTGGAAATCAGTCAATATATTTTCGGCCTCTACTAGTTTTGGTACCACATATGCCTTCTTCAGGAGCTACAAAGATTTTGACAACGATGTTATGGATAAATTTGATAAAAAACAGGTTTTAACTTACGTGAAAATTTTTAACATAAATTGATAAAATTTTAAATAATTTTAAATCACACGTTTTTTTCTCTTTCACCCTACGAAAAAACTGTACGTTGAAACAATTATGTTCCGAAGGTCACATGTATATATATATATATATATATATGAACCATTTGTTGTTTTTTATTGTTCATTTTTAATATATTAGTATAGATTTTACTTATATTCGCGCTGACTATGTATACTAATATATTAAAATTTAACAATAAAAAACAACAAACATAAATGATAAAAACGCAATAAAATAGTTTTGACAATTTTATACAATACAATCCAAACAAAAACCTACATTAATTTAAAACCATTATTAATAATAAGAAGAAATATAACTTAAAATTTGGCGGTTCATATATATATATATATATATATATGACTTTCGGAACATACTTGTTTCAACGTACAGTTTTTTCGTAGGGTGTAAAAGAAATAAACGTGAGATTTAAAATAATTTTAAAATTTCTTTAAAATTCAGACGACATTCGTATTAGAATGAAATTGCATTATCAATTTTATTATATGACAACCATTGTATTTGTTTCTCCATGTTATTTATTATACTTTTTCATATGTTACAATATCAATTTGTTTTAAAAATTTTCAGGTAAGTTAAAACCAGTTTTTTATCAAATTTATCCATAACATCGACAAAATCTTTGTAGCTCCTGAAGAAGGCACATGTGGTGCCGAAACTAGTGGAGGCCGAAAATATATTTATCAACCATTAACTGATTTCCAGCAGTTTTCTTTTACCTAAAAACAAGATGTTTGAAATTTTCTATTACAGATCCATCATTTATTATTAGGATTACAAATGCACACCCGTATATTTTTCATGTTCTGCTTAAAAACTTTGTTGCTCGCAATGATATGCAACCGGAATCGAATGAGGTCCCCACGGTACAAATATTTCAACAATGCCGATATCTGTGTACAAAGTATATTCTCACACCCATCCATGGGTCATATGCCGTAATGATAATTTATTTATATTTTATATTTATTTTCAAACAATTCATTAAAGTTGGTATCTCGTACAAAGTGCTAAATACGGCAAACGCTTCCAAGTAAGCAATCCACCCTCGTGAAGTCTGTGAGTTTCCTGCCCCTCGCCCTTTGGGCTTCAGGGCCCACTGCTTCATTTTTTCCAGAGATCACAGTTTTATGTGCACCGAAGGACTTAATTAACTCTCGAGCTAGCCGGCGATTCAAGAATTTTTAAAATAAATGAAATCTCTTTCGTCGATGGTGAATAACTCGAAGTTTTTTCGCCCACCGCCCCTTCTCTCACTTCTTTTTTCTCATCTTTGGTCTGTAACGAATATTTTTACATCCACACGAGTCTGTAATTAAATTTTTGCGTTTCGTAGTTTTCGATTTAGGAAAAATTATCGCTACTTGCAAGAGAAATGAAAATTTATAAAACTTTCCACTTTCCGCAAGTGAACTTTTTAATTTTTCTTATTTATGTAATATTACTTATTAAATAATAGTGTTTTAAATCTTTATTTACACTAACATCCTGGTAATAATCAAAGCAAAAATACAGAAAGGGTATTTCAAATACTTTAGGTTTTAAATATAAATAATGGAAAATGCATAGAAATAAATAAAAATAAATAAACTATGTATGAATCGAAATTGATTTCTAGAAAAGATAGATGCACATTTCCCAATTATTATTTTTTTCTGATAACATAGTTCAAATAATTAATTTTAATAAATGCTTTACGTTTGGCATGTAATTTTAAAAATATAATTTATAAAAATCTATTTCAAATTCCTCGTGTGCATTATGAGAACCAATCAGGGTCTTCGTCGCCCTAGCGAGTGAATTGAGTGTTATAATTGCTTACGTTTACGATATGAATTACACTTAAATAATTGATTAGTGTATTTACCTTGTCTTAAATTCGCAGATATAAAAACAGAAATTATAATGACTTTTCATACAAGGATCCACAGCACTCTCAAATAATGATAGGTTAACTTAGAATGACATTTCATTAAATAATTGTACATTGTACAGTCCTTGCTCCTTGGAGTGTACGCAGGATGACGTACTACCATGTTTATCATTACTATTTTTGCGGCAGTTAGTCCAGTCATTAGGTAGATTAACCATGCAAAATGTCGGGTATTTTTGATTTTTGGATATATTATTTATTTAGAGGTCCTAATTGTTCCCCCTCGGGGGCCTTCGGGAAGTACCGCCAATTTTGGGAAAAAAGGCGCAAAAAAGCGGTTTTTTCTAAATATCTCTTCACCTATTTGCATTAGGGCAAAATAGTTTTCAATTTGTTGAGAATAAAATTCCCTACAACTTTCAACTAATATATTTTTTCCTGTAACCAATAGATAGCGAGCTACAGCGCTTCAAGCAGAGCAAATTTTTGAAAATTTCCCTAATGCTTCATTTAGATCATATTTTATTATATATTTTTCTAATTTTCTTACACATTACTTATTATTATTCATTAATTATTATTATTTAACTACTATACATACATATTAGTAAATGTTTATTGTTTTATTTTCATTCTAAAGACAATTTATAGTCCAGGAAATTTATGATTTTACCTCAAAGTAATTACAAGAAAAGCTTTTAAACGGAATCCTATCCAGAAAATTCGCTGATTAACATATCAATAATTTTCGGATATCGGAGCACGGGAACCTCCCGCCAATTGGAAAAAATGGCGGCATATTTATGTTTTTGGCCATTTACTCAAAACAATTATGAAAGATATTAAAATTACTTTAAAAAAACAAACAATATTACATATTTAATACATAGTCTAACAGGTTTCACTATTTATAACAATTTACATTCGTCGTGGCGTCGAAAGAAGTAAATTATTGATGCCTTTTTTATAATAATTGTCAATGTTTTCCTGCAATTTTTTATTTTTTCATCCACCACTCTGACCTTGTTAAAGATACGATAACGCGGTTTGAAAATTTGAATTCAGCATGAAATTTTCTTTCATATCAAGTATTACACATTTTTTCCGATGAGATATTTGTCAATTACTAACAAAACCAACCACACTTTGACACATATTAAAGACGTAATATTGTTTATCTTTAATCGTGTCGAAATTTTGAATGAGAATTTGAGAAATGAGCCGATTTTCAGATGTTTACAATTTTAGAGGAATTTCATGTGAATTTAATTTGTTAGTAACTCGCAAATTGCTCATCGGAAAAAACTGTGTCTTGCTTCATATGAAAGAGAATTTCATGTTGAATTCAAATTTTCAAACCGCGTTATTATATCTCTAATATGATCGGAGTGGTGAATGAAAAAATAAAAAATTGCATGAAAACGTTAACAATTATTATAGAAAAAGTCATCAATAATTTACTTCTTTCGATGCCACGACTAATGTAAACTGTTATAAATAGTGAAACCTATTTGACTAAGTATTAAATACGTACTATTGTTTGTTTTTTAAGTAATTTCAGTATCTTTCATAATTGTTTTGAGAAAATGGCCAAAATATAAATATGCCGCCATTTATCCCAATTGGCGGGAGGTTCCCGTTCTCCGATTTCCGGAAATTATTGATATGTTGTTCAGCGTATTTTCTGGATAGGATTCCGTTTAAAAGCTTTTCTTGTAATTACTTTGAGGTAAAATCATAAATCTCCTGGACTATAAAACGTCTTTAGAATCAAAATATAACAATAAACAATAACTAATATGTATGTATAGGAGTTAAATAATAATAATAATTAATGAATAATAATAAGAAATTTGAAAAAAAATTAGAAAAATATATAATAAAATATGATCTAAATGAAGCATTAGGGAAATTTTTAAAAATTTGCTGTGTTTAAAGAGCTGTAGCTCGCTATCTATTGGTTACAGGAAAAAAAATATTAGATGAAAGTTGTAGGGAATTTTTTTCTCAACAAATAAATAACTATTTTGCCCTAATGCAAATAGGTGAAGAGATATTTAGAAAAAACCGCTTTTTTGCGCCTTTTTTCCCAAGTTGGCGGTGCTTCCCGAAGGCCCCCGAGGGGGAAAACTTGCATTTTTTATTAGGACCCCTAAATATATAATATATCGAAAAATCAAAAATACCCGACCTTTTGTGGAATAAACTCTTATTTTTCTACCAAATGACTGGACTAAGTCTATTTATATAATTATTTACGAAAATAACGACTAATTATTAATATCTTTCTTATTACTATGAAAAATATTGCATAAACTTTAATTTAAAATACTTTTTAAAAATGTGAAAACCGGCTGATTTCAGATAACCTCTGCTACAGATGTTCCTATAAATAGACACTTACACAATTGCAATTTGCAAGAGCGCATTTTGCGACAAAGCATAGAACTAAAGGTTGCTATGGTAACCACTACAAAACAATGACCCGTCATCAGCCATAGATCTCTACCTTCGGCAATCGTTTTAGTTGAATAATCGAATGATCTTCAATATTATCAAACAAAAAAAAGTTGCCCCACGCACATCTTGTCGTTTTAAACTCATTTTTATTGAACACAACGAACAAATCACAAAGAATTAGGTAAACATTGAATGACAGATGTAAGCATAATGATAGATAGAATCAGGGACCGGGACGAAAGACAACGAGGGGAGGTTTGTTTGGAAGCGTGATCTTCTATCTCTCTCTTACATGTCAATTCTTTAAGTGTCTATTAGTCTCTATTTCAAAACAATATATAAAAATGCGTTTTGTAATAACGAGTTGTTCCTTCATGAAGTGTTCCATCTTTACTAACCAGAATAATGACAGATTATAAATACCATAGAGTTAGAGCCACATAAAAAAGTGCAAAATTAAATCCGGCGCTCTTACTGGAGCAGCCTTTATCTAATTTAATATTTGAATTTTCTCAAACAAACCAATCAGAAAACTGCATTGTAATCATTTCTAAATTTCTGCTTTTCCCACCCTGACTGGTTCGTAATAGAATCTTCCAGTGAAACAGTACATCATGATGAAAAATGACTAAGTCATAAAAAAATTTTGTAGATTATTTTTGCAATTACACAGTATGTACTGTTTATTTATGAAGTAGGTACAATTGACATTTAAATAATATTAGAAGTAGAATGGCACAGGAGAGAAAAGTAACGAGCTGGCGACATAAGACACTGGAGCAATACAATTTAATGATAGTAGCAATTACGTATGTATAGAGACGAAACCAGGAGGACATAATTGCAGCAGTGGCGGAGTAAACACCCCAGTTATTATCATTAGTGTCTTTGTATGCTCACCACCGTCGTGTTTATTATTTCTCTCCGAGTTAATCAAGACACCGTTGCTTAGCCTCGTTGCCAACTTCTTGCCCCACTCGTCGTCGTGTCCCATTCCGTTCCCGTGTCGCATCGCCACCCCAGGGTGTTGCTTGCAATATACACGCCACCTAGTGAAATATAACGCACCACCAAGATTTATTTCTTTATTGTACTGCTATAAATTCTCTTCGTAATGCCTTACAGATTTTCCAACTTTATTAGATACTATCTTCCTGCCACCGCATGTAACATTCGTAATTAATAAATGAATATAACAATTTATGTATTTAGATTACTGGTTGTGGTTCGGACTTCAAACTTAAAAATTATTTTTAAATTTCAAACAGCACAACAGTGACTCCTGTGGTGTTTTTTCCACGTAAGCTTTGAGAGTCCGTGAGGTGACGCCTGGTAAACTCCCTCAACGGTACAGATATATCGTTAAAATATGGAAATAGAAGTATATTGGCATATCCAAAAATGGGCATTAAGCCGTGTTGATATAATTATATTTATTTTGTTTATACAAAATGTTCACGGGGTATCGGGTATTTGAAAGTTGATTAAAACAAAAAAATATAAATAATCGAAATGCTTATTAATTTTTTAATAGTCACCAAATTGGAAAATTATTTAGCATAATAATGTTGTCCAGATGTTGCGCCTTACGATGGCATTCCTCTAATCTCAAACGAAGATTTGCGACTTTAGAAACTCACAATTAATATTTTTTAACTATACGTGTTCTGACTGTTAGTATATGCTCCAGTCCACTGACTATTTTAACTAGTTCCGAACTGGTTTTCAATTGGTCCAAATCGAGTTGGAACAAATGACTGGCTGTCCAGTTTGATGTATGTATTTTGGAACGCCACTTTAATACTACACATGCGTCGAATAGTTCCATACTGATTTGCTAGTATGTTGGTACAAACCTATTGTTTCGCAGCATTGACTTCAAAAATATCTCAGAAATAAACTTAAATGTGAATAATTTGCTAAAAGAGGTTATACAAAAAGGTTTGGTTCAACAAACTGGCAGCACTATTTGGAACAGTCCGCCGCATGTGCAGATGCCTTAATAAAGAGTTCCAACTATCATCAAGTAAGTACTTTTGACGTTTTGACTGATAGTATGACGTTCCAACATGCTTTGTATCGATCGCAAACCAGTTCGCGACTGGCGACTAGTTAAAAGAGTTAGAACATACGTAGTTCAAAAAATATTATCTGCTATAAGTTTCTAAAGTTCCAACTTTATTTGGTCTTCAATGTTTTTGCTATTTATCAAATATCATTGCAAAGGTTTAAGTGAAGAGAATAGGGTTGCCAACTGACCTTTTTTGGAAAGGACTGTCCTTTTTTGAGCATATTTTGTCCTTGTCCTTTTTTAAACCAGGAAAGGACGCGATTTGTCCTTTTATAGTAAATTTTGTTATTAATAATATTTTTCTTATTATTATAAATATGAAAATGAAATAATTATTTTACATTTTATGTAATGTAATGAAATAACAATAGAATTTTTGAATTATTGATGTATTGGTACTAATTTAACTACTAACATTTAGTTTACAGCCTTCTCTAAAAAGTGGCGGTAGCAGACATAGAAATGTATGCTTTGGTGATAACTTCAGAAGAATTTGTTAAATTTGCTTCATTGTAAAAAAAACTCTATATTATCTAACATTGCATTAAAACACGTTTGACCTTGAAAATTCTCAAAAATTTTTCTCATAAATTTTAAATTCTACACATAATCCAAAATAAGATTGCCGAAAAAAATGTCCTTTTCTGTAATTTTCTAAAGTTGGCAACCCTAGAAGAGAATGAATTTCATTAGATGATGAATATGATGATTTGGGGCAGAATATTACAAAATTACTTTTAGTTTTAACGCTAAGTTTTACTTGCAATTTTTTTCATGCACATCAGACAACAGTCCACAATCCATCACATTCCAAAAATCTAGAACTGTCAAATAGTTTCGAACTGGTCCACGTCGACGCATGTGCATTTATTATTGTCACGAGCCGGTAAAGAGAATCGACACTAGCCCAAAATCGTAAATCATACTAGAAAAATATGAATTTACTCTTCTTAGTTTCAATGTGTTATCGTCACTCACTATTATTATTAGTCAAGAACTTAGTGATGTTTAAATATAACTTAATTATATGAAATTTATTAAAAAGTACCAATGTACAACAACTTAAGGTTCATTCACAGCTACTGTTTTAATTTATTGTGATAATGCGTAAATTATAACTTTAATGCACAATGCTATTACTTAAGATAATAGTCAAATATCCATTCGCTGCGACGAATTTTATGGGTAAGCGTAACGCTAAAGATGGTTCGGACATCTATTCGCAAATATTAGAACCTTACAAAAATAATACTAATAATAATTATTAGCAACATTTATTTATTATTAAATATATACATATATAAAAATTTAATTCTTTGTTGAGACCGAAGCTGATTTACTGGATGAGTTCTCCATCGGCGTTTTGATTTTTTCTTGTGCTATTTTACTTTTTACACAATTAATTATAAACATAGAACTTCGGCAGCTATAATTTTTTTCTGGCGTTGAATAAATGAAAATTGTTCAACATTTATGTTGTCAGTTGTCATCAAAGTCAAATATAAAAATAATAACCTTCTACGCATGCGCACACAAAGTTAATGCATAAGCATACCGTTAAAAGTTTGGCGTTTGCAAACTTTTGTGTTTATGCATTACGCTTACGGGTTAGCACTAATTTGTAGTTGTGAATGATCTTATGCATTGCCATCTATAAAACTTTTTCTGCGTTATGCGTTAGCGTTATGTATTAGTATTACGCATTAAAACAGTAGCTCTGAATGAAGCTTTAGGCAAACTATTTATAAGCGAAATAAAGGTTGACTTTGCTTATGCGTTAAAAGCAAATAATCTGTAAAAATGATTTATTGTCCATTTCTGGGTTATAGTTATTATATATATTTATTTTAATTTCTTTTGGTACTAATAAATACGTTAATAGTTATATCAGTATTACATGATTATGTTTTGGTGTTATGGGTAGGCAAACCGACATTTGACATTTCATTGGCGTGGACCAAATATAAATACAATTTATTGCTCCAATTAATCAAATCCGAATCAAAATATTACCACAAAAACTATCGCATTTTCATTTTAATTAAAAAGCGAGCAGGTAAAGCCAGGTAACCCTAGATGTGTCATCATGTGTTTCATAAATCAAAGTGTGCTTGGAATGGAAAACAGTGGATACACAACGTGATTCATTTTGCGAATACTATGGCTGCCGATTAAAAATGTATATATCAGTTTATAAATTATCGTATCATTTAATTATTTATTTTAATGTGTCATAAATATTAATAACTCAATTATTTCGTATAAAAATGTTGCTACGTAGCAAAATGATTTCTATTTGTTATTTATATTTTTATATTACAAATTTGAAAAATGTTTTCTCTTCTGAATTATAAATAAATATGTATTCAATTTTTAGGTGTTTACACATTTTTATATCACTTATTCATTAACAAAAATGCTGCAATGTGCATCACAAAAATTTATAGGTATCTACATAAACTGTATGCACCATCCACCTACGTATTTTTTTAAACATTGACGGGATATTAAATATTATCAGCAATAACATTTTAAGAATCACTGGAAACTTGGGCCCGTGAAACATATATCACTTACTAGCGAAAGGTATAACAGTTCAAAATAAAATTAAAATAAAAAAGATACCGGTCGAACTTCTAGAGATTTTTTTTAACTCAAGAAAAGGTATATAATTGCCCGAAAAGAAGAAAGAAATAAGTCAAAATGGCATTGAAATAACAGGAACGATATTTCACACACAAGTTATTTTTCATTTACTATCATTTTTCATCGTGAAACAAGCGAAGATCCAACCACTCATTCCGTCTTTGTCTCACTGATTCTTGGTATATACGTTTGTCTCTTTCTACCAGCGTTTGTAATTTACACTTTTTAATTGTTTCTGCTTTTGTTTTCCAGGTTCATTTGTTTCCGAGTCGGAATGGTGCGAATTTTTTTAGAGATGACAGGTAAGTTTAATTTTTGTTTTGTTTCTAGTAGGCCGTTCTATTGTTTGTCAAATTTGATTGGCAGGTTAATTTTATATTTTGGCCTAATGATTTGTTTAATAAGTTTTTAATATGTCAGAAATGATTAATAACTTATTGACATTTGAAATGGAAAAATACATTTTTTTGATAATTTTATAATACAGTGGAAGCCAGTTTATCCAAACCTGTGGAGTCTCTAGTCTCTAGGCCATTTTTATGGAAATAATTTGGCGTCATATTAATTTCTTTGTCTTTATACTAAAATACACAGTTTTGCATAATATTACAAATTATCGAAGGAAAGAAGATCAGGTTTTGATACTGAATCCGGCTATAAAAACGGAATTTCGATTTCGGCCGAATTTCCTGAAAAATTAAAATACAACTGACCTACTCGTACGTACAACACGTAACTTGCAATAGCAATATTTAAATAGACCCAAACTGAAATTAACCGATTTTAACGAAATTAACTGACGATCCATCGGACGGAATTCCTGCGATCCGCCATATATTAAGCCGGACTTTCAAAATAAGGTAATCAGATTTTTGACGATCCGTTTCATCACTAATTATAAGAAAAACATCGAAACTAAATAACTCTCCTTAATAGATATGGAAAGAATTTTAATAAAAGAATTTATTTTTGATAGTAATTCTAAAAGTACACGAAATCCCTAGAAATCCCTAAGGACTATTTCAATTTCGATCCCTTATATCACAAACCAAGTGGATATCTCAATACTCCTCTTAGCTGCATTTATAACACGACTGACTTTTTTAGAACAATGTTTCGTAATACAAGGGCGGGATAGAAATGCTGGGGGATGCAAGCATTAGCCAGTAAATTGGAAAGATATGAACGATGTACAAAATTCAATAACTGCATCGTGTTCCAGCAATGTTCCTCAAAATAGATTTCTATTTCCTATCGATTTTCTCTGCAAGAATTTGTATTGTTAGAAAGAAGGTTAAAATGTTTCAACAATAAACTTATTTTGAGATACAAAAAATACGTAAAGTTTAAATTAATTTACAAGAATAAATCTTGAGTTTAATTAATATATATAAAATTTAAATTGTTAGGGAAAGTTTTATAGACAATGTCCGATGTGGTTTTTGACAACAATAATTTCTGTCATATCATAAAAACATGAAAATATATAATAAATTAAGAAAATCAATATAAATTATATAGTAAATCTTATCAACAAGAGTATGTGTAAAGTACAACTAGCAGTAACACTAGGATATAATAATGTTCACCTACCTAAAGTAGGTACAACAAATCAAAATATTATTTTTTTTATCTGAATTAACTAACGGTTGAAATTTTGACTAAATTTAAGTGATTTTTTGTAAATATGATGTAATTTAAAATAAACAACAGAATTATTTCCTGAACATCAACATATATGTACCTACGTATTTGATGATTTACTTATTTATCGATATATTAGTCCAAATATATTAATATATAGTCCATTTCTGATTTATATACTGTCACGTTATAAAATTGATTCTTATTTATTATGTTAAAAACCTTAATGCCTGCCAATCCTGGATATTAATGTAAGTACAAAAATGCAAGAGCTTTCCCAGATTATTAAATTTGAGGTATCCTAATTTTAATATACAATCACATTGCCTTCCTGTTATAATCGTACTGAGATAGCTGATAATGAAAATAATAAATGATCTTGAATATTATAAATAGCAATGACGATAGGTACCGGGGTACTCGGAACCTATACCATACCATAATGAATATAATTTATGTTTAGTTTTTTATAGAGATACAATAGGAATATTATTTACTTGTATTACTTTTTATTTAATAAAAATATGTAAACAATATTAATGAATTTTATTAAAAAGTAAACTGCTAATGTAAGGGTAACTGGTAACTAACAAATTAAAGAATTATGTATATGGACTTCAAGGATAACGGGTAATTAAAGGGTATCGGATAATTAACGGGTAAAAGGTATTATCCGGGTAGTTGTTTCGGGTACTCGGGTACAAAAATTATCGGATTTCGTCATTCCTAATAATAAATTTGATTTACTTCTTGGAACTGTTCAGTTCATATACATTCAAATGACATCTGACAAGAAAGATATTTATTTCTTGTCCAACCGACTGATTACAAAATGAAACAGTTGGAGAATTGTGGCGAGTTAATTATTTAAGCGTACATTTTGCTATCAAAGGAGCCGGGCGTCAGTGAAACCATTACGTCACACGTTACACCGTACACAGGCGTCTTTGATCCCACTACTTCACACGCAGTATTGTACTGACCGTCTGTCAAACAGAATATAAACTACCAATGAAAATTGCTATTTACTGGGTTTTCATTGTACACTGGCACTCCAAAACTGCAGAAAAAAATTACAAGAACTCAGTAATTATTTCCCTTATCTCAGGCAGAGAATTGTTTATATATTTTATAAGATTCATTTGTAAAATGTGCTACTGTAGAGTAAATCCCGTGGTAACAAACCGTACTTTGAAATAAAAAAAATATATTTTTAGTTTTTACTTGCAATGATTGGAAGAGCCTAAGCGCGGAAGTGCGTCATAGGCAATCGTTTAATGGCACGTTCTAACGCATTGGCGCGTCAACAGCTTCGAACTTGTTAAATGAAGAATCTTTAATTTTTTAATTACATAAGGGATGGCACTCAAAATTCATTACGCACAGGAATTTAACTTGTGAAGACAGTATTACCTTATTATTTTAGAAAATATACTTAAAATTAAAATTGCAGAGCATTAAATTTTGCATATAAATTAATAAACAAAATTCACCTCGTCGCATAGTACAAAAAATGCAAAAATTATATATATAACAATTTCGAAAATTACAGTTTAATTACTACCTACCATATTTTTATATAAAATTACAATTTATTTCTTGCAGTACAAACAGAGCTGGGCAAGTTACTTTTAAAATGTAACAAGTAACAAGTTACAGTTACAGTTACCTCCAAAAAAAAGTAACTAAGTTACTCAAGTTCCAGTTACTTTGGTGAAAGAACTAAGTTATTTACTAGTTACTCATTAAAAGTAACTTAGTTACTTTGAGTTACTTTCTAACTACTTTTAATGGCGTGAAGTGTAGACTTTGACTGTTGACTTAGTTATTGTGTAGTATACATATCAGGGAGTTTTTGCACCAACTACGTTAACCTAAATTTTAACGTTATTGCTTGGCAACACCCAATCAGATTATTATTGTTAATGTTAACGGACCTACAGGGCCTTATTACCGCCTAGGCCCACGAGGCCACGGTCTAGGGCCCGCTTTGACAAGGGGCCATCAGGGCCCGGTTGCTGTGATAAAAAATCTGATAAAAAGGTCCTGCGGACCTACATTATAATATAACATAAAAATTAAAAGTAACATTTTATCTTGCGAGAAGGGAATTTGCAAAAATGAGACGAATTCAAGTCTTGAAACCCTTGGAACAACGAACAAAATACACTATTTTTTGTATAACCTGAAAATTGGAATAATTTTGATGATTTAGTGGCAGTTTAATTATAATTTATTAAAACGTATCATTTGTAAGCGAGGAAAACATTTGAAAATAATATATTTTATAAGTCAAATTTACATTTAGTGACTTTTTAATTCTAGAATTAAAAGTTAAAATAATGTGTTATTTTTAGTTTTTCTGTTTACCGTACAAAAACTCTATTATTAATGAATATAATTACTTATTTTATTATCTATTATGGCTTGAAATCAATCAACAATAATATTGAATTTAATTATGTATTAAAATAAAAGTTACACATTACAGAGGGTATGCGCGATGCTGCGCTCAACACTCCCACTCTGGACAGACATTTATTTAAAACAAAACAGTTTTAGTTAGTGTTTCTAAAAAAGGCATCAGCCTCAACAAAATATTTCTTTGAAATTTTAATCCCCCCCGTTACTTTTTATGACTGTTACATTCCACTTTTTAAGTTACTTTGACTAACTTAAGTTACATTCTAATTTCTGAGGTACTTTAAGTAACTTAAGTTACTCAAGTAACTAGTAACTAAAAACCGTAAAGTTACCAACTACTTTTCCGCAGCAACTTAAGTTACAGTTACAGTTACCATATTTTAAAAAGTAACTAAGTTACGTTACAAGTTACGTAAAAGTAACTAGTTAGTAACTAAGTTCCTAAAGTAACTAGTTACTGCCCAGCTCTGAGTACAAATACTCATTTTTCTATTACCTCTCGCTAAGAGAGGTATTGGATTCACGCTAAAAATCGCATATCCAGATTTTTGTGAATAAGCACGATTTAAGGTCCCAACAAACCGATTTCAACATTTTTACGAAGATGTGTGTGTGTGTGTGTGTGTGTGTGTGTGTGTGTGTGTGTGTGTGGGTGGATGTGTTTGTGTGTGGGTGTGTGTGTGTGTGGGGGGGGGGATGTGTGTGTGTGTGTGTGTGTGGGGATGTGTGTGTGTGTGGGGATGTGTGTGTGTGTGTGTGTGTGTGTGTGTGTGTGTGGGGATGTGTGTATGTGTGGATGTGTGGATGTGTGTGTGTGGATGTGTGTGTGTGGATATGTGTGTGTGGATGTGTGTGTGGATGTGTGTGTGGATGTCTATGTGTGTGTATGTGTAGATGTAGGCGGGACGATTCCTCAAAAACTATAAAACTAAAGACCAATTGAACTACGTATTCCTTAATCTGACAATGATGGGAAGAGCTGAAAAGGTTTTGGTACAATTGGACAACCGGAAGTAGTAGTTTCTTAAAAAAGATCTTCTAAATATTATTTTTTGGAAATTTATCAAAGAATATAAAATTCTTTGGGATATTTGAATAAAAGTCCTGGATTGCAGTCAATGATAATTTATTTCAAAATCGGCCTCTACCGGTTTAATTATTTAATTAATCCTGTTTTACAATTTTTGTTACAATTTACTTACGTGATTTCGTTTTAATAATAATAATAATAATAATAATAATAATAATAATAAATTTTGTACAGAGTGACATTAATATTTTCTGAATGTATAAATAAATAAATAACACGAAACAACACACATTTGGACTTCAATAGTTAAAAAAATAAATAGAAAATAATAATAAAATACGAAAAGAAATTAAGTTTTGTTAAAAAAGTTACAAAAGTTAAACAAAATTCTTTATCTAACACTGAATATTTTTATTTTATCTTCTATAGATTTAGAGATAGGGAATTATAAATATATAAAATAATCCATTGTAAAAGCCCATGGAAACCAGTTGAAAAATTAAAATGTTAGTATTTGACATAAATGTCAGTGTCAAAAATTACTGACATTACTGAAGGTTTTTTCTGGGAAGTACATTTAATATTTATTATTTAATCATTAATTAAATATTTAGAATTATAAATATAGCTGCCGCACGTTAAATTGACACTGTTCTTGAATGCGGAAAACCTAAAATTCGTACATGGACAAGTCGAGATGAAATAGTAATTATAATATGCTATTGGTATAAAAAGAAATAGGACACAGAATCAGTATCAACTAAACACGCGCTTGCTATACACATATTTCATTATATACAATTCAGAAATACGGCCAATCTCGTTAATGAATTGGAAGAATATCGTACATGTAGAAGAGTAGGAGGAAATTTATTCATAGAATGAATTGAAACATAAAAAATGGATATAATTAGATTTTTTTTGTGTGTACCAGAAATGTTAAATACAATACTTAATATAGCATAAAATGGTACTGGCGAGAGGTATTGTGCTGGCCACAACAGATGTTTATATTTACAAAACATGCGAAATGAATTTTGCTCACCGTTTTACTCGTATATATCACAAAAAAAATATTTAAGGAATTTATTTCTACAATAATTTAGGAAGCAAATGGTTTATAGCCGAGACAGACGACAAATATTAATAATCATTAGTGTAATTAGTAATTTACCTTAATTCTTAATTATCAAAATACCTGACAGACGATATATTAAATTTAATTTGGTACGCATGCGCAGATTGACATCAAATATCATTTGATAAGTTTCGCAGTATTACAGTTTTCCTGTGTTCTTTCACTTTATCATTAATAAATAAACTTTTTTGTTGAATTGAAACATTATTGTTCTAGCAAATATAACAAATTTGTTTGGTGGTTTAACAATACCATCAAATTTAGAACATTGTTAATTTGTGACATTTTTAAGGTTACCAATACAAAATCGTAGCGAGACAGTATCAGTGTTGCGATTATTACCGAATACTTACGATCATGTTCTCAAAAGAACATCGTAACATAATGATCATTACATTTGAAATTACGTTTATAATGATCATTAATATAATTTACATATGACATACGAAATGTTAAATTAAGAATTAGAGTTTAATTATCATTAGCAGTTGTCGTCTGTCTCGGCTATTAGGATAAACAAACTATCTTCCCATATTACACATAGGTACATATTTACTTATATCTCTAATTTTAAAGTGGTTTTAAATTCGTTACATATAAGTAATTCTTATTTATCAGATATTTTTCAATTACTCTGGTTAAAACATGGTGTATATTAAATAATTAAATTTTTATTGTGCGATATATGAAAGCAACAGTGACCTTATTTTTTGCTCAGTATGTTGATAGGTTAACAATAGATGCAACATTTAAAATTTAAATGAAGGCATGTAAATACATATCGTATACATCCTTTACATGCATCGTGGTATCATTTACAAAGAATAATCTTGGAATTGCGCTTCTTTCCCTGTATTTTTCCCTTATAATCGCGCAGCGGGGCACTACCAGTAGCGTCACAGCGGGTGCTGCTCCACGCTTGAGGTGGCCACGACAATTCTCCCGACATTAGCGGCAATTACGCAGCCATGCGGTATGTTTTCATACGGGATTAGTCCCCTCTAGCCCCGGCCGTCGCCACGCCTCTGTCACACACGGCGTATTGTCACATGGAGCCTCTTGCACCTTTGCCGCTAAACGGTGCCATCCGCGATGAATGGATTACTCATGATAGGATGTGATGTGAATGTGAGCATTCTTACCATGAGAAAAAAATATTTTAAAGAAAAAAAAAACATTCTAGTCTTAGAAATCTCATTTTCGTAATATCAGATCGATTATCAAATCGACAAATTTATAACGATTACGGATTTAGTATTTTAAGTATGTCACAAAATTTGCAATAGTTTCTTAGTCAAAGGTCAGTGATATTTTAGGATTGGAACGATCTGAATCCAGGGTTGGCAAAATCATTGTTTATTTTAAAAAATCAAATAAAACATTATTATTGCACTTTTTAAATTGTTTTAAAAACAATATAAATATTTAATTTCGTAAAGGAAAACGAAATCTGTAATAAACCCCAAAGGATGCATTTGAATTTTTGCTTATACGTAGTATATATCCAAACCTATCCACGCGCGCGCGTCATTTTATTAAACCATGCCTAACTAAATAAAACAAGTTAAAACAAGTAATCAGTAATCTGCTAGAATTCGAATACAGCCCATATTTTTGTTTTATGCAATAAAATTGAACCAGCTACTTTTGAGATAGGGAACGAAAGTAGTACTCCATTTATCTGCCTAGGCGTAAGGTATCTTAATTTTGAGATAGGTACGTAGATCATTCGCTTACTCAAAATTCTGCATACAATATTAACAATGAATATGAATATTATTCAATCAATAATATACATTTAACATGCAACAATCAAAAATTACTTTTACATAACATTTTTTTTTTTTTAGTATATTTTGGGCGCGAATTATGAAACGAATATAGGTTTATAACTAATTTTTTTTTTGTTTATTCTGTGAAATCGTAACAGGCGCAAAATTCTTGTCGATACAAGATATTTCATTCTTTACATAATCTAGCAATTAAATTTAAAACTTATTAAATTTTACTAAAGATCTCATTGAAACAATATTTTAAGTTTTATGACACTCATTTTCAAAAAATCAATTATATTTTATGGTTCAGTAGATCAATGGTATGATATTTCGAAAACATGTATAAATAAAAATTGTTTAGAAATATAAAAAACAAATACGCAATCCATTTTCAAATCGTGATAGTCCTTTCGCCAATTACAACAAAATTCTATCAGTTACGCTATTATTAAAAATTAAATCTTACGAAAATGTTCACGCTTGCAATAGTATAATCTATACATTTTACGATGGTTTTTCTCAACACACGTGTCATTACTAAAAATATTTCAATTAATATTGCGAAAGTGGTCCAATTTTGCCATACACATACCTAGGCATAGACAATTTTTTTATATACAAAAAGCCAAATATTAATTTACAATCTAAAATTTGGCTAACCCAATCTATACAAATAAAATAACAATACGTATACTTCTTACATGAATTTTTGTTCGTATGTGACACTTTCTAAGTTGACATTCTCTTTCTGAAATTCAATTACTTTTCCAATTGGTTTTTATATGCATACAATTTTAAATATTTAACCTACTTTTTACTAATCAGTCGTTCAATTTTATTACATAGTATCTGAACATACGTATTTCAAAAGTATGACACCAAAATATGGTTATTTTTTTAATTTTTTGTTAAAAACATTTTTTTATAATCGTATGTACTTGTATTTCCAAATACAACTATTTAATCTAAACAAAGTAACCGATCAATTTATTAGTTAAATAAATCCGAGGGTAAATCTTATTTATGATTCGCTTACAATCGGACTTATTCTGCAACTTTTTATATGTCTAATACATATATCTCTTGGATAACAATTTTAACTAGTTTATTACAGATAAGGAATGATTATAGCTAATTTTCAAACTTTCTTATATTTAAAAACTATGACCGGTAGTATTTACTCAAAATTTTAGTCACCCTAACTAACTAATTACCATAACTACCATTTAGAATTACATTGGAGTGATTAAGAAACAACTGAATTTGTTACTTTAGTCAACGCTTAATCACCCCTGTTTAAGAGTAAATACTACCGGTCTATGTTGCCAAAAAATATTTGACCAATAAAAACTATATGACAAAATACAATAAAGTCATTCGCGTATCAGTTTCGATCATATGGAATTAAATGATATATTTTCTGAAGACACAAGAAGTGTATAGAAGACGTCAATAAAATATATAAAATTAGGATACATTGAACTACAATATTAAAAATTCATTAACATTATAAAAATTGTGTTCTAGAAGATACAATTTCAAATTCTTTTTAAAAGTACTTTCGGACACAGCCGATTTTATTAAGTCTGGCAGTTTATTATATAAAATAAGACCAAATCTATTTGGAGAATTTTTAACAATATCTAGTCTTGAACTAGGGATATAATAATTATTTTGGCTTCTAGTATCATGGTCATGTTTAGCTGAAATTAAAGTAAAAGAATTCTTATTCTTATGTATGTAAATATTTCTGCATGTTTCATGATATCTTGCTCCAACTAAGGCTCTCACAATTCTCTTTTGGCTGAGAAAAACGTTGGCATAATCAGGAGAATTGCCCCAAAAACAGATCCCATAGCGAAGTCGTATGATTTTACATAGGCATGATAGAACATTAAGAGTTGAGTAATGTTTAAAAATTGCCGTAGATGTTTAATTTGAAAAGTAATAGAGTTCAACTTCTTAATCAATTCATCACATTGTTGTTTCCAGTTAAAATTTTCGTTAATTATCAAACCAAGGACTTTCGTTGATTTATCGTTGGATTTCTCACAGTTTGGAAATTTTAATGTTATTTCTTGATTATTCTTATTTTGGTGAGTATGAAAAATTAATAATTTAATTTTAGAGTCATTTAAAAAAAGCTTATTATAATGAAACCAAGAATTTAATAAATGCAATTCAATCAGAGATACTTGTTTGTTTAAAGAGATAATATGTGGAGTTCCTTAACTTACTCTCAAGTTAGAGGTTTGTACACGTAATAGTTATTTATGTATTAAAAGCGTAAGGAGACTTTTATGGCCTGTGGCGGGATTTTGAGCCCGAGGCGTAAGCCGAGGGATAAAAACACGTCAAAGGCCATAATAGCAAGTTACGCTCGTGGTACATACAAAACTTTATGCACGGACGAAAATTTTCAAATTATGAGTGTTAGAAAAATTGTATCGAACAGAATTTGTCCTCGTACATCCAGTATCTAGTGTTGCTATGAAAGCGGAGAACAACAGTTTATTGTTTGTTTATTAGTTATGTTATTTGAGTTTTATTTTGTGTATCTCCGTGCTTTTCATATAAATATCACAAAATTAATTTTCATTTTTCATTAAAGAATATAAAAATTTTCGATTTGTAATAAAAACTTTTTATGTTGCCTATTTGAATTGTTTATATTGTAGGATATAATTTGGTTTGACATTTCATTATAGCCCGACGGGCTATAATGGGGCCCGCGGGCTATAAAATGACGTTTACGTCAAAGAAATTCGTTTATAATTGTCAAATTATGATACGTCCGTGCATAAACCTGATTACAGCCATCCCCTCTTGATTAACTTTATAGCTAAAAAAATAATTTCAAACAGGGTAACGCCGATAATCTCAAATTTGTATACTTCAGTTTACCTTTATACACGGCCTCTCCTTCAATCATAGTCTGTAGAGCTCCATTTTAAATAAATATATAACAATACATAAATTAATAAAAGAACGACAAATAATACCTTACTGCAATATAACTCAAATGACAGAAATGAAATGTTTTCCCCATTATTTGGATTTTAGTGCTGCCATCTGCCAGGAATGGCGACCGCGAATACGAACACTTTCATACAGACATGTTTTGGTAAATTATTTGGAGTAACGATGATCGACTGGAGATTGATGCGTGGAGAAGAAAATAAAGTAATCGGAAACTGCAGTCAGTACGCTTTTATTTGATTTGAAACCTACGTTTCTACCATTAGAATGGTCTTTTTCAGGGTTAAATCAAGTCATAAACAATGATGAAGATATTTGTAATTCATGTTAACAAATATCGAAATGCAATATGTGAAGTACACGTTATAATATTGATGAAAAACAACTATTGTTTAATATAAATATATAATGTAACGAACCAAATAGAATGTAACAATTTTATAAAATAAATTTTAATTTTATACTTTGACATTTATTTGCTTTTTTGAATAATTCATGAAAAATATCTATGCATTCGTATAATCTCGTACCTTATTTTATATATCGGTTACATAATTGAAAAGAGCCTTCGTCCATTATATTACATAATAGGTGCATATCCTGCTGTGTATATACATACAGTAGCATCAATTTTTTGCCAGTATTTATTTCGTGAAGTGTAAGAATGAATGTAATGTAAATGCAGTGTCGTCGAGAGCAGTGGGGCGTACGGGGGCCGTTGTTATTGAAAGCGAACGCGTTTTTAAGTCGCACTTTGGAGCCGAGAACGCGTGTAACGCGATTAAGACGGGGACAGATGCTCTGGCCGAGATAATGATCACTTAGCGCACCGCACGGCACTGGGATGATACAAACGCCAGTGCAGTACGTTATCACTGACATTCTATCAAATTTAACAGTGAGTATAAACGCTATGTCAGGAATTAATAAAATAACATCGAAAATAACATTTTAAAATACTTTACTAAAATAACGAGTGTATACCACACGAGTTTTATTGAGTACCTAGTTTAGAATACACTGCCATAAAAACATTTTTGCTGTTTGAAACAAATGAACATGGATAATTAATTTCTTTCCAATGGTGCACATTTCTACTATGACTCCCATATAAAAATTATAACTTCGACATAATAACTCGAAATTCAACAGGGATTAAAAGAATAGTATCGCCATTCATAGGAGTATTAAAAAGTAGTCTTAAAAAATGCAAAACGAAACTGAAATACATTCTTTCAAGTAAACAATACACTGATAAAATAGCCGCCGAATAAGGCAAATTTTCTCTAATTTTACTGATTTTGTACATCGCTCTCGAAATCCTTATAATAGATAATTTATCCTCTGCAGTATTGTTGATTTATCTGCGAAGAAGTTTTCATTCATTTTATTGTATGAAATAAGTATGGTGAGACATGATCTAAATATTGAATTTTTAAAACAAATACCTTGTTTAGCCTGCAGAATGCTAGTATTTCAAAATATTGCGTGCAAAAGTTTTGAGCCATACATTTTATTTCTTATAAAAGAATATATATTTTTATAATACATTTATATAGTATTCAACTGTTAGGAATGTTAATACCTTGTATTTGGTATAGTTAACATATTTTAATATTTATGTTCATTGTATTTTGTACGCTCAAATGAAATTGATAATGTTCATAAACAGTACGCCACGTTGTAGCTGACAGTTTATATATGTTACTTTATTGAAATTTTTCATCAGATTCCGAAATTAAATTATATTTAGACTATTGTCTATCAAAATGGTAAAACACACCCACCTTCAGTTACGAGAATCCGTAATAAACTTTTTCCGACCAGGAAAGGGTTATCGCGAGATGGTTGGCTTGCTAAAGACTGATAAGAGCACAGTAAATAGAATTATTACCAAATATAAATAGCCAAAATCATCAGCTGACAAGCAGAGATGCGATAGACTAAAATCTATAGCAGATCCAAGAAAACTACTGTGGATATTTCAAAAGAAATTCGAATAGAAAACTTTGCTGTCAGCCGTAGTACTGTGTCTCGAAGTGAAGATGAAAAATGAAGAACGTATTGGACATGTCATTTTTTAAAAACTTTTATTTAGTAGAAGAAATAAAAAGGCGAGACTAAATGCTGCAAAACATATCAACATTGAGATGAAGTGGACTAGTGAAAAGTGTTATTTTCGAATGATTCAAAATTACATTTTTTTGGAAATAATGGTACGAAGAATTTTAGGTGAGCAACAAGTACAAAATACAATTTTAGATACCAAATCTCTACAGTCACAGTCAGGCATGTCAGAGAAAATGTGATTTTATGTTGTGCATGTTCTCAAGTTCTCATGATGATAAGTCCATTACTCCAGATTAAAAGTACCATGGATGCTCTAATGTTAGAGATATTTTAACAAAGCATATGCTACCTTATGCAAGAAAAAATAAGCCACGGGGATGGGTTTTTTAAGAGGACAACGAAATTAAACTTTCTTCAAAACTAGTAAAGGAGTTTTTGAATCAAAGAAAAAGTTCGAATACTTTACTGGCCATGCCAATCTGCGGATTTAAATCTAATAGGGAATTTATGGCAAGACTTAAAAATACGCATAGGTAAAGAAAAACACTCCAACGAGGGTGAAGTATGGAACCATTTGGAAAATGAATAGCAAAATTTACGACAACACTCTATTACAAATTTAATCAAATCAATATGCCTCGACAGTGTGCTGCAATGATTGCTTCAAGAAGAATGTCGACGAAGTATTAAATATAGAATGCAAAATGGCAAGTCCAAAAAGATTGTACCATTTTTTTTTTTTACTACTTTTAAAGTAAGCATATTTCTGGAGCAATACTTTTGAACATCATCAATTATTTTGTTATCACATAAGTTTATTAATGTAGTTTTTGGTCTATAATTTGAAAATATTTTATGCACAAGTACATATGTTTATAAAAATAACTCCTTCATTTCTTATCACTTTTACAATATATGATATAGTGTAAAAATGTGTGTGGCTCGAAACTTTTGCACGCAACTGTATATTTCATATATCAGAAATTCTTGAGAATCAATGTAATCTTCGTTGATTACATCATCAATCATAATGAACTCTTCTTCGTAGGTAAATTCAACTATAGAAAAATTTCTAGCATAAAATATTATTGTGTATAAATATTCATATGATGTTATCTTAGTAATAAATTTATTTAACCGGTAATATTTAAAAATACAAACCATAAAATAGCAACTTCTATACTGTATCATTGTGACCAGCAATAAAATGCACAACAGGTTTATGTTTAATTATTCTTACCTTCAATTTAATGACATTTGCTAACTTTCCGCAAGTAGCGACATAGAAACTAAATAGATTTAAAACACGTTCCATTCAAAGCTAATAATTAAATAGCAATTCTATATCACATTCTAAATTTACGATTTAATCAAGAGAATGTTTACATATGTTGTATTCGAGAAAGCGAAGTTTTATATAAAATTCGTTACTTATCCTATTTAGTACTTATTTTGCTATTTATTCATATCTTATCTTTTACATGGCTTCATTTTTCAAAATTCATTTTGATAGAGTGGAGCCGATATTCCGAACGTAGGTAGGTGTTTAATATGAGAAAGACGCGGCAAAACAGATTTAGTCCCAAGTTGCATATATCATAGTTAATTTAATCATGTTGTTAATTTTGACAAGGCTTAGGGCCAGTTGCACAAAACGTTGTTAATTATGCGTTTAACTGCATATTGTAACCATGCATATATATCAAAAATATATTGAAACACAATGGCTCGTACCACGATCACGGTTTTAACTAAAATGCTGTTTTAAGAAATGTCAAATTCAAATTACAAAATGTAATTTCACCCTTATGTCAGAACATCGATTTATTTAAAAATATTTGTTTGAATACAAACTATGTTCTGCTTTAAAATCATATTTTGATAAATTTGATATTATTTATTGTTATAATTAAATAATGAAATTTAACATTTCTTAAAACAGTGTTATAGTTAAAACCATGATCCTGGTACGAGCCACCGTGATTGAAGTTAACAATGTTTAATGCAACTGGGCCTTATTTTCCAATGTACGTGTATTTGATACGTATCCATGGTTACAATGTGAAGTTAAACACATGATCAGCCAACAACGCTTTATGCAATTGGCTCTTTGTATGCCACATTTCAAGAAATGAGCTAGATTAACTGTCAAGTACCTATTTCTTGATGTATAACTTAGTTTGACAGTTGTACTCGACTTTTATTTCTTGATATAGTTCACCAGAACCGTAAAGTTAAAATATTTGATTCTCAGACATTCAGAATTTTACTCTCTAAATTTTTATGAGCATAGCATAAAGTATTATGGAGTACATATTATACTACATAACATTTAAAAAAAACTGTTTTTCATATGATAAACACTTATGACACGAATTCTCGTGATCACCATGAACAGTGCAAACTGTCTGTCTTCTGTATATTCTAGTTTAACCTATTATATGATTCTGAATGAAAAACATTTCACTTAATTAAAAGATTAAGGGCCGGTTTTTCAATATCTGTTAAAATTTAAACTAAGAGTTAAATAAATAAAATTGAAACGAAATGAAATGTCGAACGACAGATTTATAATTGCTGTCCACGAAGCAATATTGTTTACTTAACTAAGAGTTAAAATTTTAAACAAATTGAAAACCGGCCCTAAGTATTACAAAAAAATCTGATGTGGCCAACACAATACCTCCCGCTTTTTAATCTTTATTAATTTAAATACATACCTACATATTTACTAATTCTGCAAACTATATTAAGTTCCTTTACATATATCTATTGCTTTACATGATCCATTTCGTTAGTGTGAAGTTGTAAACTAATATTTGACACTTTGTTAATACGTGCTTATTCACAGCTGATTGATTTTTAGTGCAGCAAACATAGTAAATTTATATCGGATCATTCTATACATCTCATATTTATGTATGATGGAAAATAAATTATTTTTACTAACCTTAGTTTCAATACAATCTTCTTAACACGGTTTCATTATTAATTTTAATGTAACTGCTTCCTGACAGTGACATTTGTTTAAATATGTCAAAATTGTTATTAAAATATTATATTTTTGTTTGACGCATAGGCAAAATGATGTACAAAAATAAATTATTTTATAATTTAATATTAGTTATTTCAAGTTATTTACTAAATACTATTATCGTAGAATTGAAGAATGTACCATTATATCCAATTTTTATTAGTAAAAGTTGCTAAAAAAAATATGTTCAATGAATTATTTAGAAGAAAAACTGTTAAAAGCTTGTATAAATGATATTTCCGGTTATCCGATTTACACTAAATACTAATGAGCTCTTCCCAAATTAGTATAGAATGGGTATACAAAATTTCAAAATTTTCTGATTGAAAGTATTTGAGTAATCGTGTTCACACGATCCACACACACAAACAAACAAACACACATATATACCTACAGACTCATTGTAAAAATGTTAAAATCGAAATCTGGGGACATCAAAATCTGCTTATTCACTAAAATCTATTTATGCGATTTTTAGCACGATCCCTATACCTCCCTTACCTAGAGTAGCGGGAGGTAAAAAAATATATCTCTATCTTCAATGGTTAGATGAAAAAAAAAAAAACAAAGCAACAAAGTAAATACAAAATAAGAATGTACTTCGTTTCATTTGTGCAAAGTAGAGTCTACGTAATATGCAGGTATGTTATTTCCATGTGAGACCAGTTGTGCGGTATAATTAAATTATTAATTACCTCGATTAAATTGTGCGACCAGGACGTTGAAAAAGCATAATTTGATAAGGATGTCTAATGCAGAAGCACATTAAATTACGATTAATTTACTATCGAAGGGACTGTCTTTAGAAGAATTTACAAGCAGCTGCAAGAATTGCAGAAACTCTATAATGTCCGCAGATTCTATTTTTGTAAATATTTTTATAATTTATGGTATTTGATTACACTTTTGGATTTAGAATTAATGGTATTATGCGGGAAATAAATTCCAAGCGAAACTGTAGATATTTACTAAGTAATAAATAATACAATTCAAATCTATAATAAACTATTACTATAAAAATTAACAATTTTCTTCCTCCGATCGGCACAAGTAGTTTTACATTACCTCCAAATCGTCCAGGCCTATGCGGCTAACAAGAGTAACAAGTAAGGACTTTTATGTTTAAACGTTCTGGTAACCTATCAATTTATAAGTAGGTACAAGAATTGTTTACAAATTTTAGAATCAAATCGTTAATTGTAACTTAAATGAACACATTTTAAGCTAAATGTAAGTAATTACAATTATAAAATTATTTAAACTTGCAATGCTAAACCGATAAATATTGGTTGTTTACAAAACCATATCGTTTGAAATCCAAATATGATGTTACGTGATGTAACCAACGTAAAAAATCCTAGTATTTAATATCAGGATAATACAATCTAATTGATTTATTAATTTTATGGAGAACCAAGCACAAATAATTGTGCACATACACGTCCAGAAACTGCATTGCCAGTGTATGTAATTAAAAGCTTTTCCATTGGAAAAGTGCAGTTTCTAGACTAGTAATACAAATAACCATTCTTATAGGCTGTGTCCGATGTCGCGTCACGTTTTTATTTAAGATATGGTAGTTTATCCCACGTAAATACAACTCCGAACAGCATAGTAACGGCATTTATTGCATGATATGGTAGTATTGGAACACTTTTTTAAAACAAGAAAGTTTTCAATAGTTCGTTATAATTTTTATCCAGTAAAAACAGTCCACACTGAAAAAAAATCTAAATGTAATTTGTCAAGTTTGATTCCATTTATCAAAAATTGTAACGAGCTGTTTTGAAACTCTACGAGTGTACATTACTGTTAATATTATATTTAATAAAACACAAGCTAAGAAGTTTTACTTCGCCACTAAATCTAACAATTAGCGCAAAATTGTAGCAACGCATGTATGGTTTGTTTAAATTAGTGCGCATCAATTTCAAAGTGTAGTATGCTCCTACAAAATAATAAAGTCCTACTTTTAATATCCTAATTAGGACACCCATGGCCGGCTGCACCAACGTAGCTTAAATTTTAAATGTTCCTTAAATAGACAATATTGCATCGAAATGAAATTTCAAATTAATTATTATGCATTGCTGTCACAAATTCGATTTACATTTGCCTTGTTGGTGCAACTGGGCATATAAGTGCTTATAAATTTAGCATTTAGACATTAATATGATAAAAGAGCAACTTCGGTCACAGCCTTTATATTAGCCTGTTGACTGCAAGCCTGCAAAAATTAAAAATAACTATACTAACAATATTCTATTTAATTTATTCGCAACTGTTTTGCACCCGATAGAGGATAGATAATAATATAGATACTTTGGATGATATAATAATAAAATAGTAGCAATTACATATACCGATTAATTTCCAAGTAGTTATAGTACCTACATATATTTGCTGGTATTGTTTATATAAGCTAGATTTATTCCTCCCACTATCACATTCTATGTGCGCGCGGCGAAGCGGAACACATGGGCAATGACACGGGCGCAATCCGTCCGTGCGCTCCACTGAGCTCCTGGTCGGGATTATACACTCCCACCCCCTACATGGCGGCGAACTATCGCGCCTCTGCCCTGCTTTGACATTAGCGCTTTGAAGTGCATCCGTGTTTGTATCTATGTTTGAAGATGATTCCACTGAAAACACAAAAGATCTGCCACTGGATGAATACCTATTGATGATCATGCTTCAAAGCATGGGAGAAATTTTTAAAGTTAAAAATATTTTCGTGTTTTTTTTTTTTAACGTATACGAAGCAATTGTAAAAAAAAAATACTAATCTGATAAACAGTTTCCCTTGTTATCAATATTGTATATTGTAAAACAGAATTAATTAATGAGCACCAAAATAATTTTTGAGCAATAGCTTTTTCTGACAATTTTATTCGCTACATTAATCCCCAGTATTAATAAAATGCAAAATAATATTTATCCATTGAAATGGTCAGTAAAAAATACTAAACGTTCAAAAAAAAAAAACAATGCTGAGTAAAAAGAGTATTTTTATTGGGCATAATATTTCTTTTTACTTTGCACTTAGTATTTGTTACTGAGTGTAATGTCTTAAAATACAAAGCACTTTATTATTAACAAACAATTGGTTACCAGAAGATAACTTGAGCACTAAATAATAATAATAATAAATGAGCACAGTACAGCTGTTGCCAAAAATATATTTGGTAAGCATCAAAAAAATGTGTTTTACCCAAGCAAAATTATATTTTGAGAAGCTAAAATAATAAACAAATAATAAAAATAAAGGAGTATTCCGGCAATTTTTATTTAAATTTGTTTCATTAGTTCCGAACTCCGAAGTGTAAGGCTATATAAATATCTAATCTTATGTACGAAAAAATTTCATCGAATTTAGTTATTTATGTATTAAGAGCGTAAGGAGGCTTTTATGGCCTGCGGCGGGATTTTGAGCTCGAGGCGTAAGCCGAGGGACAAAAACACGTCAAACAAAACTTTATGCATGGACGAAAATTTTCAAATTATGAGTGTTAGAAAAATTGTATCGAAAATAATTTGTCCTCGTACATCCATTATCTAGTGTTGCTATGAAAGTGGAAAACAATAGTTTATTGTTTGTTTATTAGTTCTGTCATTTGAGTTTTATTTTGTGTATCTCCGTGTTTTTCATATAAATATCACAAAATTAATTTTCATTTTTCATTAAAGAATATAATAATTTTCGATTTGTAATAATAACTTTTCATGTTGCCTGTTTAAATTGTTTATATTGTAGGTTATAACCCGGCGGGATATAATGGGGCCCGCGGGCTATAAAATGACATTTATGTCAAAGAAATTCGTGTATAATTGTCAAATTATGATAAGTCCGTGCATAAATAAATTTTACATCATGGCGCTTGACGCTTATTTGCATCGAAATTCAGCGCCTAAACCCATGTGTTCATAAACACCACTTGCCTGTAAGAAAACGTATATAAATAAACAAATATCAAAGAAAATAATTACAACAAAATAAAATATCAAAAAAATACACGCGCTACTATCGCCCTCTGTTTTTCTAATTGTACATTTTTAAGCTGATATGAGCAACAACATGAATGAAAACTTTTTACTAAAAATGTTTTATTATATTTTTCTAATTTATAGAGATTATAGAAAATATTACTAAATCACCGGAATACCCCATTATTGAGTTTTTTATACTAACATAAAATAAACGATTATAACGGCCCGCATTTTGTAGGTGTATCAAAAAGCAAATATTCAGAAATCAATTTAAATCAGTATCATTTTGATGCTAGGGTGATTATATCCCACTCGACTTACTTAACCAAATTATTACAAAGACAACAATAGCTAGCTATATTTCGATAATTTAGATGAATGTTGAGTGCTATCTGTATCTGAATATCTTGTTCAGCTTAGGTTAGGTTATGTTAGTTTAGGATAATCTAAGTTAGATTTGATTGAATGATTAAATTTTTATTATAAACACTAACTAACCATTTAGTATTCAAAAAACTGACCAAATAAATAGCAGCCATACAATGTATGATATACATACTTTGAGTGATAGGAGTGTTACATGACAGAATAATATTTCACAAAAATATTATTGAAAAAAGACATTAGTGTCATTTATGAAAATATAAGCATCATAATTTTACCCAAATAACAAAAAAAATATTTTCAATAATAACAAAAGAGGATAAAAAATGACAAACAAAAACCTCTTAACTTGCAAACCCCAAATATTTCCCCTACAATTCCAAACATTTCCAACAAAACTCCCCTAAATTTAAATTGACCGCAAATAAATTCAATACAGATGTCTCTTGTTCTTGACATCAAATAAAATTTATTTCCACAGAAGAAAAAAAAAGAATACATTATAATCTTTCAACAAAAACGTCTATTTCATAGGTGGTATTAGCATTCGAGAAGCAAAAAACCGTAAGCAGACACTCATTAGTTATAAAAACTAATTCGCCGTAAGTGTTGGTCGATTAACGATTTTAGAAAAATGATATCACTGAATGCTCAGCTTTTAGATCCCTGTAATCTTTACAGTACACTATAATTACGAATACAAAAAAGAAGAAACTCAGAAAATAATGGTAAAAAACTGGGGTGGAATGTGCCAGTCACATTTGTAATGTATCATTTTCACTTGGATAGCAGCTGGAGCTTGAGATGACCCATATACCCGGCTCTATAAGGGTGCCTTTCACTTTAGGGTAAAAGTTTTTTGTAATTCTAGGGTAGCATCCCTTGGTCCACTATTTCGCAAGTTTTGATTATACGTTTCAGTAAAAAAATATATATCACAATGACGTTTAGTTGTGTCAGTTTCCGAATAAATTGATTGATTTGCATTTGTTTGCGTTCTGGTCTTTATGCGTAAAAAATAAATGTCATTCTTACTTTGTTTGAGAGAGAGCCATGAATTGCAATTTTAACCTGATGGTAGTTTAAAAAGACCTTAAAAAAGATGTTTTAAATTACGTTTGCATTTGTGCCGGATATATTACCTGCATAATGTATGTTTTATGTGTGAATAAAGTTATTATTCTATCACTCTATATTACTTTTAAAAAGTACTATTGGTCATAAAGAGTATTGCTATTAACATCTAATGTGATTAAAGAAATTTTTCCAACCCTTACATTAGCTACTTGTGTATTAAGAGCGCAAAATGGAATATTGTCGCGCGGCATTCTCTCGAAATCGACAATGTTCATTTGTGCTCGAAACGCACACAAGATTTTTTCTACAGTCGACACAATGGGGTCCTCCACCATAACAAAAAATAATAAAATGTACACTTTGTACTTGCAGTACTACTCAACAAATAACGATAATTTTTTTTTAATTTATCGTTATTTTCCATTCTTCTTGAGTTATTGCTTCAATCTAATCTAAACATATTTTATTTCCGTTTTTGTAAATAAATGTCCTATTTTATTTCTGTATTCCTTTACACAACAGTTCGGCATTTTGTTTGGGTTTGTAATATACCGGAGCAGTCACATGTCAGATTGATTTGTGGAGGTGGTAAATGTATAAGTAACTACAGCGCCATTAGTTCCTGACTAAACGTTCCCATTAAAACTGTAGACAAGTGACATTTCTCAACATTTTAAAGTTAGAAATTCGGCCAGTGAGCGTTTTTCTACTTTGTCGCGCATAAGCAGCAAAGCGACATTTTACGTTGATAAAAGCGAGCGCAAATGCCTACTTCTTATATAGACTGTAGAAAAATACTTTTTAACGAAAACAGATGAAAAAATAAAACGCCATGGCAATTTTTTTCATGGTTACATTGTATGTACAAAAGGACACTCATTAAGAACATATTTCAATGAAAAAAAAAATGCAGTGATTTTAACGAAAATAGGAAAAGGTATGTATTATAGTATAATGTAAATTATATAAAAAAAAAACTTTTCAACAAAGCGATAAACGTATACATATACTCGTACTACTTATATGAAAGTGTAAGAAAAATATTAACACCCTTTAATATCTACAGTAACACACAAGTTACATTACACAAATCTATCAGATGAGTTACAAATAAAAAAAATCATAGACCTCCCTTTAGTAGGTAAAATAAAGTAAATGGAAGCAACATCTCGAGTACATTAATAGAAACAAATGAAGTGTAACAGAAGAGAGTTTCCCCAACTTCCAGTGCTGCCAGCCCCACGAATCTCCTTGCATCTTGTTAATTAGTAACTTGAATAAAAAACCCTTCTTTCTAGATACTCAAGGAAGTGGTGTTATATTCTATTGCAGTACCGCTTAAGCAAAAACGAACTGACCGAATGGAATGTCAGACATCAGAAAGAGACTAAACACCTCGTTACTTTCGTAGACTTGCTGTTTTGAATTACAAGTGTAATCTGATAATCTTTTTGTTATAATTGAGAGATTATTCATGTTGGTAGTATCTACATTGGTTCTGAAATGTCTTTCAACTTTACGAACAATGGATCATGTTACCATAATCCATATATATATATATATATATATATCCTTTGATTGTAATGAAATGAAATAAATGTTGGATTTTACAAGACAAAATGTTTAACACAACACAATTTTTTGATTGCATTTTTAAGTGCAACTATTAAAAAAAGTCGAATATTAATTACATCGACATAAACTAGGTACCTTATACTGTTTGTAAAGTTATCATTCCAATTATCCTTACCACCAGTTTTAATAAGAACGAAAATTTATAATAACATTACTTATAAAATATTTAATTTACATACTCGTAAATATCAAATAATAAAAGTATAAAACCAGACAAGCCGACAAGTTTTTCATTTTTTAATAAATGATGGATCTATCAAATTTTAAATTGAACATATTGTCCAATATTACGATGCCACTTTTATAAAGCGCTTTTATCAAAATTGACGTTTACCCTAATAAAAAGATACCTGACATAAAAGTGCGCTTCATAATAATATTATTAAAATACAGTGCGTTCGTAATACGGGCCCTTCTTTTTATGCTTTTTACAAGTAGATACGGAGAAAAATTAACAATGTTATTACAATGAACGGTTTTGAAATGAAAATAATATATTAAAGAACAAGTTTTACGAGACATGTTTTTTTCGCACGCCCTAAAATATAGAAAATGAGCCCGTACAAGTTTTCTAAATAACAAGTTTTTATATTTTGCATCTTTAATATATTATAATATAAAAAAAGCTTTTTCGATACGCAATTGTGTTTCATAATGACTTCATTTTGAACCCAAAATATAATCTATTTCATTCCCTGAAATTTTGAATTTTTTAACATGTTCAGTTTTTATTTAAAAAAAAAAAAACTCAATTCATGAAAAAAAATTTTTTATGTCGAAATGTTGTCAATGTACGTTTATTTTAGTATTATACCAGTACCTAATACAAACTGATGTAAAATTCATTTCTTAATAAAATTTTGTAGATCTATTATTAATAAAGGTAAGCCAAGTAACACACAAATAGAAAATTAATTTTTTAAGAGAATAATTGTAACCGATGTAAACAAAAGGTAGATAATAAAATTGAATAAAAAATGTACGGAAAAATCTCTTAGAATAAAAAAACTGGCAGGAAAAGCGCTTAATTTTCTGATTAATATTTCCAGCACCCTGCATTCTTTTATATCTTGTTTGTTGGATAATAATAAAGCGAGGTAGGCGAGCCATTTAAAAACGTCGGATACTTTTCTAATTTCCTCAGCGCTGTTTCCCTCAACCGCACGAAAAAAATACATAATCCATAATTCCGGACTCGTCTTAATGCTGGATAATTAAAAGTAAGACAAACAGAGCTGGATTGCTCGACAAATGAGCGTCGCAAGCGATGTTCAAACTTTCCGCATTCTACACAGACGCCTTTGTTTTTCAAAGCATGAATTATTGTTCCACGTAAACAACATAATTTATCAAATATGGAGGACGGTTTTTTTATTAACACAAATTTTTATTCTTTACTTGATATATAAAATGCTAGTTAAATTATTTATTTATTTACTTATTTTTTTTTTTGAAAAGAAATCAACATCAAAACGACATTAAGGAAAGTATTGTAATCATTCTGGCAATATCTGTTATTAGTGTGAGACAGCAATAAAAATACAAACTAAAAGCGTAATTATTTTGTAAACATACATTTACAATCATGAACTTATTTATGTTTATTACATTTGTATGACATTTAAAGCAATTTCACAAAGTAAATATTAAAGTAATTTATAACTGTTTCTCATACGTTTACGCAATTTTACTTATTATTTTATAGCAATTTTAATAATGAAAGACATCAAGCTTCCATAAATAAAAACAATATAAAAATTCGGAAACTTCCCATTAATTTCTAAAGAATGTTTCCCGGCTATTATATCCGTTTGAAGGGGTGAAATTATTATTAATTATTTGAGAAATCCTCAACAGTGTAAAAGGGATGTTTTATGTAGACAAAGAGGGGCGAAAATAAACCAAAACATCTCGAAACTTTTTTCTCTTAAGTTTGAATTAATTAATAAAAAGGAAGAAAAAGCACGTCAGTTATTCACGATAGGCCGAGTTATAATTTATTGTTTTACAGAGATTTTTCGAGGCTAATCGAACGCAAGGGTTGCACATCAATTATTTCAAGTTTCGAGTCGAACCCTCTTGTTTCCTTCAGAGTCTTTAATCTCGTCTCTAATTACTTGTCAAAATGCTGTACGTCTTTATTTTATACCGGAAAAATATTTAAGAATTATGTACCTATATACTTTAATGTTTTATAAAATGTAATTTTAATGTTTCATTGTAAATATCGACTCGGTCAATATTTAATTGTACATGGAGCATATAAGCCATTAATTTCTGCCTTTGTATCTACGTTTAATAATCTAAATAAGGACAGTAAAACGTTTCTAACTACTAGATAAATAAATGTCATTTCGCATGATAACACAGAGTATACGTGGTAACATTAAAGAAGTTATTTGAAAATTACAAAGAAATAAAAAATAATTGACAAAATTATTTATTTAAAAACGATTAGTATACGAGTAGATAATTTCCAATATTTTTTTTTTTAATGAGAATGCAACATTTTTCTACAATATTTCAAAATTTTTATTTTCTGAACTAAAACTGTAAAATCTTTGTTACAGAAATGAGCCAATAAAATATGTAGATTTTTAAGAATTTTGTTTTCAGTAATTTTATTCTTGTATGTCTCATTGCAGTAATTCGTACATATATTTCTTTGTAATATATACCTACTCACAGCTAATAAAAATGTACGCATCAAGAGTTAAAGCTTTAAAATTGACTGCATCAACAGAATTTTGATATTTTAAATGTAGAAAATTCATATTTGCGTTAAAATCTATTATTTTTGCTTGTATCTTAATAGAATTTATAACGTAATAAGTTTTATAATCGCCTCTTTGGACACAGGACGCGAGTTCTTTTTTATACGAGGAGCGAACCTAAGAGTTTATAAAACGAGTAACAGCCATAATTATTATCCCACTACTACAAATTAAGACAGCAGAAATACAGAAACACACTTTTGCGGTTACTCATTTTTACAGAAATGACAGTTACTTCCTGCATTATATGCACTATAGAAACATCTTTGATGGTTAATAAAGCAATAGTATATGAAACTAACTCCAGTTCGTGTTTAATGTATCAGTCATTAACGGTTGCTATTTTCCCGCCATGTCCAATATATTTGAAACCACAGCTTGTCAAGTAATGAATGTTGATTATAGCGCAATGGAAAGCAGTCCGATAAGTTATACTTTAACAAAGGGATAATAAAGAAAGTGTAAATTCAAAAATCAGATTGCAATACTGAAAAATAAAGAAAAATTATTTAAAACAAATTTTAGTTACTGAACTATCAATCTCACCATGTACTGTAAATAATACAATTATTTTTTACACACACTCACACTGTTTATCTTTTATTTGATAAATACCTCAGAAAAAACTTAAAGGTAATAATTTGTTAAAAGAGGTTAAGTTACAATAACTAAATGTCAAGCTAGGAAATTTATTTTTGCCTACACGTAACGACGGCTGAGCACTTACCAATCAGCAGCATACGAGTAGGTGATACTAGAGAAAATTTGAATTTACTCCTTTTAGTTTAAGACCAGACTACAGTTCCATTTAGTTAAAAATTGATGTCTGCAAAAATCACAGAGCATAGGTTTGAGTTTGAACCTTCAACCTTCAAGCAACCATTGTGTTTGCAACCTCACGACTCACGGGTCGGCAGCTTGCTAACTTATGCAAGTAGCGTGTTTTGTTCCTTTACGCCACTCTCGTCCCTATCTTCGATGAGCATAGAGGCCCACTGCTCTCAAGCACGCAACGTGCAGCTATCAGGCATCGCCTTCAGAGCGGCCCAGGTTTGATTGACACAGGGTAAATGCATCGCGAACTGCCTACTACCTTTGCATACGAGTACTCTTCGCTATGTGAGCTTTCAATGCTTTCATGCAGGCACTATTTGGTAAACATGTGTGAATATTGTATTATCATTCTTTTGTTTATTTATACTATACGTACCTACACTTTCTTATTTGGTATATCCGTCACCTGTAGGTAAGGAAGTATTGTCTAGTCAAAAAAACCAATGGTGAGTTTTTAATAAATAAGCACGTTTTTGGCCCCTAAATACCATTTTACTAGTTTTACGTTGATGTGTGTATGTCCGTGTGTGTGATAAATTTTTCTCCAAGGATAACTCCAATACTATAATTTTAAAAATTATAATTCTTTCGTATTCTTCTTCTTTAGAACCATATGAAGAACTGATTAGATTGTGGTTAAGCGGAAGTTCCCTTAATTAAAGTTTTTAACAGTTTTCTTTGAATAAAACGCGGTTAAATATCATTTTTTGACATTTTATGTGATTATCAATATGAAAGAATATCTTATTCTCTAAACGATTTGATTAAACATTTTCTTTCATATTCAACTGATATAAAGTTAAAGAATTATAAAGAGATTAACTTTCATAAATCAGGTAGCTAGGCTATAATCATGGAAACAGCTGATATATTCAAATTTCAGAGTCAAGTGCTATTTACGAAGTGTATGTTCGTGTTATAATTTTATCGGATTTATAGAATATTTTCCAAGAAACTCTCGGAATTTGTAGAAAATAGTAAATGTTCGTGTTACAATTTTACTGGATTATAGAATCTTTTCCGAAGAACTTTTGGTATCTATGGGATTTGTACAAAATACATACAATTGACGGAAGGTAATGTGCTGGCCACATCAGATTTTTTTTATAAACCTGCAATGAAAGTACTGTTGATCGAACTCTGGTGGTCGCTAATATTTTGTCATCCGCCTAAAGAAAATTTTCAATAAAATGAAAATTGTCTGTACTTATAAATTCTTCTTCTTTGTCCTTTATGATTTCTCCAAGTTCCGTTGTTCTTATTATAAAACGAATTGATAGTTCACGGATAAGAAGGGTTTTCTTTATGGTGGGCTCATATCTATTTTCTACCTTTAATCGTAATAAATTTCACTTTTTACCACTTTGTGAACACCTCTTTTGTTTGTTTTCTGACGACAGTGCAAGGAATTCATTGGATTTTCAAGGATAGGGTTTTCATTCGATATCACACTTTGTTTCTGTATTTTAGACCTCCGTGTACAGATCAAAACTAACAAGAAAATTTTGTCCTCAAACATTTAGGACAAAAAATCTATTTAATAACGATTAATTTATTAGCAAATGTATAAGACTTGTGTTGGTCCCAACTTCCAACAAAAACAACCGCCAGAGAGAAGTCCACTTATAAAAGATGTCCAGTAATTCACAGATAGCTTATTAAAAAAAAATATATTCACATAGAATTTCCTTGTTGCGGTATTTTCAAGAAAAGAAAAAAGCTACTTATACATTGTACAGTTTTTATACTATTTACAATAAAAGTTATATAACGTAATTTTGATGCAAATATTTTTTCTGTTATAAATCTAACCTTTAAATGAACGTCTGCTTTATAACAAAAAATAGAAATATTAAGGAGAATATTAATTTCAAGAATAAAACAATCAGTTCGTAAAAAAGTAGGAAAAATAAGGTTTTAGAATCCAATTCTAAGTGGTGCATTTACAAAATTACATTGTATATTTTCTTGTTTAATGATCAACTTGTTTTATTAGTTAGAAAACATTTATTAATTCCTTGTATAAGCCGATGCAGATAGTGCCCCCGGATTCTGAAATCTGTATGGGTAGAAGTAGTTCGGAATCTATCGGGCAGATAAGTGTGTAGAGAAAAATGCCTAAATATCGGCTAATATATAAGTATTCCCTTTGTTACCTTGGTTACAATAGTTGTCACATGGATAAAAGACAATAAGCACAGAACTATCATTCAATAATGTTCAATTATTTCTCAATCCTAGCTCATTTTGAGTATGTATCTTTTAAAACGAAACTGATATTTTGGACGCTGTTGCTATGATAAATACATGTACGAAAACGCAACTTTCCACTCACTGTTGCATACAGTAACGACGCTTCAACTACGAGACAATATGTTTTCACTAGAAACAATTCGATACTGTAAACGCATCGTCATAGTATCGTAATCGTATCGAGAACGTAGATGTAAATGGGTCATTAGAACTATAGTATATCTTGATCACATCGTTATGGTATCGTGATTGCATCGCTATGCAGTATGACAAGCCGGTGAGTTCCTGTCCTATATTCCGTAGCCATACAACAGTTACGGGAACTGATATCCATACATATATCAAATTTTACATCTACTTATTTTGCACGTCTAATAAATTCTCATTAATAAAGAAGTAGAGATGCATATAAATGTTTTGTAATATGAATTATTAATAAACAAATTACAAATGTTTCCTCATTTACAGGTATTAATGAAGATGTATATTAAATATAATGAACTTAAAAATAATTAGAATTATAAAATTATATCTTTCTATTCTACTATTTATTAATACTCGTAAAATTCTTTCTCGTGTGTGAAAAACTAAGATCGGCATTATAATATATGCAACAAAACTCTTGCAACCATATATCTCTTTGATGGAATGCAGGCCTAACCTAAGGGTAAATTAACTGGGCGTTTCTATATTCGAATCTATCTACCCGAGGCATCACCAGATAATTTTTGGGCCGTATACTACAGTATTGGATTCGCCATTTTGCATACACATATTCCTGGAACATGCATCAGGATTGGCTGTACGAATTTAAGTGGAGCAATTTGCTAATAAGTATAATTTCCGATCGCCATAATACAAAATTAGTGTTTGGACCAGTAGAGCCAAACTGGTACTTTTCCCTTTTTCTCCAGTTTTCAAGAGAGTTAAGTTGTAGAATGATTTATATAATTCGGAAAAACCTTCAAGATACGCATCATTATGATTTAGTTGAACGTAGACATTTAATCATTTTGAGAAGTAATCATATTTACATAAGACGTTGGCCGTTCTCAGAAAATGTAATAAAGTTTCGAATTTTATTTAGGGTTGTAGTCTCAAGTGACGTGTTCGGTTGTGTCATTGCATGCTCGCGTTTTACTACCAAAAAGCCACTGATGATTACCTGGTCTATAGGGAATAATTTACTCAAGTTATATAAAACAAACCTAATCTAATTTTACAACATATATTTTCAGATTGGTAATTAAAATGATTTTCTATTTGCTAAAGGCATATTGTTTATCTCACTTGTCAAGTGTGATATGTCTTCATACATACTCATATAGCACATAAATTCTAATTAGTAGGCTATGATTGGCGTTGTAATTTCTTTAAAAAAAAAAAAACATCCCATTATTCTCAAATATCGCTGGAAGGCTAAGTACTGATATTCTGTAACAAATGGCGCTTATATATGCCATGTCTATATTATCTACGTCTCTATATTTTACGTATTTTCTGCCGAGTATAATTTATTATCGAAGCATTATAAACAATTTTTGCAACATTATTTCAAATATTTGACTCAATATTCCGATGCAGTCCTAAATGATCACTTCCAACTGATCTTACAGTCGATTTTAGTGTCAACTGATCCACTTACACCGAAGCCTTTGAATTCAAACAAGCAGATAGTACCTTATTCACATACAGAGAGGACTTATGAGATGTATGTATGAAATAAATATTATGGAGTATGGCTATAACAAATTTGTGTTAATATTATTGCAACATTTTTAAACACACCTTAACAATCTTAACAAAAAAAAATAATATACTTACCCGTATTTTTAATCGATTACTAGTTACGAGAAAATAATTATTAAAAATTTGGGGAAAGGATATGTGACGTAACCATGGTAGGACCGTGGAAGAAGACAGATAGACTGGGAGGGAACGAGATAGTTATAGCCAGCTGTCGTCATTTTTATAACCTATCACAACATAATCGCTACGCTAATCGCTGATCTTCCCTCTTACTCTAATTGTCTTCTTCCACGATCCTACCATGATGACGTCACATTTCCCTTCTCCAAAACTCTAAACTACTAATAACAATATTATTACATACTAATGTTTAGTTTTTATTATTATAATGAGAAGCTACAGTGCACAGCAAAAAATAAATTAGATATATTAACTAAAACGTAGTAAAATTAACTTAACAAATTTCTTATTTTTCAGTCTAATATGGTTCATTAAATGAACCAATTTGATTTATTTAAATTTTCTAAATTTGTAACAGTAAAATATAATAAAATTAAATACAAAATTGTAGTGACAACAAAATATAGTAAAATTAAAAATAAAATAAATAATTAAAGTAACAATTTCCATACTTAAATTATCAATTTTTACAAAATATTTATTAACTCTTTCAGATGAATTAAAATGCAAAATCTGGTTTCGTAAATTATACTGAAATATTAATTTGACATGTTGCCTACAAAAATAATATATACCTACTTATAAATAGACAAAATTTCAAACTCTTTGTATTCTGTGTGGTTATTTTTTATATTTTGATATATTGAAATTCGACTACAATCACATATCCTATTGCTAATAAAATCGGCTGTTGAATTAGATGGGAAATATCACTTTTTACGACACCCATTATTCAAATATATTATTATTATTATTAATTATATTTGAAAGAAAAAATTACTAATATATCCGAAAAAGGAATGAATCATACTGATTTAATAGAACAATGAATTTTTTTTAAGTAAACAATAATATACTCTACCACGCAAATTTTATAATATCGATTAAGATCGAGATCAACTGATATGAATCTATTAATACATTAAACAATAATCTATCTAAAGTTGATCACGACATCACCTTATACGAAGATTCTCATGTAATCCATAATAGCAGTCCCCTCCAGAAATAAAAATACAAGACACAATAACTACAAAAAGTAACAAAAAACAATCTCATTTACTTAGTGCTTAATTACATATATAAACAAAACATTGTCTTCAATGTGTATTTGTTTTAAACAATGGCCTTCCTCCGCTGTCTGGCGAGAAGAAGATATCTGTGAAGACAAGGATGGCATCATCATCTTATGGCATGATTAGTGTATGAGACAATGATAAATTAATGCGGGGAGGGGCGAAAATCTTTTTGTATACTTAATTAATGTAGGATTCGACCACGTTCTGTTGCACTGCACCGGAGATTTAAAAATAAGACAATTAGGTTCTTAGGTACTTTTATTTTGACGTGAGCCTCACCAGAAAAATCATTTTAATTTACTCCCTATTAGCTGAGAAAGAATTACTAAAATTATTGATACTCTTTGTTATCATACTTGCGTCAGATATTAGGCCTACAACGAAGGCACATGAGTAATATGTTACGTAGACAGTACTTCTTTACATTTATTCTACATAAAATTTGTCATATCTATTAAAATATAATCAAAAAAAATCATTTTCATTTTCAAGTACATCAGTTTAATTTAACTTATAGTGCAGAGTTAGTTTTAATACGTTTTTCATTTCTCTCTCGTGTTACATTTACATATATTGTTTTTAATTTGTTTTTCCGTATAATAGATCTGTTCAAGCCCGCACAATACCTCTCACCAATTCCATTTTATTTTCCATAAATATAGGATACATGTATCAAAAATTATTTGCTGATCATATCGCACTTCTTATTTCCAGTAAAATTAGGTATTTCCCAAACTTAATATATAAATTACCAAATCGTGACACTAACACTTATATGTTAATTACAAATTATAAATTACCAAATCTTGACAGTAATATTTATTTCTTCATTACAAATATTTGAATATCTTGTAGTTGTTTTGACTGATATATATTACAACATTATATATTTATATAATTTGTTTCTTATTTCTAATGGCAATTGCACCAATATTTAATTGAGAATTAAACAAAAATTAAATTAAAGTCAACATTTTTATACGTATGAAATATAGTATGTGTTGATTTTAATTTTTGTTCAACTCCAAATTGAAGTATTGGTATTGCCGGCCATTTATCTATAAAATATAAAATAAAGAACGAAAATGTAGCAGTTCATTTATACTTATTTAATTAATTGTAATATCATAAAATGTCAAAAAATAATATTTAAATGTATTTATTTTTAAGAAAAAACTACTATCGGATGTCCAATTGTTACCAAAAACTCAGCTCTTCCTATTATAATGTTAAAATAAAGACTAAGAAGTATCATAGATTTTAGGTCTTTAACCTTAAAGTATTTGACAAATAGTAACAATGAAGAAATATAATTCTGTGGTCCTTAAAATGTACTTTTACACTAAAATCTCGACATGCTATTTTGGCATACTTCCTCTAACTACAGAGAAGAAAAATAAATGTTGAAATTTTAATTCAATATTAAATATGCATAACGTAGTTAATAATAATCATGTTAACTTTGACAACGCTTGTATCCCAATGTATTTCTGATTTATAAAAATGGTAACAATAGTGAACTGTTTGATTACTGTCTATACTGTACATATCTATGGAACTGCACCAGACTGTTATTTATATAGTCTAATCTTTTTTAATTATTGTAACAAGTTCATAGTTATCTTGACAATATACCATTTGCATAAAATCAAGAAGAAACAATTGTAAATGAAAACATGATTCACAGACTATTATTAGGTAACATCTCAGGGTATTAGGCGCGATGATATTTGTAATCGATGTGTTCCTCGTTGGATTTTACCACGGGAATGCAATGTGTCTGTTTGAAATGATCGAGTTATTACGGCGACTAATCGCTACGCAAATGAGTTTTTTAACCCACGCTGTTGATGGCCTTGTTACGAAGCTAGGAATTGTCTATTAATTCCGGATGCTTTATAAAATTGCTGGAAATTATATTCATTTCTAAATGTGTAAGCAGGAATTTTATTACTCGCTTTTAATTATTGTTTGTTGATCACTACAGGGAACCTAAAACAATAATAACTCTTCCTCGCAAAAAAAATATATTAGCATTAATATCTTCTTTTAGTTTAGATACAATCTTTGGATAAAACTACAAGTCTAACTCAATGATTTATTTTTAGCAAGTTTATAATGACATTTACACATAATAAAGTTTTTTTTTTTTTTGTTGATATCCCTGCATACAATATATAAAAATGTTGCTTGCTTACTGAATAGACCGAAATAAGTGTTCATATTTCTTCGTTTCACTAATAAGGCATAAAAATAACAGGTTTGGATTCACTGAAACCACAATAATTATAATATGCACAGCTGATGAATGCTGACTAAGATTTACATTTCTACAACTGATGGTCATTAAAAAAAAGAATAAAATTAGATGCTTAATTGCTTGAATATATAATTCGTTTTGTAAAACAGTAACCCAGTTATACAACACACAAGAATATAAGTATGTTTATAAGCAGAATTAAATTTTTAATAACAGTGGAATATTTCAATATTTTATTTTAACACAACTTATTAAGTATTCCGTTTGGAACTGCTAACAGTGTTATCTAAAGGATATACATGAAAATATTCTTGTATGTCCTGCTATTGACAAGGAATTGTGAATAATGTTTAATTAGGTTTAAAAACATTATTGTCGGGTATTTTGTTTGAACTCTAAAAATAATAATGGAAACGTCTCTCGAAGCGCTGCCATGGCAACCCGTGATATGTAGACCCGTGATGTATGGAAGGTTTCCACGGTAGTGCTTCGAGAGATGTTCCCACAACGCCTAATTTCACTTCGTGGATATGCTATGGCCAGCGCGATCACCCGATCTTTCTTCATGTGACTGTTTTTTGTGGGATTATCTAAAGTCGAAAATTTTCATTAGCAAACCACGCACTTTAAAAGATCTAAAGGTTGCTATCGAATGTGAAATTAGGGCAATACCAAGAAACATGCTTTGTGATGACATGACTAACTTCAGCAATGTGTGAATGAATGAATGATATGGAAGAGGTTATTTTCCATACCTAAATTGTGATCTAAAAATTTTTTCACCAGGTAGCGATGGCAAAATATGCTGAAAAAATGTAAATTTCTTTTTCGAAAAAACCATCAGATATTTCTGCCACACCCTGTTCATAGGTTAAAAATTAATTCTTTAAAATTCGGACACGGTGAACTAGGCGAGTCAAACTGGGCGACGGTCAACTGGGTGGTGTACAACTGGGAGCCGCAACAACTGAATGATGGTTATCTAGGGGCCGCGTCATCTGGGCGATAGGCGAATAGGTGTGAAGAATTTCACAATGGAGTGTTAGGTTATGTTAACGTTTGATTAGCAAAATCAGTGCGTTACTTTTAACTATTTTCCTGTTCAAAAAATTGTAAGCCTACTAAGCGTGTAAAATTTTTAAGTTTATGTCGCTAAGTTAACCATCGCCCAAAAGTTGTAGTGCCCAGTTGTCCATCACCCTGTTAATCATCGTCCAGTTGACCATCGACCAATGTGATTCGTCTAGTTGTCTATCATCCAGCTGTCGCGTACCGTAATAACATTTTCTCGAGGACCCGCAAAACCTGCAGCCGGACCTGGGTCAGATCATATAATCAAGAACCAGCTGACAACTTATGACTATCATTGAATTTCCGTGTGACGGAATCAGTTATATATTTGATTATTAGGTATGTTGGAAGATTGGTAACATTATAGTAAATTTGAGTACCGTAGTTTTATTCCCCAAAAGGTGTCGCAATCTCTGTAATGTATGTATGTAATTACTACATAAGTATCGTACTCTTAGCATTATTCTGAGAAATTAAATTTGATTATGAATTTATTTTTAATATACTCATATGCGTCTTAGATCATTTCAGAACTTGTTTAACATTTCAGATAAAAATTCAGTCATTTAAACGAGTCATGATTTAAGACCATCAGTACTAAAATATGACAAGAGAATTCAAAAAAATTAATTATTAAAATCAAAGACCAGTATTAATAGATTTTAATAATTCACTTTTAAAATGCAGATTAATATCAAAAGTAGGTTAGTCTAATGTTGAATTTTTTAAAATGTTAAAAGTTCTAATATTAGAATAAGTTATTTGAATTCTCGCACCATATTTTAGTACTGATATACACAATAGTGCTCTTAATATGAATCTAAAATCTAAATAGTAAAATAATAAAGATAGCTGCTTAATAGGTACCTAACGGGCAAATTCTTATACGGGTGTCAATATATTCATATTATTTAGTCAATGGTTATATGCATAATTTACATACAGTCGTACGCCCTGTGTTTTAGCATTTAATTATGTGCATTAAAAGGAAAAACAAATATATGCGTTATTTAAAATAACTTTGAAGATATTTTTAATAATCGTATTTTGTATAGTAATACAACACAATATTAATATGATTTTTCATTATAAATTCAGTCGCAATAATATCTACCCCATTGTAAGTTCACTACATAATGTAATTTAAACGAAATTAAACATTTCTTTTTCAAAAATTAATGGCTTTAAATATTCTTTTATTTTACTATAAAATTAAAGTGATGAAATCACGATAACAAATACATTTGCTTTTACGTTTACCTAAGCGAATATCTTTTTGTATTCGTCAACTATTATTCCTAGAAATAAAAAGGTGTAAATACAAGTACAAGTTTTTCAACATTCCTCTATTATCTTAATGTAGCAGAGCAAAATAAAAAGTGCGAAGTTGCAAACTGCAAATATTATCTTTATCTGAAAATGGCATAGTGACCACCACCTACTGGAGCGCTGTTATGCGATTGACGCAATAATTACAGGACTGGCCCGAGATCTCATTGTGCACAGAAGGAAACCAATAATTTACTAAAAGCCTCGGATGTCAGATAATGGAATTTTTAGTGCAAGGGTGGCACGCCTGATGTGCTTATTCACCGTCGCGTCATGTTCAGATGTGTGAACGGAGCTTGAGCGCACGCGTCTTACGTTTTATTTGTTCCAGAATTAGATGATTTCATTTCATGGTCTCTGATCTCCGCTTATGAATGTGAGTGTTTATTGTGAGATTAAAGAGTGTTATTTTATGAAGCTGTTTGCCAGATTATAGTTTTAATCAAAGAAATTGGCTTTTTATCCTAGAATGAAACGTGCTTATATGTATTTCATTACTTTTTTGTTACTTTGCCATATTTCTGGTATTTTTAATGAAATCTAAAAATATGTAATGAAATGAAAATTGAAATAAATAAGCAAAAAAGATAAATGTCCAAATTCATTCGATGATAACCATTTATTCAAAATTATAACACATTATTTTAACTAGTATAAGTATATTACAATTTTTGGTTCGGATAATGCTGTTTAACTCTTTGAGGTACAGAAAATTTATCAAAATTACACGCCGAGCGGTACAGAAATATTTTTTATTGCATAGGAGAAAATAAATGCTATTACATAGTCAAATACAATAAAAAGAAAAAACAAAAATTACATAATTTGATTTTTTTATATTTCGTAGAATATACTTCTAAATTATGCGTGCGCTGGTGGTATACGGTTTAAACCTACGGACTTATATAGAAAAAATTCTATAAATTGGTGGTACTCTTCTTGCTCCAGTATACAGCGTGAGTCGAAATATTAGTGGTTCAAATTTTGAACCTATGTACCCCAAAGAGTTAACTTGTTGATGTTGTCCTACAAAAACCAATAACATGGGCGGAATTGGTAATCTGGTCTGAACATTTGAAAGTTTCCCTGTGGATCGTTTATTGCTTCACAGACTAGAGTATTTAGCCAAAACTACCCTGCTGTAATATTTCTTTTGTCCCATGGGCCAGTCACTGGTCAAATTTCCCGAACCAATACATACGCTGTTTTACCTATTTATGCCAGTTTAATAAAAAGCAGAAATAATAAAAATCAGTGTATTTTATTGACTTCGTATTTAACGCAAATTGTTTTCAGATTTTACACTTTTAATAAAATACAAAGTGTTATTTTCTCATTAAAAAATATCATTTACAATTGGTTGAAGATAATAAATATTCTGCAATAAGTACCTAGTAAAGGTTTCTGATTAAAAATAGTATCAGATATGAAAATGAAAAATCCTTGGTTGAAACAATCCTTCCCGTTCCCATGCTTCCACCCACGCACCGTACAAAACTCGCTCATACTCAATCAAAAAACAAAGCAAGACTAAAAAAGACACAAAACAAAAAGCTGCAGTCCATTGAACAACAGCGCATCGCGGCAGTATTCAATGGCACACGAATTCAAATGTTTTCTAAAAGTAAATGGAGAGTATATACAGCAAGAAAGCAAAGTCGCTTGAGTGTCATTGAGTAAAGAAAAGACAACATTGTTACAATGGAATATTTGAAGACGCAGACGGAAGTAGCGTACCTACACACGCACACAGCACGGAGCACAGAGTTTCACATGGCTCAGCTTAGCTACTGGTTTTTAACCAATATTTGCTTATCAAATGCCGGGAGTTGGAACGCCTACGCTGTATGTTGAGCGTTGAACGCTGAACGCTGCAGCATCCGTTGTGGTAGTGTAGTATAGTAAGATCACGGACGATGCTATGCCCGCCGTGCCCTAGGCATGCACACTGCCCTATTTGCACCGGACTACGAGACAATGCGCTTCCATGCATGCACTTTTCTCACGGAACAAATCTTTCATGTCTCGTCTACTAAATATTATTATTTTTTCATTCCTCTTACTTTTTAAAAAACAAAATAAAACACTAATTTCGAATTTATCATTTGTTTTTAATTCAAACCCGTAACAAAACCAAACATTTCATTTAAGGACACAAGTAGCGCCTAAAATACGCTTTATAACAACGGACTTTAGTAACGTCTGACTATGAATTATTTTTACCAGAATTTATAAAAAATAATAATAATAATAATCATTGTTTATTATCACGATGACGGCTTATTATCCATTACTGAATGTGACATATTTGTTATTTTCAATTAATCAATATATTTATTCCGACTTTCATCCTAGGAGTAGTTATTCAAGATTGTAGAAAATACTTCAGCGGAGTGCTATAGGAATTTTGGAAATATTTTTTTTTTTGTGGACAGCTTCTACTACTAACAAAATTTTTATCCATTTATAAAAACATTGACTGGTAGTATTTATCAAAAATTTGGTCACTGTAATTACCACATTACCATGTAGATCATTTAATATCTATATTGGTATGATTAAAAAACAACAGAATTTTTTATATGTTATACAAGCTTAATGATCCTGATTAAGAGAAATTACTGCCAGCAATTACAATAAATTATGACATAAATATTTGTATCACTAGTCTACAAAACTGGACTTGAAAGATACGAGGTTTTCAAATATGAACACTCGTAAAGCAATTTCTAGATAAATAAAATAAATAAATAAATATATCATCACTTATATCATTTTACCTATTTCTAGGTGTGCCAATCTGCTTTGTCACAGATATCGGTATGTATCTACATGCGTAATACATAAGATTTTTTACGTTAATTTTTCCACAAATTTCATTAAATGAATTTTATTGTAGAAATATTAAATACAAAGGACATTTAAGTGAAATCAAAGATTTGAATTTTAAGTTGCTCGGATTTATGAACAGATAAATGAAGTTAAAATGTAAAAATAATATTTAAAAAACAATGTTAAAAATTGTACTTACATGCACCAAAATTATTTTTATTTGCGCTTTTATTTTTTTATATCGGAGCCAGATTGTAAAATTATTTTTAAACGATCGAATTTTTTTAAATGTTTGCCGGTAGGGTTTCCATGGCAGTAATCTTTATTTTCAAATTACTGATTGATAACAGAAGTGAATCACATACCGATCAGGAGGCGGAGACGGTAAGTGAATAAACGAACAACGATCAAAGCTTACTTTAAAATAACAACCAAAAATTTTTAATATGTCAAAATAGTTGTCAAATCTTATTTTTTTAAATTTTGTGCGCCAATCGTGCAAAAACGTAATAAGCATTGCGGTCAGTAAGTAGTAAGTGCTCTTCTACCGTTATCGGATGTATTGGATTCTCAATAGGTAGGAAGCACTTACTACCCGTAGGTAATACTTAAAAAAATACTTTTATAAACGCATACTCATTTTGTAATGTAATTTTTCTAATCATATCTTAATGTAACCTATTCTAATGTACAAAACTCACGCCCGTAAATTTTGTACGGTTAGGTAATGTTAAGGTTTCTTTACATTTTAACGCGAATAAAAATAATTGTGGCGCATAAAACGCATAAAAAGCGTAAATACGGGCATTATTTTTTAAAAAAAATAATAGAAGGTGGGGGGTAAAACTTTACTTGCCCTTTACAAACATAACTTGAAAAATAAAAAAAAAACCATTATTTTTAACGATTTAACAATACAAGTTCAATTAATTACTTACATTTAAAATTAAAATGCATTCATTGATTTAAGATACACTTAACGATTTTATCATAAAATTTGTAAAATATTTGTTAATTATTGGGTTGAAAATACTAAAAATTGATAGTTCGTAGGACAGTGGTGCCAACTTATAATCATAAGTTCAGTGCTCCTCACGAGTGATGGCGAGAGGAAGATATGCGCATAAGGCCAAATTGCGACCTTATTCATACTCCAGATAACTAAGCACAATATTAGTTCGAGTGAGTGGAGTAACATTATTAAATAGTACTTCAATATCCTGCGACTACCTAAGTTAAATATCTTGAACACTACAAAAAAAATTCGCACCAATCGTGTTTAAGCCTAGTACGTGCGGCAGCTCGCCATCACTCGTGACATACACTGATTTACAAATTTCAAACCTTATCATATCAGACAAAGGCACAAAAGTAATTTGTATTGTCTACCAGAAATATCTAATCGATAATGAAGATTAAAAAATCAATACTCATTCCAAATAAATTTACTTTTCTTTCCCGTAAATTTATAAAAGTATAACAAAAACCTCCATAATGCCTTGTGGTATGAAGCACCGTAGCTATATAGACTCTCTGGAGATGATATAGCCGAATAATCACCCTAGTGCACGGACTGCACTGGTTGCGGTCAGCGGAACGCGTGCTGCAAACGGCTGGCTGTTATTTATCTGGCCGTGTATTGCGCTCGGACACGAGTTGTACAACTTGCGGTTTTACAATAACGCAGTGTTGGTGTCTGTGTCAGAAAATATTTGGGGTTAGACTAACCTATTTACTATATAGCTAATTACCAAAGTGGTTTGGTTTTCAATTTATATAACGCCAAAAAGATTAAATCAAATGATGGAGTATATTTTTAATAAAATATTATTAACACTGTGATATTTCAAACATGTATGTTAATTTTATAATGTGTACGTTTTACTTTGTACCAAGTCACTCTAGAAAACCTCACTTTTGTTCCAGAAGCCTGAAAACAAAAAGAAACTACATTTTTAAATATTAAATTTTATACACTTTTTTCTATACTGCAAACTTATCTATAAATATTTATTATTTATAATTCCACACTTTTTCATACATTTTCATATATAAGTGGTTTTTTCCTTCTATCTGTACTTTATATTTTTCATACAGCTAAATGTCGTTGATGAGGATTACGTATGAAACAGACATAAACAACCATACCTTACCCGGGATTCGAACCCTAGACCATCGGGTTGTGAATTGACTACGTTGCCCACGTTACCATCTGGGTGGATTATAAATATAAATAACTGTAGCATTAAGTTAAAACAATCGAATTATCATGATGAAGTCGAAAATGAAAACCATATCTTCTATTATTAAATCTAGTATTAAACACTTCAAATACGCCGACGTATGAGCCAAAATATATTTTATGTATCTATACCATTTATTTTCCAACAAATTGTCGTCATTTTTAATTTATATTTTAACCCCGTATTTGGAATTTTAGAGTAGGTATGCACTTTCTTATAAATATATTTTGTATATTTTTTGCCCTTAGATTATTTTAGACTTATGCTTGAATTTCCTATACCCAATAATTTACAAACATAACATAGATACTGTGGAACAAGTGCGGAGAGTTGAGTTTTGTTACACGCGGTAGAGTTCGCGGAGCAATCCGCAGGCGAATGGGAACCATATGAGTGTAAAAAAGGCTTCGCGCATGTGCTGCATTCTATACTTTTTTTTATGATCGATTCATCAACAGTATTCAAAATTCGAAAAAAATAATGCCTGCGCTCTGCTATTTTCAATTTTCAATATCCATGCCAAAAGTATGTATAAGAGCTCTTATGTGTGAAGTGCGTAAAATAAACTGCATAAGAAATGCGTTGAATTTTGCACATCGATATTAAAAGTCAAACTTCACCTATGTGTGAAGGAAATAGAAAATGTATATTTACGTTGCCATATTCTTCTTCAATTATCAGATATTTCAAGTATACATATGCTTGGCCAATATTGTCAAAAAGTTATGAATTATAAATATGGGATTATTTAGCACCTGAACAAATATGAATTCAGCCGTTTCGACACACAAAATAAAAAGACAATATTCAGATAAAACCTGAAGATTAAACTAAATTGTTCATGTTCAACAAATAAAACGAACATGTTGAATTTTAAAATTATTATTATTTTAATAGGATTTCCTTGTAACTTGTAACTCATTATTTAACTTTTACATTAACTCTTCTAGAAACTATATTTACAAAGTACATTTCAATCAACAAAACCGCACTAAGTTCTCCATAAATTGAATTTTAATATGATAATTATTTTGGTTAGCTTCATATTCAAGAACTGTATAGGTATTTTCATCCTTTCCTTTCAAGTATTTGTATAATTATATTTTGATTACCATAACAATATTACTACGTATTATACAGCTTAATTACAAAGTATCCTTATATTTCCAATTGTTCCCAACCAACTATACTCGTACAATACAATAGAAATCCTACAAAACCAGATGTTATTGCAAGCCCCGACCTCAATTCGCCCATCCGTCTAAAAAACGAACCATCTCTTAATATTTTTCCGCTAAAATTACTCCGAGAGCAATGAGGCACGACGTTATTTCATCGCGAGCCGTCGACCGTAATGAAGCACTGCGTAAGGTCCATTGTTGTGCAGAGAGGGCTCTTATAATCGGATTCTGTATATAAAAATCTATATAACTAGATACATACTGTGTGTCTACTGAAATATTATATGTGAATTTAATATGTTGTCTCCCTTGGTGCACCACAATCACAATCTGTGGTTTTTTGAAAGCTTTTGTGGTTCAGCTGCTGGTTTTTAACATCTATAAGCTTAAACACTCTCGTATTAGATTGAACTTAGTGTTTAATATTAGTTTATTTTACAGAAAATACTATTTCTATATAAGTGAACATGTAAGTATCTTTCATGATTGTATCGGACCATGCAAATATGTATATTGTTTAATATTAGTTTATTGACATTGTATTCCACATATAAGGATTTCAACATTGGCAACAGTGTAGAAATCTCCAGTCCATATTTATTTGACGGCAAGTATAGTAATGATCACAAAGTCCAGTTATATTGTCTAATACAAATTTTATGAGATAGAGAAACATGTTTCTTACTACATACTTTAATAAAAAGAAACCGCCGAACAATCAGTATTCAGCCTACAGGTATACACTATTCCTTGCAACTTTATTTTATTGTAGTAACTGCGTGTTTGCGTGAAACTTTTTTTTTAGCTGCACTAAATCTGATAATACAATTTCAAAATAGCTTTTATGTGTTTAGTTTCAAAATGGTGGAGAGGTGTAGTTTTTCGGTCTAGAAGTGAAGACGGTAACACAAGTCATCTGAGAAAAACACGATTTTGCAACGAATCACATAAATTGCAACTATATAAATTATTTATCTAAAGTTCCAAAGGAAGCTAAATTATTAGTACCAATAAATAAAAATAAAGAGCTAAAATAGAGAATAGCTAAAAATAATAATTAAGAAATATTTAATTTTTGTCCACCAGAAATGATTTATACAAAATTAAGAATGTTTATTAATATTCATATTCCAAATTATTTTTAAAAATATTTGGTGAATTCACAATATTTGGGTTTGAATTACTGTAATTAATTTTTTGTTTTAATTATATTCAAATTTAAATCATTGTTGAATTCATTGCAAGAGAGTTGGAAACATAATTAAAATTATTCAAATCAGTAACTTGAGCCACGACAACCCGGTTCCTAACCCGTGGAAAATCTTCCATCCCTTTACGTTATTTTTTTCCAGGAGGTTTATATTCTATCTATTTTCTACAAGCTATTTCGGGCGAGTGGTGTGCTGACTCATCCCCGACGTGCGACTAGCCTTACCCTTGTCCTACACACGTGTCTTCCCCTCGTACCCCCTGATAACAGCTACCCCGCAACCAAATTAGAAGGGAATGTGTGAGAACTTTTAACTGTTTCGATGAGGTTTCAAGATTTGTGTGAATATAAAATTGATAGTCAATGTTTTGTAATGTTATGTTTTACTTGTATTGTAAAGATTTTTTTTATATTGTTGTAATTCGGATAATATACGAATTGTCAACTAAATTCGTCAAAATATTAATGAGATTTTAGTGTTCTGGCACAAATTCAGTACTAACTGCGAACAGGCTAAGAAACTTGGCCAATTGCCCGAAGAATGTCATCACTCACATGGTTTAATGCTGTCAGTTAGTACATAGTCAAAGCTCGATATGCTGGTAAATTATTTTTTTTCCTCTTGCCATGAATATCACCAAAAGTCAGAAATATACAAACGATACAACAGGGCTCTGGTAGGTCCTGTTTTAAATATGGCTGCAAAGAACGAGTCAAAACATGGCATAATCTACCAGAAAATTGTACCTACCAAAAGTGCCCAATAGTACATATCACGGCTGTAAGAAACAAACCGAAGTATATAAAATAACCTAACTGACGTAATTTGCATTGTTTTATCAAATTAATCATGTCGGTTAGTAGTTAGATTACATTAACTTGTAGGAAAATGTTTGTTACATCGTATAACTATGCTGCGGTGGTCATATACACTTATAAAGGATGAATATAAGAATAGGTACCTACGTAACATTAGGATTTTTATCAATTATCAGGAATATAGAATATGTCCTGATATAACTTTAAGGAATGAATTGAGCATAAAATTCTGGAATTTATATTTTGGAATAACCAACTGATCTTATTTTAATTTGAAAAAACAGATATAATATGTTATGTTATTATTTCAAAAAGTTAACTGTCAAACCAAATAAGAAAACAAAGTGAATCCGACGTACATTTCTTGACATAACACACTTTTAGCACTTCTTTCAATTAAGGTTACTCGATAATAAAAGGTGTTAATTAAAAAAAATTATCTACCAAATCTTCCATTATTTTATTCGCTAATATTCTACGTAATGTATCCTATAAAATTTTACAGGCCGGACAATAATTTAAAACAATTGTTTTTTCATGTTAAATACCAACGTCTCGGATTTTCTTATTTACCCTACCATATACTTTGGATTGCAACCAATTTCATACGACTTTATTTAGAATTAACTAGCCAGAGTTCGATCTATTCACATACCTCGGATTCTGACCGATTTCTATTTCTAGAGCCAAAGCTAGAAGTGCCCGGATACTTCATGACCTGACTATAGCTATATATAAAGCTTTCGCGGTATATTTTGGCTTTTTCAATATTTTTTGCAACTACAGACAGTACTGATCGGCCTGAGTTTGCTGGTAACAATGTCATATTTCGACTAACAATGTAGTAAGTGGCTGATCATTCTGTGAAATGGATAGACTTCGGACTTCGACCGTTTCATAGATGTGTCTATAATCCACAGTATGCCGATGATAATATTAAACTGACCTTGCTTGCGTAGAAACCAAAACTGGTTTATGAGCAAGTTCAAATATTGCAATAAAGGATTTTATCATTTATTTTCAGCTATGTTAATACAAACAGTTCGCATTTATATCACTTTTTTATCCTGCGTCTATTATTTTTTCGTTTTAGATTAATTTTTATGACAACATTTATAACATTGTTTTCTATTTTGATTTTTAGTCAAGTATTCAAATTCCTTCATGCCTTGAGAGTCTCCTCAACTTATACATGTGGATCAGTGTGTTGCTCTTCTCGCTCGTCAACAATGTTACTAATGGGTGAAATAAGATATCAGAACACGCGACGGACTGCGCAGTCGAGGCCCGTGCTATAGTCTGCTGTGCTATATCACGTGATTGTCGGCATTTAATTAAGGCGCGCAATCATTTTCACGGACGCAGCCAGCGGCTTTACCGGGTGTCTAGCCATAGATCTCACCTTAGGGAGATACAAACAAAACTCCCTGCTCTCTCTACGGGAAGAATAAATATCGGCCTTATAAATTGTAGAAATATAATCAAACTACCAACAATTACTTTATTACAAATATGTTTCTGATAACGCTTCTATGCACATCAACAATATTTTCTTTATGCCCGGGACTATTCTACAGAAACTTAATGGCAATCTTTTGTGAATTTTTTTTTAAAGCCTGGGTTCAAATTTGTTAAAATACAATAATCATATGAATCTTCAATTTTGCTAAAACCAACCACTTAAATAGTAATATAGAATACGCACAAAAGCACCTATAATTTATTATTTAGAGTGAACCGGGTTCGATCCCGACCGACGCCAAATATTTCGAATTTTAAATGGCACAAAAGTGACCCCTGTGGTGAACTATCCATGCCAGCAATGAATGCCCGTCAGGTGACGCCTAGTAAACGCCCGCACGGTACAAATATGTCATCATCATTACCGATGTCTGCGATAAAGCAGATTGTGGCACACCCAGAAATGAGTAATATGCCGTGATATATTTTTTTTTTTCACTTTAGAGTTCAAACCTAGGTAGTTATATATTCTTAAAATAAATCATGTTTTCAAGCGTACCTAACCTATCAAATTCAATCATTCTTAAATTATTACGTAAACAAAGTACTTAACTCACAAGTCATATTTTATTTTATGTAGTTTAGCTTTACATAATAAAGATATGACACCAAATTTATTTTTTATTTTCCCCAAAAAATATCTTCTTAGGTTATATTTCAGCTGATAACTCTTCCCAAGTAACATGTCCGTATTCTCACTTCTTAAAAGTAGTACTTACTGCTTCCGAAGAATTATTACTTCAACTGACAATTATCTCAACTTGAAAATTAGAAATAAAAAAAGAAAATTTAATTATAAATAGTCGTAACAGTTATTTCAAATAATATAGCATTTACGAAAGGTTTAATTTACAAAAAAATCCTGTTCCTGCTTATTCATTAAAATAATCGATATAGCGCCACTTACATCAAGAGATGAGAATATGGACCTTCTTTCTTTTAAACATTAACAATATTGTTACATACGTAGTATGTTCTTCGCAGACGTGAATAGTTTTCCTCATAAAAATATTCGCTCCTCCGTCACTGTTCGTGGCTGTTTGTGTAGCAGCGGTTCCCCGCAAAGAGGCTATTATCCTGATCACAACACGGCGTATTCCGAGGATTTATATACAAACTTGATAATTCACGGCCGAATCGCACGAAATCCTCAACTATTCTATGTTGCTTTACCTCTTAATACGATGACGGCTATGACTGGATAAACGGGTTTATTAAATTTGAAATTAGTCGGATTGCCTGCTTCCTTTTGTTAATATGATGTTGGGAAACCAACGCTGTCTTGATTTATATTAATGTGCTATAATTATACACACTTTTCAGTTTGAGTTGTTGATGTACTGTAAGAGATACAAATTGTTGCTTATGTTATTCATTCCCGTTCATATGACTAGATACACATGCTTTTTTAAGTTATTTCTCATTGTTAACAAGACAAGTTCATTTTAACTTAATAAATTTACAAAAATAAAACATTCGATATTATGTAGATGTTCATATTTCATATTTACAGAAACATTTTTCTTTTTTTTAACAGTAAACATGTTTTTATTACTTTATTTTATACTGTAAATTTGGGAAAGATCTTACAAATATAATTTCAAACAAATCAGATATAACAATTTTATACGTGGTGTATAAGACCTATGCCCACATTCATAAATGCTCGTTAAACTTTAAACGATTCGTTATAATTTTTATCCAATAAAAACAGTTAACACTAACAGAAAAATCGAAATGTAAATTGTCAAGTTTGATTCTATTTGTTCAAAATTTTAACGAGCCGTTTTGAAACTTTACAAGTGTTTATGAATATGGGCACTAGTGTAAATGAATAATATTCCTGAGATCATTTTGAGTAAAAAAGTCATATGGACATATAGGTCCTTTCTTTTGGTTACGAATTACAAGGGATTAAAGTTTTATAAATAGCATCAATTTTTATATTGCTATTTATAAAATTTTGATCCCTAGTAGGTAATTTTGCAACCAAAAGAATTAGGACCTATATATGTATGTTCATATGACATTTTTAACTCAAAATAATATAGCGTATTCTTGAGATAACTTTGAGTAAAAAATACAGGCTGTATTACAATCACATAACAAAATAGAAACAATGAATAATAGACCCATAATCCATTTTCGTATAAAACGAGTTTCGTGAAACATAGTGTTTCATATGTCGAGCTCGAGCATTTATATTCCATAAAGAATTGTTGAAATTAATGTACATAATTTGTTTTTAAAATGAACGATATACCCATCACTACTTTCAACTTTTTCATGAAAAATGGACCAGATTATGAGATTATGTATATGTTACGGGCAACGACTGTTAGTATGTTTTTTTTTTTAACTTATCTAAACATAACCTAACATATCGCACAAAATTCACGGTCGCAAAACTAGGACCGTTGTAGTTTTTTTTGTATTTTATTTATATTTTTGTAATATAAAAATAGTAAAATTGCCCGAGTTTTGCTTGTGTGAGTTGTATGGATTAGTATAGATTATGTTAAGGTATGTTTAGAAAAATTTCAAGCTGATAATATTACTTGATTTAACTCAAATAGAGACTCGCATCTCAGTGTTTTTTAAATCAGATACCTACTACAAGTTTTCCGTGGGTATATTATAAAATGTTCATATTTGTCAATTCGCTTAATAATTAATAATTACAACTGTACAACTAAACAAATGTTTTGTATTTCTATTTTTACTAATTCTAACCAAATAACTTTTTTGCTATTTGTCAAAAATTCCATCTTGATAATTAAGTAAACTTGAAGCTAATTATTTGAAGTGCAAAACGTATTCAACAAGCATGAGAACATAAAATAGCAGGTAGAGTATAAGAAAACCTGATGCGTGGAATCGCCCGCACGCGATGTCCTGCGGATGCCGGCGTTCGCTTCATCAGTCGCCGGTATCCCAACCGCTCAACACCGCGCTTGGCGGGCGAGTGCGGCAGTCAGAGACACATTCAGCATCCGGCAGTACGCATGCCGATGCCGGGTACAACTGTATTTACGAATGAATGAGAGAGAGACGTCGCGCCGTGAATGAACAGAGAGAGAAACCAAGCGTCCTCTGGGAAGCACGGGACACGGCCGGGAATCCAACCACAACCTGTGGATTCGCAGATAAATCTCCCGACTGTTGCTGTTTCCGTGATTCTGTTTGTAACTAGAGGGGACGCGTGAATAACGATGTGATACTGTTTTCACACCGAGTATTTTGTTTCAATCGTTTCGTCGTTTTTTATATAGACACTTGTTTTAATGCATGCTCTTGTTACTCTTTCGATCAAACGCATTCCGTTTTTTGTGCACATTTTTCACTTCATTTTTTATTACCTGAAGCCGAAACTGTTGAGATTATTGTAAAATTGATGGGTTCAGAAATATAAAAATTTGCCACTTCTTCATTACTATATTTTATTCAGAACATTTTAGGCCTACTCGTAAATCTAAAAGGGACAAATTTAACGATTTTAGTTTAATACAAAGTTTATTAACAGTTAATTAATAACAAACTGCTTCCAGTAAATATTCACTACTCTTTGTAATTGAAAATATTTTCTATTTTATACATACCTACTGTAACAGAATTAAGTACATTAAATTTAACGAGTGACAACTCGTAGAGAGCAACAATATTTTTTTTCCCAAATTTCAATTTATTTAAAAAAAGATACTTCCAACTTCGCGACATATAAATAAGTAGATTAAATTTAACCAGTGACAGGCAGAACTTGTCAATAGCAACAATATTCCTTTATAACATTTTTTTCGAAATCTCAATTTAGATAGGCAATGAAATTATTGAAATTTGTGACAAAACTCTGAAGAATTTTAACACAATATCTATAAAGTTAAATAAATTGCTTTTGGCCAGTTTTATAAACGGCAGATAAATTTCCTTCCAAAGCAAAAAAAAAAATATTCCTTCAAATAACAGTCGAATTTTTGACAGTAACATTATAAATGACAAAATGAATAAAACTGATTCGAATTTGTTAGCTTGAATAAATTTACTATGGAAGTAAATTTATTCGACCCTTCATAAAATTGGAGGTAAGAAATATTTTTGATCTCGACAAGCTGTGTCACTGGTTAGATTTAATGTACTTATTTCCGATACACTCTGTATTCATATCATAGGTATATTTAATATTTCATAATCTTCAATATATAATATATTAAAACATGTTTTAAAATAAGTACTATTTAATGTGACTAAATTTCTCGACTGTGATAATGATAATTATTCAAAATCTTAGTCATACTCATAATGTTGTCTATTTTGAGAGTGAAAAAATGTGTATGTGTTGTTTTCCGAAATTTTGTACGTTTGTAAAACTGAGTGTTTAAACGAATATGTATATGAATTTTATATTTTTTTATGAATCTGTAAGATCGTGCTTACCCTGATGAAGGTATAAGTAGTACGAGTATTAAGTGCCGAAATGTCTGTTTTGTAAGAATAAATACTGTTAGCTGAGATTTCGAGTAATTATTAACACCTAAGGTAATATTTAATATGGCTGCGATTAATTTAAAACTAAATCTAAAATGTAAATATGCTATTTTATCGTAAATTTCTAAAAATAACATTCTACAAATGAATGTTTTAACATCCAAATTACGAAGGCAAACAATAATTTCACGGTGATCGAAAAGTGGACTTTTACAACCGTAGGAAACCACCTACAACCACTGACACACAATCAAGAGAACAATGTTGCATCGACAAGATCCACGGAGCGGTCGTAAACGTCATCAGGTTGTATATTCAAAACAAACATAATAAACCTTCGACGAATTGCTTTCGCAAAATCTAAATGAAATATTAAAATTCGCTTGCAAGAATATGTGTGCGGTTTGCAATCGCCCAATGAAACAATCACCGTAAAAACGAGTGATAAATGAAATTCTGAAGGTTAGTATAGCTGGTCGACGCTCCACAGCGCCTTTTTAATTACCAAGCTCGGGAATATTTCCCCAGAGCTGCATTTTTACGAAACTCGTTTAAAATAAGAACTAGCTGTGTACGTAGTGAATAGTTCATGAGAATTTGCGCGAATTCGCGCCTCTTCGCTCACGATGCACCGCGTGTTATTTTCATTGCTCTCAACAGCGCCAGCAAACCACACAGCGCTCTACATAGTTTCATTTTTAAACTTATTTCTAATTTCATTTCAAAGCAATTGCAGTGAAATAAGAGCCAGAATTCCTTGCTTCAATGCACAATTTTCTTGATAGGTATAGTCAGGTTAGTCATACGAGTAATTGTAGAAATTGTATAAAATACCGCATATACGAGTAAATAATTTTAAAAGGTAATAATATACTCATCTTTGAATATGACCGAAGAATAAGTAATAAAATTAATAAACAAAATATTTATATTCAAACTTAATTTACAAAAAAAAAATCTGATATGACCAGCACATTACCTTCCGTCAATTCTTTGTATTTTGTACAAATCCCATACCAAAAGCTCCTTTGAAAAGATTCTATCCAGTAAAATTGTAACACGGACAGATTTTCTACAAACTTCATACCCAAGGTTCCTTAGAAAAAATTCTATAAATCCAATAAAATTATAAGAACACGAACATACACTACGTAAATTGCACTTGACACTAACATCTGTCAATTCAAATTATTTGAATATATCAGCTGTTTCCATGATTATAGCAAAGTTTTAACACTGTATTTATTGAATATGAAGGAAAATATGTACATGTACATATCAAATCGTATAGACAATACCTTCCTTACCTAAAGGTGACGGAAAGTAAAAATAAATAAATATTTCAACATGATTTAGTAGGTACATATTTACTACCCATTGCTCATTATTCTACAGATTTCGGTAATGACAATGGCCCGTAATACAAGCGCACTTTTAAAGTAAAAACGCTTTTATGGAGCGCGATTTTGCATTATATTCTTATGAGGAGCTTGCTCCATAAAATCGCTTTTATCATAAAAGTGCGCTCGTAGTACGGTACAATATATCTGTACCTTAGGGCATAGACGGCTACCACGAGTCACCCCACGTGCTCCCAAAACTCTCGTGACGAAAACACCAGAGGAGTTAATTTTTAAACAATTTTAAAATTGAAATAACTTTCTGTTTCGGTATAAGAATGACTCTTCGTTCTTAAATGATTTCTGGTGACTTATTATTTAGGTATGATATGACTGCATTAAATACACAAAATATCTAGACAACGACCAAAATAAAAACACAAATCGTTATCATTTGTCATCAACTTACCTATGCTGCCGGAAATTTTCTTTATAGGGCCAATCTTACAATATCCAGTTAAAATTTTAATTGCCAGTTAAATAAGCAAAATTAAAACGAACTGAACTATTAAATAACAAATATATCATTAATGCTATAATAAACCAATTTAATATTGATTATTAAATCTGAAAATTAAAATTGTAACTGGAGATTGTAAAACTGGCCCTTAATGAAAATTGCCAAATATTTTTATAAATAAATAATGTAAATAAAAGCAGAAACGGAGAAAATACTCTAAATCTAAACCACTCGTTACAGAAGGCTTATTTAAGCATTCTATTCTCGATTGTTCGCCGATTCGCCACTACGCGGCTTATATCCGAATATCTAACTTGTAGCATTGATTATATATACTATCGTAATATATATAAAATCAATGCTTATAGGTACTATACTTCGTTTCAAAATATGCTGGAGTAATAAATCAAAATTTGTAAAAATAGTATTGGATTTTTGTTGATGCGGCAAATAAAACCACCAAAACAATTACCTAGATATAACTTTACTAAGGTGTTCATAGAATGCTGCCCGCCTTATACCTGGAATAAAATTTACTTCTCTAAACAATAGCTAACAATAAAAAGGCCTCAATAAACCTGTCGATAATCCCTTTTGAAGACTTACATAGCAGTAAAGAGAAGTTTTCAGAGGGATTTGTTTATGTATTTGTATTATATGCAAATATATTTTTTTACCAAAATTTATATTTATATCAATGTAAGGTGACTTCAGCAGATCTCGAAAAATTAATTGAGAACTGAAACGGTAGATCTCTATCGAATTCAGTCTTTTCAACTATCCCTTAGCAAACAATTATTGACGCGTCACTGGAATATGTTTGACGAACTGATTTATTACTCCATCTCATTTTGAAACAATGTATAGATTGCCTTAACTTATATTTTAATATGCCAATCCAGTTTACTCTATAGATTCGAATAGGAGCAGTCAAATCTCAACTGGTCACATTCCATACTAAGCCACGCGACTCCATATATTTATAATATTATTTCTTTACTTATAAAAACAAGTTTTCTTTCTTAATATTTTGAGAAATTATGAAACTTTTTTAATTACCTGTACCGCAAGCAATACAATTGAATTGTAACTTATTTGAATGGAATCTGTAGTGAATTTTTATTGAGAAAAAACAAACGTACACGTCCCGTGTGGAACAAAGAATGAAGGTCCAGACTCACGCCGTGTGTTAGTAATTTGTTGCGTTGGTCGGCGGTGGTAGCCGCGGTTGTCTGCACCCACTGCGCCGAGATCAGAGATAGCCAGGTGAAAACGATAGCGATAACCTACCACCGAGATACTCCTATTTCATATTCGAAACGGCAGTTGCGATTGTAGACAATTCATAATAAATTTTCTATACCAAATTAATTAATGGGATCTGTAACACTAAGAGACCGCTTATAATTTTAACGATGGGTTTAAATTGTCCGAATTTGGATGAAGTTATTTTTCACAGAAAAATTAGACCATTTATGATTGTTTCAGTCGTCAAACGCCCCCTGCAATAATATCACCAACGAAATCTATGTAAAATAATTTGGCTCGCCCAGCAAATTTTATTTTATATACCTGCATTTATTTATTGTACCAATATAACATTGGCACAAGCTTTATCATAAAAAATAAAATAAGTAAATTATATGCAAACGAATTAAAATAGATACTATAGAAAGTTAGATGAATGACAATATATATATATATGAGGTTATATGACGTTATTATCAAATCATATAGATTATACACATAGATTTTTGTACTTGTTTTAAATCTGAATTTCAGGCTAACCTAATTGATAAAAATAATAAAAATCACCCTTAACCTTAAAATTAAGTAAAAATAACAACTATAACTATGTTCTCAACTTAGGTATTAAAATTATACAGGAACAGTATTAACAAGGTAAAGAGAGAAATTAGGTTACTCAACATGTTAACAATACTAGAGGTCCTAAAAGCCCTTATCTCAAAAAGTGGTTAGATTACCCAACATATAAACCATGCCAGTCTTAACATCTAAACATAATTTTAAGATTAGATATTTTATTATCACTTTCAACCTGAATTGATGGGCTATTAATTTATAACAAAAGTGAGGAAACTGATCTCGAATTAAAAAAATCTGGTGTGGCCAACACAAAACCTCCCGCTATTTAATTTTTATTAATTTAAATACATATCTACGTATTTACTAATGCTGCAAACTATATTTTGTTCTATTGCATGTAACTATTGCTTTATTTACTATTTTTTTTTTAAAATGTCATGCACTATTATTAATTTGAAGTGATTAGTTTTTTGACAGTGACATTTACCTGTCAGTTACATTCATTTGAAATATGAACTGTGTAACAAAGGACTTGTGTTTATCTTAGGCTTCGGTATTTATAAAAAAATTATTTTTTTAATTTATCTGTAATATACATATACCTATAGAAAAAGTATTAATGTATACCTGTAGAAAATTCAATAATCTTTAATTTTTATAATGACATAAAATACGAAAAAATGGCATTTAAAGGTATTTTTTGAAGAAAATCCATTATGAGCTTCAAGTAAAGTGCCATTTCCGGTTATCCGATTTGCACCAAAATCTAATGGTTTCTTTCCATATATATTAAAATAGAGTCGAATTACAAGGTTTCAGAGATTTTTCTAAATGATAATATTTGTGTTAGAGTGAAGACAAAACCCATACACATACACACACACTCATACACACATACAGACATCATCGTGAAAATGTTAAAATTGGATTCTAGGGACCTTGAAACGTGGTCATTTACAAAAATCTCGATATGCGATTTTTAACACGATCTCTATACCTCCCTTATCAAGGGTAACGGATAAAAATACAGAGTGGGTATAGCACAAGTTAGAATAATTTTTGTTTCATTAGTCAAGCAACTATTTCTGATAATTACTTTCAATTATTATTCTCTTAAGTATATAATCTTTTTTCTTATTTTATTAGAAGTTAAAAAATAGTATGTCAATAATTATAAACAACTGCTTGAAGATGTACCTAATATTAGCACATGCATCTGTTTTTTTTTACCTTCCGTCACCTTTAGGCAAGGAAGATAATGGGCTGAATTCAACACTCTTCTTTAAGTTAGTGATCGTCTCTAGTAACCATGGAAACAGCTTGCATCTTTTTCTCATTAATGCATCATTGTATATGTCTCTCTTTATTTTGTTATTTTTAGATAAGCTTCTTTAGTTAAAGATAAGTGCTGAATTCGACTCATTGTCTTTGGTCAAAAAAATCAGTGTGAGTTTTTAATGAATAAGCACGTTTTAGGTTCCCTACTATACATAATACGAATTTACTATTTTTAAGATGATGTCTCTATGTGTGTCCGTGTGTGTGTCTGTGTGTGTGTGTCAGTGTGTCCGTGTGTGTGTCTGTGTGTGTGTGTGTGTGTGTCTGAGTGTGTGTGTGTGTGTTTGTGTGTGTGTGTGTCTGTGTGTGTGTGTGTGTGTCTGAGTGTGTGTGTGTGTCAGTGTGCGTGTGTGTCTGTGTGTGTGTGTCTGTGTGTGTGTCTGTGTGTGTGTGTTTTCTGTGTGCGTGTCTCTGTGTGTGTGTCTGTGTGTCTGTGTGTGTCTGTGTGTATGTGTGTGTCTGTGTGTATGTGTGTGTCTGTGTGTATGTCTGTGTCTGTGTGTATGTGTGTATGTGTGTGTCTGTTTGTCTGTGTGTGTGTGTTTGTGTCTGTGACTGTGTGTGTGTGTGTGTGTGTCTGTGTGTGTGTGTGTGTGTGTGTGTGTGTCTGTGTATGTGTGTGTGTCTGTGTATGTGTGTGTGTCTGTGTATGTGTGTGTGTCTGTGTATGTGTGTGTGTCTGTGTGTGTGTATGTCTGTGTGTGTGTGTGTGTCTCAGTGTGTGTTTGTGTGTGTGTATGTGTCTGAATGTGTGTGTATGTATGTGTGTGTGTGTATGTGTCTGTATGTATGTGTATGTATGTGTGTGTATGTGTGTGTGTGTATGTGTCTGTATGTATGTGTATGTATGTGTGTGTATGCGTGTGTGTATGTCCGTGTGTGACAAATTTTTCCCCGACGAGAAAGTCCAATACTACAATTCTAAAAATTATAATTCATCTTTTTTACATCCATCTGAAGAGGTGATTAGATTTTGGTTATAATTGGTCCCTGGAAGTACCCTTATTTGAAGTTATTAACAGTTTTTCTTTGAAAAAACGCAGTTATATATTATTTTCTGACATTTTATGTTATTGTAAATATTAAAGAAAATGCTCTTCACTATACGGTTTGATTATACATTTTCCTTCATATTCGATAGATATAGACCTAAAGTTAAAGAATTATAAAGAGATTAAATTCTATATATCATGGAAACAGCTGATATATTCAAAAAATTGTAATGAACAGATGACAGTGACAAGAAACCAAAGATGGAAAATATAGGTAAGTCAGGCAGCCTCGCCTCAGGATTGGAACTTTCAATGCCGGGAGTATGTTCATATTATAATTTTATTGATTTATAGTATCTTTTCAAAGGAACTTTTGGTATGGAATTTGTAAAAAAAAAAAAAAACAGTGTGTGTTTGTGTTGCAATTTTACATGATGTATAGAATCTTCTCCACGCAACTTTTGGTATGGAATTTGTACAAAATACATCGAATTGACGGAAGGTCTTGTGCTGGCCACAACAGATTTTTTTCAGAAAAAATCTAAGCTGCCTGAACTTTGCGGTTACATCTTTTTGATGTATTTACATCATATCAAGTATTTTTTTTTTTTTAACGAAATGAATAAAGAAATGAAAAAAATTACTCTATTATTTCTCAAATTATTTTAATATCCATGCCACAGAAAATATTATATATTTTATTAATCTATAAGAACAGTTATACTCCGCTTAACGCTAGCAATGTGTACTCGTAAGCTAAGTGAATTGGCGCTAAGCGAGGTATGTTTTATGAATATAAAACCGTTAATATATATATATAATGTAAGGTATAACAAACATTGGAAGGGAATCAACTACATATTTATTAAACTTTAACCAAGCAATAGCTTTTTGTAGCAATGAGTATTTAATACTGTATTTTTTTGTAATTATTTTTTGAATCTAAGTAAATCAGTGTCATAACGACACAGTCTGCCTATATCGACGTAGCGTTAACAGGGGTATGAATGTAAAGCTATTTTAAAATTAAATTCAAGGAATTATAATACGAGTGTAACGAAAAACAAAATATCGAACGTATACGAGTATAATAAAAATGACTAAAAAATATTGTAATAAAAATAAACATTAAAGATAAAACTAACATTTATTATAGCTATCATAAGAACAATAATTTCGTAAAGAATGTAAATTCCTATTTTAGTACGTTTATTGCAAATAAATCAAATATTGAAATGCGAAAGACATGGAATACTAAGTAGCAAACTTCTAGTCGTAAAAGTTAGTCTTTGTGGTTGTTGCTTTTCAATTTTGACAAGGCTTAACCAGACCGAAGAGTATAAATTACCTCCTGATTTCTTGAACAAGCAATAGGACTGACCACGGCAGTGGATTTTAATAGCGAAGGCGTAACTGTCAGCCATATTTATTTTAGAGTTGATTTAGAACCTACCCAGCTACTCTGATCTACCCCCTTTGACACGAGAATGGAAATATATCTTTGTATAACCACTAGTTGGTTAATACGTACAAGAAACTACATTTTTATTTTTATAAATCATTGGCAATTAATACTACGCTCAAACAATATATTTATTTACTTAGTAACCTTTCGTATTATACAAATTGGTACATGCACGTAAATAATTCCATCATTACAATATTTCAACTCATTGTGATAATAAATTGTTAAGAAATTATTCGTATACTAAGTTTAACAATGCCAAAATAGATAATTTTTTATTGTATCAGTTGCAGAATAACATTTTCCGTATGTACCTACTGCAAACAATATTTTTTTCTGCAATAGTCATCAAAAAATAAGAAAATTACAAAATACTGGCATATTCTAAATTTTTGATGTATGATCTGAGCGGCTATGCAATCATTACAATTATTGCTTTCATGAGAACAAAACAAAAGTCTTATGTTTTAAATATTTCCAGCAGAAGTGGACATGTATTTCCCGGACTCATTTTGAGTTTCGGAGTAGGTACTTATTTCCCCCAAGTAATTTTTGTATACTGATTAATAATAAATTAAATAGTTCGCAAGTCATTTTGGTTACTCATGAATTATTTACATAACAAAGAATAAAAATATTTACAAAAATTGTTTCTTTTATTGCAATAAAATTAAATCATAATTTACAAATTTAATGTTTTATTAAGAAATATGTAAAATATTTATGTTTTGCTAACGAAAAAATTTAAAACTTTTGTTTTTATTTATTTATTTTAGATATACATATAGGTAAAACAAATACAAAAATTTAAAATTTGTTATAATTAATATATTTTGTAGGTATAACAATTTAAATGTTTTATAAAAGCATACTTAATGGATGTATCAGATTATTTTTATATATAATTTTGAAATTAGGTGTAAAATTTTATTAAAAATATTAATTAAGATTAAGAGGTACCTACTATGGAATTTATTTCTATATTCAAAGTTTTTAATGAATTATTTAAAAAATAAACTAACCAATATACCCTCAAACAATTAAAAAATATGATTGTGATAAAGTTTGAATGTAATTAAAGATAGATAACTATTTCTATGTGTGTATTTCACATATTAAAATAACTTTTCTTTGAAAGAGTTAATTATAAATACACCTGTGTTTACAAATAAGTCATTTGAGGTGCCTAATCAGTAATCAAAAATTGATACTGACACAGATAATTTAAATATGAAATAATAAAAAAATAATTTATATAATAAAGGATAATATTGCAAATATGTTATTAATTATACCTAGTTAAAATGATCGTATATTTATATAAAACACCTGATTATATTTATTTTCCTATGAAAATATTTCCCTGTTTTGTATTAACTTCGTACCAATACATGCCATTCCTTCAGGGCCGGACTAATTTTTTTGAAATTTTATGGTATTATATGCCTGTGTTTTTTCAAACAAAAAGAATTTACGTTTTTATATGTATCTGATTCATATTTATTATTTTACCCAATTTGTAAGAATTTAGTTGCAAGGTGGTATAATAAGAAAAGTAATTGACTTTTTATTTATACGTTTGTCACGTAACATTTTTTTTAAATAACCATACATGTAGGTACAATGTAGACAAAAATTAATTTTATAAAATAGGTAAGTGCATTGTAACTGAAAATTAATTAAAGCCAACCCTGTGCAGACCTCACACAAACACACGGACAAAATACAATTACGTTTAGCGTGCAAACATTGAACATTAATTGCTTATTGACAATATTTCTATGTAATCAATAATAGATGAAATATTATTTTAATATATCGGTACATTATTACAAACTTGTAATCTTGACCGGTATGTGTACATAAATGCTATGTTATCTAACATAACCTACTAGTACACGTGTCCAAATCAATTGTTTATTTCAAATGAAATTCCAGGTGGCGATGATAAAGTAGCGCATACTCCTTACCGGCGGTTATGTGTTGTGTTGTTTTCTCACAAACACACGCTACAATCTGAGAAATATTTTGTATATTGTTTTGCACACCTGCCCTAGCCATTTTGATGTTTGCTATTAACAGTTGAATGGCACGGCCATCTACGATAGGCAGCTATTTGTTTTTATTGATTGTTAATTGTTTATTTTTCCGATGATTAATTGAAGTTGTCATCGGATAAAATCGCCGAGAGGAAAGTTATTAATATTTGATTATTCTTGTTGTCTAGTCGATTTTTAATTGAAAATTTAAATTTATTACTGTAATTTAATTATTTAAGCGAGTTATTATTTTTAAATATTTCAAATTCTATTTTTCTCCGTGTTCTATAATTCCAATAATAATTAATAAATTAATAACACATTTAGAATTTTGTTAAATACTAATCACAAAATAAAGTAATGCGAGTGTTTTTATCCACTCAAAAACTGTTGAGATTACCAAAGTAATTTAATTAAATAAAAAAAACCTATTTAATTTTGTTCTTTATAAAATGTATAGGTACCTAATGAAAGTGAAAAATTATAAACTTATTCATAATCAGATGTATATATGAAAATGTGTATTAAAAACACAAATACATTGATTTCATGCAATTTTTGAATTGGAAGTTCTGATCAGAAACTTCAAAATTGTAAAATAGATTGTCATAATGATTTATTCGTTAAAATTATATATTATTATTGATTAAAAATGGGCAGGTAATGTTTATTTTACTGCAATCAAACTAAAATAAAGTATAATTTAGAATAATTGATGTTTACTTAGGTGATAAACCTTCCGACAAATATATATTTTTATTATCACCTTGAAAATGAAACTTTAAGTTAGGTTAAAAATGACGTTTCCGTCATTTAAAGATAAACAAAAGCCTATCGTTACAAGCTGTTTCCTTGACATGAAAAAATGAAACATGTGACAAGCTTCGCAAATATTTTCTTTCTTTTTTTCAATTTGGCTAGATATTAAAAAATTGACAAATGATGACAAGTTAATTTATTTGTTATCTAAGGACATTGCAAAGTTTACAAATGATATTTAGCAAGGTTAAAATAATTTTCGTTTTTGCCGGTCGGTATATCATGTGGTTGTGCATCAGTTGCATTTTTTACAAACCATAATTCTTTTCTGAATGCATTGCATGTATTACCTATTACCTAATCTTTTTAACATTTTTACTGAAAAACATTCACTTAACATTAATGCCTTTTTGTTGTATCCTGATGCATCTATATGTCTTTGTAGTTGCTAGGAAAACAATAAATACATTGTGTATAGAACATATATTTTATTATACTTCGAAAAAGTAACAGTTATTTAAGCAACAAGAATCTACAACTTGTGTTTCAAACTTTCGTAACTATAAAATAATAGGTACATTCTTTACTTTAATTGTACACAATATATTGTGCGTCCGAATTGCAAGTTTTAACGAAATGTTCGAAACCTAAAATGATATAACGTCTGGACATCGTCATCTATTTTAATTTTATTATTTAACGTTTACAATAATCAAGCTTATTGGTTATTACTCGTAACCATATTAACTAGTGCAAAAGAGTAACTAAGTACAATAAAACCCACCAATATATACTGTTCACATATGAAGTAAAAAAAAATCTGTATTTTGTACAAAAAGATTCTATAAATTCAATAAAATTATAACACGGACAAACACTATGTAAATTGCACTTGACATTGTTAATCTCTTTCTAAATCTTTAACTCTACGAGTATATCTATTGAATATGAAGAAATATGTAAAATCAAACCGTATAGACAATAAGATATTCTTTCATATTGATTATCACATCACATAAAATGTCAAAAAATTATATTTAACTTCGTTTTTTCAAGAAAACCTGTTAAGAACTTCAAATAAAGGGACTTCCGGTAGACCAATTATTACCAAAATCTAATCAGCTCTTCATATGGATGTAAAGAATTTTTAGAATTGTAACTAGTACTAGGAGTTATCGTTGGAGATACACATACAGATATCGTAAAACTAGTAAAATCGTATTCTATGGACCTTACAACGTGCTTATTTATTAAAAACCCATAACCGAATTTTTGACCAGAGACAATACATTCCTTACCTGAAGGTGACGGAAGGGAAAAAAGTAATTTATTAAATTTGCAGTATTAAGGTTTGCAATTTTTGGCCTATACCACAAATTCAGTTTTTTGCAATAATATCAGAATTTCATTAACTCATACAAAGCAAGATTTAAACAAACTTGGTATGATTATTCATTACAAGTAGGCAAATAATAGGGTTATTCATTTGTTTGAAGGGTGTAGGTGAAACAATCGAAGAGCGACGGTAAGGGAGCAGTGCTTGCACCCCTCTGTAGGGAAATGTAATTGATGTTTATTACAGCACTTTAAAACAGAGAAATACGAATGATTCCATAGAAGTATTTGAATTAGAAGTAGTTTTAAAAAATCTTATAGGTACATATTTTGTAAGTCCTAATACCTATATAATCCCTACATCAAATATTGTTTTTAAAATTTTATATTTTGAATTTTAAGTTGTTTCTATTCTCTGATAAATAAACGTAAATATTCTATTTAAATAGTAATAGTTAAATAAATTAATGTGATATTAGTATTTCGTAATAGAATCTTTTCCATTTTAATAACATTCTCGCTCAGCAATACTTTAAGTAAACCAAAGCAACTAGCGCAACAATGTGTATTGATTTGTATAATTTAAATATAAGTAGTGAAGATTTTAATTAATATTTTAATACAGGTAGTTTCGCGAGCTAACCAACCGGCATATCTCCCTAGAAGTGTGAATTATTTCATACATTTTATTAAACATGTCGTGGGTACTCAACTAAGTCATATAAAAAGAATATTAAATTATACCAAAGTAACTATCATAGTCAAATATGTTTATTAGCTTCTTACTGCTATTGTAATTAATATGTAAATTCCGCTTCTTAAATACGGTTCATACTAGTAATTTTAAGACATTATTCATAATTTACAATACGAATTAAAATAATTATTCTCATTTAATTACAATTCCATTGCGGTGTAATAAAATCACCTATTTATGCAGTGTGAATCGTAATTTCATTCTCTAAGTTTTTTAATTTCCTCTTCGTTGATAATTATAGGTAAGATATATCTTCTGCCTAGGGCAGGTGTATAGGTTTGAACCCGATGAAAAGAATGGACCTAATTAATTAATTGCTCATTGATAAAAAGTCGTTAACACGCCTGATATCTTGTCTAGAAATAAATGATGATTTCATTTAGAGGATTTGAAACCATACCATAGCTGTTTCTCACTAGCCGGTGCTAGGTAAGACACTTTGCCAGCGACATTTCATTTTAATAAGAATTATTACAATTTTTAATAAGAGGTAATATTAAAATAATAATATTGGAATTTTAACGTAAATAAAAAGTAGAAAATCTGGCGAATATTCCTGGACCCGGGTCCCCGGGCAAAGTGTCATACACATGATTTGGATATATAAAATAAGTATATATAATAGGTTGTAACACGTACCTGGCCGTAGTGCAGTCGCGGTAGAGTGTATCGAAGTCTTTGCAACTCAGCAACTTGCAGCGGTTGACGCCGGGTTGGATGGCGCCGAGGCCGCGGAGGATGCGCACCTGCTCCACATTGCACACGAGCGGCACGATGTCCAGGCGCTTGAGCTTGGTGTAGACAGTGTGCAGGCCACCCACCAGGTGCTTGAGGAAAAGCTCGAACGCCTGTGGCAAGCACAGCATTGTGTCGCCGGCAATGATGAAGGCCGCCACCTTCTGGCCACGGTAGTCCACCAGCTTGCACTCGTTGGCTGTGGGGTCAGACGTAGAAATTGGCGGTGGGCTGTTGTAAGACCTTGGGGGAGCGTGGTGTGCCATGAGGTCCAGCGGCCCATGCAGCACGCCTAGTGAGTTGAGGAGCCCTAAGCCGGGCGGCGGCAAATGCCCCAGGCCCATACCTCGTGCGGCCAAACTGTTTGGTGTAGAGACCGGCGGCGGGCTCAGCGGGTGCGGCAGCGAGATCGGCGGACCTAGAGGGCTTGCTTGGCGAGGCGACGACACCAGCGCATTGTGGTTGCTCGATGCTGGGTTGTTGTTGTTCGCGGGCGACGGCGGCGGCTTGACAGCAACAGCCGGCGAACCCGACGATGCGTTGCTGCTGTGCTCACTCACCGAATCCATGGCCGAGCTGTCCATCATCACGAAACCGACACCTGACACAGTCTATAGTCCAAACAATCACTCAGTACAGCGGATGTCGTTCAGTGAGCACTAGTCACTAGTCACGGCGTCACAGCGTCACAGTGTCACGGGAGTTCATGGCTTGAGAGACGTACCGGTAGTGAACAACACTCGCAGTCGCAGTCGGCGATGCCGTCTGTTTGTCTGTCTGTCTGTGTGCGCGGAGTGCGAGGGTGGCAAGGGGAGGGGCGGTTCGCAGCTCTCTTGCTTGCTGCGGCTGCTGCACACGGACGCGGATACACACTGTTCGCTTCTCACTCCGGTACAGCGACCGGTACATTCGACGGACACAAAAGTAATAAATAAAAACATTCGGAAAAACTGTGTGTGGAGCCGGCGGGCGTGGCGACGAGCGAGCCGCGCTCCCATTGGTGGGAGTGGAGCCCGCCTCGCGCGCGATTCGCGCCCCACCACAACACAGTCAAGACACGCCTGCCGACCCACAACACGCCAAGTTTAGTTTCTTTGTAGCGGAGTAGAGGGCGGATGCAAGCGAACTTGAAATATGAGCTGTGACGTATTGATAAAGAATGTCACCCGGCTGTCATTATGGAATCAATACGCCCGCGGCGGCGGCGGTCTGCTGTTGCCCGCAGCCCTGCCTCGGCCGCTCCGACTGTTCTGTTCTTATTCTCCATTCACACACGGCGGCAGCGCTCAAAAAATCTAAAGCCATATATCGCGGCTGCTGCACACCACAATACCTTCATCTCGTTATGATGAATTTATATACCACGCCAAGCAATATACTCGCACAAAGACTTGACGTTTTATCCGATACACTTCTACTTCTACCTCCGCAATCCAAACAGCTCGGCGTTCTCATTTCATTCGCACATTTTTATTCCTGAACCAAGAGCTCAACGCCGAACTAGGTACCTCCCACAAAAGAGCTGACGTTCTCAAAATAAATTAAACAATTTCGCGCACTAGGACGGCGTAGCGCTATTGTGTACATGTAATTGATTATGATAAAAAGTAACACAAAGTATTTGCATTCGCATCCGACGTTGTGGATGGAAATCAATAGGCACCTAACCTACCAAGATTGCACGGGCGACACAAAGCGGCAATTCCTCCGCATCTTCAGCTCAGCATTCGCAACATAATGGAAAATAAAAACTTTTAATTATTATTTTCCTACGGGCTACACGGCTACAGGTTACGCATATCAGGGTAACGGCAGCTTCAGGTACACCTACTAATTTGATTTGATTACGTTAACGCGTAAGGAATTATTATCCATATATATTCGCACGATTACTTACACCTCTTGTATAGAGTACAAGAATCTATACATCAATCTATAATCTGTGTTTACTGCACTTTAGGATACCAATCTTCCGAACTTTCAATTATGTCTTTTCTAATTAAATTCAAGTTGAGCTTCCTCTCATTACAAATTTACACTTGCATCAAATAGCAACACGCAATTACATTACATAAAACAACGAATATTGGTTTAGATATATAATTACCTACCACTGATTGCAAAATGGATGCATCTTACTTTAACTTTATTTTCAACGATGAATACCAAATGTAAAGTAGGTATCAACATGTTTATTTAAAATTTTCACAAGTTTTAGAATTAAATAGTTGTACGTAATTAGAATAATACTACCATAGATAGGTAATAGTGATGTGATGAATACTAGTTCAACCAAATAACCGAATAACGAATATTCGGTTATTTTCGGAGGCTGAAAACATTTATGAAAACAAAAGAAACCGTTTGTTACCTGAGTGAGCAGAAAATCTAGTGTTTTTACATCATAATCTACCACTTAAAGATTATATGTAAACATAACATGATGTTATTTTTTATATTTTTGTATTATGACTTAAATGTCATTTTTGTTACTTGATTATTTTTATACAATAATTACAAAATTTTTCACTTTATATAAATAAATATATATAAATAAATATGTATAAACGAATTTGAGTTTTTTGGTTAATGGTTATTGCTTGTTGGTATTAATTAAAATCAATATTATTATGTATCAGAAAATTTAACTAAACTAAATAATTTATTCTCAAATAATATGGGTAGATTTACACTAAATGTTAAAAAGTAATATGTACATAGAAATACATACATAAGAAGACATACCTTTTATTTATATATCAATTATTTTTAAATAACATGATAAAAACGTGTAATAGGTATATGTTTATATTTTAGAACCGAATATTTTGTATTAAAATCAAATATTCGGCCGAATACCGAATAGCAAAAAGATGGTTTGGTTACGATTTATTACCCATTTCTGGGTGTATAATTCTGTTTTCTAAAGTTGCAGAATTTGATTGTAACGATGTTCTTTCCTGTTGAGGGTATTTACAAGTATCACCTTACGGGCTCTCGACACTGTCGTGGAGAGAAGACCACAGGATTCACTTTTGTATTATTTTTCAAGCAATAATTTTATCCTTAATGGAAAATAATGTCAAATAATTATTGAATTTCAATTAAAAAGTGTGATTGCCATAATTATTAAATATTTCAATGGGGAATAAATATGAGAAATTTCTCGACTGTGGTATACATAGAATATGTGCTCTCTTTTATCACACTTACATGAGAATTTGTATTTTTTGCAAGATCAAGATCTTACTTGAAAGTTTGATATATCTGTGTTTACTGAATGATGAGGTACAAGAGCAGTATTGTCACAAGACGAGACGAGACGAGACTTGAAGTCGGTCTTAACTAAGTCTCGACTTTGCGTCCATTAACAAATTGTTTATAATTGCATATAATATTGCATAAAAATCTAAGAAAAGCAGCACAATAATTGCGGTTCAAAAATTCCAAAAAGTATCGTTTTAGGTACGTATATATGAGGCTATGATTATTATCAACTTGACACTTGATTTCTATAGAATAATTTATATGTTCCTCTTATCAGCGATAGGATAATAGTGAAATTTAAACATTTAAAATAGAAAATAGATTTAACGGAATTTTTTATGAAGGTTTCTAATAAACCTCCCATTCCAGAATACACTTACTTTAAAAACTATTTTGTTTGGGTATTGATTTTTATTTATTTTAAAATGTAGTAAATAATATGTATACTAACAAAAAAAATATATTGTTCGTTTATTCAAGTAAAAATTCAGTAAACGGTATGTTTTTTTCTTACCTGATATAGCAAAATGGTGTTAAAACGATTACTTAAAGTTTTCCGGGAACTGTAAACAATATTAGGGGTATTTGAAAATAAGACACTACCAAAAGTTGTGTCCCTTTCGTTTTGTTGATTCTATTTTATGATACTATAATTTTTTTGTTAGCATTTAACTTTAAATTATAGAAAATGTTATATGATTTTTTTTTAAATTATGGACAAAGAGTTTGTGAAGAATTACCTACATCTTGGCTTTTCAAATATTTATACTACTTCTACTATTTGTTGTAAACATTATTCATGTTATAAGAAATTAATTTTTTAAATAAAACTGGCGCGGAGAAAGAACCACATATTACTATGCAACTGTGCTATTTCAAAATAGAAAATAATTTCCAAAATTTAATCAACTTAAAAATTTAATTTTGTTAGTAGGTACCTATTTGTCTTAGCATAAAATACTAATAGAATTTTTAAAAATATTTTGTTGATTCTTCATAGATATCATCGCACATGCATCATAATTTAATTGTTTAATGAATGGTTCATGAATTTTGTATTATAATAAAATATGTAGTATGCAGTAAATACGCTTTTATTTTCATTATATCTTTAGATTTAACATAAATACGAGTATTGTATACCATTTTTGGATATTTAATCAAAGCTTCAAACCTAGTCCGTGAATTTTTAATGAAGTAGGTATTCTAATTTTTATACATACTTACATAAATGTTCCTGGAACACAGCATTGATGGAAAAATATAATTTCAAAAGTTGAATAATTAATACATATCTTTGATAAATTGTTGGGAACTGTGTAATGATATAAATAAGGGACTGAAAGCCTTTAAGTTCCATTAAAGTTTATTTATTAATTAAAACATGGTAAATAATTTGCAAACCGAAATTATTTATCACGTTTTCAACTGCAACTCCCAATAAATTTTGGATTTGAATAATGTCTATTTCACACATTATAATGTCACATGAAAATTTCATGTGTACAGTCGTATTGAAGATGTTCGTTAACATAATGCAAAATACCGAAATGTTATAATTATGTAAATATCGCACTGAGGATGGTCAAATATAGACCGAAACGTCTGAAATTAATAAATAAACATTAATAGAACTTAAAGGCCTTCAATCCCTTATTTATAATACCTATCTTGTTTTTACGAATTTCCAATCAGTATTTGTAGATTACTCTTAGTTTTTGAAGCATGTTTAGAAAAAATATTTTAAAAAAATACTTGTGAACTGAAGTCGAGAATCTTGTCGAGACTTCAAAACTTTCTCGACAAGACTCGATACCGGTCTCGTTTCGTCTTGACTTTTTAATCGAGACCAAAGTGACGGTCTTGTCTCGACAACACTAAGACAAGACCAAGACTGGTGTTGGTCTTGCGGCAACACAGTATTAGGCAGTACCGAAACTTGAATTTTGTAAGAGAATAAATGCCGTTTGACTGAGATTTCGGATAAGTAATTGTTTACACATATTAAATATTTCTTTTAAATTGATTAATTACAAATGTAGAGAAAAATGGACGAAAATCAAATAAAAAGTTTATTTTATTTTCTGATTTGTCGTACATAGCCTTCGGTTCGTGTATGTAGCTATAGCCGCAGTTTTTACTTTTGTTACATACGAAGTAGTTAATAATTTATAAATTTATCCATGAATAGTATAATTTTTTAAGTTATAAACATAGATTGTTTCAAATTCCTAATTAGATACTTCAACGTGATAATTGCGACAAATACAAAGAAAGGATGTTGGCTACAACAAAGTAAACATAAGTTGCTCCATCTAGTATGTAGGCTATTTCAATAATTTTTTTGTTTTTCCAAAGAAATCCACAAATTACTAAATATTGACAAGAAACAAATAGGTATGTAATGTGTTCAGTACATCATTTAATTTTTTATGTCACGCCTACCCTAAGCAAGGGAATTATGAAGATCGTGTTAAAATTTCGTATTGATATTTTTGTTAATGATGGAATCAGAATTTAACATTTCATTTCCTCTAAAATGTATATGGAACGGTGATTGTTGTGAGTATGGACATTTAAATTTCTTACAAATATTCAGAGAAAACAGTAATTTTTGATATTTATTAGCAAACTGAAAATGGTACTATACTGTGTTTGGTTTGAATGCAGTGTAGCGTAGTATATGGATAACATTGCTCGGTTTGTGATTGGTGCAAATGTGAGGCAGTTTTACACTGTTCCATTTTCCATTCAATAAATAATTTTAAAATAAATTGTAAATAACTAATAATATAACGTAAAAAGTTAATATAAATATAAAAAAACACAGTTTCGCATATCCGATCGAAGTGGTCCTCAAATGGGTGATATTAAAGATGTTTTGATCTCCAAATTGTGTCTCAAGATGTTTAGATTATTACAACATTATCTTACCGAAATAACACTTGATTCGTATTTACCCTCAAAATGTTGCTGCGTTAACCGATCTCATCAAGCTCCGCCCATACCACTGTATTCTTAAACCAAATAGAGTATACATATACTTGACGCTCTAAAAAGTAAACACCTCCTTTATACATGATTTTTTTTTACTTTGGGTCACCTATGAGTAGGAAGATATTGTCTTTGGTCAAAAACTTCGTTAATGACTTTTTAATGAATAACTGAATAAGTATGTTTTAAAAACCATAGAATACGATTTTACTATTTTTACGATGATGTCTGTATGTTTGTATATATGTGTGCGTGTGTCGATCGTTCTGGATCGCATAACTCCAATTACCACAATTCCAAAAATAATTTTTGCACATTCATCGAGTATACATCCAAATGAACAGTTCATTAGATTTGGGCTATAACTGGCCAACCGGGAGTACCCGCAAATCAAGTTTGTAACATTTTTTTGACAGTTTATGTTATAATAAATATTAAATAATATTTTATTCTCTAAGTAGGTACGAATATATGTTTTTATTGCATTTTATACTTCATATTCAATGGATATATAGAGTTAAAGTATGATAAAGAAATTAAATCTCATAAATCAGCCAGCTATGTTAACAATGAAAACAGCTACTATATTCATATAGGAAATTCTGATTGACAGATATGTGTCAAGTGCAATTTACATTGTATATTTGTGTTATAATATTACTGGAAATATAATATAATTACCTACATAAAAGAATAGAGTCCTTTAAGAAAAGTGCATTTTAAAGCTGGACCCTATTTTAAACTCCCCCCAACCCTTTTGCAAGAAACTTTCTGTATGGAATGTGCACAAAATACATAGAACTTACAGAAAGTAATGTGCTAGCCACATCAGATTTTTTATATATGTAATCCAAAAATTTAATTTTTAAGTACCTAATCTGTTTGTATAAATCTGCAGCCTCTGAAATTTAAAAGTAAAATAAATTTATCTTTGTAGTTGAAAAGAAAAAGAGATACAAAGAAAAATGTTGAGATTAATGTACTGGCCACTTTAGATTTTTGTATGAAAGTATTTCATAAATAATAAAAAAAATACATAATTCTTGTTTCATTTCTTTCTTTCCATAGTTAATTTTCAAATGCAGCTATTGAGATCTTGAATATCTACTTCCCTAAAATAAGTTCGATTCCCTAAGGAGCTATCTTAGAAGTGTGTTTACTTTCATAATTTGTATCAAAAAGTTATTTACAATAATTATTATTTATTTGCAATAATTCATTTATTTTTATAAATATGTTTTTCTGCTCCGGTTGTTAAAATATAACAACATCCTGGTTTTCATTAATCACAACTTACCAAGCTCTAATTTTAAACGAACGAACACGGCGTGAAGCTAGCAACGAATAACAGTTGATATAGGCTGTGTCCGATGTTGCACTTTTATCACCCTAATATCTAAATCCTAAATTTATATGCCCTAAATCTAGTGATTATTTAGTATTTTAGGAATTAGATTTTAGGGTTTTGCAGGAGCACACTATGCCTTGAAGTTGACGCGCACTAATTACACAAATCATGTTCGCTCCTATAATTTGTACAAAACGTCAAATTTACTGTCAAAGAATAGCTTTTTAGCTTCTATTTTATGAAATATAATATTAACATTTACTCTCAAGCATCAAATTGAATCGAATTGTATAATTCATTTTTATTGTTTTAAAGTGTTGCCATACAAACCAATGGATATCACTAGTGTACCGTTCGGAGTTGTATTTATGTGAAGACTTAAATACTAATTGCCAAAATGTGACATCGGACACAGCCTCATTCAACACGGACTGAAGTTAGCTTTACTAGTACATACAACGCAAAAAGAAAAAAAAATACTGGCAGTTGTCATTGTGTAAAAATAACTAACTCGTTTTATAAACTTTATAGATGTGTGATTCTGATACTCGTTCCTCTCGTGCCTAAAAAAACTCTTGACTAAAGAGACGTTTATAAAACTTTTTACATAATATAACTATTCTTCGATGTTTTACGGTAATTATTAAACTTAGGTTATCGAAAATTAACAATTTAATTACTTGGTCAACAGTATTACATTAAAATCTATATAAAATACATATTCACTTTATTGTCATAATGTTTGTCTTTGTATAAATGCATCATGATATTTTATTATTATTATTGTTTTTAAAATATATGTATCAAAACATATCGTGATAACAAATTCTCTAGAATTATTAATATTTATATTATTACTCATATATAATACATAATTTGGATACATAAACGAAAAGAAATATATTTTAAATTTACATATTTACAAGATGAGTAGAGTATATTTTTTTCATTGTGTTAAATAATAAGGAATACCTGATGGTGTATATTTGAATGAAGTGTTTTGTAGAAGAAAAATAATTGGATTCCTGTAGCTATTATCTCATCCCATCCCATCCATATATACTGAAACACAATCTCCGGGGCCGGGGAATATAAAACACAAGTACAAGATTCCGTCCGTATGTGTATCGCTTGCTCTCATATCGCAATTAGTCACACACTGACGTCCAATCCTCCGCTAATTCTGCGTTTATTGCCTATAATTATGCATCTTACGACGAGCGAAATATTAAAATGTGTTCGTATATAATCAAACTACACAGTTTTCTTCTTGTTGCTCCACCATGTAAGTTACTTTGTTTTATGCGTTGTGGTCGGATTTATCTAGTAAGACGAGATCTGATGGTGAATAAGAAACGACTATTTGCAAGTTTAATAGTTATGATCAGATTTAATACTTTTTTATGCGACTATACATCTTGGGCTCGCAAAGGTATACATACATAAACTTGCATGGGAACTTGAATGCTTCTAACGTTCAACTGAGATTTACTTTATAATATGCTTAGGTACTTTACTCATCTTACTTTTTATATTACGAGTAGGTATAGGTGTAATTTCAAAATAGCAATACGTTCATAATTTAAAATTTTCATATTAATAAATTATTTTTCTACTCTGTTCTTATGGAATTTAATTAACGCACGTGCAAAAGAATGAAAGAATAGATATAAATAAATATATCATCACGGCATATTACCCATTACTGGGTGTGCCAGTATCTACAACACATGTAGACATCGGTAATGATGACGATATATTTACCGTGTGGGCGCTTACCAGGCGTCACCTCACGGGCACTCATAGCTGGTGCGGAGAGTGCACCACAGGGGTCACTTTTGTGCCATTTAAAATTGGAAATATTTGGCGTCTGTCGGGATCGAACCCGGTTCCCCAGGTTTACGACCAGACACTCAGTCACGCGGCCATGGGACCCCATAAGGTATTGTATTTGGTCAAAAAATTCGCCGGCGAGTTTTAATGAATAAGCACGTTTTGGGGACCCTAGAATACGATTTTACTAGTTTTACGATGATGCCTGTATGTGTGCATGTATGTTCGTGTGTGTGTCTGTATGTGTGTGTGTGTGTGTGTGTGTGTGTGTGTGTGTGTGTGTGTGTGACTATTTTTTCTCCGACGATAACTCCAATACTACAATTCTAAAAATTATAATTCTTTCGTGTTCTTCTTCTTTACATCCATATGAAGAGCTGATTAGATTTTGGTTATAATTGGTCAACCGGAAGTTCCCTTAGTTGAAGTTCTTAACAGTTTTTCTTGAAAAAACGCAGTTAAATATCATTTTTTTGACATTTTATGTGATTATCAATAGAAAGAATATCTTATTCTCTAAACGGTATACATTTTCCTTCATATTTAATACATACAAAGTTAAAGAATTATAAAGAGATTAACTCATAAATCAGCCAGCTTTGCTATAATCATGGAAACAGCTGAAATATTCAAATAATTCTAATTGACAGATGTGAGTGTCAAGTGCACAATTTGCGTAGGTATGTTTGTGTTTAATTTTATTGGATTTATCGAACAATGTATATATGAATTGATAAAATTGAAAGGCAACATAAAATTTCATAGCGCGAATAAAAAAATTGGTATTATATGGTCACATTTCTGATTATAAAGTATGTCGCGAAATGACCAGCTATTTATAATTTTGGCTACAGAAATCAACCAAGTTTGAAGTATTCGTTTATCAGGAGATTGAACTATGTCCTATCAGTTTGAAATATGATTGTAGTAAAGTGGTCAGTACCTACATATATATCAATATGCAGTATATTCGGTTAAATTTAATACATGCTTAATGACACTTAAAACTTTGGACAAATATTTGAATATGTTTTTTTTTTTCTTTTACATAGTTTCTATTAAAATTTAGTCTACTATATACTTAGCTATATTGCTCATTTTATGAAGATAATTTTGAAAAGGAATAAATTTCTGTTACCGGCTGAATTCATAGGCAATAGGCCCATAAGCCAATTTTTTAAAAATATTTTTAAATGAAAGTTCGTTTAATTTTGAAGCAATTCGTGGTATCAAAAAGTCATAATTGTTTTTTGTATAGCTGCGTTTGATTTTTAAAGAAATCTATAGCTATCTTTCTCACACCAGTTTCTGTAGTAGGCTGCGCGAGAAAGATACCAATAGTGTGACGTCATCTGTATCCCTGGAAATAAATTCAAATATCTCGCAAAGTAATTATTAAAAAAATGTCTTTTTATCTTAATCGTTATTTATTGAGTAGTACTTTAAGGATAAAGTGCACATTTTGTTTATTCATATGTTATCTACCTACAATAGTTAAGTGTTTAAAAGACTATCCGAAAAAAGGGAAATAAATCCTTAATGAATTTAGTAACACATAATGGAGATCTTTTTGTATGAATCAATATCCACGGCGGCCCTCTAAATAGGTATGTTATTCCGGGCAAAAATACCAGGCCGCGGCAACACTATGGCCGCATTTCGGGCTGTACTTTATGATAAATAAATTTTAAAATGTTAAAATCATATCACTCAACAGTCTGCTGCTTTGGCGTTTGGCAAAACGATTGCCCGATGTCGGAGACGGTTTTGCTACGAAGAGGTCTTATGGGGAATCCAAACCTCGTCGGTTTCGGAGTTGACCTAAGGGAACTGCTAGGTCGCTGTGCTTACTCAGGTTTCTAGTTTTAATAGTACTAGCGGATTGAGCTTTACCAATAAGAAAATGACAGAATCACATAATAAAACCAACTTAATCGACATGATAATGGATAACACCATATGAATTAAATAATATTCGATCATTGATCAGGTTATCGTGACAAATTCGCGCTCTGACTGATCAAATCGCGAATATTAAACAATATTTCGTCTTTGCATCGTTTCTGTTGACCAACGTACGAATAGTTCAGTCAAACCGCAAAGTAAAGTAGATGCAAAGATATAAGAGCTAAAGACGTGGAAGTTACTAATAGCAGTTAAGTCCAGAACTGCAGGGACCAGGGAGTCTTCTTACCTGGCTTACTGGCTCGTATTTAACACTAATCTCGACAAGTATTTCAGTTAAATATAAATTATGTGAAATTAAATTTAAACTTAATCTTATTTTTTTTTTTTTACAATTTATAAAGAAAGATGCGGGACAGTAATTTTCAATAAAAATGAGTTTTCTCAAAATAAAGTGATATAAAACTAAATACATCTCTGTTTTTATACCTGTACATTGCTTGAGTATTCTTTTGCAAATTGGTTGGTTAATTTTTCAGTTTTGACTCACAGCTAGAGATTCACGGGCTTGGCTTGAAGCTTGAAAGCTTGGCTTGGCTTGGCTTGAAAAAGCTTGAAAAATCAAACCAAGCCTGCCTTTCAAAAAAGCTTGATTTTTCAAGCCAAGCCAAGCTTCTGTTTCATCAAGCCCAAGCCAAACCAAGCCTAACATTAAAAAAAGCTTGAATTTTCAAGCCAAACCAAGCCTCCGACTGTCAAGTAGCTTGGTGAAAAACAAGCTTTTTCAAGCTTTTTACAAGAATTGTTGACGAGATCGGCAAAACCGAAATTTTATTAAGGTAACGTACTTTTTCATTGCTTGAGCACAATTTTGCGAATTTCTCAGAAATGAGGTAGGAACAGTTTAGTAGGCTTCAAAAATTTGTAAATGGGAAAGTTTATCCCATCGTCCCACAGATCACTTATTTTCACAATCTGAACTAACTAATCGCACACTTTAGTTCACACACACACAATCAAGTACAAAATTAATTTATAGTTATTAAAAAAGTTTTTAAGTAGATAATGATAATTTAATATAGAACTATTTAAATTTTTAAAAATTCTTATTATTGTTAAGATAAAAGTAATTTATAAAAAAACTTATTAATTAGATACATAAATCTTTAAGTAACTGGAATAAATTATAGAAACAAAGATTTAAGAAATTGATTTATTATTTTTAAATGTATCTGATTATATTTCACAATTAAATAATATTCATTAATTTTTTAACTATATATAACTTGATCATAAATACCAAGCATCAAGCTTCTATAAATAATATTTATTATTTTACCTGTTACAGGATATTATGCCATATACAAAATATTCAGCCCCATTTTGTAAGGAAATTGTTAAGTCTTAGCAACGTTTAACCAATAGAAACAAATGTATAGCCTGTCGTTTTATTTTATTTTATCTGTCATGTTGCTAAGACATACCAACTTTCTTACAAAATAGAGCTGATATATATTAGACGATACTGACATTCAACAATAGTCTACAAAATAAAATAAAATGAAAGTATAATGCTCACATTAGTGTACCGTTCGTAACACGATTTATTTTATTCTAAAATAATAACCTTGATGATTAAAGCACTAAAGCACATAATTTGAATATTTTCCATATTATGTCAAAATAATTGTTCCGTTTATCTTGGCATTTCAGAAAATATTATTTAGAAATAATGTCTTCATTTTCTCAAACCGATAAAATATTGAACAAACCACGGGTGTTATGAATTATAATTTTGAAGCTGACTAAATATTATAAGAAATAATAATATACTCAACACAAGGTAATTGAGAGACTACGTATGATGATGAAAAATATCATAGTTTCATTTTGTTAAATGTTTCGCAAATGTTGAATTTTTTTGTCAACTATGGATTTACAATGTTTTGTTGTTCTGGTATTTCCGAATCATAGAAACGAGAAAGTTTGTGTTTGTGAAAATGTATGTATACAAAGATTTCAATGCTATTTATAGTACAGCCCCTAATATTGCTCCTAATAAAACGGCCTTGTCTGAGGCAGTATAACAATATAATAAAAATGTAAACCGACAAAGAGATTATTCTGTTCTAAATATTTCCTTGATTCAAGTTTCCCTTGTTTATATGTAGGTATATGAATTAAATAAATATATAATAACGGCTTATTACCTAGTTCTGGGAGTGCCAATGTGCTTTTATTTGCAAATTTTGGTAATAAGAACATATCCAAATTGTTGAGGATATCTTTGTGCTATTTGAAAATTGGAAATAATTAGGGTAATTATACATACGAAGTAACTTTACATGATTCTGTAATAATAAATCAGTACAAATTTTATAATGTTCAAAATAGAAAGTACAAGTTATTGTCTCACGAACAAACAAAATATCGAGGAAATCCCAGTCTATAGGATTTTATTATTTCCAGATGTATTTGAAGTATAAAAGAGATACCTACTTAACAGGTCAGTTTTAGGTATCCCATTGTATAAGTAGTATTCCAGAATTATGTATTTCTTTGAACACGGTTCTTGAGTGTTTGGGGTATTGTTTTGTTTTATTTATTAACAAAGGGTAAATATGAACTATGTATTATACCAAACTTACAGTTTGTTGGGGAGGTCATTTCGAGTGAAAATGGCATTATAAAAATAGATCCTATTCATTTTAGTTATTAAAATACACCAAAGTCAAGTCTAACTAATAAACCTATATAGAATGAAAAATTTATAAAGGTAATATAAAAATAGCAGGGTATTTTTTAATAAAAGATACTAAATTTTTGATTTTTTATTTTCAAAAATGAAATAATTGAACAAAACATAAATTTCTATATTTTTATATTTTTCGTTTCAGGACCTATATTATACATATCTGTGTACCGTGAAAATAAAATAAATGAAATAAAAAGCATTATATGTGCATGCGAAAATGAGTTTGCGCATGAGCATTAAAAAGCTTGAAAGCTTGAAAAAGCTTGAAAAAGCTTGAAAAGGCTTGAAAAAGCTTGATAAAGCTTGAAAATCAAACCAAGTCTAAAATTTTTAAAGCTTGAAGTTTTCAAGCCAAGCCAAGTTTTGGTTCCATCAAGCCCAAGCCAAGTCAAGCCTAACATTAAAAAATCTGTTGTGGCCAGCACAAGACCTTCCGTCAATTCCATGTATTTTGTACAAATCCCATACCAAAAGGTCCTTGGAACAGATTCTATATAATATCATGTAAAAACACATACTATTTTTTACAAATTCCATACCCAAAGTTCATTTGAAAAGGTTCTATAAATCCAATAAAATTATAACATAAACTACACTAAGTAATGTCCTTCCATCTTCTCTTTGGCCTTTCTCTGCGTATCACTTTGCGAGCAACACTATGACATACTAATTTTAGATCCTATACTTTTTTTGTCCATATTTGGTTTTGCACTTGCAACTGACACCTGTCAATTAAATTTTTTTGATTAATTATGTCAGCTGTTTCCATGATAAACAGCAAAGCTAACTAATTTTTGAAAATTAATTTCTTTATAATGCTTTAAATTTACATCTATTGAATATGAAGGAAAATGTATAATCAAACTGTATAGAGAAGAGTATTTTCTTTAATATATATAATAACAAAATGTCAAAAAATAATATTTAACTGCGTTTTTTCAAGAAAAACTGTTAAAAACTTCGAATAAGGGTACTTCCGGTGGATCAATTATAACCAAAATCTAATCAGCTCTTCATATGGATGTAAAGAAGAGGAATACGAAAGAATTATAATTTTTAGAATTGTAGTATTGGAGTTATCGTCGGAGAAAAATTTGTCACACACGGACACACACACGGACACACACACGGACACACACACGGACACACACACACACACACACACATACAGACATCATCTTAAAAATAGTAAATTCGTATTCTAGGGGCCCTAAAACGTGCTTATTCATTAAAAACTCACCAACGAATTTTTTGACCAAAGACAATACCTTCCTTTTACGGAAGGTAAAAAAGCTTGAATTTTCAAGCCAAGCCAAGCTTTTTTATTTCAAGCCAAGTAGCTTGGCTTGGTGAATCCCTACTCACAGCACGACACGCAGCATAAGCTAGCTCTTATATCTTCGCCTTTACTATAACCGATTTGAGGCATTGGCTCTGTCATATATACAGAATGTCCAGGATAACTTGTCCAATATGGGGATCTCGAGAGCTGGGAGATACGAAGTCGGTTACATTAGACAAAAGTTGCCCCATTATGAGACCATTTTAATGGTGTTATTGTTATTCAAGAAAAATTGCATGGGTCATTAGATAAATGCGAAAATGTAAATTTTATAGTTTTTATTTTTGCGAATATGTATCTTCCAAATATGAAATACTGCGGATTTTGGTTTGCACGTCTTTAAGGCACTTGTTTGTGTTCTTTGCTCACTATTGGATTTCGAGTTATGATGTCCAAGTTTTAATTTTTATTTGGACGCCATATTGGAAAGTTATACCACTGAAAAGAGATCTTTTTTAGCATTCTAACGATCTATAATTTGTCTATGCTCAAACAGCAAAAATGCAACAATTATCAAATTTTTATTTTAAACAAAAGTTGTCACGATAAAACAATTGTAAAACACAATTAAAAATAATAAATTGGTTATTTTCATTAATAACTTCTTTGTTTAGTGTTCTGTATTTAAAATAATTTAATATTTCATGGACGTCTTAAGCAAAGAGGTATATAATGGAATGTATCAATGATATGTATCTTAAAAATATTAATGAAAATGGAGAAAATAAATTTAAAAATAAGCTAAAGATAATAACAGAGTGATGAATACATTTTTTTCATTGTTAAAACCATTGTTTCTAACCTATAAAAAATTAATAATTGTTGAGTTTTTGGCTATTTGAAACCAAAGACCATAGGCAAATTAATCAAATTATACATCATTGGAATACTAAAAAATCTCTTTTCAATAGTGTAACTTTCCAATATGGCGTCCATATAAAAATTAAAACTTGGACATCATATCTCAAGTTCCAACAATGAGAAAAGAATTGATCATCGCCGTTCTAAATAACATAAAAAAGTGCCCCGAAGACGCGCAAACCATAATCTAGTATTTACACAAAAAAAAAATACTTTTTCCCTTATATCTAATAACCTATACATTTTTTCTCAAGGAACAAAACACTATTAAAATAGCCTGCTGATGAGGCAAGTTTTGTCTAATTTAACCGACTTTGTATCTCTTATAGTTCTCAAGAACCCATGTTGGACAAATTATCCTGGACACCTTGTATACTGAAATATATACATATTAAATATATCTTTGAAATTTGAACAACAGAACTTATTTATAATGAAAGTTTAATAATACATGGTAATATTGTGTAATATGTACATATGTAAAGTGTAGTTGTAGTAGATATACATGTGAAATTGAATCTCTTGAAAGATACAACATACTTATCAAATTTGAAGCTTATTATTGTTATCATAATGGTTCACATCCTTCGATTTTTGTTTTTATACTTGTAAAAAATTGTTCAAGTTTATAATATATCATATTTATCTATTTATGATTTATGCGGTTACAAGGAGTTAACAATAAATAATTATTTATAATAACAAGAGTAAATAATTAATGTTAATTTATTTATGATTAAGTATGCCTAACTAGAAATTTACAAATATATAACAATTAAATAGGTACAGTTATATTACAGAGATAAATACACCATATTTTATTCATTAGCTAAAAAAAATTCAGTCTGACATGCATATTTTTAAAATTAATGACATACTTTTTATCGTAAAACTGTATCATATGTTTTATCACATTATTATAGTCGGAAGTTGGATAATTTTAGTCTGATCGACATCAATAACTAGATACAATTTTAAATACTTTTGAGAATTTCAATGAATCTCTTTACTATAAAATAAAATGGGTTACATTTATTAAACATGATATTTTATCTTGATGATACATATTAAAAGTATAATTAACAATCTAACCGAAACAACATTGTGAAATAGCAACTTTTATGTGAAAGAACTAACCCTTCTATAAAATTGTTTGGCATTTTCGACCTCAGTACCCATCAGCTGATGGTCAGTAGGTTAGTAGAACGCACCCTTGTAGGGGATCATATGCAATCCACCGCTACCCTTGATGCAATCCTAACTCGAGGGAAAACTCTGCTTCAAGTGCGTATCGTTAAGGGGCAGAATCACTAGTGGCATCTACCGGTGGAATACGGGACTTTAGGTTTGGATCTATGATGTGGACGGAGTACGTAAGTTGGACGAGGGAGATTTCAAAATAAAAAATCTGTTGTGGCCAGCACAAAACATCTCGCCGTTTCCATATTAGACTATATAAGTATTGTACTTCGCTTTCGAATCGTCGTTTTATAACAAAAAATTACACAACTTTACCCAAATACTGTTTTTTATTGTATTTAACATGTCTTCTACACACATATAATTCTAATAGACACTTACAAAATTGCAATTTGCACGAGCGCCTCTAACGGCAAAGCATATAGAACTCAAGGTTGCTATGGTTACCACGCCCAAACAAAGACCTGTCATCAGCCGTAGACTCTGCACTCTAGCCATCGATTTAGTTGAATAATCGAATGATCTTCAATATTATCAAACAAAAAAGTTTCCCCAGACACATCTTCTGGTTTTAAACTCATTTTTATTAAACACAATAAAGAATTAGGTTTAACACTGAATAACAGATGCGAACACAATGGGAGATAGGAACAGGGAACGGGACGTAAAACAACGAGGGAAGGTTTGTTTGGATGCATGATCTTCTATCTCTCTCTTGCAGTGACGTCAATTTTGTAAGTGTCTTTAGCTTGCGGACACTCATGTGACGAAGCGAATTAGCCAATCAGAACTTGGGGAGAAACTGTCACATCGAAAGTCAGAGACCTGGGCAGCTTTCCAAATTCAAGAGTACCGTAATTTAAGAGTGTAGTGTGTTTTGGAAGAATGAGTTTTGTTGGAGTAAAAAATTGAAATTAAATTTTAAAAAATTAACAAAACTACTTATAATTACAACATTAATGTCAAGCCCCCTCTGAAAGTAAGGTTATTAGTTTTGGAACGATTTTGAGTAATTTCGTACTCTATAGTAGAGTTTTGGAACGCAACTCTGAAGTTTGTTTTGGTAGCGTGTTCAGAGGTTATGAGTTTTGTTTTCTTAGTTTGGCAGTTTTCATATTAAAGTTTTTAGTGCGTATTGAGTTATTTTATATTTTTTTGCCAAACTATGAAAACAAAACGCATAATACGCTATAAACCAAAACAAACTTCAGCTTCCCGTCCTTCAATCTGACAGTTTCTCCCCAGGTTCTGATTGGCTAATTCGCTTCGTCACGTGAGTGTCCGCAAGCTATTATATCTATTTTTCATTGTATGAGGAAGTTTCTAAATGTGAGAGATTCTTCCATTTCATTAACCAGATTGGCGGTATTTCTGATGGATATATGCATTTTACCTTGTAATTTAATATATTTAATTAATAAAACAATAAGAAAGATTAAATATACTTCCCAGAAAAAGCTATCAGAATGTCACTAAAACTGTTGATTTTTGACACTGACATATGTCATTTACAAACTATGTTATAAACAATGGAATTTGTCAACTGGTTTCCTTAGTGCCTTAGCCAGCTTAGCCTCTGCGATTAGATTACTCTATATATTATAGTGTCAATCTCTAAATCTATACAAGATATAATAAAAATTTTAAGTGTTTTAGATGGAGAATTTTATGTTCTTCAATATTTAAAACTCCCAAAAAATTATATTTTTCTAAGAAACTACTACTTCCGTTCAATTGTTACCAAAACCTTTTCAGCTCTTCCCAGGAATGTTACATTGAGGAATCCATAGTTAAACAGTTCTTAAGTCTTATAGTTTTTGAGGAATCATGTCTACAACATCCAGGCATACACACACACACACACAAACACACACACACACACAGACACATACGCACATCCACACACACACACACATCCACACACACACACACACACAGAGACATTTAAAAATTGTTATAATCGGATTCTAGGGACCTTAAATCGTGCTTATTCACTAAAATCTGGATATGCGAATTTTAGCATGAACTCAAAAGCTCTCTTAGCGAGAGGTAAAAAAGTTGTATTATTTCTGTTTTTCTTCACTTTTAAAACATTATAAATTTTGATTTAAAATTATTATTAATTAAACAATTTTTTTATCGGAACGTTAATTAATGATTTTATAATTAGCCATACCTAATATTCTAAAACTTTACAAATCAATAATGACTAATAAACATAGTTGATGAAAAGTATGTTATTGTCATTAACTTTAAATGAGTATTAATTTAATTAATTAGAAAGTACAATTTAATAAACATTTTACTACCCCTATCATATTTCTAAATCTATAATTTTTTTAAGGTCCCTACAATCCGATTATAACATTTCTCTCTCTCTCTCTCTCTCTCTCTCTCTCTGTGTGTGTGTGTGTGTGTGTGTGTGTGTGTGTGTGTGTGTGTGTGTGTGTGTGTGTGTGTTTGTGTCTGGATGTGGGAAGGACGATTCTCAAAAACTTTAATACTTAAGACCTGTTTAACTTAAAATCATTGAATAGAAAATATGCAGCTGCAATAACACTGATGAAGCCAATATTTATAGACCACTATCTTTTCAGATGTTCGCGCTATAGGAATGACCAAAATAAATTATTGGTAGATCTAATTAAACAGAGAGTGGCACTCCCTACAAAATGCAGCATATTGTTATCAGAGGGAAATAGTAGAATAACAAAATTAATTGTAACATGTATCCAGGTATTCAACTTAGAAATTAAAAAACCTAAAAACACATTGCTCCTGATCAATTGCTAAAAAAAACAAAGGTCTAATCAATAAAAAAAACTACGTATTCCTCAATCTGATATTAATGGGAAGAGCTGAAAGGTTTTGGTAATAATTGGACAACCGAAAGTTGTAGATTCTTTAATAAATTCTTCTAAATATTTTTTGTAATTTTTTGTTAAAAATATTGAAGAACTAAAATTTTCCATCTAATACACTTAAATTTTTAATTATATCTTCTTTAGATTTAGATATAAAGAAAATCTAATATATTGAATAAAATGTTGTAATAAATTGCACAGTCCAGACTTCTTAAAGGAAACCAGTTGTCAAATTCAAATTTTTGTAATTGATAGATAAATATCAGTGTTAAAACAGTTTTACTGGCATTACTGAAACTTTTCTAGGAAGTACATTTAATATTTCTTATTGAATTATTAATTAATTAAAACAAATAGCAAGTAGAAAAATACTACCATTTTTTAGTTTAAGTTCTGTAATTTATTATTTTAACCCAACGTTTCGGCACCATAAACTGGTGCCTTCTTCAGGGGATACAATGACATATTTTTTGAAATAATAATAAAAAAATATGTCATTGTATCCCCTGAAGAAGGCACCAGTTTATGGTGCCGAAACGTTGGGTTAAAATAATAAATTACAGAACTTAAACTAAAAAAAAAGGTAGTATTTTTCCAATTAATAATATGAGTTCTGAAAGATATTTTAATAATTTAAATAGCAAGTAATCTATCTGGCAACTCATAATTGGTAAATAGTGGTTTTTAGGTTGATCAGATGTTGGTATTTGGTCCTTTGCGCACCGCCCGCAACGCGTTGTGGATATTTTTTTAGCTCACTGAGCGATTTCAATGTTTGGGCATAATATGAATATTAATAGTACATATTTTATCCTTAAGAAATACCGCCAATCCAGTATTGGAACTATCTTAAACTTTTTAGAAGAGAAGGACAAGATTCGTTAATTAGAATGAAAGAATAGATATAATTAGAATTATTTGTATGTACAAGAAATGTTTAATTCGATATTTACGTAACAAAACGGAAATAGCTAGAGGTATTGTGCTGATTACTACATATTTTTTTTCTTATAAATATTGTAAGTAACGTATTGGCAAAATAATTATTTATGAACTAAATATATTCAAATATACCCATTTCAGTGTGTGCCTTTTACTTCTATCCGTAGAATTCGGTAATGACGACATACGTGTATCCTAGAAGGGTGTCTACCAGGCGTCACCTGAAAAATTTACAAAACATGAATTGTGAAAAATATTTGACTGCATATATATAGGTATATTTTTTTTTCTATTTCGGTGTTCTTATGAGTCTATAAAAGCACTGTTATAACACGTCGTAGAGAAGATCTATTAGCGCACTGTTTCATACAATATATTAACGTATACAATCAGACAAAATAGACAACACACAATCTATCAAAATTTCAATGATATGGAAACCATAAATGGCATTGAATTACTAACTTGCTTCTGATGACATAATAGAATATTCTGAAATTAAAGAAATTATTAATTCCTTTTTCAATAGAAATTTTTTATTTATTATTACACAATAGTTCCTCATTTTGTGTATTATTGGAAATATATTCATACACATAAAAATATTATAATTATATTCACGAAATAATAATACTGCAATGCTTCATATCACGGTTTTATCTGATAACAAACGGAAAATATACTTGTATATAAATATATACAGGATCTTTCAAAGAAAGTTTAATCAACATGAGTCCGATCTTCAATAGTTTCCGAGATACGAGGCAGTGAAAAATGAGTTTTTACGGGGTTTACCTCTGCTATCTTGAAAACTGTAAGAGTTACGACTTTAATTAAATAAGACTTTTTGTTTACCTTTCAGTGGTCATCTTAGATTTACTTTTGTTTTTTTTTTAATTTAATTAAAGTCGTAACTCTTATAGTTTTTAAGATAGCAGAGGTAAATCCCGTAAAAACTCATTTTTCACTGCCTCATATCTCGGAAACTATTGAAGATCGGACCCATGTTGATTAAGCTTTTTTTATTCAATTTGGTCAGTACTATACATGATATATCAAGATAATGGAACAGTGCATTTTATTCGTGTGTTTGACAAGTTACACAAAAAAGTGATTAAGATATTTTGTAAGGCATAGAAGGGGACACATTTTGGCATAACCACCATTATTTTAAAACAAGTGGTACTCAACTTATGGATCAATGTTATTTTTTTTTAATAGCATTATACACTTTTTATTACTTTACCCTTATGTTGAAACACCTGTATACCGGGTGTAACACAAAAATCGGGCCTGAAGCGATTAACATGGGAAATCAGTTTTTCCTTGTTCATTTTAGACAAAAATTGTTCAAATAAATATTGTAAAATTAAATTCTGCATCTAAGTCAATAATCACATCTTCTTTTGCACCTTTCGTAACAGAATAAATTGAATTTGAATTTTATAACAGTAACTTCTTTATAGTGTTAGCATTGGTATTGAAATAAAATCACAAACAAATTTCATGACATTTTACCTGTCAGAAATTATAAAATATAGTTTTCATCAATATAATACTTCTCAATGATTTGTATCTTCTCTTCCTAATTCTCCATTTCCAATAATGATAATACAAACAGAGCTTTTCTGACAGGTAAACTATGTCATAATTTGACAGATATGTTTCTGACAGGTAAAATATGTCACAATCTTACAGATACTTTTATGGCAGGTAAAATGTCAATATATTTGCTTGTAATTTTACCTATTAGAAAACGTTGTGCTTTGAATTATCATTACTGAAAATGGAGAATAAGAAGAGAAGACAGTAGTATTATTTTGATGAAAACTATATTTTAAAGTTACTGACAGGTAAAATGTCATAAAATTTGTTTGAAATTTTATTTCAATAGCAAGGCTAACCCTATAAAGAAGTAATTTTATAAAAAATTTAATTCAATTTTCTTGGTTACCAAACATGTGAAAGAAAATATGACTAACGGTTAAAATGCAGAATTTAATTTTCTACAACATTTACTTGAAGCATTTTTGTCTAAAATTAATAAGCCACTTTTAGGCAAGGAAAATCTGTTTTTTCATGTTAAACGCCTATGGCCCGGTTTTCGTGCTACACCCAGTATACTCGTATCTATGTATTTTGGAGTGTGAAAGTTCTAGGTAGGTACTTATGAAACATATTTAACCCATGAAATTAATGCACTTGGTTGTTTGACATTTATTTTATTCTAAGTACGTAACATAACGTTTCGGCCTTGCGGTTGCAGTCCTCTTTAATACAAAAACATTGTTCATTATTTAAATAATGAATTGAAGTTCAAGAGAGGTGGAGGTAGGGGGAAACTATGTGGTCATTGAATATATTCATGTTTAGGGCTTTGTTAATTTCTAAAATTTTCACGAAGTTTAATTTCAGTCCTTTGCTGGCAATATTCACCAAAAAAATAATTATTTTCTAGATAGTGAATGGGATAAACCTATTATTTTTACCTCGGTTAATTGCATTAATATGTATAGCAGGGCAAAATGCCAGCACAGAAAGATTTTCAAATAAATTTTTGCCATTTTGATTTTGTTGTGATTATTTTTATTTCAGGACCCTACTTTTAATAGTTATTTAACTATCAAGTGTGTTAATAAGATTTAATTGTTGACATCATTAATAGCCATTAACACACGTGTTAGTTACAATATTTTTCTGTTGACCGGTTGAGGGGTCATTAATGAATGATTTTCTACACATTAATGTAATCTATTAGTAAACAGTCAACGAAAAAAGGGTTTTTTTAAACCATAATCATATTTATCTATTATCTCATACATGTATTTTTTTGAAAAGTATTTTTCACAAAAAATATACAACAATGGATGGAGGAAAGAAAAGAAAAAAAATCAGTCGAAATGACAAATGATTTTCGAAATGCTGTTCTTCAGTTTTTGTTACAGTTACACTCTAAAAATGAAAAATTAAACCATGGCTCCACTGTCGAAGCATCAAATAAGAATTTTTAAATATTAAATAAATTAGTTTTAAATTATTATAATACGTATTAAAACGTACAAACCTCATCAATAAATATTTTCGTTCCGCATGAATTATTAATTTACAAAAAATGTCACAACTATTATGGAACAGAGGTAATATTGGATTCTCGAATGCTAATTTAAAGTAAGCATCGTTACCTCAAACACATAAATTTTGGAATGATACAATTCAATTAACTTTTTCTATTACATATCTACAAAAAAGACCATAATTAAATTATCAACAACTTCTTCATTCTCCAATACAAAAATAAACATTGGATCCATAACTCAAACAATTTTAAATGAACAACAGTCGAAGTGGGGGTTCACAATTAAAATCTAAAAAACGCACCAGTTAATTTGCAATCAACTGGTATGATTTATACCCTCGATGTGGTGAGATAAGCAGCCGCTTCGAAAGCGCATGCGTCACAATGCAAAACAACAAACAGCCGGATTAATATTCATATCAGCCGTAATAATTCACAAGAGGTTGTACGACAATTAGTTGATATCTCAATACCGAGCCGAGGTAGGCTGCTTGATTTATAACTGTTGAAAGAACAGGAGTCTAATAGCCAAGCCAGCCAGACGTGGGAGGAACGAGATTGAGTATGAGGACCTAAAACAACGGGGAATAAGGTTGAGAATTGTGTGAAATCTGCATGCGATTGTTACAATACAGAGTACTTCAAAATGTTTCCATCAAACAACTTGCATTTTAAAAAATAGTAAAAGTTTATTGAAAATATTAATGGTAATAGACAAAGGATAAGGAAAATTCCATTCTTTTATTATGAATTATTCCCTCTAAAAAAACAAGAGGTGTTTTGCTTTTGCTGACGCAGGACATGTGTACGTGTATTTCAACAAATAGGATTCAAGTATGAACTCCGACTTTGAGAAGCATTGCCCTTTTCCGCCGTACCTAACATTATACTTCTTCAGGTGTATCGGATCTGTTTGGGAGCTGTTCGAGTGACGTTCTAATTTCTTTATATTTGTAAAATGAGAAGAAAGTGCAATAAATTAAGTATAATAATTGTTTTGTAACTCGCTGAACATTTTTTCGTGGCCTGTGAACCACCTTTATTTATTTCTGGTATACTCACATTACTACGTCACAGAGAAAATTTAAAATTTGGTCCTTCGCTTATTTCGAGGAATTTTTGACTCGAACTTTCGCATGTAGTCTTATATTTTTAATGTACTTGAGAAAAAAAAATGTCGTGGAATAACCTATTAGTACAACACGTCTTTATATCTATAGGGTGGAACAAATTCGAGTTCCTTATATGAAAAACTTTCTTATTATGCACACTACAGTAAATTAACTTTTTGAGACAACTTTAATAGACACTATAGGAATTTTCTATCGTCTTTTGTTTTTGAGCTACAGGCTAATTTTTTTTCACTTATTTGGAAAATACCTTATATCTCGCTTATTATGAGAGATACAAAAAAAATGTTTAGATAAATTTTATGCAGTTTTTAGATTTTTTCAAAATATAGTAATTCTCGAGATATAATATAAACATCATATTTTTTAAATAGGAAAATAATGTTGAAAATAATCTCATCTTTTTACTTATTTTAAAAGCTTTTCAACGATGTATAACAATTATAAAGTCTTTTGTTTTAAACATGAATAAAATTTGAAATACCTATTCATTTTTTGGGGCGGAAAAAAAATGAAATTTATTTAGAAACAAATGATAAAATCAATTCCTGTGGTGCCTATTAAAGATGTCTCAAAAAGTTGGCCATAAAGACCTACATCAATTTTCTGTTGCGTGCATAATAAGAAAGTTTTTCATATAAGGACCTCTAATTTGTTCCATTCTGTACATATTGACTACGACTACTCTATGCGTAATATACTGGTACTTGGAATAAGTGTATACTAAAATAATTTATCTTAGTACGGTATGGTTACATTGGTATCTAAATAAACATACCAAATAATTTTGGTATACATTTGGTACGGTACAGGTGCATGCAATGTTAAAAAATATTAATGAATCATTTTTCGCAATGGTCCATATCTCTAATTAAGATTAAGTGAATTTTAAAAAGGAGCATAAAGTGAATGTCATGCAATTTTTCGTCTTTATCGTACAATTAAAACATCTCTTCAATATCATAAAGAGCGTTATAGGTACTTTTTTACCTCTCGCTAAGAGAGGTATTTGAATTATGCCAAAAATCGCATATCCAGATTTTAGTGGATAAGCACATTTTAAGAGGTCAATGAAGGTGGCAGGCACATGTTAGAATTATCATATTTTTTTTGTTCTATAATTTTTTGCTCATTTTTTGCTAATTTTTGCTGTTAACCAAAAGAAGTTATAAACAAAAACAATAATACCTGCTAACTTCACGTAGCAGACCCTTTATGTAAAATGTAAAGTTTTTTTGTGCTATAATTTTTTGCTCATTTTTGCTAATTTTTGCTGTATAAATCAATTTTTTTGCTATTTACCAAAATAAGTTATAAACAAAACCAATAATACCTGCTAACTTCACGTAGCAGACCCCTTATGTAAAATGTAAAGTTTTTTTACGCTATAATTTTTTGCTCATTTTTTGTTAATTTTTGCTGTATAAATTAAATTTTTTGCTGTTTACTAAAGAAATTATAAACAAAAACAATAGTACCTACCTGCTAACTTCACATAGCAGACCTCTTATATAAAATTTTTTTAAGCTATAATTTTTGCTGTATAAAACAAATTTTTTCTGTTTACCAAAAAAAGTTATAAACAAAAACAATAATACCTGCTAACTTCACGTAGCAGACCCTTGCCTTATGTAAAATGTAAAGTTCTTTTGGGCTATAATTTTTGCTCATTTTTTGCTAATTTTTGCTGTACAAAACAATTTTTTTGCTGTTTACTAAAAAAAGTTATAAACAAAGACAATAGTACTGACCTGCTAACTTCACGTAACAGACCCCTTTTGTAAAATTGTTTTGCGCTATTATTTTTGGCACCTTTTTGGTAAATTTTTGCTGTATAAATCATTTTTTTTGCTGTATAACATAAAAAGTTATAGGCAGACAAAAACAATGATACCTATCTGCTAACTTTATGTAGCAGACCCCTTGTGTAAAATGTAAAGTTTTTTGCGTTATAATTTTTTGCTCATTTTTTGTTAGTTTTTGCTGTATAAATCAATTATTTTGCTGTTTACCAAAAAAAGTTATAAACAAAAACCATAATACCTGCTAACTTCACGTAGCAGATCCTTTATATAAAATGTAAAACTATTTTGTGCTATTATTTTTGGCACATATTTTGTTTATTTTTGCTGTATAAATCAATTTTTTTGCTGTTTACCAGAAAAAGTTATAAACAGAAACAATAGTACCTACCTGCTAACTTCACGTAGCAGAGCTCTTATGTAAAATGTAAAGTTTTTTGCGCCATAATTTTTTGATTATTTTTTATTAATTTTTGCTGTATACATCAATTTTTTTGCTGTTTACCAAAAGATGTTATAAACAAAAACAATAATACCTATTAACTTCAGGTAGCAGACCTAACATTTTACATAATATCTGCGACGTGAAGTTAGCAGGTATTATTGTTTTTGTTTATAACTTTTTTTTGGTAAACAGCAAAATAATTGATTTATACAGCAAAAAATAACAAAAAATATGATGTGGCCAACACAAAACCTCCCGCTATTTAATTTTTATTAATTTAAATACATACCTACGTATTTACTAATGCTGCAAACTATATTGTTCCATTGCATATAACTGTTGCTTTATTTACTATTTTCTTTATTATTTAATATGTCACTATTAATAATTTGAAATGATTAATTTTTTGACAATGACGTTTACCTGTCAGTTACATTCATTTGAAAAATAAACTGTGTAACAAAGGAATTTTGTTTATCTTAGGCTCCGGGATTAGAAAAAGAAAAATGATTTTTAAATTTATCTGTAAAATATAAAGAAAAAGTATTAATGCATACATGTACAAAATTCAATAATCTATAATTTTACAATGACATAAAATGCGAAAAAATGGCATTTAATGGTATTTTTTGACGAAAAACCATTATGAGCTTCAAGTAAAATGCCATTTCCGTTTATCCGATTTACACCAAAATCTAATGGCTTCTTTTCGTATTAGAACGGGGTAGAAATGCAAGGTTTCAGAATTTTCTGAATGATAGTATTTCAGTTAGAGCGAAGACAAAATTCATACACATACACACATGCAGACATCATCGTTAAAATTGGATTCTAGAGACCTTAAAACTTGGTCATTTACTAAAATCTCGATATGTAATTTTTAGCACGATCCCTATACCTCCCTTACCAAGGGTAGCGGGAGGCAAAAATGAGCAAAAAATTATAACGCAAAAAACTTTACATTTTACACAAGGGGACTGGTACATAAAGTTAGCAGATAGGTACCATTATTTTTGTCTATAACTTTTTATGTTAAACAGCAAAAATTTTGATTTATACATCAAAAATTAACCAAAAAGGTGCCAAAAATAATAGTGCAAAACAATTTTACATACGGGGTCTGTTACGTGAAGTTAGCAAGGTCGGTACTATTGTTTTTGTTTATAACTTTTTTTAATAAACAGCAAAAAAATTGATATACAGGGTGTCTCAATAAGCTTGCTCACTATTGGTAACTTTTTTATTTGAAGAGGTACGAGGTTGGTTAAATGAGCAAAATTGTGCCATTTTATATTAGAAAATTGGTCATGTAGACAAAATAAAATTTGTGTCAGCGGTTCTCAAAATTTGGGACAATATGTATATTTTTTAAATGGAACCATATATTTTTTATTATTTTATTGGAAAGAGTATTTTTTTCTCTTTCCAATAAGGTAATGTTGTTTATGTACAATTTTTTCAAATAAACGAGTTATTTACGGTTAAAAATTTAAATTTTGTAATCTATTTTGTTAGTTTTTTAGTCAAGTAAGCCATGGAAACAATTGATTCTTTGTTTGTTTGACGTTCAATAATTTCTCCCGTAAATTTCTCTGCGTTTAATAATGTTTAATAACTTTACAAATGAAGAAAAGTTAGATATGATCGTGGTATATGGAAAGTTATATCTAGACACCAGTTACGTAGAACGGTCGCCTCTCTTTTCAAAAGAGTGTAAATGTGCGAAAGAAATAATTGCATTCAATTTGAATATTTTCTTTGTTTTGTTATTACTGTAAAATAAATTAATAAAATAATAATTTTATAAAAGACAATTGTTTCCATAGTTTACTTGACCTAAACTAACAAAAGATAATTTTTATCTTTAAACGTAAATAACTCGTTTATATGAAAAAAATGTACATAAACAACATTACCTTATTGGAAAGAGAAAAAAATACTCTTTCTAATAAAATAATAAAAAATATGTAGTTCCATTTAATAAATATATATTCTGCCCCAAATTTTGGGAACCGCTGACACAATTTTTATTTTGTCTAGATGACCAATTTTCTAATATAAAATGGCACAATTTTGCTAATTTAACCAACCTCGTATCTCTTCAAATAAAAAAGTTACCAATAGTGAGCAAGCTTATTGAGACACTCTGTATACAGCAAAAATTAGCAAAAAATGAGCAAAAATTATAGCCCAAAAAAACTTTACATATTATATAAGGTATCTGCTACGTGAAGTTAGCAGGTATTATTTTTTTTGTTTATAACTTTTCTTGGTAAACAGCAAAAAAAATGTTTCATACAGCAAAAAATAAGCAAAAAATTATAGCCCAAAAAACTTTAGAATTTACATAAGGGGTCTGCTACGTGAAGTTAGCAGGTATTATTGTTTTTGTGTATAACTTTTTTGGTAAACAGCATAAAATTTGTTTTATACAGAAAAAATTAGCAAAAAATGAGCAAAAAATTATAGCCCAAAAAAACTTTACATTTTACATGAGGGGTCTGCTACGTGAAGTTAGCAGGTATTATTGTTTTTGTTTATAACTTTTTTTGATAAACAGCAAAAAAATTGATGTATGCAGCAATAATTAGCAAAAAATGAGCAAAAAATTATAGTGCAAAAAAACTTTACATTTTACATAAGGGGTCTGCTACATAAAGTTAGCATGTAGGTACTATTGTTTCTGTTTATAACTTTTTTTGATAAACAGCAATAAATTTGATGTATACAGCAAAAATTAGCAAAAAATGAGCAAAAAATTATAGTGCAAAAAACTTTACATTTTACATAAGGGATCTGCTACGTGAAGTTAGCAGGTCGGTACTATTGTTTTTGTTTATAACTTTTTTTGGTAAACAGCAAAAAAATTGATGTATACAGCAAAATTAGCAAAAAATGAGCAAAAAATTATAGCGTAAAAATACTGTACATTTTACATAAGGGGTCTGCTACGTGAGGTTAGCAGGTATTATTGTTTTTGTTTATAACTTCTTTTGGTAAACAGCAAAAATTTGTTTTATACAGCAAAAATTAGCAAAAAATGAGAAAAAAATTATAACCTGTAAGAACTTTACATTTTTACATAAGGGATATACATAATAAATTTTAGTTAAAATGGTCTACCCGGAAGTGGTACTTTACTTGAAGCGTATAATAGATTTTAATGAAGAACTATATTAAAATATAATCCAAAACTTTTCAAATTTGGTATATAACACTTTTATATCAATGGGAATAACATAATAGATTTTGGTTAAAATAGTCTAACCGGAAGTGATACTTTACTTGAAGCTGTTATCAGTTTTTCTTAAAAAAAAAAACGGTGTTATATTGATTTTAATAATAAATGCTTCAAATAAAAGTTTTATAGAATTGAATTCTGAGTCGAAAACATGAAGTATGATTAAATTAGCTCTTTGTATAAGCGAGATATGTAAATTTAAAATTATGTACTTTTTGGTTTCTGTAATTAAGTTTGCTATGAATTAGGACAAAAAATAACAATAAAATAAAGAATATAATGTTAATGTCAAATTATATGTGAAATACGTGCAATTTTATGATTGGGTATGTTATAATACATATTTAAATTATTAACAAAATATGTATAGTGCAACAGGCGTACAAGGAAGTCATGTGGTGTCCACATCAGATATTTTTTAATACAAATTGGGGAGGCATATATATTGAGTTGGTGAGTTATAGAAGTATCTGAATTTTAGTAAATATAAATAAATATGGCACGTATTTAAGCGTTCGTTATTTTACTTACTTTTTCTCAATAATTTATCTAGTTTTCTTCAGTATTTTATGTTCAGTATAATAATTGTTCATAGTTTTTTCATATTTATTTAGTATTATTTGTTCAGTAAAAACATTTTTTGTTCAGTATTTTTTCATATTTGTTTAGTATTATTGTTCACTAAATTCTTTGTTCAGTATTTCTTTATATTTATTCAGCATTATTTGTTCAGTAAAAAAACCAAACGCACGATACTAGCGCCTGCAAAACTTGTTTTTGAAATTAGACGAAAACTCAAAAACGACACCTGGCATGGCACCGCGACATCGGTGGGCATCGGTGTTGATTCCCGATGAGTCATTTTAAATACTGAACATATATTTTACTGAATAAATATTATTTAACTGAACATTTATTTTTAATGAACAAGTATTACATTACTGAACATTTATTATTAATACTGCACATTTTTGAAAAAATATGAGCATAAAATACTGTTTATTTTAATAATACAAAGAACAAATGAATTGTTGCTAATAAATATTAGAATTAAATGTTTATATTTTCAAATAAGTAGATAAAAATTATTGAATATAATATCAAACATTGCTTATAGTACAGGTATGGTCGAAAACGGGTTATATTAAAAGTATTATAGCCTGTCGTTGTCATTTGAGTTCTATGATAATAAACGATGTTGTTTTAAATCATATCCAACATGGATTTTGAAATGGTATAGAAAATAATAATGTTCATTTACCAAATGTAATTTAAAGGTACAATATTAGTACATAAAATTATATTTACAAAACTCTAGTTTTCCATTTGGAGACGGTTCTGTCAAGAAGTAAATACATGGAAAAAATTGTACTTAGTTGTTTTCAGTAATTGTACTTTGTTGTTTTCAGTATCTTTTAAATGTATTTAATATCAACAAATAATTTTTAAAACATATAGCCTGTAGTGAAAATCTGAAAACATCGACGTTTGGCGTGTGAATGAATCACCTTCTCCTTTATACTAGTTTTAAATATTGATGAAGTGTTTTTCATGTAATAATAGCATATAATAATTACTAGTAACTAGGTAACAATTATTGTAAACATTCGGCTAAACGTCAATGTATGTCACCCCTCTATAATATATGTTTAGTCGGTTGACTAGCTGGTCGTTTGTTTAGTTGTTTAGTTACTAAAAAATATCAATTTTTCTTATTATTGAGAGATGAAAAATAATAGCAATTTCGATAAATTCATTTTTTTTTCTACTGTTTTGAAATTTAAAAATGCAAATGTAATCGAATATGAAAATTGGCATTTCACTAACTTGAGACATCGATGATATGCGAATATGTTTCGATATAAATAAATAAAACAAAAGTCCACCATGAACGTCAGTATAACTACGGATTAGTTAGTATTAGTACTTTGACTGGTTATTCAGGGTATTCAGCAGGTCCTTTACTCCAGTGTTTCTCAATATTTTTTATGGCGGACCGGTAAAATTACCGAAAAATATGCCATGGACCGGTAATAATAAAAATTAGAGATTCACGGGCTTGGCTTGAAGCTTGAAAGCTTGGCTTGGCTTGGCTTGAAAAAGCTTGAAAAATCAAGCCAAGCCTACTGTTCAAAAAAGCTTGATTTTTCAAGCCAAGCCAAGCTTCTGATTCATCAAGCCCAAGCCAAACCAAGCCTAACATTAAAAAAAGCTTGAATTTTCAAGCCAAACCAAGCCTCCGACTGTCAAGTAGCTTGGTGGAAAACAAGCTTTTTCAAGCTTTTCATAAGAATTGTTGACGGGGCCGGCAAAACCGTAATTTTATGGAAGTAACGGCACAGTTTTGCGAATTTCTAAGAACTGGGATTCCCAACAGTTCAGTAGGCTTCAATAATTTGTAAATGGGAAAGCTTACCCTTCATCGTCCTTGTTATGCACGGATCACTTATTTTCACGATCTGAACTACCTAATCACACACTTTAATTCGCGCATATAATCAAGTTCAAAATAAATTTGTAGTTATTGAAAAAGTTTTTAAATAGATAATGATATATTAATATAAAGTATTTTTTTTTAATTCTTATTATTGTTAAGACTAAAGTATTTTATATGAAAACTATTTAATTAAATACTTAAAGTAAATGGAATAAATTATAGACACATAGATTTTAGAAATTAGCTTTTATTTTCAAACGAAAATAATTATTTTTAAATTGATCTGATTATATTTCACAACTAAATAATATTCATTAAAAATTTAAGTATATAACTTGATTATAAAGACTAAGCATCAAGCTTCAGTAAATAATATTTATTATTCCGGTTTCAGGATATTAAGCCTTTGTTTACATATACAAAATATTCAGCCCTATTTTTTAAGGAAGCTGTTAAGTCTTAGCAACCAATTAAAACAAATGTAAAGTCAGTCATTTTCATATTTTTTTCAGTGTTCGCAATTATTATACGTTATCAACCATGTTGCTAAAGACATAACAACTTTCTTACAAAATAGGGCTGATATTATATATTAGACCATACAAATGAAAATAAAATGAAAGTATAATGCTCATAGGTTAGTGTATCGTTCATAACACGATTTACTTAATTCTAAAATAATAAACATGATGATTAAAGCACTAAAGTACATAATTTGAATATTTGTCATACTGACATATTATGTCAAAATAATTGTTATGTTTATCATGGCATTTTGAAAGTAGCATATATGAAAGAATATCTGAAAATTACTTATTAATAATGTTTTCATTTTCTCAAACCGATAAACTATTGAATAAACTACGGATGTTATGAATCATTATCCTTAGATGTCTTAAAATCTTTGCTTTAAGAGCTCGGCTTTTAAACTGATCCTACGTATATTAATACATAACTATATTGCACTACTTACTACAAATAAATAATTTTGGAGCAGAGTACAAATTAAAAGAAATAATAATATACTCAACACCACAAGATAAATTGAGTGACTACGTATGATGATGATAAATATCATAGTTGCATTTTAATAAATGTTTGCAAATGTTATTTTTTTTTGTTAGCAGTGGATTTACAATGTTTTGTTTTTCTAGTAGTTCCGAATCATAGAGACGAGAGAGTTTGTGTTTGTGAAAATGTATGTAAGATTTCAAAGCTATTGTTAGCACAGCCCCTAATAACGTAATAAACGGCCTTGCCTGTAGCAGGTATAGGAGATAATAAAAATGTAAACCGACAAAGAGATTATTCTCTTTTAAATATTTCCTTGATTCAAGTTTCCCTTGTTTATATGCACATGAATTAAATAAATAAATACATATAAAATAACGGGATATTAACTAGTTTTGAGTGTGCCAATTTGCTTTTATTTGCAAATTTTGGTAATTAAAATATATCCGTATTGTTGAGGGTACTTTTGTTCTATTTGCAAATTGATAATAATTACAGTAATTATATATACAAGATACCTACTTAACTTTACATGATTTTGTTCTGAAACATCAGTACAAATTTTATAGTGTTAAAAATAGAAAGAGACAAATTTTTGTCTCACCAACGAACAACAACAAAATTTCTAGGAAATCCCTGTCAGTAAGATTTTATTATTTCCAGATGTATTTGAATTATAAAAGGGATACTAACAGGTCAGTTTTATCCCATTGTGTAGGTATATTCCAGAATTATGTACAATATACTTTGAACACAGATCTTGAGTATTTGGAGTATTGTTTGTTTTACCTATTTAAACATGGTAAATATGAACTATATATTATTACAAACTTATAGTTTGTTGGGGAAGTCGTTTCGAGTGAAAATGGCATTACGAAAATAGATCCTATTCATTTTAGTTACTAAATTACAACAAAACCAACTCAAACTAATGCATAAACCTACTAGAATGAATGCAATCAATAAAAATTATAAAAGTAACATTAAAATTGCAGGGTATTTTTTTTTAATAAAAGATAATACTCGTAAATTTATGTTGATTGTTTACTTTCAAAAATGAAATAATTCAATAAAATATAATTTTCAATATTTTTATATTTTACCGTTTTAGTTTATCTTTACGAATAGATATTTTTTGCACGATCGTATTTTTTTAATGTTTACCGATCCGATTTCCAAGGCAAAAGGCTTTATTTACAAACTAAAAACAACGATCAAAGCTTATTTTAAAAATGACAACCAAATTTTATATATATATATATATAGGTATGAGAAAATAATTCATTAGTCACGTGACACGTTTTCCTCAAATCAGTATTTAGAATCTCCCTAGGTACATGTCTATCACAGCGATGATAAAAAACAAAGAATTTATCATTTTATTTATATTCCTTACCAAGGGATTTTTACAACATGTGCAGTTAATTTTAACAAAAATTCATTATATTCTCTCATTAAATATAAGCTCGTGATATGATTAATAATCGAAGATATTGCTCATGAAACCGAAGCAGCATATTTCACTCGTCCTTCGGACTCGTGATATCTGCAACTCGGTTCCACTCGAAAATATCATCGATGATAATTATATTACGTATTATGTTACGTATGAAAATAATTTTCAAATTGTTTACGTCAATCGTGCAAAAAATGTAACAAGCATTCCGGTCAGTAAATGATCTTTTACCGGTATCGGATAAATTGGAGATGTCGATTTCGTCTCGATCTTAAAAATCATCTTCAACAGGTACGAATCACTTATTGCTTAAATAAATATTTCAATTGTACCACAATAAATTTATGTAAAACAAAGCGTGATTTATTCATCGTTACAACAACAAAATGAAACATACTGACACTTCAGTACACTCGATATATTGATAGATATTTCGATATATCGGAATAATCAGTTTACATCGATATATTGAGTATCCATCGAATATTGGTATTCAAATCTTAATACTGAACAGCCCTCCCATACTTACACTAGTTTAAGTTTTCAACACCCATTATAAATATCGTGAAAATAAAGTTTAGCTCACGAGCCCGTAAGGACGAGTGAGTTAAATTCTTCGAGTGAATAAACATTCTTAGCTCACATATTTTATTAAATTTTGACGAAATAAGAATAAAAACTATTGTAATATTTAATTTTGACAAAATAGAAAACTAATCAGTTAGTAGTTAGTAGGCTGTGCATGACAATCGTCGATGATAGACGTCAAGTCATCTATTTAAAAAGCATTATTGTCTGTTATTTGTGTCGTGAAAAATAATGAAAATGGCTGATAATATCTAATAAATGCTTTGGTGAGTGTTATTTTCGTGTCTAAGATAATGTTTATTCATGAGAAGAAAGTTTAGTTCACGAGCCCGTAAAGGCGAGTGAGTTAAATTCTTCGAGTGAATAAACATTCTTAGCTCACGTGGTTTATACAATATTTTATTCAATTTTGACGTAATAATAAAAACCATTATAATATTTAATTTTGACAAAATAAAAAACTAATCAGTTAGTAGGCAGTGCATGACAATCGTCGATGATAGACGTCAAGTAATCTATTTAAAAAGCATTATTGTCTGTCATTTGTGCCGTGAAAAATAATGAAAATGGCTGATAATATCTAATAAATACCGTGGTGAGTGTTATTTTTGTGTCTGATGTTATTTTAAATGCATAATTTTTGTTACACAGTGAGTTAAAAAAATTGTAAGAATGATTCAAAAAATTTTAATTCACTTGTGCATAAAATATTACTTATAGTTGTTGCTATTAAGTTAATAATGACAGTTTAAAACGTCAAAATTGAATAAAAAATATTATATGTGCTTGTGAAAATGCGTTTGCGCATGAGCATTATAAAGCTTGAAAGCTTGAAAAAGCTTGAAAAGGCTTGAAAAAGCTTGAAAAAGCTTGATAAAGCTTGAAAATCAAACCAAGCCTAAAAATTGAAAAGCTTGAAATTTTCAAGCCAAGCCAAGCCTCGTGTCCATCAAGCTCAAGCCAAGCCAAGCCCAACATTAAAAAAAGCTTGAATTTTCAAGCCAAGCCAAGCTTTTTTATTTCAAGCCAAGTAGCTTGGCTTGGTGAATCCCTAATAAAAATGTGACACAAACATGTTTTTGTTTTTATTGATACATACTTTAATTTACATAAAAATAATATACAAAATATTGATTATAATATTATAATTAATAATATATTTTGTAATAATAATAATAATAATAATAATAATAATAATAATAATAATAATAATAATAATAATAATAATAATATGCTCTTGGGCATTTTGCACAAATTACACAAAGTTAATAGAAATATATTACATACATTTTATATCATTGTTATATGATATTTCTTTAATCTTTTTTCAGTTTGGAAATGTTATTTTTTTTTTTTTTGTTTTTCTGTTTGTTCACAGACGGCCGAATTTTCTCGCAGACTGTCACCGGTCTGTAGAACCAGTGGTTGAGAAACACTGGTATAATTTATGTTATATTATGATTTTGTGAATTTATTTATAATTTTCTATAAAATATGATTCAATCTTTCATTTGGCGTTACTACTAAACTTGTAGGTATTCCAAATTGAAAATTATCATTTTCATATACAATGTTTTCGAATAACTGAATTTTTATATACAGAATTAAATTAAATTAATTTCTAAATAATGTTTAATGTAGTACGAGCATAAAGTTGCCGAAAAGCATATATCTCTGGTAATTCTGACCACCTGTATATTGGCGTTAATATCGGGAAGCAGTGAATGAACTTTGATTAATTTTTCACTGTTTTCTTTATAGATTATCTCTATATGAAGGTATAGGTTAGGTATAATTAATTAATCTATGATAAAAGGGTAACAAGCAGTGGCGATTTTTGTAAAGTAAGCTGGCGAAAAAAAAACACCCATATGAGCGCGAAAACTAGAAATATACCACCTTCGACGTTTATTACATATAGATAAAATGAAAAAATATTCTGTTAAAGATGCAGAATTTCAATACCAGGATTTTTAAACAAATTAAGTAAAATTGAATCTAATGTTACTAATATAACAAATACAAAAATAATTATAGAGTGTAAATTTTAAAACGGGTCATAGGGTTATAACACAGAAAAACAGTTTTTTAGACGCTAAAAGTTTCCTTATTAATTTATTGAAGAAATAATGTGCCTATTATAAAGAAAAAAATTACGAATTTTTTAATACCAAACACCTTACATTTCTGTTTCATATGAAACCAGAAAATAAATTTAAAAATTTGTACAATTAAGAAAAAATATCATTAGCCATGAAACTGGCAGTAACAAAACATTGTATTTTTTTACTAACATGATAGAGGACAATTAAAGATTAAAGTTATTAATTTATGAACTAATACAAAATAACAAAAATTAAAGTAAACACTAGGATTTATTTAAGAAAAAATTATTATTTATTGCAATAGGTATTTACAAATTAAAGATGATCTACATGTAATAAGAAATAAGTTATAAGAATCGAGAAAAACTGCAAACTACAAGGGAACAATTAAAACTATTTAATAATTTATCATTTTTTTTTCATAAGACAAATTATCCATTATTTCTCAAATTATGTATAAGAAACGTTTATTAATGAGCGTCTCAAGTCAACAGTTGTTTTGTTTTGTTTCTGCCAGTCTCACGGCTATTGATATTTTTTCTTAATTGCGCAAATTTTTAAATTTATATTCTGGCTTTAAATGAAACAGAAATGTAATGTGTTTGGTATCAAAAAATTCGTAATTTTTTTCTTCATAATATGCACTAATTCTTTTTTCAATAAATTAATATAGAAACTTTTGGCGTCTAAACAACTGTTTTTCTATGTTATAGCCCTATGACCCGTTTTAAAATTTATACCCTGTATATATATATACAGGTGGTTGATTTTTCATTGTCCAGCTTATATCTTCTGAAATATTAAAGATACAAGAAAAAGATATATATAGAAAAGTTATTTGATACAACTTAGAATAAAAAAAATTTTTCCAAGGCCTACTAATTTTCCAGAAAAATATTTAACTTTGATTTTTTAAATAGAATACCCTGTATATTTTTACGGAATAAAATTCTAAATAAATTTCTCTTTACAATGATGTATAACAAGTACGCCGGGTTTACCTTTAAATTATGTCTAATAAAGCAAATAGAATTACGATAAAAGTAGGCTGTTCAACGCTTAACCCATAGTAGAACTGACCCCAAAGATAGTAAATCTGGCAATAATTTTTGTTTAACATACTTTCTACAAGAACTAGAGACCTTTAAAACTGACCAATCACGTCATAGTTCAAAACTTTATAAAAAAGTAAAAATCAATGTGTTCCCTGGAAAAAAATATTGATTGTCAATCTGACGTTAAATGTGTTTTAGCATAGACGTACAATTTATATTCTGTTTTTTTGATATTCTTAAAATGCCATTTACCTTCACCAACCAAGAGTATGCAGACATGCATAATGGTTTATGGTGAGACATTACAAAATAGTCATGCTGCTGTAAGACGGTACAGAGAGTTATTTCCAAATAGACGTCAATGATTTTATGTCATTTGTGACAGGTATCACATTTTTTCCAGAGAACACATTGATTTATACTTTTTTATAAAGTTTTGAACTATGACGTGATTGGTCAGTTTTAAAGGCCTCTAGTTCTTGTAGAAAGTATAATAAATAAAAATTATTGCCAGATTTACTATCTATGGGGTCAGTTCTACTATGGGTTAAGCGTCGAACACCCTGTGTATTTAAAAAATTAATATTACTCAACATGGTAGGAATATGACCTCTGACATGGTTGACATCTTAAGTATTAACTTCTCTATTTTCTAAGAATTTTTCTTTAAAACTTTCTACTGATTATTTTAATTGAAATACATAGCCAATCTCCATAAATGGAGATTCAAATATTTGTATAAGACAAATTTTAACACAGCTTTCTTAAAATGTTTTATTTATTGAAAATATCCGCGCACGCGGCTAAAACTTGGCTTCAGAACACTGACTAACGACTTATTGTACACTAATGGTTCGAAGATAAATATTTGACATTTGGCAAAAAGTTTCTTATTTTATTAATTTTTGAATATACGGGTTTAATATATCAAATTCATGTAATCAAATCTCAAAAAATTATAATAGTATATTATTCAATAAGCATGTAATTACTATTACATGCTATTACTCATGAGAATAAAGCTTGCATCACGAGCCGATAGGCGAGTGAGCTAAATCATTCGAATGAGTAATAGCCATTACATGCGAATAAAATACTATACTTTATCCCCAACTGTCAAATAATAACATATTAGTGACATATTTGTATTGAAAAACAACTAGATATAGAAAAACTCTAGTTATCGTTGTTACAGCAACCTTTTGTTGGAAGAAAATTATGAAGTGATTTGACATTTACCAGAAAATTTTAAAACCGACTATTCAGCAAATTTTCAGTTTAAGAAAAAAATAAAAGTATGACAAATACAAAACTAATGTAACATTGGCTTTTTATGTGAAAATGAAATATTTTCTGACTTGATTTAACCCTGAAGATGATCATAGTTATGATCGAAACGTTGGTTTGAAATCAATAAAATCTTACAGACTGCAGTTCCGAATATTTTCTACTTTCCTACATCAATCTCCAGTCGATTATCGTTACTCCAACATCCAATTATTAATAGTATTTTTTTAAAAATAAGGAGACCTCAAAATGTATGCCTTAAGAGCATATATAATTTCGAGGGTGCGCGGCTGCACGCTGAATTTGACGAAACATTATTATCCAGGATGTGCTGTATGTAGTAGGCATATGACATACTATACTTCATTTCAAGTACCTAAGAAAATAGTAGATGGCGCTTGAAACAGTTTTTACATACATTAAATAAATAATTTAAATTTGTGAAATCAAATTTTGTGAATATATACTAGATATTAAAAATTACAAAGTCGAGTGGAAATGATTAATATGATTAAATATCTTAATTCTGACGATTTTAGTTTACAACTGACAGCTGATAAGTGTGCATCCTAACGGATTAGAGATTAGAGAATAGAATTTATTTCCCTATTTAAACCAAACAAATACAATTTTCTTACATGAAATAAACTATAGGCGCCCTACCTCTAGTAATTCTAAAGGCTCAGTGACTTTTTTTTCAAAGGCCGACCAATCATGTCTGACACTATTGCACAAATTTATTTTTCTACGTCAATTTTGAAAGTAACTTTTCATGCAGTCAGTTTACAATAGAAAGTTGACTTTTGCAGTTTATAGAACTATTTACAGTGTTTTTTCCGATAGAGTACAACACAAAATTACCTTGAAAACGGTAATGGTCTTACAAACTGAAAATGAAATCATTCAAAGTAAGAGTTTATATCTTTATTTTATTATCTTTTTCAGCATTTTCGAGCAGACGTAGAAAAAATAGTGAGTACCACGTTCGTGAAGTGTCTATGTCGCTTTCGATAGATTGTCAATTTTTTTACGCAACGAAGTATCATTTTCCGGTCTATTTGTAAATACACAAATAACAATTTTGTTTTAAAAAAAATAATGAAACGCAATTCTACAGCGCAACATTATACTCAAGTATAGTGTATTCGCCACTATACTTGCCTAGAAATTAATTATTATTAATTCAAGTTTAGGATCCAGGGTTTTATTTTAACACAAAGTTCCTCAAGAAATTAAATGTTTGATAAGAGAATTGTCGAAGTAAAGGAAAATGAGTCCATTGTTTGTTAGGCACTGGTTGCTTACTTCCGCCTTGGGCGACAAGGATTATAAACAATGTGCAACAAGCCACCAGGCTTTGCTTTGCCATACACAGCGCATCTGTCTAGTAGCTACCACAACTAGCAACTAGATAGAATGCAATGCAACGCAGTGCTGGTGCTTGCAAACAACAGCATTTATCATCTAACTAGTTTACTGCCCAGTGCCCTGCAACTACGGCTGCGGCTTCCACATGGAGAATGCAAGGGAACAGTGGCAGCAGATACTATCTCAGATAAATTTATGCACAAGCATTAGGTGATTTAAATTAAAAGTTTAATAAAAACTTACTTTATTTTTATAGAGCGCGTGACTGACAGCGTTATGTGTCGGGTTATTATTTTGACAGACTGAGTTTAAGTCCAGTTGAAGTCAAAGGATTTTTTTTTCAAATTGTATAAAATTAAACCATATAAAGACTTCTTTTCAGTGCAAAAATATTGTCTCTACCGAAATCTTTAGATAAATAAAATAAATTAACTATTAATTTTTAAGATATACCTGTTTCAAATATGATACATACGAGGCGGTACCCAAAAATAACGAGATTTATTTTCTATCGATTGGTAGGGCGCTAGTTATAATTTTGCCTACTAGATATCCTTCTGAATATGTTGCCTAAGCGTCATCCTTAGGGAGACATCTAAGCTGTCAGCATGATTTTACTTGTAAGTGCTGTTTGACGAGTTTTGCAATAGCAAGTTTTGTTTTCTGTTAGGGAAATCAGCAGCGAAAAATGTCGCAATGCTTTGGAGGGCTGATGGGGAGGAAACTTTGAGACAAGCAAGGAATTATAAGTAGTTTTCTCGTCTTAAAAGTGGTCGAATGTCACTTAAACATGAACCTGGATCGGGACGCCACTCGACTTCCGAAACGGACGAACATATTGAAAGATCCGTGATACGAACATGTCTGATCGTCGTAGAACAATCGATGAATTGCAGGTACTCACTGGCATATCTTGGAGTGTGTGCGAACGAATCTTGACTGCAAATTTGAATATGAAACGGAAACGTGTCGCAGCGAAATTCGTTCCACGTGTGCTTTCTTAGGTCCAGAGAGCCAACCATTTGAATGTGTAACAGGAATTGAAAGAATTGTCATAAATAGATTCGGATTTTTTGTAAGCTCCTCCAAGCATTGCTTCTGATGCTTTTGTAATGTCCGCCATTACAAAATCGTCGAACACATCGAACAGAGCTTACGAAAAAAATCACACAGACCCCACCGCTTAGATGTACCCCCAAGGACGACATATGGGAAAAAGATCCAAAAGGGTGACTAGTAAAGATACATAGCAGGAAAAGTTGGAACTAGCGCCCTACCACCCGCCAGAAAATAATTCTCGTTATTTTTAGGTATCCCCTCGTACTCATGTATAATTCATTAAAATTTTGTCTTATTTTTAAAATAATATTAAACGGGCTTGGCTTAAAGCTTGAAAAATTAAGCCAAGCTTCAAATTTCAGGACTAGCCAATGTTACTTCATAAAATAGTATATTGTGTTATTAGGGGTAAAAGTGATTCTTTGTGTGGCGAACATGTAAGTTTGCTCGACGAGCGGTACGCGAGTCGGACAATTACATGCAAGGCACACAATGACACTTTTACTCCGAATGACACATTACATTTTTTCTTCAAATATACGTATTTAAATAAAATAATTACAACTTGACGTTACAATAATTATAAATATTTTACGTGAAGGATACTTTCGTATTTGTTCACTTTTTGTAACAAATATTCAAGTGAAAATTATCACGTTTTGACATTTAAATAAAAACTATGCAATTTTATATTCTCCTTATGTGCAATTATATCAAAATTTGAAGTATTGCCATGTACGACCCTTGAAATTGTTCAATTGAATGGAAGTTCAACAATATTGCTCAAGGTGTGATATGTCGAGGAATCGCTGAAAAACAATATGAACTTTTCTTACCTCTTTAATTCTAATTATTCTTACAGTCATTACCAATATGTAAGTATGTTATTTTATAATATGTTATTTCGTTAAATGTAAACTGTTTATATTTCAATTTGTAGGTTATCTTCGTTAACTTGGGGCGATATGACAGGTTTCTATTTTACAAGTTACTTCTTATTCTCTCATTTTATGTAGATGCTATGGATATTTATTTATTTCATTTCTACCTTGTGAATCAAGTCACAAAAGATGCCATTTTTATGACGTTTGAAGAAAAAATATTATTTTATATTTTTGTTTCGGATTTTTCGCAACACTCATTGATTGTTTACTGAAGAATGATAGGGGTAGAAACAATGGAAATTTATTCTTAACGTATAAAGTACATTTTATGAGACGATACCTTATAAATAATTTAAGCTAACGCAGAGGGTGCACCTTAGGAGTAAAGGAATTAAACCCATGAATTAGTATATTTTGTGGCGAGTGTGTGAAGCTAAAATTTTTACATGAGGGTGGAGACACGAGCCGAAGGCGAGAGTTGCAAACCATCCGAATGTAAAATCGGCTTCACACACGTGTTACATACTATACTTTTTCTACGACCTTGCAATAATATATATATATTTTTTTCACATTGTCATTCTTTTAACGTAAAGCCTCTGTATTATCGACTTGTGTAACCATGGTTACCAACGTTACGGGTGTTTAACAGCTTTGTTTTATTAAAATACAATTCAGTTTGTAATATTTAAAATAATGAACAGTGCGTGAAGTAACACTTCACGCACATTGTGCAAAAAATCAAACTTCACAAATAAAAATTGATATGTGAAGTATTCACTTCACGCACGGGAGTAGAAAAAAATATTTTTTTTTTTTCAACAGCACTTGTGAAAATAACATTTTCGTCATTTAATTTAGTTGTGTAGTAACCACTTCCCTCACAAGTGATGAAAGTAATTTGCTTTCCTCACTGAGTGACGAAAGCTTTTTTTATATTTTTCTACATTTATTCATTGAAGTAACAGGTATACGAACTTCAATGCATATAAAAGAACTATTTACTTAATATTAATTAATAACAATAAACATAGTAATTTAGCTATTTGCTTTTATAAAAATTTATAGTACAATTTTCTGCATCTATAGAGACTCCAAATACTCCTGATTTACTTTGTAAAATACTTGTTGACACAGTACTTGTTGTTGACGCTAAAATAATATCATTTGACTACGGAGATTTTGTTTTGTACAGAATTTTCTATATAGCCCTCTGCTACTGCAAAGGAATCACTCTCTTCTTCCGTAATTAGTAATAATTTTATCTGTAATAAGTATATTACAATTGACATGATTTATTACACAAGCTGTTTGAATATTACTATTGCTTGCATTAACAAAGGAAACATGATGTGCATTTACAAATACAACTTATATGAATTTTATAAATTAATTTTTAAATTTATTGTATTATTAACGGAAAAATAAACTATTTATTAAACTGCGCATGTGTATTAAGAAGGCTTAATAAAGCTTGAAAATCAAGCCAAGCCAAGTTACGCTTTTTTTATTTCTAGCCAAGCTACTTGGCTTGGTGAATCACTACCGATGGTTTAGAAAACTGGACGACAGCTGAAATGAATAGCACTTTTCATATACATACATACTTTATGTTTCAACTAAAAAAAGTAAAATTATTCATTTTACCTCTCGTTAAGAGAGGTATTGGAATCATGCTAAAAATCGCATATCCAGATTTTAGTGAATAAGCGCGTTTTAAGTCCCTATAATCCGATCCAGTCAATGGAGACCAAAAAATACCTTTGCCTTACAAAAGGTGAGGAAAAAACAATTTTAACATATGTTGTTTAGATCGAGACGGAGATGAAAATTCAAATTTGTGACCTTGGGGAGGCTCGGCGAGAGCCGCCATCTTGGTTCAAAGGTGCAAAAAATGAGTATCAAAATTTTACAAGAATATAAAATTAAAGCTCGTTACTTTTTGTACAAAAAGAATTTTCACATTTTACCTAGGATGAACTCTCAAAGAGATATGTTTAAAAATAGGTAATCATAACAACAATTTATGAAAGAACATTTAAACACTCAAAATAAGCACAATATTAACTTTTTAATACTTATTCTAATAGATTTTCTTATTTATAACAGTTTAAATTCGTTGTGGCATCAAAAGGAGTAAATTATCGATGATTTTTAAATAATTATTGTCAACGCTTTCCCATAAATTCATCTACCACTCTGACTCGGTTCAAGATATGAAACCACGGTTTAAAAATTTTAATTCAGCTTGGAATTCTTCTTCATGTCATGTATTTTTGCTCCGATGCGAATTATTAACAATTTAAACTTATATTAAATTTCTCTAAAATTTTAAACATCTGCAAATCGGCTAATTGGAAGATAATAATAAAATTAAATATATAATTGATAATAATGAAAGAGTTAGATACAGCTCACTCATTTAGTGCGATGATTAGACTTTAAACGAGTTATATACACATAACGTACATTATATTCAGTACAAAAATGCAGGTACCTATCTCATATCTTTTCTTTTCTTGTGAAGAAATAATTTATAGGGATTAAAAAAAAAATTAGTATTAATGTTAACATATATATATATATATATATATATATATATATATATATATATATATATATATTGTGTACATAGTCCTAAAAAAAAACATTAAGAATGTAGCTAATAATGAAGATGTTGATCTTACAACTTTACCACAATTCGTAATATTCTATTTTTCTGAATAATAAAATAAATTTCTATTAATTAAATATTTAATCGGAAATCGAAAATTTTCCTTTTTATAATGGTAGATTAGTAAAATAATGAATTAATATTATCTACACGTAATTTTCAGAAGCAATGATCAAACAGTTCAATGGCAACAAGTGATGTATTTGCTATCCAATACGATAAGTGAGCAATGTGGTTAACATATCGGTTGTTAATTAAATATTAAACCTCAGTTGTCCCAGCACCGTGGTATATGATGTTTGTGAATGCCCTTTGTTTACATACTCTCTGATTGTTACTGCTAGGCTCTCACGCCACCCGGTTTCATGCCCTTCTCAAATTGACCACTCTCATCTTGCCCCTAGTTATTGTCATGGCGATCATTATTAATTATTATCAGTTATAAAAGTTTTTCTCATACAAGTATAGATCTAGGAATATTCTTTTTTTCAATCTAACACTTAGGGTACAATAATTTTACTGATTAATTTCGACAAGGTTTTTGAATATTAAAAGTATATACACTTACAGACAGGTACGTGCAACTTCTTTATTTATTATGAAAATAGTTGTGAACTCTATGTAAGAACTCTACTGATTTGCCCAAGTTAGTAGGCAATATACCTACATAAAGTCAAGTTCTGTCCTATGGTAGTATGTAGTGTGATTTTTATTTTAGTAATTCAAAATCTTTGAAAATTTGTTTTTTCTTATAGCAAATTCATGCGAAATTCAAATTTGAACATCACGAGTTTGTAGTTAACTTAGGTTTCTAAACAAATGTACTTGATCCGAAACAATCCAGTCTGATAGTTTTTTCAATACTTCAAAAACTCTGAAAATTAGTTTCCTGATATGGAAGTGTATGCTGAATTCAATATATACAGGCTGTCTCTTAAACAGGGGGACATGGCTAAAAAAAAAATAATTTTGCTTATAATAACAGAACGCTCTATTCGATTTGGATGATATTTGGTATGACAGTTTATATGATTATAAGTCATCTTATAAGATGATACTTGTTATTATTAGTGAACCACTAGTATATGAAACTTAGATGTCTCAACATTGATTAGACCATAACTTTTTAATGGCCACGCCAATAACGTAAAGTAATTTTTTTTTCAGAAAGATACATTCAATAGTAAACTTTTCTCTCTCTGTTTAATTTGTATTATCTGTTACGGTTCATACAGAAAAAAATAAAACCTGAGTGACTGCATCGCGAATTTTTTAAAAATAAATTTAATCTAGCAGTCTATCCAAATGTCAAACAAGTAATTTCTAATGACAAGAACAATTGTTTATGGGTTGTCAAAAAATTCCTTCGCAATATTCGGAAACTAGTAACATCCGTTTGTTCGACCTAATAGTATTTTACTACCATTATTATAAATAAGACGAATAGATATGTTAGCTTACTCCTAAACAAGTTGAGAAGATTGACAACTCGTTAGTGTCATTAAAAATTAGATGTTTGGCATTTGGACAGACAGCTAGATTAAATTTATTTTATTTTATTTATTTAAAAAAAATATGTTATTACAAATATTAAAGAATATAAAAATCTCTATCCTATACATTTCAATTTTTTATTATATCTGCTATAGAGATAGAGAAATATGTATAAATATTTATATAAAATAATGTTGTAATGAATCTCACAGCCCAAACAACTCTATGGAAACCAGGAGAAAAATTAAAATGTTTGTAACTGACAGATAAATGTCAGTGTCAAAAATCCTACTTTTTCTGGGAAGTACATTAGAGTAAGAGGGAACTTGTTCTTAGAATGAATAAAAATATATAAAGAAGCTTGTAATTACATTTTTTTGTTTGTACCAGAAATTCTAGATATGTACAATACTTATAATGTTGAAATATAGAAATGACGAGAGTTATTGTGCTGGCCACAACATATATTTTTTTTAATGTTTATCGATAGAGTTTCCAAGGCAGTAGGCTTTATTTACATATTACTGATCGGTATGTGATGTGAATCACTTACCGATCAGGAGGCGGAGGCGGTAAGTAAATAAAAACAATGATGAAAGCTTACTTTACAAGCGGCCAGCACAATACCTCTCGCTAATTTCATATTAGGCTATAAATATTGTATTTAACATTTCTGGTCCACACAAAATATTTTAATTGCATCTATTCTTTATTTTTCAATTCATTCTATGATCAAGTTTCCTCCTACTCTTCTAAATGTTCGAGATTCTTCCAATTCATTGACGAGATTGGCGGGATTTCTGAAAGGTATATGATAAAATATATGCATAGCAAGCGCGAGTTTAGTTGACCTGTTACTGTACATACTGTAGCTTACAAATGAAACCCGTTTCTGTTTATACCAACTTTAGATGTTGACAGAGTCTTTTCCTTGTTATAAAAATAGCATATTATGTATAATTACTATTACGCCTCGACTTGTCCAAGTACGAATTTTAGGTTTTCCGCATTCAAGAAGAGTATTAATTTAATGTGCGGCAGCTATATCTATAATTTAAAATATTTAATTAATAATAAAATAAGAAATATTAAATGTACTTCCCAGAAAAAGCCTTCAGTAATGTCTCTGGATTTTTGACACGGACATTTATGTCATTTACAAACATTTTAATTTTTCAACTGGTTTGCATGGGCTATTTTATGGATACAATTGAATATTTTATACATTTATAACTCTCTATCTCTAAATCTGTAGAAAATATAATAAAAATGTTCAATATGCTAGATAAAGAATGTTATATTCTTTAATATTTGTACTAACAAATTTCCAAAAAATAATATATAGAACATTTTTTTTAAGAAACTACTACTTCCGGTTGTTCAATTGTTACCAAAACCTTTTTAGCTCTTCCCATGAATGTCAGATTGAGGAATTCATAGTTAAACTGGTCTTATGTCTTAGTTTTTGAGTAATCGTCCCTCCAACATCCACAGTTACACACATACATACATTCACACACACACACACACACACACACACACACACAGAGAGAGAGAGAGAGAGAAAGACAGACATCATTGTAAAAATGTTAAAATCGTTTTATAGGGAACCTTAAATCGTGCTTATGCACTAAAATCTGGATATGTGATTTTTAGCATGAATCCAATACCTCTCTTAGCGAGAGGTAAAAATGACAACCAAAATGTTTTAAAATGTCAAAATAATTTTCATATCTTATTTTTTTAAATTTTGTGCGTCGATCATATCTTAAACTTAAATAACTATTTCCTAGTAATAAAAATAAAAAGTGACAATTGCAATTTTGAATAAAATTAAAAAGTTTTTCAGTTTCTACAGAGTTTTGAGTAAAAAAAAATAAATAAATTACCATACAAAGTTTTTTATAAATGAGAGCAAAGGACCTGAAATTATGCATAAGTATGTATAGGTGACGTTAATGAGGAAGGTACATCATTACCTATGTATCATGAAAAAAATATGGTTTAAGCAATTTCAACGTAGATTAGGATTGAGGATGGCCCAAAGTGTGGAAGGCTTGTAGAAGCAATAACGAAGGACAACATCAAAAATATTGAAGATTTTGTTTTGACGAAACTTAGGATAAAAATTTTAGATATTGCAATTGTAAATAAATTGGGGATATATTAGTATCAATAAAATATTTTCCATTTAATTGTTCTCTCTCATAGCTACGTATATTACATAAAAATTTCCCCTCATATATGTATGTATTATCTATTAATAAAGTGAATATGATTCCGAAAATGTTGCATTTTGATGATTCATTTTGTACTACATTAATAAAATACAGTACGAACCAAAAATATGTCACCTTCATATTTGTTCAGCTTAATTTTCAGTAAAATAATAATAATTCATTATTTCCAAAGATCAAAATACATTGATATAGGAAAAGTCAAAATTTACAAACACAAAATATTCGTGCATAGGTTAAAAAAGAAAATTATTACCTATTTATTATTTAGAAATTCATTGGCATGACAGTAATATTTTTGTACAAGGTATTTTTAAAAATTATTTATGGATTCAATATCTTTTTGAGATATTGGGGAACTTTATTATAAAAAATAAAGCCATAATAATAGGGTATTCCAGCTCAATCGAATTAAAGGAAAATAGTAAAAAAAAATACGAATGTATATGCTGAATAACGAATATTAATAAAAAAATGAAATGATATAATTGAGATATTTCGGAAATAAGGGGTTTTTTGTTATAGCGCTTCGACATTAATAAGAAATCAATATATAATATTTTGATTGGCGACCGAAAGACCGCCTATACATGCATAACAAATAGCGTGTTAGTTTAGGTGGGGGTTACTACCAATGGAAGTTAAGAAATTCAAATTCGAAAGGAGGGACTAACATTCCTGTACTGCAGTTTTCAAACAGTTTTTATTTTAACATAAATTTCTTGCATTAAATTTAATAATTTAAATACACCTGTAATTATATTATATAAGTATGTAGACTTATACAGTGTTATAATATTCATTTATTTTATATAAATATAACTTAAAATAGCATATATTTTAAGAACATTTAGGTCCATGATGAAAACAGTTTGATATAAAGACATTTGCGTGACGTCACGTCAATCTTTTCAAAATTCGGGCGACCATAACTCGCTTATTAATAGGAATTTTTTCACCGGATTTTCATCAATAGTCTTAGTTTTCCTAATATTTTCAGATGAAATTATATATATATATATATATATATATATATATATAAAATAAAAAATGGTGGAATCCCCATTTGAATTATTTTTTGAGTTGTTTAATTTTATCTGCAAATTGGATTTTCCACGAGTATCGTAGGTAATTATGAAGTTCGCATAAAGTAGGTAACTTGTCACTCTTTTTTTTTATATATAAGATGGTATTTAAGATATATAGACAAGGTAAAGTTAACAATCTTTCGTTTCTAAACACCAGCCTGCAGGATTTTGTCTTGTTTAACAGAAAAACTGAAATATATTTCCAACAGCATGTTTTTGAAGCTTAAAAACACGAATTGCAGGAATAATGCCATAACTTAAGATGGAGTAGAGCTTGGCAAAATATAACATTTTAGTTAATGATTTGTCGGACATTAATCTGACATTTTTTATAACGTAGCATAAAGATGACAGTGTGCTACAAATTTTATTAATGTGAATTTAAATTTTCTTGTACGTGTAATCCTAAAATTTTCGCATTATATCTAATTTCGGTTGCAAGTGCCCATTACAATTAACTGCCAAATTATTTTCATTTTTGGTATTTGAAAAACTTATGTTAACGTTAAGCATAAGATTTAAAGTTGCAAGCCACGATGACAAATTTGCTACAATATTCGACACTTCATTTATGTCTGAAGATAGAATCGACACGTCATCCGCATAAACAATAAATTTATTATGATTTAAGAAGTTTTTAATACCGTTTATACAGAGAATAAAGTGTATGGGTCCAAGAATATAAATCAAATGAATTCAGAATTCAATACTACTATATAATAATAATAGGTTTGATCTTACATTTATGATTATTGATGTGTTTCAAGCTGTTTATTGAATTTTCTAAAATCGCATTTTTAGTGACCAATGAGTTTATTTTGCTTTCTCGTGTATCCTGTCGCTGTATTTATAGTCACAAAAAAAAATCTGTTGTGTCATCACAAGATATCTCGCCATTTCCATATTAGGCTATATAAGTATTGTATATATATGACATTTCTGATACACACAAAAACACATATCTTCTTGATATATTTTTATATTTTTTAATTCATTCTATTCCCTCTTATTCTTCTAATGTTTGAGATCCTTCCAATTCATTGGTGAGATTGGCGGTATTTCGGAAGGGTATATGTAATATATGTATCTATAATTATAAATATTTAATTAATTATAAAATAATTAATATTAAATGTACCTACTTCCCAGAAAAAGTCTTTGGTAATGTCTCTGGCTTTTTGACACTCACATTTATCTGTCAATTACAAACATTTTAATTTTTCCACTTGTTTTCCATAGACTGCGAGATACATTTACAACTTATTATTTTATATTGTAAGCACAAAGCACTGGTCTGCACACTTTCGTGTCCAAATCACTACTGATTCATTCGTAATAATTGCTTGTCTGCTAATTGTAGTCTTTAATTATCGTTACCTCACTCCCCAATACGGCAATTAATTCAACAAAACAATAACAAGCATGTTATTAATTGAACTAGGGGCTTACGTAACCAACGGTATACTCACAGACATCAATACCTTCCGGGAGTGCAAAACCATCACTCGCATTCATTTTGGTACTTGGGGCATCACACCCGTCCCAAGCATGGCATCTGCACCAGCTCACAACACTAGGGTATCACACCCTCTCTGAGTATGGCATCGCACCAACTCACAACACTAGGGTATCACACCCTCTCTGAGTATGGCATCGCACCAACTCACAAACACTAGGGCATCGCACCCTCTCTGAGTATGGCATCGCACCAACTCACAAACACTAGGGCATCGCACCCTCTCTGAGTATGGCATCGCACCAACTCACAAACACTAGGGCATCGCACCCTCTCTGAGTATGGCATCGCACCAACTCACAAACACTAGGGCATCGCACCCTCTCTGAGTATGGCATCGCACCAACTCACAAACACTAGGGCATCGCACCCTCTCTGAGTATGGCATCGCACCAACTCACAAACACTAGGGCATCGCACCCTCTCTGAGTATGGCATCGCACCAACTCACAAACACTAGGGCATCGCACCCTCTCTGAGTATGGCATCGCACCAACTCACAAACACTAGGGCATCGCACCCTCTCTGAGTATGGCATCGCACCAACTCACAAACACTAGGGCATCGCACCCTCTCTGAGTATGGCATCGCACCAACTCACAAACACTAGGGCATCGCACCCTCTCTGAGTATGGCATCGCACCAACTCACCTGAAAAATAATACGCTGAGAGGAAGCCGACCGCTCCCTTCAACGTTCACGAAGCTACTGTCCCCAGAATAATGGTGATGCAATCAATAACACTCATTAATTGCGTAAATAATTTATTAAATAACCCCCAAAAGTACAACAAAATTATTACTATTTGGATAGCGCTCACACTCGGCCATCCTGCAATCTCCTCGTCCTCGAGGAGGGATACTGTTTGGATCATTCCTGCTCGCTTATTACATCGCTATCTGACTCGGTATCAGATAGACCATTTTCAGGGACCCATGGTCGCATTCTGTCAACTGCGACAACGTTTTTATATTTTGCGCGCTGACTTCTTTGTGACCCCGGCATATCAACAACTTCATACCGGTCATTTGGGAAAACAGTACTAACGATAAATGGACCAGCGAAAGTTGGCATTAGTTTTTGGCTTGATCCTGTAGCAACGTTAGCCTTTTCGATAAGTACTAAGTCCCCTTTCTTGTATACTTTTGCTTCAATGCGTCTTTTGTCAAAGATCTGCTTTTGGTTTTCCTGTACAGATATGATTCGTCGTAAGGCTTCTTCGCGTAGCGATGAAATATCTTTAGCGGGGTCAATTTCCAACTCCGCCGTGATTTTAGCATCTGTTGGTGCTCTTGGTTTGTAACCGTACAGCAATTCACTCGCCGTTTTCCCTGTCACTTTATTAACAGTGTTATTTACTGCAAACTGAATTTTGGGGATCACGTTGTCCCATCTTTCTTCGTCATCTGTGCTAGTTTTCATTGCAGAGATTAGAGTTCGGTGATAGCGTTCGCACTGACCATTAGCGCGTGGGGTGGCCACAGCATTTAAAACATGAACAATTCCCATATTGTTGCAAAATTCCTTAAATTTAAGCGCTGTAAATGCTGTCCCACGGTCGGAAATTATTCTAGTCGGTGCGCCGTACGTATTTATAATTTCACTGATAAATTTTATAACGTCCTTCGTTTGGGTCGTTTTCACAGCTTTCATCAATAAGAATTTTGTGAATGCATCAATTACAACAATAAGATATGCATTCTTGCGTGTGCTTTTAACGAACGGCCCCAAATGATCGATGTGGAGTGTATGGAAAGGAATTCCTATTTTATCAATTGGGTGTAAGAACCCTTGCTTAGGTCCCGCAGGCCTCTTGTTATATAAGCATGCTAAACAGCATGAGATATATCGGGATACGTACGATCTCATTCCTTCAAACCAGTAATTTTCCATTAATTTAGTGAGAGTTTTCTCTGTTGCAAAGTGCCCAAATTCATCATGTGCGGACTTCACTATTTCACGCCTCATTCCTCGTGGCACAACCAGGCGATTTCCTTGCATTGTAACTCGGAAAATCTTACTATCTTTGAGTTTATATTCTTTGTGAATTTTCTTTTCTAAGTCTGATTCTGGGTTGCGTTTTAGTACATCGTGCAATTCGAGGGATTAAGTCGCGTTTAGTGTGCGCTGTTTTGATGGCATTACAATCTGTCACCAGTGTGAATTTTCGTCCGTGCAGATAAACTCTGAATTTTCTTACTGAATTAACAACTGCCAATACCTCTAATTCATAGGAGTGGTATTTTGTTCGGCCTGAGTTGTCTGGCGGCTGTAGTACGCAATAGGTTGCAATTTCCCTTCGTTGTTTTTCTGCAACAAAATTCCAGCAAGACCGTACTTACAGGCGTCTGTGTGGACTTCAGTCATTGCATCAGGGTTGAATATTGCTAGAACCGGCCGATTTGTCAAAACATCTTTTAGTTTTTGGAAAGCATCCACCTGTTCCTCCTCCCATTTCCATTGTTGCGTTTTCTTAGTTAATATGTGCAATGGTCTGGCAACATTCGCAAAATTCGGAACAAATTGTCTGAAATATGTGGTTAATCCTAGGAATTGGCGAACTTTGTGGACGTTTGTTGGTGTGGGAAATTCACATATCGCTCGTATTTTATGTGATCCAGGTTTGATTCCGTTTTGGTCTATTTCAAATCCTAAATAATTGACGGACGTGGTTAGGAACTTGCATTTTTCTAGTTTTAATGTCAACCCTTCATCCTGTAACACCTGTAAAACTTCCTCCAACCGCTTTAGTCCTTCTTGAACTGTTGAGCTTGGGATCAATATGTCATCAAGATAAACCGTGACGCTATCATAACGAAGAGATCCTAGGACTTTGTTCATTAGTCGTTGGAAGACGCTGGGTGCGTTGGCCAATCCAAATGGTATTCTATTATATTCGTACTGTCCGTCCGGCGTAACAAATGATGTTAAGTAACGACTATCCTCAGCTATTGGGATTTGATGATAGCCGCTTCGTAGATCTAAACAAGTGAAATACTTACAGTTGTGCAACCTGTCAATTTGGTCGTCGATTCGTGGCAGCGGGTAATGATCTTTAATGGTTCGACTGTTCAACTTTCTGTAATCCACACACATACGACTTTCACCGTCCTTCTTTTTCACGAGTAACACTGGTGAAGTATAGGGGGATTGCGACTCCCTAATAATATCCGCATCTAATAGCTCCTTCGTTATAGTTCGTACCGTTTCTCTTTCAGTAGGCGACATCCGGTACGGTCGGTAGCAAATGGGTATGTCATCCGACAGTGTGATTTTCATTTCTCCCGAACGTGCTGTCCCCAACTCACCAGTTGTGAGTGCAAAACATCTTCTGTATTTGTTTAAAAGAGTAACTAGCTCTTCATGTTCATTCATAGAGATTGATCCAACCGTTAGTTTTTCCATATCTAGTGGTTCGAACCTTTGTTCTTTTGTATGAAATATATATACTGCATGATCGTATAGTTCTTTGCAAATGTGTCCCTGCGCGATTTTACGGTTTGGTTTGAATATTAAATCATGATCCGATATATTCATTACGGGGATAACAGGTGTGTGATTCTCCTCAGAATTCAATCGTAGAATTACTTCTGGTATGCAAAAGATTTGTTCCCCTTGTTTGACAATCTTTGCAGGTATATATACATCTTTCTCGCATTTCTCTTTCGTAATGACAGCAACATGTCCCAAGTGGTTCGGTGGGATCACTGTCGCATTCTTTGCCCATACAACTGGTTCATATTTATTCTCCGTTGCCTCCTTTGCTTTCAAATCCGTAGTCTTCTCTCGTATTCTCAGTCTTTTACTGTCTTTTTCCACGATAATATTCTCGCTCTCTGTAAATGGCTGTCCGATCAAGAGTGGTATACTTTGATCTTGAGTACTTACTACATCTGCAGTGACAAGTGCAGTAGCTTCGCCTACCTTCAGTTGAAAGGATGTACTCCCAGCGGTTTCTATTTGGCCATGACCGTAACCTCGTATAACCTTCTTATTAACGGGGTTAATTTGGAGCCCAAGTTCTTTTAATTGTACGTCGGTAATTGTGACGCAGCTGCTTCCAAAATCCACATATCCTCTGACATATTGGCCATTTACCATAGCGTTTACGTAATATTTTTCGTTTAAACTCTCCGATGTGGAATTAGTAACTAAAGCAGTACCAGCTGGTTTCTTTACTATCGTTTTCTCCGGGTGTGTGCTTTTCTTTAGACAATTAACGGCATAATGTCCTGCCTCCTTGCACCTGAAACAAATAACATTAGCACGTCGTTGTGGTCCTGGTTGATGCTCCTTTCGATCCTGACGTTGATATGGTGTGCGGTGAAAACGCCGACGGTGATGTGATATTCTCCTGTTTGTATTCGAGTGAGCATCAGGTCTATATATTGGCTGTTCTCTGCAAGATCGCAAGAACTCATACAGTGTTTCCGGTGTTCCGTAATCCCCAGCCTTAGCTTTAATGTTGCAAGCTGAGACCATCGCACTCTTTTCATAAAAGTATTTAGCAATGCTCTCTTCTGGACGTTTCTTTCGTTGTAACATTTCCTCTAATTGAGAGCAATAATCTCTTTGGCAGGGAAACGCCCGTTTTAACATAGCCTTCCACGTTTCCCATGTGTGATTGACTGAGGTCAGTCCGCTGTACCATGTGGCAGCCAGACCCTTTAACTTCCCCAGTGCGTAATATATTGTAGTCTCTTCAGACCAACCAAATAACACTCGTAACTCATCCACCTTTCGCACCCACTTCACAATGTCCTGGTTCGCGTCCTCAGGTGAGAACGAAGGTACAGCATCTCCACGGTAAGCATGTGAAGTTGATGGCTGGGGATTGGTGGTCCTTGATTGACTCTGCACCACTTTCGTTAGATTGCTAACAATTTCGGTTAATTCACCTAACCGGCGTTCCCCCGAACGCTGTCGTTTACGCCGTGGTCTAGATCTCTCACTAGAGTCGGAGGTACTACTAGACGAGCCATCACGGCTACGACTTACAGATCGCCTGCGCCGTCTTCCTCTAGATTCAGTACAATAGTCTTTGGAGGAGTCCATCGTATAAATTGAACTCGCAATACTATTCACACGAGCAGCACGAAGATTCTGATCCCACTTCTGAAATGTAAGCACAAAGCACTGGTCTGCACACTTTCGTGTCCAAATCACTACTGATTCATTCGTAATAATTGCTTGTCTGCTAATTGTAGTCTTTAATTATCGTTACCTCACTCCCCAATACGGCAATTAATTCAACAAAACAATAACAAGCATGTTATTAATTGAACTAGGGGCTTACGTAACCAACGGTATACTCACAGACATCAATACCTTCCGGGAGTGCAAAACCATCACTCGCATTCATTTTGGTACTTGGGGCATCACACCCGTCCCAAGCATGGCATCTGCACCAGCTCACAACACTAGGGTATCACACCCTCTCTGAGTATGGCATCGCACCAACTCACAACACTAGGGTATCACACCCTCTCTGAGTATGGCATCGCACCAACTCACAAACACTAGGGCATCGCACCCTCTCTGAGTATGGCATCGCACCAACTCACAAACACTAGGGCATCGCACCCTCTCTGAGTATGGCATCGCACCAACTCACAAACACTAGGGCATCGCACCCTCTCTGAGTATGGCATCGCACCAACTCACAAACACTAGGGCATCGCACCCTCTCTGAGTATGGCATCGCACCAACTCACAAACACTAGGGCATCGCACCCTCTCTGAGTATGGCATCGCACCAACTCACAAACACTAGGGCATCGCACCCTCTCTGAGTATGGCATCGCACCAACTCACAAACACTAGGGCATCGCACCCTCTCTGAGTATGGCATCGCACCAACTCACAAACACTAGGGCATCGCACCCTCTCTGAGTATGGCATCGCACCAACTCACAAACACTAGGGCATCGCACCCTCTCTGAGTATGGCATCGCACCAACTCACAAACACTAGGGCATCGCACCCTCTCTGAGTATGGCATCGCACCAACTCACCTGAAAAATAATACGCTGAGAGGAAGCCGACCGCTCCCTTCAACGTTCACGAAGCTACTGTCCCCAGAATAATGGTGATGCAATCAATAACACTCATTAATTGCGTAAATAATTTATTAAATAACCCCCAAAAGTACAACAAAATTATTACTATTTGGATAGCGCTCACAATATATTTATATGTCTCTAACTTTAAATGTATCGGATAGAGATATTATATTCTCTAATATTAGTAATAACAAAAATTTTCAAAAAATAATATTTAGAAGATTTTTTAAAGAAACTGTTACTTCCGGTTGTCCAATTGTCCAATGCCAGCTTGAGGAAACTGCAGTTAAATATTTTTTAATTTGAGAAACCGTGGTTCCAACATCCACACACACATCCACACATTCACAGACATATACCTACACACACGGACATCATTGTAAAAATGTTATAATCGGATTATAGGTATCTTAAAACGTGCTTATCCACTAAAATCTGGATATGCGATTTTTAGCATGATTACAATACTTCTCTTAGCGAGATGTAAAAAGTAGTATTATTAGTATTTTGTAATATGGCGAAGATATGTGGTGCTTCAGACAACCGATAATTATTGTAGAGTGCTGGAATCAAAGACGGACTGAAAAGGAGTTCGCATAGTAGTTCAGTATCTTTAAATGTGTCAGTGTCTAAATTTTGAAAGCGTTGGACTTTCCAAACATGGTAAGAAGAAGAAAACCGGCAGGCCGCATTGCACTACATTCTTCATCGTTCACAACATTTTCCGTATATCCCTTATTTTACAACGCCGGACATTGTGAAGGAAATATTAACTTCTGATGAGCCTAATCCATACAGACCATACGCCTTGGCCTAGAGGCTGCAGGAGTAAACAGACGGCGACCTGTAAAGAAGAACCTGTTATCAGATACGAGTATAATGTATACTGTTCAATTTTGAAGGCATTTCATTGTTTTATAATGAAAATTACCGAAAATTACCACAAAACCTTGATCAGATCAGACGAACTGCTTTTTGTCATAAAGGGTACCAGAATAAACTTCAGGAAACGGATACAAGTCACGAGTCACTTCACATGAAAAATGTTTTTGTGTTAGACATTTAGGCTGTGTCCGATGTGGATCTATATCCTAAATTTATATGCCCTAAATACCGTCATTATTTAGGATTTTAGGAAGTAGATTTTAGGGTTTTGGAGGAGTACACTATGCCTTGAAGCTGATGAAACAAATTAAACAAATCATATTTGTTGTTATAATTTGAGCAAAATATCAAATTTGATTTGCTATCAAACAATAGCTTCTTACCTTCTGTTTTATGAAATATAATATTAACATTCAATCTGAAGCAACTCGAATTGTATAATTCATTTTTGTTGCTCTAAAAGTGTTGCCATACAAACCAATGGATGTCATTAGTGTGCCATTCGGAGTTGTACTTATATGAAGAATACTTAAATCTTAAATACTAAATACCACAGCCTTAGACTCCCGGAGAAAATTCTAAATAGTTAGGTATGATACAACGCAATGGGCTACTTGTATACAAAACGAATTTAAAAAATATATTTTTCAAGTTTAGTTTACTCATTTACATTATTTACACTATAATTTTTTCAAATAAATTGTGTTGTTATTTAATAAATTTAACTTAAATATATCAATCATGTATCTCCCTCGCTCTTGATGACGACACAATCACTAGTATTTAATTTGTTAATGCGAATGGGAGAGGTGAAGGGAAAATAGCCTATCCTCTAGGTTCACTATCTCCATCTCTGTCGTCGCAAAACTACAGAACTAGGACGTATGTCATCAGTGATGTGACGTTACAAAATGAAAATATTAATTTTTAGCCACAATTAGCAAAATTTTGAAAAAAGGAATCTTTTATTTTAGATATATTTTTCAAAAACAAATCTTAATATCATGTAAGTAGCCCATTGGGACCATAACCTTGTTCGTACAAACATTTGTTCTTTCTAGCATTTTAAAAAACTTATCAGTTGGACCGAAAACATCATCTCTTCTCTTTTTGAGTGAGTGTTCTGTCATAAATTCATTAGTTAGAAGGCGTTTGTCCACATTTTTGAAAAAGGAATATAATTAATAGTTTTACTCGAGATTTCAGTTCATTCTAAAATACATATTTTATTATTAAAACTGTTCGTTGCAGTATCCGTTTGTTATAGGATCGTTCGTTATAGCGTAGCTCACTGTAAATGGGCAATGAAGGAATTATCGTAAATCCCTGGGAACTTGAAAATTATATACACAATCTATTTTAAAATGTGTATATTTTTTATTCCTATCTCAAAATATAATAACAAACTAATTGTATCAATTTATTTATTTGCTGGATTTTCTAACGACTTCGGGCATCTTAAAACAGTATAAAATATTCCCAGATAGGCACGATATAGGTGAATTGAACTATTAACCTTTAACCGACTGAGTGGGGTAACTTAGTGACCCCAGGTATACATTTTACTTAATATTTCTTTGATTTTTTTTTTCTTATGTTGAAGTTCATGTAATCATCCCTTCTGTCACCTACTTTCTGGTAACTTACCCACGAAATGTTAAAAAAAATGGTACAGATTAAAATAAAATTAAATAGAGCATTTCCACCACCCGCACTGCTAGCCGCCAACAGAAAGAGGGGTAGGTGCTTGCTCTGCACACGACAGAATGACTAAAAATTACGCTCAGATACTCAAAGTGTCAAAAAACACTGACAAATTAAAAATAAATAAATACTTTTTCTGAAAGCTGCGCCAATGCAAATTAATGTTTGCATAGTTTTACTTTTCCTTTTCGAGTTGATATTTTTGCATACTACACAATAAATATGTTTTAGTTTATGAATGAAGCTTTAATAAACCTATTAATCATATATTTTAGGTTCATACATGTATTAAGTAATTATTACATAAGGGGTCACTGACTTACCCCACTTAGAAGTTTACGTCGAGTAGAAACACTCAGTTGGTTAAGGGTTAACAGCGACTGCCTCGCTAAACATATAGCTAAACATACATGGTATTGCAAATGTAATGCCTGTATTACAGCAGGAAGTCTAATATACCTTAGAATCACCAGTGGAAAATAAAAATAAAGGATTGTGTTAAGCGATGGTTTAGTTAAAATGAGAAATTAGCTTGAAATGAATTAATATTATAAATGAATGCAAAATCACTACAAATGAAAAATTACCCCTTACTACCCAAGCTTGAGAAAAGATTATATTAACTTTTTATTAAAGCATATTGTCTGTGTCTCTAAATGAGAAAGTCCAAATTGAACTTGCAATTACCCCTTTCTCTGCTGGAATCGACAACAGTTCAATTAGTGAAATTACTAGCTAAGTATGCACTTGTCCAATAATGCATGTGTGTGTTGTTTTCTCGTGTGTGATTGCCCGTGCGTCGACCGACAAGGGGACGAGGAATGAAATGCATTTGTGTTGTATCGATTTCAATTATTATTGAATACACTTGCAGCTTGATTGCATTAATCAAGTGTTGACTTGGACTGTTGGCAAATACCGGGTTTATCACAATTAATTTTAAATTAGGTAAACGATCAAACCATAACACCATGTAATGGTACATACAACTACTGTACAAAATATTATTTTTACATAGCATTATAATTAAAATTCAGTTTCAAAGGCCAGAATGAAAAATAGTCACTGACGTACGAGGAAAACTTTTATGATTATGAAATCGCGTAAAAATTTATATTTATTTATATCTAGTATAAGTGAATTTTTTATCAAAATTCAATTTATAAAAATTAAAAATTTATTACTTTTTATCTGAAATTTATCAAAATGTAATAAAAAATATGTTATATATTAGATATTGATCTTAAACGAAATTACAATAGCAAAATTCATCAGTATCTAAATAATAATAGAAAATAGATAAAATCCATTAAAATATTTTTGCTAATATTTGAAATTAATTTTCAAAAGCTGGTTACTTTTATAAAGTGTTTGAAAGGGGAGCAATGTAGACTAGCGTGCTAGCACATTTTGGCTGCTGAACTTATGTGAATTTCCCAGCTAAGGATAGAACCAGCAAGAACATGAACTCCGACTTTCATATCTAACTTTGAGATGTGTGCAATAATTCTGTATTTTGCTTTGCCATACGAAATAAATAAGTCCTTGAAAGCTGCGATGTAGACAAGTAAAGGGTTCTGCATAGAAAGAAATGAAAAACTAAAAAGATTGATTGAGTCATATGTCATATGATCAGCAACTCGGCTTATACAGGGTGTATCAAGATAATGGAACAGTGCCGTTTATTCGTGTATGTGAAAAGATACAGAAAAAAGTGATTAGGATATTTTGTAAGGGATAGAACTTTATTATCTTAAATCCAGTGGTACTCAAACTACAGGGCAATATTATATTTTTTTAAATAGCATTATATATATATATATATATATATATATATATATATATATATATATTATTAACTCATTAAATAAAGAATTTTGTTCTGAATTCAACGGTATAATAATGTCATAACCTTACATTGCGAAAAAATTTATAAAAATTAATTCAAAATTAGTATTTCATTTCTACTGTATCTAAGTAGTCTTAGCAAACATTCAATCAATAAAACAAAAAAATTATTTTAAAAGTTGAATTTATTGCCAAAATCGTAGCTTACTTGAATGTAATAAAACTAAAATAAATTTTATTTTGTTTTATTGATTGAATGTTTGCTCAGATTACTTAGATATAAAGTAGAAATGAAATATTAACTTTGAATTATTTTTTATCAAATTTTTCGCAATGTAAGGGTATGATATTATTATATCGTTGAATTCAGAACAAAATTCTCTAATGAGTTAGTAAAATATATATAATGCCATTTAAAAAAATATAATATTGCCCTGTAGTTTGAGTACCACTGGATTTAAGATAATAAAGTTTATGCTAAAATGTGTCCCCCTCTATGTCTTACAAAATATCTTAATCACTTTTTTCTGTATCTTTTCACATACACGAATAAAATGCACTGTTCCATTATCTTGATACGTATATGTAGGTTAGTTTTCTTATTACGAAGATATAAGTTTGAGCTTAACAAGTGAATTACCTGAAGCATTTTTTTTTATTATAAAATATTTTTTCGAAAACTGTATTGCAAAGTTAATATTTATATGTCAACTACCAACACGCGAAATGATAGTTTTTTGTCTACAGAATATATACATTATTAACGTATATATTGTGAATTTCCTTACTACACATAGTCCATAGTGTGTTAATAAAGTATTATCCCACGAATATCGTACAAAATTTTATCACAGTATACTACATCGTACTCATTTTAGATATTTAATAGCAATATCCTTGTTATCCCATTGTGCGATAATGAAATTATTACAACACTAGTACTTCATTATCGCACTCATTGGAATAACAAGGCTATTACATATCTAAGATAAGTGTGATATGGTATAACTTAGATATAGATTATATTATATTATTCAATGAGCATGTAATGTATGCTATTACTCTTGAGAATGACTAATATCCATTATTTGCGAATAGAATACTATGCTATGCTTTATCTACAACTATCAAATACTAACATATTAGTGACATATTTGTATTGAAAAATAAGAAATGAATACACAGACAAATCTACTTATCGTTGTTGCAGCAACCTTTTGTTGTAATAAAATTATGAAGTGATTTTACATAGTAGAAACATTTAAATCGACTATTCAGCTACAGTTTAAGCTAAAGAAGAAAATGACAAAACCAGTGTAACTTTGGTTTTTTATGTGGAAAAAAAGTAATTTTGTTTGTACTCTTTGAGCAGTAGGTAAGATATGAATTTCACGTATCGAGTGAATAATATTATTCTATCGAACTATCAATATTATTCATTTAGCAACAGTAACGAATGTCATTAAATGATAAAAATCGGTTGAATTGTGGATATATTATTTGACAATTGTGGATAATTATTTCATACAGGATGTAAGTCTTTTATATTCTGCAATTTTTTTTGAATAACAAAGGATGACAATTGACAAATTAATGAAATTTGTCTCTTTATTTTTACTAGCTTAGAAAAAATAATACTATTCTTTAACAAAATTTATATTTTCTAATTTCCCTATTGAGCAAATATTCATAATAATCCCGCTTATCATAACAGATACATTCCTGTCACGATGACATTAAATGTCACATTAATTAAAAATAATCGTCAAAACTTTCTCTTTTTTTGCTTTTTTCTCGCTGTGCTCGCAAAAACTTTCATTCTCTATACAGAATGAAAAATAACTATTTTGGTTTCTAATTCCAGGGTATATTAAATCAATACAATTGATACTATTTTACAAATGAATAATTGCGTTTCACCATAGCCTACGTTATTAAATGCAAGGCCGGGAAACATCACAATATCTGTCAAACGGAAACTCTAGTTCCAAACTCGCCGTTTTGGCGCGACTTACTCTCATTGTCATATGGCTGTCTTTTTTGACGTTGATTATAACCGCTAAATTGATAATATCAATATATTTTCTTGACAGTCTAAAAATGACATTTGAATGACAGCGGGAATAAGTCGTGCCCTCATCAGCGGTTTTGGAACTAGAGTTTTTGGCCAGATTTTTAAACAAAATTTGAGTTGTTTCCTGGGCTTGTATTTAATAACGTAGGCTACTGTTTCACTTACTTTGTTTATTCCTGTCATTTTGATGGGCATCTTTTATATTATTCTCATTCTCATATCTAATTATTATGAGTTTTACTGTCACTGGCACTTTGCACATTTTGCATATTGATATTTTTAATTGAATATGTAACAGTGTGATAGTAATGTGTGACCTTTGCTATTGAATTTATTATAAATTCATTGTAGACACGTTATATGATTTGCTGTCTTCTATTGCCGGGGGTTATCCATGGTGTATTATCTATCTCTGATGTCTCTTTGTTTACTTTTTCCATATACGGGTTTTAATTTGTAATTAAATTACTCTTATAGTCTTCTTTTTATTTAGATAAAATAATTATGGCAAGCATTTTTTTTATTTGACACACTTCAAGGAAATTTATAGCCAAATGTAAAAATTAGAAAATTTCCAATTTTTGGAACTCAAAAGAAACTAGTATTTTAAAAATATCTTTGTAACACAGACTTCGCTGCAAAATGTAGACCCAGTGTTCCATTATGTATACAGTTGAATTTAATAAATAATTTCTAAATTTATAGTTCATTGATCTTTATGAATTAATAATAATTTATGTGAGAAGAGTAAAGTATTGTCTTATTTCACGAAATAAGACACTTTTTACTGGAGTTACATACAATTTTTTTTACGTCTGCAATAAAATTGTGAAAAAAGTGCCATAACGTATCATTTTTTCACTCGTTTGCGTTAAAAAGTGCACTTTTTTACGCTTTTATTGTTTTAAAAAGATATACTTTATAAACCTATTATATAAAAAAGTGTACTTTATTTAACAGACGAAAAATAATTAAATAATTTCTTCAAACAATTGCAACATATGTACATTTTTTTGAACTAATACTTAGGCACTATAAAAGTAATTACACAAATTACAACTCGGCAAAGGAACTCAAAAATTTCAAGCATTATTTGTTTTAATATTTTTTTCATTGTGTTTAGGTAAGGAAAGTATTGTCATCCACGTGAAGAGCTGATTAGATTTTGGTTATAATTGGTCAACCGGAAGTTTTCTTATTTGAAATTCTTAAGTTTTTCTTGAAAACAAACAGTTAAATATCATTTTTCTACATTTTCTGTGATTATTAATATGAAAGAATATCTTGTTCTCTATACGGTTTGATTATACATTTTCCTTTATATTCAATAGATATAGAGTTAAAGAATTATAAAAAGATTAACTTTCAAAAATCAGTCAGCTTTGTTATAATCGTTGAAACAGCTGATATATTCAAATAATTTTAATTGACAGATGTCAGTGTCAAGTGCAAAACCAAAGCTGAAAAGTATAGGATCAGGAAGTGGTATAAGTGATAGAGTGATCCTCGCAACTCGCAAGTGACATGCAGTTGCAGCCTCACCTCAGGATTAGAACTTTCAATGCCGGAAGTACGAGGAAGGCCAAAGAGAAGATGGAAGAACTGGGTCGTAGAAGACTTGAGAGAGGAAGAACTGTGTGAAGAAGATGCGTCGGACAGGAAAGAGTGGAAGAGAAGAATAAGAAACAGTAACCTCTAATAAAATAGGGAAAAGCTGAAGAAGAAAGAAGGAAATGTCAAGTGCAATTTACATACTGTGTGTTCATGTTATAATTTTATTGGATTTATAGAATGTTTTCAAAGGAACTTTTTGTATGGAATTTGTAAAAATAGTACGTGTTCGTGTAACAGTTTTACAGGATATATAGAATCTTTTCCAAAGAACTTTTGGTATGGGATTAGTACAAAATACATCGGAAAGGTCTTGTGCTGGCCGCAACAGATTTTTTTCAAATGAATTTTGAAATATGAATTCAGGATGTTTACATGTTATTTTATGTTATATTGCATAAAATAATTAGTTTAATAAATGGTTAGGTTAGAAGAGTTATAGTACTTGACGTAAATGAAGCTGTACTTTATATTGTCTGCGCTTGCTTATACTAATTATAATTACATAAATAATAATAATTTCAAGGTACGCATAAGAATACTGAACAATTGCCTTAAAACACTGAATATTTTATTTAACGGTGGGGTACTCTCATTAATAATGTTAATATAACGCATACTAAACATACTTATGTTACTTTATTGAAAGCCGAGTGCAATTACTTTTAATTAATTGAAGCAATTATTTCGTAGCATTAAATAAAACATTTAGTGTAAAAAGAACGTTACATTTGTCCACTCACCTGTGTATGTTGGTCAACTCATTATATTATTTTATTTAGCAGAAAAAATAGCTGGATACATTTTTCTTACAATTTTCTGGCAATTATATATTCATCTATTTTTATTTAATTAGAAATCGAGCACGGAATTTATTTTAATATACTCTAGATCATTTATTCATAATTATAAGAGCAATAAATTATAGTATAGTTATAGTTAATTTAATACTACTGTATGTGGGTTACAATATAACAATTAGGTAGTGGGTGTAACACGAAAACCGGGCCATAAGCGTTTAACGTGGGAAAACAGTTTTTCCTTGCCCAAAAGTGGCCTATTAATTTTAGACAATAATCGTTCAAATAAATGTTGTGGATAATTAAATTCTACACCTAACTCAATAATCGCATTTTATTTGGCACGTTTTTACCTTCCGTCACCTATAGGTAAGGAAGTTATTGTCTTTGGTCAAAATATTCGGTGGTGAGTTTTTAATGAATAAGCACGTTTTAGGGTCCCTACAATACGAATTTATTATTTTAAGATGATGTCTGTATGTATGTGTGAGTGTCTGTGTGTGTGTGTGTGTGTGTGTGTGTGTGTGTGTGTGTGTATGTGTGTCCGTGTGTGACAAATATTTCTCCGACGGTAAATCCAATACTACAATTATAAAAATTATAATTCTTTCGTATTCCTCTTCTGTACATCCATATGAAGAGTTGATTAGATTTTGGTTATAATTGGTCCACTGGAAGTACCCTTATTTGAAGTTTTTAACAGTTTTTCTTAAAAAACGAAGTTAAATATTATTTTTTGACATTTTGTTATTATATATATTAAAGAAAATGTTTTGGTTAAAAAATTATCCAATTGAATCCCTTTATTGCTGACCACGTGTGCGAAAGTAACCAGTCAAAACAAACTTACAGTGATAATTATCCTAAGACAATTATCACTTATGTCACTAAGTTGCTAAGTAACAAACAGTTTTTGACAAATAATTAAAGATTAATTGTTTTAATTTAAAAATGTCATTTTCACGCTGTCAATGAAAATGATAATTTAATCAACAAAATTATAGAAGAAAGCACATCAAAAAATACTATATTAAATAAAAAACCAAAAGTGGGGAATATTTATGGACTTTTGTATGTCTTATTTTCTCTTTCTCACTCAAAGAGGTCTCATTCTCATCGCACACTTCACACTGAACATATTCATAGCCACATTCACGTTCATAGCTACTAGTTACTACTACTACTGGGCTCTGTTAGATACAAAAATTCTGTCAAAACTGCAAAAAAAAAAAATTCTCACCGAATACCCCTCGATCATTGATAAATACTTATAATTTTATCACACTTCCTCAAGCACGTTGCTTTTAGGTAACACCACCTCTGCCTTGGGCGTCGGGCTGTTACCAAGCAACGCACTTTCGGTAACTGTAATAAAATTATTTCGTAATTATCAATGTCCTCGGGATATTATAGCTGAAAATACTCTTCTCTATACGGTTTGATTATACATTCTCCTTCATATTCAATAGATGTAGATTTAAAGCATTATATAGAAATTAATTTTCAAAAATTAGCCAGCTTTGCTGTTTAGCATGGAAACAGCTGATATATTCAAAAAAATTTAATTGACAGATGTCAGTTGCAAGTGCAAAACCAAATATGGAAAGTATAGGATCAAAAATTGGTATGTCATAGTGTTCCTCGCAAGTGACATGCAGAAAAAGGTCAAAGACTATATGGAAGGACTGTATCGCAGAAGACTTGAGAAAGAAAGGACTGTGTGAAGAAGATGCGTTGGACAGGAATGAGTGGAAGAGAAGAGGAAACAGCGACCCCTAATAAAATAGTGGAAAGCTGAAGAAAAAAGAAGGAAGTGTCAAGTGCATTTTACTTAGTGTATGTTTATGTTATAATATTGGATTTACAGAACCTTTTCAAATGAACTTTTGGTATGGAATTTATTAAAAAATAGTACCTATGTGTTCATGTTCGATTTTACATGATATTATATAGAATATGTTCCAACGACCTTTTGGTATGGGATTTGTACAAAATACATCGAATTGACGGAAGGTCTTGTGGTGGCCACAACACGTTTATTAATTGAACAAATTGTATTTAAAATTATATAAAAGTGACTTCTTTATAGTGTTAGCCATGGTATTGAAATAAAATTACAAACAAATATAATGACATTATACCTGTCAGAAACGTGACAGTTTTGCAGGCAGAAATGCTCTGCTTTAGTCATCGTTATTTAAAATGGAGAATTATTCACACTAAGAAAAGGAACAAATTATTAAGTAGTATTATTTGGATGAAAATATATTTCATAATTTCTGACAGATGAATTTATTCCAATACCATGGCTGCTAATACTATAAAGAAGTCACTTTTATAAAATTTTAAATTAAATTTGCTCAATTATGAAACGTGCAAAATATTTGATTATTGAATAAGATGCAGAAATTAATTCTCTACAACATTTATTTTAAGCATTGGCTAAAACTTTTGTGCTAGGAAAAACTGTTTTTCCATGTTAAACGCCTATGGCCTGGTTTTCATGTTACATCCGGTATATACATATTTTTGTTTTCATTGATTATTTATTACATCATAAAAATTAAATTTTTATTATTACAAAATCACAAAAATCCTTTTTATTCTTTTCATATTTTTGTAAAAACTTTAAAAAATGGAATACTGTACATCATATACATTTATATGTATCTCAATGCATTCAGCTATTTGGAAAATTTATCTAACCTACTATTTTGTGCTTTATGAATACAACATATTGTAATACCTATCCTTCTGCTTTTCGAAAGTAACATCTCTACATATTGTAACATAAAGTCTCCATTAGACGACTTTGTCCGTTAGGACTACTCTTGAGAATCACTGGATAGATTTTGATATGGTTTAGGTTATAGTGACTGTATATACATAGTGTGGCCAATAGGGGGATCGATTTTGATTGGTCGGCGCGAATTTGCCTAAATATGGCGGATATTATGCCGACAAAGTGACATTTTCAGATTTGTTACGTGAATTATACGTGAATTGAAGGTAATTATATCTATTTATATTTTAGATAGTGCAAATAATTAAAGTACACGTGTATTTGTATATTTATAACTCAAAGAAATATATACATATTTTTAACATCACATCTTTTTTAGGTTAACTGTCAAAATTACTAAAAATGTCTAATATTAAAGTATATATTTTAGATGCCTGGTTGCGTGGCGGTTGGTTGTGCAAACAGTTTTTTGAAAGGATTTAAAATGAAAATAAAAATTTTGTTTGCATTTAATATGCTCTTTCATTAATTGTTTATCGAATTTTGTTTAGTTATCACATCATATAAATTCAAATTTCCCGCGCATTTTGCCTAAATATGGCGGCGGTTGGCCACACTATGTATGCTATGTATATACAGTCACTATAGTTTAGGCGCTATTCTAATGCATCTCTCGACGTCTTGAAGAAAGTTTATCTTTAAAGAGTTTCAGTAGGAAAACAACACTACACTTAGGAATCGGTTTTACCTCTCGCTAAGAGAGGTATTGGGATCATGCTAAAATTAGCATATCCAGATTTTAGTGGATAATCCGATTAAACATTTTTCCGATGATGTTCGTGTGTGTGTGTGTGTGTGTGTGTGTGTGTGTGTGTGTGTGTGTGTGTGTGTGTATGTGTGTGTTTCTCAAATACTATAAGACTTAAAAAATATTTAACTGCAGTTTCCTCAATCTGACATTCCTGGGAAGAGCTGATTAGATTTTGGTAACAATTGGACAACTGGAAGTAACAGTGTCTTTAAAAAATCTTCTAAATATTATTTTTTTAAATTTCTGTTATTACTATTATTGAAGAACATAAAATTCTACATATGATACATTTAAATTTTTTATTATATCTTGTATAGATTTAAAGATAAAGGCACTGTAGTATATAGAATAATCTAATCGCAGAGGCTAAGGCACTAAGGAAACCAGTTGACAAATTCAAATGTCTATAACATAGTTTGTATATAACAGATGTCAGTGTCAAAAATCAACAGTTTTAGTGACATTCTGAAAGCTTTTTCTGGGAAGTACATTTAATCTTTCTTATTGTTTGCATATATCCATAAGAAATAACATCAATCTTGCTAATGAATTGGAAGAATCTCTGACATTTAGGAACTTCCTCATACAATGAAAAATAGATATAATTTGAATTGTGTGTGCAGAAGACATGTTAAATACAATAAAAATAATATTTGGGTAAAGTTCTTTAATTTTTTGTTATAAAACGACGGTTCAATAGCGAAGTGCAATACAATACTTATATAGCAAATATGTAAGAGGTCTTGTGCTGGCCACAACAGATTTTTTAAAGTAATAACTTATGGCCAGTTGGTGCTACTGTGCCTATAGTTAAAGCATTAACTACAGGTTAGCAAGAAATTTTGACAGTAAATATTAATATTTAATAATTCATTTGACATTTAGTTTCTATTCAATATTATCAACTTATGGTGTGCTATTCTGTAACTTTGTTATATAACGCTGTAACCATGTAGGCTCTGTAAGCTATAGAGCTCTATAAAATCACACCTTATAGAATAATAAAATTACCTATTCTGTAACTCTTTCTGTATGCTATAGAGTTCTTTTGGTTGTTATTCATGTCAAATTGTCAAATATTCTATAATCATATTTTTGACATGACGTTAAGGAATCATGTATAAGTCCAATAATATGTCAGTATATATTTAATTATATTATTGAATTAATGTCATACACATTTTGATTATTGTAGGTAATTGTAATTCTTGTTGCTGTTGTGATATAAATCAGCTTTATATGCAAATATCGGTAATGGTGATGACATATTCGTACCGTGCGGGCATTTAAGATTCGAAATAATTTTGGCTTCGGTCGGGATCGAACCCGATTCCTCACATTCGCTACCCGACATTCAGGCACTACGAGACACCAGTTATTATTAATTATTAAGAGATCATTTATTTTTGTTTCGCCAGATTTTAGTTTTTGCAAAGATAATAGATTATGCACAATTTACAACCACTTATTGTATACGGAAAATAAATTGAGATATTTTAAAACTTACTCTTACTTTTGACAACATTAAATATTAGAAGGTATTTGTATAGCGCAGACAAGTCATTCAAATCACTAGTGATATGTCATATGCATGAAAGTATCACCAATGTGACTGCAAGTCGCCAGTGATTTGTACGCGGAATAGATGTCCTGAACTAGTTTGGTTTTAGTAGGAATTTTGCATTTATTTGATGAAAATTATTATAAAATTAAAAAAAGAAATATTTTACAACTGTATTTTGTTGTTAAAAAATTCTTAAACCCATTACAAAAATATTTTCCAATACAGTGGGGTGTACTTTGGTTCTTAGTGAATTATAAACACACAATTTTTTTGCCTGTGGTATGCGACTGGAATTGAACGAAATGAACAAGAAATTTCAATAAACAGACTTGTGGATAACCCCTTGAATTACATTGAAAATTAACTTCAAAATTGAATGTAACAGTATCTTATCTACTTAATATAAAGAGGAAAAAATCTGATGTGGCCAACACAAAACCTCCCGCTATTTAATTCTTATTAATTTAAATACATACCTACGGATTTACTAACGCTGCAAACTGTTCCATTGCATAAAACTATTGCTTTATTTACTATTTTTTTTTTAAAATGTCACTATTATTAATTTGAAGTGATTAGTTTTTTGACAATGACATTTACTGTCAATTACATTAATTTGAAATATGAACTGTGTAACAAAGGAATTGTGTTTTTCTTAGGCGTCGGGACTTGTAAAAAAAATTATTTTTAAATTTATCTGTAAAATATATAGAAAAAGTATTAATGTATTCCTGTAGAAAATTCAATAATATTTAATTTTCATAACGACAAAATGCGAAAAAATGGCATTTAATGGTATTTTTTGAAGAAAAATCATTATGAGCTTCAGGTAAAGTGCCATTTCCGGTTATCCGATTTACACCAAAATCTAATGGCTTCTTTTCATATTAGAATAGGGTATAAATACAAGGTTTCAAAATTTTCTGAATGATAGTATTTGAGATAGAGCGAAGACAAAATCCCTACACAAACACACATACATACACACACACATACATACACACACACATACATACACACACACATAGATACATCCATACATACATACACACACACATACAGACATCATCGTGAAAATGTTAAAATTGGATTCTAGGGACCTTAAAACGTGGTCATTTACTAAAATCTCGATATGTGATTTTTAACACGATCCCTATACCTTCCTTACCAAGGGTAGCGGGAGGTAAAAATTATTCTAACCTATTTCAAAAAAAGAAAATATATTAGATACTTATATGCATTCAGTAATAGTTATTTACATACTTAGTGCGGGAAGACACTCTTCCCGCAAGAAGTTTGTACAATACTTTTTGTAACGTACAAAATCATTATTATAAATGTTAAGATAATTGTACAAAATTCGCAAATATGCAAGTAAATAGCACAGCAGCAATTTCATAGCAACGGTTGTTAAGTAAATTGTTGATTCCAAAACATAATTGTTTGCATATTTTTCAGAATTAAAAGTCAAAATTTCTGATTCAGATATTAATAATAATAATAATAATTGTTAGATGGAAGTAACGCCGTACTTGTTGATAGATAAAATGTATTAACGGATTTCTCGGCGGTGATTGTAAGGAATTATATTGTTGTTATTCCATAAAAAAGTTAATATTATTTAAATTCGTACCTAACCCTAAACTTCTAGAAATTAAGCAAAAGTTGTCAAGCATATTTTATGTTGTACTTACCAACTTTTCAAATAATTAAATAAAGAATAATGTTCGGCACGTCTCTATTTTACTGGTAGATTCATTTTCAATGTAATACGTGTAAAATCTGATAATTTATATTTAAGGTTGTCACAGGTTACGTTCTATTTTGACATTCAACAGATGACAGATTCTCCAACAGATGGCACTGATGGTAGTCAAATTTATTATTTATTAATAATTTTTTTATTATTATTGGTTTTTGATGCTTGAAAATCGTATGAGTGCCATTTTATAAACTATGTTTTGTTATTTTAAAGATTATTTTGTTGAAGAACGTCCAGAAAATGTTAAATGTTTTTTGCTTGATTTCCTAGTGCACTGCACCGGGAAAGTGATGTTTCCGGTTGTCTATAGCGTGTGTCAAATATCACTTCCGAGGTTGTGAGTATAAAAATATATATATTTTGTAAAATACGAGTAGGTATGCATGTAATAAATAATTATTCTATATACTTATAGGCTATGTAGCCAATCAAGCGGTTAACCTCATAAATACAATATCACTAGAAACAATGACGTCATGTGTTAAAAAGTTTACATGAGTATGTAAAACAAATTAAAATATTGTTATGGAAACGGTATCCATGAAAACAAGAAAGAAAATGGCGGCCATGAAAAACAAAAATAGAGGAAGAGTGTCAGAAATTTGGATATGTTTGACGTTGTCATAATATATGTATATGAATATTTTATGTTATTGAAGTTACTTGTTATTTTTAAAATAAAAGTTATTACTGCCCACAGTACGTGGGTTGCCTTCACAAATCCAAATCTTTCTGAAAAAGGTAACACGTCTGGAATCATTTTTTCCAGCGAAATCCAATTTTATTTAAAATATTCTGAAGGATACTTCTTACGCCGTTATAAATACTTCATTCTTGTAGTATATGCAACAAACTATCTAGTATTATGTGAGATCATTAAAAAAATTCCGAATACTGAATACCATACAATTTCTCACTGTTTCTGTACATTGCGTATAGCGTTTGCCTCACGCTGTACATATAGATTTTCAAATTATTACTAACAAATAGAACAAAATAGTACCTCAATATTACAAATCAATGAAAGTAAGAGCAAAATAAGTCAATAAATTAACTACAAGCTCTTGAATTTGACATGACAGAGCATTTGACATTTTGTCAATGAATAATGAAACAAAAAAAATAAAAATAAAATGACAATACAGGTTGAAAAGTACAATGTACACATATAATATTTAGTAATATACATGTTCAGAATTATCAATATTAAAAAAATATAATCAAACGTCATTTTGCAAAAATTAACCAAATTTTACTTAATAATAATATTTCCAAATCTAATTATTTCTATTAAAGGTTTCAACTACATAATAATAATAATAATAATAATAATAATAATAATAATAATAAATCAATAAAATACCGTTGATAAAATATATTTAGAAATGTAAAGAAAATTTCAAAAATCCCTGAACGATGACGTAAACCGCTTGATTCGCTGGATAGCGATTAAAAAAAAAAATAGAACTATCTTGTGATTGTCACCCAGGACTGGACTCAAGGGACTATATTACATATTTTGTAATAGGACACGTAATTGATCGATTTCTATAAACAATGAAATAATAGTATATTGTAATATAAGTGAGAAAAGGGCATCATTGTAAAATGAACACGAAATTTGGAATTCTAATCGAGTTTTGCAATGGCCCTTTACACGTGTATTACATTTTTTTCAACATTACATGTGAAAATTACATTTCCACTTTTATTACATACTATTTTTTTCAACATTACATGTGAAAATTACATTTTTCACATGTTGTATTGAAGTTCGTATACCTGTTATTTCAACGAATAAATGTGCAAACATCTACTAAAATACTTTCGTCACTTAGTGAGGAAAGTAGTTTACTTTCCTCACTTGTGATCACAACTAAATTGAGTAAGGACAATGTCATTTTCACAAATGATGTTGAAAAAAAAAATTATTATATGTACTACAGTGTGTTCAGAGAAAAACCTAATTCGGAGTAGGCTATGAAGACAGAAACGTATGTCTGATTATTATTTAATTCAAAAGTCAAGTTGTAAAATTGATCATGAAATGTGTAAGGAGAAAAGATAATAAAGAAAGATACAGAATATTGCCATTTACCGTTTTCTAAATTAGTTCTAATTCTAGATAACATTTAATATCTCGTGCCAAATTGACATTTAATTAAATACTTTCAAATTGACGTACGTTTTTTGTTCATAGCTTACTCCGAATTAGGATTTTTTTGAACACACTCTACCTATGTTATAAAATTGTAGTTGATTTTTATTTAATTTACTTCAAGCAAAGTTTTCAATTATCAAAGCGTGTCTAATAAATTTCTAGGAATGGACGTCAATAGACACCGTAGCACAGATATTTGCTCAAATCAACAATTTGTATTATACTCGCCGTCAAATAAATATGGATTGATGCCCAATTTTTTCCCTTCTCCTCACCCTGTCCCTTGCCCTGCGGTGTTGCCACTTCTTAATAACTTGGCATTTTCAACATAATCAATGGAATTGGCAACACTGTAGAAATCTCCAGTCCATATTTATTTGACGGCAAGTATGGTGTATTAAAAATTATTAAAAATTATGCGCAACATTAGGGTTTTAAGCCATGCCTTTATCCTGAGAAGCCGGCAGCCTCATCCTGGTATGGACATTTATCACGTAACCATTACGGTACGTTAGGATAACTTATACCCATATACAGTACCATGTCTAACTCAAAACAAAGCATACTGCTACTAATAGCTATTTATATAATTAGTACATAATATACAACTTTATTGGACGAGCCGCTGTTTATGGACGAGCGAGCAGAGCGAGCAAGTCTAATAAATAAGGCGAGTCTATAAAGTTTGTTTATGTACGAATTACATACAAAGTTTTATGTTCGACTGCTCTAGAAAAGCTAAAAAGCTCCTAAAATTATTTTTTTTATTTCCATTTATAAAAATTCGGTATAACTTAGTGTGCTTTTCTAATGATGCTATTGTTGCATTGTTTTTTTTTGTATTTACGCAAATGTCAAAAATTGTTAAAATATGATTTAATAATTTGTTTATTAACCATATTTTTACACAAAGAAATGGATAGTTTCGAAAGTGTAGAAGAGTTGGCAACAAGTGCCAAAGAATCACTCTTACCAACAAGTCGAAAAAATTGTTGAAAATACGTATTTGTTATTTCATGTAAATAAAAATTTCATTTTTTGTGACATTTTTTTTGACAGTGACAGTTCTGTCCAATAAAATAAAGTAAATGTACTAGTCCAATAAAGTGTCACATTATGGACAATAAATGCAACCATAAATTAAGTGATTATGATGCAGTAGAGCATAAAAGCATTCTTTTAAGAACTATGAAGCAATTGAAGCAAGATACTAGCTAAACGGTACACTATCGGAAATAGATAAGTTTTGTTAAATCGTCTTATTTTCGGCATAGAAATCTGTAGTTAAGCTATATCCCCGTATTTTAAAGTGTATTTTTTTATGAACTTGGTCAACAGCTCACAGCTTTTTATTTAAATTTTTTTATTTTCTGTAATAGATGTAAAGATTGTATTATTTTTTGCAAAGGTAATCAGAATCCAGTTGGTATTCAGAGAATGTGATTAATTTTTTTCAGAAATCCCGAATAATTGACCTAGTTTATCTAGTATATCTAGCTATTGTTGCGTTTAACCAGTAACACATGATATAATAGGCACTCGATTATGTGCGATCCCCGGAACGAATCCAGAACGCAGCTCCGTACTGGTTCGGATATTTCCGTTGTAGATGCTAAACAAGTTTAATCTTTCAACAAATTCTCTATAGGTTATCAACATTAAAAACTTATAAAAGGATTCGTGACACTAAAGTGACACCTACTTTATAGTTTGTCACATGTTCAACTGTATGGACTTTGACGTCACATGATGTTTCAGATCACATGTCCTTTTAAAAAAATTATACAAATTTCAATAATTACTTGTAAAACATTTAATGGATATTTCGTAATATTTTCAAATTTGAAGCTATTTAAAGAATATTTTTTTAATACTTAGATGGCATATAAAAATTCTTCTAGTTGGAATTAACATCCATTGATTTGGATAACTCAATAAAACAAAATTTAAATTTTAAGTGTCAGTGATGCAACTCGGCATTAGTAAGTATTACTCACAAATGCTAGTAATGTTGTTTAATAGTTTCCCTTTTTTCGTAGAGCAGAAAAATAAGTTTCCATTCATGGATTACATGTTTTCATTTAAAAATGTATGGCAAATAAGCGTTTTAAAAAAAATGTACAGAATGTTCAATACAATGAAACTTAAATATCATTTCATAATTTTTGGCCAGGATCGACTGACTGTATGGAAAAGAAAATTAAATATATCGCAATTCGCAAACGTCGAACGTAATTAATAAATACTCATACATCTGCCCTGTATTTCACAAAGAATAATTATAATTCATCTATAACTTAAGTACTCTTATTTTGCAAGTATGTATTTTGACAATTATTGACAATATTGATAGGTGTATAAAATGTGTAGTTTGTGACGCCACCTGGAGGTCGGTGGATGACTTCATCATTGTTGCTCCTTAATCCAGGGTACAAATTTGTGACGTCATCATTGCTGCCGCCGCCTGCAGCTCGGGGGTGGGTGGTGACGTCATTATTGCTCCTTAATCCGGAATTGAACGGTACCTCGGGCGCCATGTTACAGAGGTACATATGGAGCTTGCCTCGGATAGCTAGTGGAGGTGAGGGCGCAGGGTTGCTTGGTAACAACAGAAAAAGACTGGCGAAGTTTAAATAAATATATTGTAGCATACGAAGTCATGTAAAATAAAGACACACAATTTATAAATAAACAAATACATCACCCTTCTATGTGAACTGTGACCAGAGTACCATGGTAAGTGTACGTATTGAAATTTACTACGTTAGAAGTACTAACAATTTCTCTAGCGGACAATCAACGGCGAGCCTTACACGCCGGACTCAGCCTTTACACACGGCGGATTCTTCTTCCTCTAACGGACGGCGGCGAGACGTACGGACGTATTCAGCCTTAACACACGGCGGATATCTCACCCTTAAACGTCTCGTCAGTTTGAAAGAGCCTGAAACAGCAGAACTCAACTTCCTTAGTCTTCTCGGTTTGAAGGAGCCTGAAGGCAGAACTCAACTTCGCACTAAGAGGCGTTCAGGAGGACCTAAGCGAGAATCCTCAACTGCACGACCCTTCCGAGCGGCTCGCTCTAGCGGGGCCCGCTCTGAGCTCACAGAGCTGCATCTTCGCCTTTTAAACCCAAAATAACGGTACTTCTCATTAAAACAACTATGGGAGTAATTTTACTTAGTGTACAGGGGTCGCTACTGTCTCAAGTGATAAATAATATTTTTATAAAATTTACATAAATTCTCTGGTCACATTTCTTTACCCTAATTCCATTTTACAACATTAAATAATTTACAAACAGTGTTACAAATAAATCATAATTTCATTCACATATGCGATGCGCCACGCGCGGGCATGTCGTAATCGTGAATCACAATACGTCAAAATTTACAAGGAGACTATTGGCAGAAACTTCTAGAAATAAACAAACACACTAATACAATCAAATGTGTAACTGAACGTTTCATTGTTTCACAACACTATGGTAAGTTAAATTACAAATATACACAATGCTATTTTTACATAGAATACATTTTCTTGTATAAGCTATCCAGCGAATCAAGCGGTTTACGTCATAAATACAATATCACTAGAAACAATGACGTCATATGTTAAAAAGTTTACATGAGCATGTAAAACGGATTAAAATATGATCTGTGGGTCAGCGAAATCCAATTTTATTTAAAATATTCTGAACGATACTGTTTACGCCGTTATATTGTAGTAAATGCAACAAACTATCTAGTATTATGTGAGATCCTTAAAAATACAGAATACTGCATACCACACAATTTCTCACTGTTTCTATACATTGCGTATAGCATTTGCCACACGCTATACATATAGATTTAATTTTCAAATTATTACTAACAAATAGAACAAAATATTACCTCAATATTACAATTCAGTGAAAGTAGGTAAGAGCCCACCAATCTATTTTTCATTTTCAAAATAAGTCAATAAATTAACTACAAGCTCTTAAATTTGACATGACAGAGCATTTGACATTTTGACAATGAACAAAGAAACCAAAAACAAAATTAAATCACAATACAGGTTGAAAAATATAATATAGACATATAATATTTAGTAATATACATGTTCAGATTTACCAATATTAAAAAAATATAATCAAATGTCATTTTGCAAAAATGTACAAAATTTTACTTAATAATAATATATCCAAATATAATTATTTCAATTAAAGGTGTCAAATACACAACAATAATAAAAAAACCAATAAAATACCGTTAATAAAATATATTTAAAAAAATAAAGAAAATTTCAAAAATCCCTAAACGATGACGTAAACCGATTGATTTGCTGGTTAGCCTTTAGCTGAAACAACAATAGTGTGGTTATGGTGACTTGTGAACATGTGTTTATTGTCTTTTCATATCATGACGGTCGGATATTGTCTTTGCAGGTAAGTATTTCATTAAATCTTTTACAAATATTATAAATACATCTTACTTTTCAGGTTAAACAATAAATAAACAACGTATATAGTAAAATACACGTTCTTAAAAATTCTAACTATGACGGTACAACTACAGGTTTTCAAAAGGAGGAAAAACCCTTAATAGACGAAAGGGCCTATCGTCACAAGTTTCATTGATTTTACTATTATTGAAACAATATATTTAAAAAGAGACTGTAATTCCAAGTTAAAATTTTTGAAAATCGAGTTACACCATAAGCAGTAATTGATCCCAAATTTGTGTATCTTGATGAAAGGTGCGACTGAACAAAAATCGTGTTGAGTTGAATTGTTATCATTTTTTTGTTGGCAGGAAGCAGTGGGTCAATATGAAAACAAATCTGACTTGCCCTTCTAGGTGTCATAACAGCTTACACCCTCACCAACAGATTCTGAGGATTTCCAATAAATGAGAATGAATCGTAAAATTTACAAAAATAAGTACCTGACAATATTCATATGTAATATCTGTAGTGATTAGTATATTACCGGTAATTTTAACCTAGCTCACTCCTGCTTGTTGCGACGAAAATCGAAACAGTGGCGATTTTCTAAAGCAACAAGCAATTCTAATCACTAGTGGTATTCAGCATGACATTTCTTTGAAATATATACGTATTTATTCAATTATTTGTTTTCAAATAGAACTGCAATATTTGTTACTCAAATAATTTTGACAGACGTTGTGTTTAAGCAACTCTTACGTGTAATTAGAGCGGCAATTTTAACTAGTGAAAATTTTCTGTGTAATTCGAATGTGATTGGTTCAATTCATCAATATACTGTGATTTAATTTATTATTTATTTATTTATTTAAAATAAGGTCGAGTGGTATTTTCACTATTTTCATAATAACCGGGAGCATTTAAACTCAAAAAAGCAAATAGAGGAAAGTTTCTCAGTATACGTAATACTTGCTACCTTTATGTTTTTTGGATCGCTGCACTCGAATCTGAGGTTTGCTAATTCCGATTTTGCCCGGAAACATGTTTTCTTTTTTTTACAAAACACGTGTAAATTTTGGCACTTTTTTTGATTTTTGGCCTATAACTAGGAAAGCATGAGTTTTTTGATTAATTAATACAAAATTAAAGCAAATAAAATTTCATACATTTTTTATATAAAAATTTTTTTTCTACGATCAACCGTTCAGCCGCTAGAGCGCCGAAAATAGATAAAAAAAAAAAAATTAAAAATTGCGAAAAACGTTATTCACGTCTCTGTACGCCCAATTTACGCGGAAACTACACATTTTCCGTCAATGTTGACTATGTATGAAATTAATGGTGTTGAAATGTACGTACGATTTCATAAAATACATGAAAAATATATTTAATATACATGAAATATCTGGATATGATGTAAAGTACGGATAAAAGAAATTGTTTGCTTCAGACCGCACGTCGGAAGTGAAAACTTGACTGCCCCGGGCTAATAATGCAACTCGTTGAGTATGTATTTCTATTACCGAGTTGAATACAGGTGGACTACCTATATCATAAATAAAAACAAATCCAAAGTAAATAGTAAATTTCACGTAGGTCTGAAGTCTAATTACTTCTGCATGAAACGTGAAACTGTACGCCACATAACCTCTCTTTTTAAATATTGCTAAGTAATATTGTAATATTATATTATATGGAAATGATCGTATTTCTAAATAAACTTCTAAATTAGCAACAACTTAGTTTCTAGATGTGTGATTAAATAACTAAACACTAACTAAATGTTTGCTTTACAGTGTTAGTTACAGAATTAGTTAAAAGTATGGAGACGGCAATTTATTGTCGTTAATATTCATTTTAGGAAATTATGTTCAATACAAAAGTTTTTTAAGAAATTTTGATCTACATTTGAGAATACTTGTATTTTTATTTTCTTCAATTGTTTTTGAGTTACGCTTGTCCGCGTATTTTTTTTAAATGGGAACCTGTTAATTTTACTCTACCATTCGATAAAGCGTTTTTTTTTCTCTCTACAAGGAAAACACCGGTTCAAGTATTTGCGAATAGTAGGTACATCTAAGATAGACAAAATTATTTCCAATAAAGTTGTCGGTCACAATCAATCTTATCATTAAAAACAAATTAATAACTAAGTAAATTACATCGCTCGAGTTTGTTTATCGCTTCTCTTTTGTCGATCTTAGATGTACCTACTATTCGTAAATACTGGAACCGGTGTTTTTCCTTGTAAAAATATTAAATTAAATTAAATTGAAAAAAAAAAACAAAATACTGTTATAAAGAGAAAAAAACGCTCTATCGCATGGTAGAGTATAATTAACATTTAAAAAAATTACGCGGACAAGCGTAACTCAAAAACAATTGAAGAAAAAAAAATTCGAGTATCCTCAAATGTAGATCAAAATTTCTTAAAAAACTTTTGTATTAAAAATAATTTCCTAAAATAAATATTAACGACAATAAATCGCCGTCTCCATACTTTTAACTAACCCTGTATGTAGTACGTACTGTGTTTGAAAAAAGATCGTACTCTACACGGCGTAAATAAAATTCAAAATGACATTGACAGCTTCTTTAAGTACATAGAACAAAATAACCGAACGCACCTATAAGTGAATATACGAACGTAGGTATATTCGAATATACAAAGGTTCATATATTCGTTCACCATGGATACTTTATTTCCTACTTGAAAATATAAATACTCGTACCTGAAGTAAACTGTATCTCATCAATAAGTAAATGTTGTAATGCGGATATTTTGAAATGTTATTAATAATAAATTTCTAAATAGTGTAATACTCTTTTCAATAATACTTTCCTTTTACGTATATCGAATTTCACCGACAAAGTCTGATTCTAGTGTGTAACCAACTTCAGTGCCATATTTTAATGGTTTATTATTGTATCGACGCCAGGCCTGAGCATATGACGCTCAGATAATAATGACTCCACTCGGGACCTCATATACGCTATCGCTTATACTGTGTCATTATTCTATTGTTACAGTAATTGAATGTATAGTAATTTTATTTCATGCGTTCAAGTAATTACAGAGCTGCCTGAAATTCTGTTTTCAGCGAAACAGTCTCTTGTGAGACCATTATCATTATCATGATAATAAATGGTTATTTAGATTTTGCGCTGTTAGTTTTTTACTAATTGGCTTTGATTTATAATTCAATATTTGATTTTATACGAGTAGACATTATTAATAAAGTATTCACAATACATATAATTTATATGAAATCCGTTGTTATTCCTTTACAACATCTTCGTTATTCATTTTTAATTTCAACAATGTTTTGCGAGAATCCATAAATAAAAAGTAAAAAAATGTTAAAAAGGTCCTAATAATTTGGAAAATAATATAAGAACTAATCACATCACCATGATATTCTTTGATCAAAATTTAAATTAACTACTAAAATTATGCAACAAAAGAGTACTTGAAAAAGAAAGTGATGTAATAGTAATAATAATAATAATAATAATAATAATAATAATAATAATAATAATAATGATTATAATAATAATAATAACAATAATAATAACTACAATAATAATAAGTACAAACAAAAGCATGCCTAGAGCCTGTCTAGACTATGGTACAAATAATTTACTATATCTTCTGTTCTTTACTTATTTACAGTATATAATATTTCTTTTACTATTTTGTAGAGACTCAATTTTTTGTAGGTACTTCAATAATGTACAATAAAAAATATTTTTTTAATAGTTTTTTACCTTCCGTCACCTTCAGGAAAGAAAGTTAGGTCATGTCTTTGGTTAAAAAAAATCGATGATGAGTTTTTAATGAATAAGTAATAAGTACGTTTTAGGGTCCGTAGTATGGGATTTTATTGTATGTGTAAGTGTGTGTGCGTGTATGTGTATTGATAATTTCGTCTACGATAACTCCAATACTACAATTCCAAAAATTATAATAGTTTCGTATTCCGCCTCTTTACATCTAAATGAACAGGTGATTTGAATTTGGTTACAATTAATCAACCGGAAGTACCTCAATTTAAAGTTATTAACAGTTTTTCTTCAAAAAACGCAGTTAAAATATTTTTTTGACATTTTATGTTATTATAAATATTAAAAGATATTTTATTCTCTATATAATGGATATAGAGTTAAAGAATTATAAAGAAATTAAGTATCATAAATTATGGAAACAAATACTATATTAACATCATTCTGATTGACAGATGTCAGTGTCAATTGAAATTTACATAGTACGTTTTTCGTATAATTTTACTGAAAATAAAGAATTGTTTGTAAAAACCTTTTTGTATGGAATTTGTACAAAATCAGAATTTTTAAATAAGTCTAGTTTTATACGAATATATTGCTCAATATTTGAAATATGAAAATTCATTCACAGTCCCATTGTTATTAAATTAATGTTATAATTTGTTTTTTAAAATAAGAGAAGTAAATTAAAAAAAAATCCTAGAACAGTAGAACTCCCAAACAAAATTAAATTTTCTATTTGGATATTTAATCATTTACCATAACTTCTTTAATAAAATATTCATAATGTAATTTTCTGTGTTTTTTCAAATATCAATCACAGACAGTTTTTATAGAAATTAAGTAGGTACTGGCAAAGTAAGTTAACAAAACGTCGCTTTTGTGGTACTAAATATTCCTTCTTCTACCGCCATTTTGAATATCGAATTGCTTTTTTTGGAGGTTATAAATTGTTTTAAGTTGAAACATTTATATTTATAAGCATTATTAGCCATAGATAATACATTTATATGTACATAATTTGTGCCAAGTATTTGCAAAATGTTGTCGACCGACCAATGTCAATCAAATTTGACATATGTCAACTGATGGATGACAATTAACGCTTGCACAAAATGATTGAGTAATGATATTGCCGTTTGGTGTATATAGTAGTTATCATATTCCAGAAGACGGAACTTCCGCAGCTCCATTTGTCCTTCGGTGTTTAATCACTTTTCCAATAGATAATGCTGCCCTCAGTTCAGAATGAACACTTGAGTTCATACATACACATACATTTACACAATCATAATCTTGTTATATATACAGAGTGTCTTTTAAATAGGGGTACATGGCTTAACCACAGATTCCTGAGGCTAAAATAAGACGATTTAACCAAACTTGCTTCTACCGGAAAGTGTACCATTTAGCCAGAATTCTGCTTCAAAGTTCTTCGAAAAAAAGTTAATTTTGCTTATAATAAAAGAACGCTTTATTCGATTTGGATTAAATTTGGTATGACAGTTTATATGGTTACAAGTCATCTTCTAAGTTGATACTTGTTATTATTAGTGAACAACTAGTGTATAAAACTTAAGTGTCCCAACATTAATTAGACCGTAACTTTTTAATGGCAACGCCGATAACGTAAAATTATTTTTTTTCAGAAAGATACATTCAATAGTAAACTTTTCTCTCTCTCTATGTAATTTGTGATATCTGTTACGCTTCACACAGAAAAAAATAATATCTGAGTGTCTGCACTGCTAAATTTTTAAAATAAATTTAATCTAGAGGTCTATCTAAATGACAAACAAGTAATTTTTAATGACAGTAACGAGATGTCAATCTCCACAACTTGTTTAGGAGTAAGCTGAGATATGTAATCGTCTTATTTATAACAATGGTAGTAAAATATTATTAGGCCGAACAAACGGATGTTACTAATTTTAGAATATTGCGAAGAAAATTTTTGACAACCCGTAAAACAATTGTTACTGTCATTAAAAATTAGTTGTTTGACATTTGGATAGACTGCTAGATTAAATTTATTTTAAATATTTAGCAGTGCAGACACTCATATTTTATTTTTTTCTGTGTGAACCGTAACAGATATCACAAATTACACAGAGAGAGAAAAGCGAGGGGAAAAGTTTACTATTGAATGTATCTTTCTGAAGAAAAATAATTTCACGTGCGGTCTAATTAATGCTGGGACACCTAAGTTTCATACACTAGTGGTTCACTAATAATAACAAGTATCACCTTAAAAGCTGTCTTATAACCATATAAATTGTCATACCAAATTTCATCCAAATCGAATAAAACGTCCGATTATTATAAGCAAAATTTTTTCTTTTCGAAGAACTTTGAAGCAGAATTCTGGCTAAATGGTAGCCAGTATTCTGCTTCAAAGTTCTTCAAAAAAAAATTAATTTTGCTTATAATACTCGGGCGCTTTATTCGATTTGGATAAAATTTGGTATGACAGTTTATATGGGTATAAGTCATCTTTTAAGATGATACTTGTTATTATCAGTGAACCACTAGTGTATGAAACTTAGGTGTCCCAACATTAATTAGACCGTAACTTTTTAATGGCCACGCCGATAACGTGAAATTATATTTCTTCAAAAAGATACATTCAATAGTAAACTTATCTGTCAGAAACGTTCTGTTTGAGTTATCATTATTGAAAATGGATACAAATCACTGAGTAGTATTATTTTGATGAAAACTATACTTTATAATTTCTGACAGGTCAAAATGTCATAAAATTTGTTTTTATACTAGTGTTTTATAACAACTTTTTGATTGACATTTTCGTTGCTAAATGAAATACTTTTAAACAGTAGTGCTTAAAAATGAAAGTTTAATGCGTAAAAGTGACAGTTTAATGCATAAAAGTGTTAGTTTAATGCGTAAAATGTTAATTTTAAGCACTAGTTTTAAAAGTATTTCATTTAGCAACGAAGAGATGAACCTGACGTCTGCCTACTTTTTAATTTTGGAAAATTCAAAATGTTGATATTTGAGAATAAATGATCTGTTTTAAAACGCTATTATAAAAAATCTTGTATGTAATACATTTAGAAATTAGTGTTTTAAGCACGCGACGTGAAATTTGTACGCACGAGCGTAAGCGAGTAGTACTGCACGTCAAGTGTCAACTTATTACATAAATAGCTATTGAGATTTTTATTTAGTACCATGGCTAACACTATAAAGAAGTAAAATTTATAAAATATTAAATTTAATTTCTTCTATTACGAAACGTGAAATTTAATTCTCTATAACATTCGAAGCATTTTTTTGTCTAAAATTAATAGGCCACTAAAGGTGTTGTATTTGTGGTAATTAAAACTAGATATATATATATATATATATATATATATATATATATATATATATATATATATATTGAAATACTTTTTATTTTACGACAGGTTACATATATCAATGTATTTGTAATTATGTATCCCTAGTAACAGGTTGTCAAACATATTGTAACTTTGCTAACATGAATGATAAAATGTAGTGAACAAAACATAAGTTCTCCCACCGTAAATATTAGGATATAAGAAACCTAATAAATATTACGTATACGTTAATCTAATTACAGGTTTCATGTTTCTAGTAGAACGACGTGGTTCTTGAGGTGTTTTTGAGGACTTATCTTCTTGAATGTTTTTCTGAGGTGTTCCAATTGCGTCTTTTTCAAATGTTTATAGTTCTTTAGATGTATTTGTAATTTTGTTTTACTTTGCTGAAGTATTTTCTTTTTCTTCTTCTCGTTGTACGGTTTCTTCACTTGATTTCTTCTCAGGCAATGTGGCAATTGTTTCTGTGGTTTTGTTGTTGGTTGATGTAGAAGTGCTTTGTTTCGTGGACGATATTTCTGATTCATTTTCTATGTTTTCATGGTATGTATTTTGTTGATTTTCATCTTGTCTCTTTGAATATGTGTTTCGCTGGTTTGATATGTATGTTTTTTGTTCTTGTTTCTGTATCTCAGGTGTATTTTTGCCAACGTCACACGGTCTTAATTGATTATAATGACGTTTAATTCGGTATTCATCATCTAATTCTATTAAGTAATGAAATTGACCTAACCTCTCCACCACCGTACCAAATTTCCATATATCCGATCCTGTGTAGTTTCTGGACTGTACTCTTTCACCTTTAGAGAAATATTTGGAAAATGTTGATGTAGATTGTTTTTTTTTTTTGTTTTCGACTGGGCTTTAGTAAGTCTAATTTTGTTCTAAGTTTTCTTCCAATCATATTTTCGGCTGGAGTTTTTCCATTTTCTAGTGGAGTTGCTCTATATCGAAAGAGTAATTCACACAAATTTTCATGAAGAGTTTTGTGATTTTTCATTATACATTTTAATTTCTTCTTTAAAATTTGGCAATATCTTTCAGCTTGGCCGTTAGTCGCTGGGTGCCCAGGAGCAATAAATTTTTGCCGTATACCATGCCGTTTACAAAATCCTTGAAAATATTCAGATTTGAAAATTGTAGCGTTGTCACTAACTAATATCTCTGGAAGACCGTTTCTACTAAATATTTCTCTTAAATAATGAATTGTTCCAGCAGAGGTAGAAGGTTTATTCACAGCGATAATTTCAGGCCATTTCGATTTAGCATCAACTAATATCATAAAATGGTGTTCCATAAAAGGTCCTGCATAATCCATATGAACTCTTTGCCAGTTTTTTTATTGGTTTTTCCCAGTGATGCAAGGGAGCTTTTTCTGAATTATTCTTGATACTGCAACATTCTGGACAGCTTTTTACAAGACTTTCTATATCGTGGTTGATAGTAGACCAATAGCAATAGTTTCTTGATAACGCTTTCATTTTTATTATTCCTAAGTGTGAAGTGTGCAGTTCATTTAATACAGCAGGTTGAAGTTTCTTGGGAGTCATATCTCTATTTTCGCGAAATAAAACATTGTTTCTAATGGATAATTCAGGATCATTTAAGGTTCCTGCACGTAATTTTCTTATTACGGAAGCAAGTTCTTCATCCTTGCTAGTTTCAAGAGCAATTTCTTTTGCAGTGACTGTATCTGTAGAAATACTTAAGTGCATGTTATATTTTCTGCATTTATCGAGTGTTCTTATGGCAGGTCTTGTACGAACTGATCAATTATTTTGTGAAATTCTTTGGGAGCAGTTTTTACTTCAAAAAATAAACGTTTTGCTTTGTATGTACCTCGATGAGTTGAAATTGTCGAGCGATAGCACTTTCTTCGTCAACTAAGGTATGTAGGTATGCCTTGTGCATGTCCAAAGTACAAAATACTACGCCTCCTTGAACTTTTGCAAAAATCTCTTCGTATTGGATAACGTGAATCAAGTAACTGAGGATTTAGAGTGACTTTGTAATCTGCACACAGACGAACCATACCATTTGGTTTCGGAATAATTACAAGTGGTGTACCCCACTCTGATGATCTGTTTTTTCTATTATCTCCTGTTCTTCTAATTTATCTAATTCGGTTTCGACAGCTTCTTTTAGAGCGTAAGGCACTGGTCTTGGTTTCATGAATATTGGCTTCGCATTTTCGTGTAACTGCAAATGACATATATGATTTGGTATCTGGCCTACTTTATCTTGAAAAACATCGGCATAGTTTTGAATTATTGTCGAAGTGATTTCCTCTGTAGCAGGTAACAATTCTTCGTTGTGATGTACGTCACTAATATCGATTTTCAAATGTCGAATCCAATCTCTACCCAAGATTGCCGTTTTCTTCTTTATTTCAACTATATAAATTTTTTCTTTTTTGAATTTTTTCATGTACTTGACCATAACTTCTGTTACGCCCACTGGATAGAAAATCTGACCTGTAAAACTACGTAACCATACATTAGTTTTTTTGTAATGGTATATTTAAGTTTAATGATTGAAACTCTTCGAGACTCATAAGTGTCAGACGGCTGTCTGTATCGCATTCAAATGTACATAGCTGATTGTTAAGTCGAACCTTCACCAGGATTCTATCGTCCTTAGAAGTTCTGTTGAAATTTACATCAATAATTTGATTAATTAAGTATTTTCACCATATTCTTCTTCTGTATCGCTCCTTGTTGAATCTGTATCTGAGATGTATTTAGTGTCATCCTTTTTTGACATTCGCTGTATTAAACAAACTTTAGCCTTGTGACCCTTTTTATTACATTTGTCACATTTTAGTTTGTCTTTATTTTTGCATTCTTTAGCGTAATGTGATGATTCGCCGCATCTTAAACAGATACCTTTTAGACCCAGTTTGTCAAAATCCAAATGTTTGTTCGCTTTTGAATATTTGTTCAACTTAAAATTTGAAGATTTAATTTTATTTACTGGAACTGCATTACTTCTATAAATGTCACGATTTTCTATTTTTGAAGCTTCAATGGCTAGAGCCATTTCTTTTGTTTTTCAAGAGTAATTTCCCCTTGCTGTAGTATTTTCTCTCTTATTTCAGGGTCCCTTAATCCTCGAATAAATTGTGCACGTAACATAAGTTCGATTACGGATTTTTCTCCTTGTTTTTGTAATCGACTTAGGAATTTGTGTTGCTCTGTCAGTATATTCTTCTTTGCACTTAGACGTTCTTTTATTAATGTAATGAGTTCATCAAACGTTTTTGAATCAGATCGATCAGGTGCAGTGAGATTTGCCAAAAGAGAAAAATGTTGAGAGCCCAGACAATTTATCAGCAGAATTACTTTTGCTGAGTTCGTTTCTTCATTATTTTCTGTCAAACCTTTCATTTTGAAAAAGTTTTCTAATCTTTGTAGATAATTATCGAGTTAAAATGCTCGAATTGTAATGAGTAACCTTGTAACATTGTAGTATTTAGTATTCCTACAGCGAAAACTAACTACGAGCTTCTAAATCCTGTAAGTCATATTTGTGCTCTTTATAATAAAATATATTCTAGTATCAATAGTATAGATATTTTTTGTGATTCATTGCAAGAATTTCGACGTAAGTTACTTCAATTTTTTTCACGAACTCATTAATTACTCTTTTTTCTTTCGTCATTAAATAAGATAAGCTGAATTATTAATTTATTCATTATTAATTATTACTAATTTTTGTAAATGTATAGTATAATCATTACTCTGTGTCTGCTCGTGTATTGCATGTATTGTTCTGTTTCTTGCTCTGTAATTGGGATTTTGTCCTGTTGAGTGAGTGATAAATAAATATATAAATATATATAAACATGGTTGAAACTGATCTTGATGATTGATTTACAATGGAAGCAACGGGCTGAGCTTGAAGTTTTTCGACCAATTTAGTCAATAGCTGCGAAACTAATACGTCTACATTTGCCATTTCTCCTTGTATCCTCGTCGCCAGTTGTTGTATTTGTGGCAATTAAAACTATTTATATTGAAATACTTTTTATTTTAATTATGACAGGTTACATATATCAATGTATTTCTAATTATGTATCCGTAGTAACAGGTTGTCAAACATATTGTAACTTTGATAACATGAATGATAAAATGTAGTGAACAAAACATAACAAAAGGCCAAATAAATTCAACCCCCACGCGCAGGAGAGGCTGGGGAGATGGTAGTTTTAAAATTTTAAATGGTAACCCCTATTTTTTATAGCAGAACCGGATAGAGGTTGAAAAAGTAAGTAGATTTTGTCTAAAAAATATGTATTTGTTACTGTAGTAGATGGCGCTGCAATCAACAAAATAGTTTTTCCGGATACAATCAAATCAAAGCAGTGTGGGTGTGTGTTTGTGTGTGTGTGTGTGTGCGTGTGTGGGTGTATGTGTGTATGTGTGTATGTCCGGATGTTGGAGGGACGATTCCCCAAAAACTATAAGACTTAAGACCTGTTTAACAATGAATTCCTCAATCTGATATTCCTGGGAAGAGCTGAAAAGATTTTGGTAACAATTGGAACCGGAAGTAGTAGTTTCTAAAAAAAATTCTTCTAAATATTATTTTTTGAAAATTTTTGATCTAGTATTGAAGAGCATAAAATTCTACTCAGTATTCACTTGATAACGATTGGAGATTTTATCAATCGAAACGTTGTGTAACTCAAAAAATAAAGACAATGAAAGTTCGAAATACTTCTATTATTCATAAAATTCTACTGCTCGTATTCATAAACACTCGTAAAAATTTTAAACGGTTCGTTATAATATTCATCCAATAAAAATAGTCGACACTGAAAGAAAAATCAAAATTCTATTTGTCAAAATAAATAATAATAATACATTTAATTTATTTATTATATCTTCTATAAATTTAGAGATAAAGACGCTATAATGTATAGAATAACGGGATGTAATAAGTCGAGTAGGCTAAAATACACTCAGGAAACCAGTTGACAAATTCAATTGTTTATAACATAATTTGTAAATGACAGATGTCAGTGTCAAAAATCAAAAGTTTTAGTTACATTCTGGAAGCTTTTCTGGGAAGTACATTCAATCTTTCTTATAGTTTTATTAATTAAATTTTTAAAATTGTAGGTAAAATGCATACATCCATCAGAAATACCGCGAATCTTGTTAATGAATTGGAAGAATCTCTGACACTTAGGAACTTCCTCATACAATGAAAAATAGATATAATTAGAGTAGTATATGTGCAGAAGACATGTTAAATATAATAAAAAACAATATTTGGGTAAAGTTCTGTATTTTTTTTGTTACAAAACAACGGTTCGATAGCGAAGTGCAATACAATACTTATATAACATAAAATGGAACTGGCGAGAGGTCTTGTGCTGGATACAACAATTTTTTTAATTTAATGCATTTTCTCTGTTTCGGCATTGGAATGTCGTATTCTATACAGTGTCCCACACTCTATGTTCAGTATAGGGTCTTATGAAATACCATGTTGCCAAATTTGCCTGCTGTTAGTCTACAAGATAGAAAGAGCAAAATATATGCCCAAAAAGAGATGAAATATTCTGGGTACTTCATTGAATTTATTTATGACTAGTGTACTTTCAGTGTACCTAAACTGGTGGGTGAAAAGAAGAATAAATAAATAATAAACTGGTCAGTTTAACAATTTACAAAAAATATAAAATAATACAAACACAAAATATAAGTAGGGTATAAAAACATAACAAGCGTAGGTAAATGAAAATAATTAATATATAAACTCTAGTCAATTTCAAGTAAATAATATAAAACATTTTTGTACTTAATTGGACATTTTACAATCTTCGTCAACAATATAAATTCCCTATATTACAAATTTCCATTCTACGAAAAGATATAGAGCTACATGAAATAATTAACACTATATTTTGTAACACTATACTTGCCGATTGGAGCAGACAGATATGATTAATTGAAATCCCTAATTTTTTGTGTTCCTCCTACGATACATTATCCCAATGTCATATTGATGAAGAAAATTTTTTTATGTTTTATGCTATTTATGTCGACATATTATATGATGAACTCATAAAAAGTTAAAATTATTAAGCATAATTTTTTTATTTAATTTATATCTTCTTATTTGATAATTTATTAATATTTAGGCTTGATAGAAATACTGCATATAATTTACATAGTTCATAAGTCTTTATTCTTTTTTTATAATCTTCAATTTGAATTTATAATATTTTAATCTCTGATGCATTTGATAAAGATTAGTATGCCGGGCGGTTTTAAAATATTGCATTGAAATATTACTTATTACCCTTATTACAGGTACAAATAGCTTCAGCATGTTTTTTACACCTCGGTTCCGGTTCCAACGCATCTTTTCGCGCCCCTGTGAATAAAACTATTTAGAACTGCAGATAAATTTCGGGTGATTCCAATAAGCCCTTGGGTAAATAAGAGACCCTCATAAAACTTAAATTGAACAATGTTAACTAATTTTGGCATAGCAATGAAAATTTATTAATGTTTCAATATTACATTACATTGAAAAATGGTACATGGTACAAAAAACATCCATAAGAATAACATTGTCTATCTCTGCTACACTGAAGATAGAGTGTGGGACACTGTATAGCACACAATTGATACTGGAAGAAGCTTCATTCTTAAATGTTTTTTGGTGACATTTTGTTATTTGGGGTTGGTGTGACCAGTAAATCTAAAAAGTGGCATTTCATAACGTTAAAAGGTTACGTAAAAGTTAACTTTTTAAAACAAAATTAGATAAATAACTATTATTTAATGCATGTAAATAACATGAGTATATTTTAACACAAAACATTGGGTTTGTCATATCCATGGTTACGACTTGACATAATTTATTTTTTTCACTACTAGCCTAGGAACCCACTATTATTTACCTTTATTTGACATGAGAAATTGTTTTTCACTACCGCTTGCTTGTAACCATGGTAACCTAGGTCAATAATAATTTATTATTAACCTTGGTCTATAATGCAAAACTGTCACTTTTCAATCAAACTCAAGCCTCCAAATCCAAATATTATTTAACTCATTAAACTCAAGAAAGGTGTTAAGTATATAATTGTATTTGCCGCTTAATTTTAAATTGACCTACGCTGCCGCCTCGCCCGGCCCCGGCCACTGTGTTGTTTTGAATGAATAAATCACTATTTTTTGTATTTGTAGGTAAATACATTTCAAAAGATTTATTTAAAAATAATAATAAACTAATAAGGCTGCTGACTGTAACAGAACAAAGTGTTTTTATTAAATAATTAAATCAAACTCAAATCAATGCCCATAAGTGAGGTTATCAAACCAAAGCAATGAGCGAAACGTCAAATAAAAACAATATTAACAAATAAATAAAGCAATTATTCATGCCAAATGATTGTTATTATCAATAAAAAAAATTCAGATAGGATTTATGTGCTAGTAGTGAAAAAAATAGTATATAAACCACGGTTGAGAAGATCATTATTGACCAGGCGCCTTGTATCCCTCGGGCTGCGCCCTCGAGTTACAATAGCGGCGCTGGGTTAATAATGATTATCTTCTCAACCTTGGCGTATAATATACTATATTTCGTGTCCAAGCCATTCATTATACTCGTAATATACATAAGGTACATGATAATAATACATGGTATTATATCCTACTTCGCTTTAGGTCCTAGAAATTGTCGCCATTATTTCCGACTTGACATTAGACTGACAGCAATGTATATGCCTGTCTCATTTAAAATAAATCATGGGGACCGAATTTTACAGAAGCATTGTTTTTAAATATTATAAGAAATTTCAAAATAACGTTCAAATAAACCAACTAACAAACAAGTAAACATAATGCATGATCACTCACAAATGAACAATAAATTGTAAACTTTTGATTTTAAACATTCTTTCCCATAAAAATATCCTTCATTCCTTGTCGCCCACAACGAACTCCTGGAGATTTTGAAAATGATATGATCTATAATGCTTCTTTTTAAATAACATCTATGTACAGTTTAGCTTTGCACCAACAGCTTGTCCTATGTCTCTTAATGTACATTGTTATTAAAGTCATAATTTCTTATTTTTTCTGTGCAGTTAAGACATTACAGGATATACTCCTCCTATTATTAATATCCAGGCTAGATGGAATCATTTCCTCTAAAGTTATTAACTATTCTTATTGATCAATTCCGTTCACATCTGTAAGTCTTACAGATCTGTAAATCTGTAAATAATGAACAAAACCGCAACGAAAGCTGCCACTATTATGTATAATTTTATATTAGTCAACAAAAATGGATGTGTTTTTGTTATTTTTTTGCAGATTTACAGATCTGTAAGATTTACAAATGTAAACAGAATCGATCTATTAAAATTGTTGCTTCACTTGGTGTAGGCCTGTCGAAAAATAATGCGCGGAAGTCTGACATTTGCGTTAAACTTGGATTAAAATCTGCATAGTACCACTTAATAATTTGCATTTTGTCTTCCACAGTACCACAGTATATATCATTGAATTTCAAGTTGGAATTTTTTTATAACACTGACAGAGGAGTAGTAATCAATAAGCAAATGTCAAATTCGTTCCCTCATTTTAAATGAGACAAGCAAATACACTGTTGTTGAATGATTTAAATTTGTTGTAAATATTTTATTTAGTTTTTTTGTGCTGTAAATGTGACTTTTGAATTTTGTCGTAGTTTAAAAGTACGATATAGTATATTATACTATAGAAGAAAGTCAATTATTAACCAAAATTATTATTTGAACTACTACTAGTGTAGTTAGTGTCTTTGCTTGATATTTACAAATAAATACCTACATTACTCATACTTCCACCCTTCTTACAAGAACCTATATCTGTTCTTTTGAAATAAATGTTACAAAATATTATTTCCATTGTCTGTTACTACTCTTGATAATAACACTTTCATGTTTTACATTAAATGACATATCATGTAAAGTTCATAACGTTGGCAGAAAAATTTCATTAAAATTACAAAGTATATGCTATGAGTAAACTTGAGACTAACAAGATCCTAGTTTAAGCTTCATAATTAAAAGATATTCTCATAATCATGTCTGTAATAATAATATACATTTCAACGAAAACAAAATAATGAAATAATATTCATATTTATCTAGACACGATCCATAATATAGTCTGTCTGATAAAATCTATAATAACAGAAATTAAGACTTGAGCCGTCAAATTTATTCTGAGATTGCCAGCAGCATAGAATAGTATATAATTACTGCTGAAATTTCTACATTGTGTTAATTAATAAGAATAATAAATATAGACAATTAGCTGCAATCTGATGATGCTCAGTAGGCCATGGGATTTGCTTTCAGCGCGTACAGCGCCTACTTCTTTCAATTGACTGTTACATTTTAACGAAACAACCACACATCGACTCGTTTGTTTATTTTAGTTTATTATTAAAATTTCACGGTTATCTGAGATCAATGTATATGTGCTTTATAATTGCACAAATTAAGTGTATAATTGGTCGTAAATAAGATGTGGGTAGTTGTAATTTTTACGTGTGGGTGAAAATGAGTATTTAAATATGTTAGATGTTAATGAATTAGTTGCAACTTTAATTAATTTTCACTTAATATGGTTATGTTTACCCTGAATTTATTAACAATTAATTAGTTTCACGAAATCAATTTAAATAATTTATTTCTCACATTTTTGCATTCAGTTACCTGGTCTGCCACTATATTATGTAGGCGTATGGCAATTAAAATATGTCTACAAAATTACCAGTATAAGTATTCAGTGCTTTTACTGTACCTAACACATGCAATTTATTAGACAAGATTTTTATCTTTTTAATTTAATTTTTAATCAATTACAAATATTTATTGTTAAGTAACAAATGACTAAAATATACCCTTATATTTAGAATTTGCAGTTTATTTTTGCTCGAATATTTCGAAATCAATTTTTACCTTAATCGAAAACCAATTTAAATTTAGTCATCAATTAAATATTATAAATATGTAGAAAGACTGACAACGCTATGGTAAATTTCCGTAGCACAGTTTTATTCCCAAGAAGTCTCTCTAAATGTCTAAATGATGACTTAACATCAGTGGATTTGAATATAAAGGGTCTTTTAATAAGGGCGCTCGATTTTTAAATGTAAATAAAACAAGTTGTGTGTGAGATATCCAGTTAATTTTATTTTATTTGAAAGATTATATTATGGCATTAAGTATGGAATATAACGTCGTTCAAATGTCCGCCGCGGTTTTGCTTGGTGGACCGTATTCGGGAGGTCAAATTTTCGATGACTTTGTCACATAATTCTGGCTAAATTTGCTGAATGGCATTTGTTATGATGCCTTTGAGGACATGAATTGTTTGCGGTTTATTCGCATAGATGTACGATTTAAGATAGCCCCAAAGGAATAAGTCTAAAGGCGTTAAATCGTACGATCTCGGTGGCCATTTCATGTCGGCGCTGCGCTCTCAAATCGCTTGTGCAGAATGTCCGTTGTGACATACGCTGTGTGACACGTAGCGCCGTCCTGTTGGAACCACATGTCATCGGTATCAGTATCATCTAGTTAGGGCACAAAAAGTTGCTTAACATCGATCTGTAGCGCTCGCCGTTGACGGTTGACAATGCCAATTTCGTTTTGGAAGAAGTACGTACCGATGATTCCGCCACACCAAAATCAGTAGACTTTGTGGTTAAATGCGGTGAGAATAAAAATCATGTAATGCGCGAAACGTTCCTTGAACAGAGCACTGATTTTGAAAATAAAATTTGTTGTTCTACACTATAACCTTCCATGATGATTTGCCATACACCTACTGAACAATTTACAAAAAAAATGACAGATGGTGCTTTAACAACATGGCTGCTATAACGTAACAAATTTCGAGCGTTCATTTTGAAAAACCCAAATAAATATATATATATATATATATATATATATATATATATATATATATATATATATATTCTTGTTTGATGAGCGAGTCTTACAATTTGACAGCAGCACTGATTTTCAAGAAAATAACACTATAATTGAAGTAGATTTTAGTGTATGAAAAATTAAAACTGCAAAATTTTGCCAAAATATAATAAAGCTTGTTTTACAAGTTTTAAAAATTGGGCTTAAAAAATATTGCATTACACTTGTCAATTTTAAGCCAAATAATCTGGAAACAGAGCATGTTCTATTTTAACTTCACTTTTCTAATGTTTTCCAGTACCTAATTTTAATAATACACCATCAACATGTCAATTTAATTATATGACTGTTAGATATAAATGACTTTGGTATTTAAATATGAAAAAAATCGGATGTGGCCGGCACATGATGTCCCGCCATGTTTAAAATAGCAATGAGCTTTAAGTAAAGTATCAGTTCCGGTTGATCGTTTGTAAACAAAATTTATTTTGTTGTTCCAATAAATAGAAAAATATGTACCTAACACAAAATTTTGGATTATATTTTATTGTGTTTTTCCTCGAAAATCTGTTAAGAGCTCCAAATTAAGTATCACTTCCGGCTTATCATATATAATCAAAATCTAATTTGTTGTTTCAAATTATATACGAGTTTTAAGTACCAAATTTGAGAAGTTTTGGGTCATATTTTAATACATTTTTTCAAGAAAATCTGTGTAGAGCTTCCAGTAAAATTCCACTTTCAGTTTATCAATTTTAGAAAAATGTAGTTCTCATATTAATATAGAAATCTTAAATACCAATTTTTAAAGTTTTGGATTATATCCTAATATATTTTTCGCGAAAATTTGTTCAGAGCTTCAAGTAAATTATCACTTTCGGTTTGTCAATTTTATGTTGTTTTCATCGACATAAAAGTTTTAAGTATTTATTAAAACTGAAAAGTTTTGGATTATAGTTTAATATAGTTTTCATTAAAAACTGTTATGGGCTTCAAATAAAGTACCAGACCACTTCCTACTCAATTTTTTTATATTAATGCAGAAAGCTTAAATACGGAAAATAGAAATTTTTGGAAGTTATAAGAGTTATCCTGGAAGAAAAAATCGTCACAGACATCATTATAAAAATAGTAAAATGTGTTGTGTTTATTCACTGAAAACTCACTATTGAAATTTTGGACAGGAAACATTACCTCCCTTACCTACGATATGATGTGAGGTAAAAAGTCAGGTTGTATAGAAATTGGTCAATTTATTGCACAATTTTAAGCTTTAGGTATACTATTTTATGATCAACCCCGGTGGTGCAGTGGGCAACGTAGCCGACCCAAGGATCCCGGGTTCGAATCCCGGGTAGGGTATGGATGGTTACAAATATATAAGGAAGAATTAAAACACCCCCATTTATCAAATTGTAATAAGATAAATAATGTAATTTTATTATACAATAAAGAATTATTATTATTGTTATTACATTATTTTATGAAATACAAAAACAAACATATAGCAATAAAAGTTCAAGAAGCTTACGCTTATAATCAACACTTTCTCAAATTTTATATTTTAATTTTTGTCTATACATCTGTATTATTTTTTATGTTTTTAAATTGAACACGGTCGATTTATTTAGTAAATATATATCCTACTGATTTTTCACTACTGTTATGTTCTTTGTTTCACTTTCACCACTTGGGTAAAAACTTTCCGCAAAGAAAGTACCATTTTATATGAATTATGTTTGGACGGTATTTCTTTTTCGCAAAGTTTTGATTAATGTATATTGATATTTATTTAACCATATTTATAAATAATTCTTCACTTCATTAACTTCACTCACAAACGCCAATATACAATCTGTGTTAGTTTTTGAGCAACAAAATTAGGGCCTGTCCTAATTAGAAAAATTGTTCAAATTCAATGGTTTAAAATGATTTCATGGATAAACTGATCGTCTGTTACAGTTACATTATGTGTCGTACACATGCATATTAGCAACATTATTCTAAGATACTTAATTTAAGTATAAATTTATTTTTAACCATTAGATTATGTCATAACTTATTTAATATTTCTGATAAAAATTCACTCATTTAAGCGAGAAATGATACACGGCGGCTATTTTACTAAAATAATCCAAGATGGCAGCATATCGCACACAGAGTTACTTATATGCACATAAGGTTGCCAGTCTACATATTATTTACGATAATATATGTGTTACATTAGCAACGAGATTTTCATTTTATAAAGTGTTACTTTATATATACTTCCACTAATAAACAAAATATTTTAAATTGTTTTATTATCAGTTTAAGGAACGTTTATAATTCAAGTTGCATTCTTGTAGCCGGCTACAAAAAACTTATATGAAGTAAAAAGTTACCCAATTTACAAACATTTGCATCAGTATTTATTTTTCACATTTATTACCTGAATATATCAATTAATTTCTTTAAAATAATTGCAAATGTAGTATTCTTCACGTAAGCATGGCGTTATGCAATAATAATTCATTTATAGGTAAGTTCAATTCGCTATAAAATCTGAATGAGAGCTGTCAGTGGGATTTTGATGAACTAATGGCGCCACTCCAGCAATAGCTCTCTGTGATTCAGCAATGAAATGTGCATGTGAGCAAGTAAGCGCTAGTACAAAATTTGTCTACAATTGCACATTCTCGTATCAAATCTGACAACCAACAGCGCTCATAAGAAGTATAACCTTAATTCCTCTTTTAAATTATTAATGAACCATAAATTATAATTATTTTCCATAATGTGTATTTACCCACAGAGAATGTAAACTGAAAATATTGTCGGATGACTCACTACTGTCACTGTCAAATTTTGACAATTTGATTTTATTGTTAAGGATTTACGATTGCAATAAAAGTGTTGCAAAATTATTGTTAAATTGGATACAATGTTTCTTATGTATTTTTATCTGATTATTTTTGCATCAAAATATTCGTAATAACCGTCATTATTTTCCCCGCTTTAAATAATTCAAATCGCTTTTACTGGAGTGCTGCCATCTGCGATAGCTTTGCCTGACAGCCCCCATTGAACTGACATCTACTATAGGAAAGTACTATCTTTGCATCAAAAAAACGCACATGCATATAAGACCATTAATCTAACCCTTTTCAGTAGTTTTTATGTCATTATTGATAAATCACGTAAGTCAACACTAGACACAAAAATAATAAAATACAGGCCAATGTATACGAATTATGTTGACAATTCCAAAATATTTCCTGAACAGAGTTACGACTTACGACGCCTTATGAATAGAATCTATAACCTGTGTGACAAAAAGAAACTTCTTCCATTACGTATGTCGTCAATAGTTTTTATTGCGTAATGCCATTTTTACGTGAAGAATACTATACTTGTATTACTGATAATTAGATTTTGTGTACATTTGTGAACAGTGAATAGGGTTATAGATACATCCCATATTGTCCTTGATATGAAATTTCCATAAATATCCTTAGCTAGACAATCCATCAGTGGTATGGTATGGTGTGCAGTGCAGGCTCCTCGGCCGATTCAATTCCAATCAATCTGGAACAATGCAGCGGCGGCTTCAGCGACGGGGACAGGGGCATCTCAATGATTGCTGTCGGCTTTCCGCTGCATGTGTAACAACACAGCGTCATATTTGATATAATCCAGTTTATCTAGCCTCGCACATCGTCATTGTTCCACTCACTGCATTGTTGCATTGTCAGCCGCGTCACCTACCTAATACTGTGTGCTGGACCGTCGGCGCCACTGATGCACAGAGACGGACCAGGAGGATGCATTGCATATCATTCATCTTTATATACTTGCTATCTAAATAATATTTGCGACTGAAATGAAACCAGTAGCCATTTAGTAGTAAATTAGTGAAATCTTCAAATCCTTAATACTTACAAAAACTTTCACATTAATATTTGTTGGATTTATTATCTTTTTAATCATTTGTGTCAACCGTTTATCACGTCAAAAAAAAGTATATTCGTTTCACCACTGCTGTAGAATAAAGTAACTCACTAAATGACTGTTCGTTTCGCTTTCAATTGTTGCTACTAATCTGGTGCAGTAGCGTCAAAAAAATTACAGCAGATGAAGTGGCAACACCATTGTCGTAATATTGATGTAGGCGTGTTGTACTATTTTTATGTATTCTAGTGTTGATTAGTTTTGGTCTGTTGTAAAAATTATGAATATTTTGTTATTTTGGAAGGCAAATATTAATACACATTTAAATTTTGCAATATATTTTGACAGATATACTTACAGTTAAAATAAGATTCAAATTAAATTAAAATAAACAATACGTAGGTAGAATATGAACAGATTGCTATATTTTAGTGATTTACTATTACATCTTACGTTTTACTGTAAACCATTTTCTGGAATGTCATTAACTGCGTCGTTTTGTAATAAAAACCTTAGTACAGATGCGAGAAAACCTAGAAGTATTAAGTCTAATATACTAGATTTTGCTTTATGGTTATTGCAAATGGGCTACTTGCGTGGTACTGAAAATCCGATTTCTGTCACTATACATGTAATGTTATGTTGAAAACATATATAAAAATATAAATTTTATTTTAAAAAAATTATTTGCTTTTTAGTAAATTAAGAAAGAAAATTTTCTGTGACGTCATTATATTTAACTGGAGAACCATGTTTAAAAATGTAACGTATAGATGGCATGCGAGAAAGTTTTAATTTGAATTTGACATTAGTTCATTTTTCTCTCTCTCTCTCTGGTCTCTCAAATATATTAATTAATTCACAAATAAACAAATAGGTAATAACATGTAATTTAAAATATTAATACTAAAAAGATAAATTAAAATACTAACCTCCAAACTATTATTGAAACGTCAAACAGGAGATCTACATTACCTGTACAAACCTTGTACAAACAAACGCAATGGCTTTACGACCATTCATTGGTGCGGCGTAATTCTACGTCATACATGGCGGGAATTCAAATAATCAAATTTCATTATTTTTTTTCTGGCTAATTAACTAAATTTTGTCAAAAGAAAAAATTTGGGTAGCAAGTTTTTACCTGCTCTTCAAAAATATTAAATAAAAAAAAGGTGCGCAAGTAGCCCATTGCTGTATTAAGCATTTTTTTTTTCAATTTTTATTTCTCATTTTGGTTTATTCCTTTCCTAATTTCTGTGGATCATTGCCTTTATTTTCATTTTATTTAAACTGTAAATCCTTTTTTCGAGGCACGCCATTGGGATCTCGGGAACCTATAAGAGATGCGACCTCGAATTAGGGCAATGTTGCCCCATTTATAGACCAATTTATAGATGTATAAGTGCAAAAATTCAAAATTTGCTGATTTTTAATTTTTCACATAACTTCTAAATATTAAATAATATGAAATTTTGGTTTACACTTCACCCTATATAGAATAAATCGTGGATGATTTTTTTGTAATTTGCATTATGCTAAAACTGATTACTAATTTATTTAACTAGCATAAATCTACATGGGAAAAGTATAAATTCTGGCTTACTATAATTAAATTAAATTATAATTGAGATGTACTCTATTAATTTAACTTTCTGAAACTACATTTGCGCATATCTTTTCTATTATTTTGTATTTAGAATAAAAATTGGCTTGATTTTATATTTTTTGTAATGGAAATATTTAAAAATAAGTTTGTGGACATGTACGTATTATTAGTTATTTATATATCACATGAAACCAGGCCATAGGCGATTAAAGTACATTTTCATTGAACTAATTGCAAGTAAATACCTATGTGCAACAATGTCAACTTTTTGTTAGATACGCATGCGCATTTCAGTGCATATTTCAAAATATGTTGATATTGTATTAGAGACTTTTATTTTAAATTGGAATTTGACATTTGTCAGCTGATTCGTTAAAATGTTTGTCAACTAATTAATAAATGGATGATAAATCTTTTGGTTCTCGCAGCAGTAACAACACATTTTATTGTAGGTAAGTGCAGCTACAGTACTTACCGTAAGAAAAAATTTAATATTTCAAAGAAGATAATAATATGGAGAAAAAATTGGCTCAAAAGTCCAACGTTGTATACGCGTAGGAGTGCCAGCTGTTCGAGTTGTGCCGTTGTGCTCATCTTTCTTGCGCAAATAATTGAACAAAACCTCAGAGCACAAATTAATGTACTAATCTGTGACAAAACGTTATTGAAAGAAACAGAACCGGTTCTATTTTTCTATGTACATAAAAATTGAATAAAACTTACAACGACTTTTCATGTGTACAACGAAAATTTTAATATAAAAAATGTACTAAAACATTTAACTTGTCATATAGGCTTAACATGGGAAAACAGTTGTTCCTGTGTATAAATGGCTTATTAATTTTAGATAATGCTTCGAATAAATGTTAACTAAATTCTGCAACTAATTCAATAATCATATTTTATTTTGCATGTTTCGTAACAGAGAAAATTCAACTTAAAATTTTATAAAAGTTACCTATTTCCTTATACAGGTGGGGCACGGGAAACAGACATTTTTAAGATAATCACAAGATCGTTATTGTTTGCTTGAAAAAAAAAAAAAATACTCACAGAAAAGCATTCATGGGGACGTAGCATTTCATGACATCCATGTGTAGATAATCACATCTTGCAAATAATGTCAATTTTTGTTGACGCCTTGTTGTAGGCGTGTTCACGGAAATTTATCCGATTTGGGCGATATATTGACTATTATTGTCTAAGTGCAATTATTATCTATGAGGGTGCCTCAAGTCTCATGTCGTCTACGAGAACAATCCCTGTACATTAGATGAGTTGAAGTACGCGATTCGTCAACAAATGGCACAAATTGTCACAGCCTGTTAGAAAGAGTGGGGCCCAATTTTTGTGAACGCCTACAACAATGCGTTAACAAATATGGACATTATTTGGAAGAGGATATTATAGACACATAAATATCATGAAATGCTCTCCTCACGATCACGAATGTGTTTGAGTCAATTTTTTTTCCAACACACCCAAAGAAATTTTGCTTTAATAAGGAGTTTCAAAGTCTACGGCTTTAAAAAAATACTTATTGGATATCAAGGTTCATCATATGTATATATAAGTAATATTAAGGTGACTAACTCATCGGCAAATAGATCAATCAGACACTTTTCTTAGATACGCTATCAGATATTCTTCGTAATATGTGATCATATCGTACCATCCATGAATATAAATAAGCAAGTAATATTTTTGATATTTCGTAAAAATTAGTTGGTTTATTCGTTGTATAGTCTTAACATATATAACTTGAGCTTCGAAAATAATCTGAATATACAGTTTGCGGACTCGACAACACATTTCGTATTTTCGATTATTTTCATCATCGTACCCCAGCGCCTTTGTCATATATCCGTCTCACTCAGCTCTAGAAACGTAGATCTTGGTGTAGATGACGTCACACGCGCTATCGATTTTCTCGGGTATCATTTGTTGAAACACGGATCTAATATTTTTATGCACAAATTAACAAATTTAGAAAATTTGGAAACACCTATTGCAGGTTAAATCAAATATATTTACTTTCAAAAAGGATCCAACAAAGTTAGAGTTGATTTAAAAGTATCCTTGCTTTCAACCTTTAATTAGGATTTTGAAACAGAAGTAAAGCATATAGTAATAGTGGAATATCTAAGAAGGAATCAGAAGGATTATTTAGATTCAGATCATATGAATCTGAGAAATTTATTATAGGTTAGTGTTCCAAGAAAAGTTCAGTTATTTTAATTTGTTTGTTTTATAGAAACTAGAAAGTGAATTAAATTTGCAGATTTAAAAAAGAAATTTTAAGCATTATAAGATATATTCGAAAAGTCAATTATTAAAGTGTATCTGATAATAATTTATAAGATAAAATATGAAATGGTACGACTCATTTAATTTATGCAGTCCGTTTTAGCAAACTTACACAGTTTTTCTCAAGCTGCACTACAATGATTCGAGTTGCATTGAAATATTATAGTACTCCTTATACCAATAAACGGAAGAATAGACGATATTGAAGGAATTTTAATATAAAAATAATAATAATAATAATAATGATAATAATAATAATAATAGTAATAATAATAATAATAACAATAATAATAACAACAAAAATAATAATAATTAATAATAATAATAATAATTAATAATAATAATAAATAATAATAATAACAATAATAATAATAGTGCTAGTAATAATAATAGTACTAGTAGTAATAATAATAATAATATAATAATAATAAACTTTATTGGTTCAGCCTAAAATATTTATTGTAGCATTATGTATTATTATGTAATTACTACAATTACTTTAAGAGATGTGAAAGCGACAGTGTTATTATTATGTATTATTATAAAATATATTCTGTTTTTAAACAATTTTTAAGAAATCTCATCTGATAAAGTCGTATGTGGTAATATGGTGAACGAAACCGTACGACTGAAATAAATAAATAAAATTTCACTGTAATCCAATATTTTTTTTTTTTTCATAACAAATTCAAGTTCTTCTTTGAATGTAATTTATTTTTCGTTATTTAATATTTAAATATCTATTGGTTCTGAAAGTAATATTTTATCTTTGGAAGTGAAAGGAGCGTTATTTTTTGGAAACTGCTAATTATGTCTATATTTGCAAAATATCCAGAAGCATTTTATTTTTATTTCCACCATCCCTTGCAAATCCTGATGTACTTGTACTAGAACCATTAATGTGGGTTACCGCAATCAAGGTAAAAATTAATTGTATTAATTTCTTTAATGAATAATGAGTTCACAATGAAGTTTTAGTTGTATGAAATGAGCCCAGTTAACATCAGCTGTCATCACAAATTGTCAAAATTGTATTGACTACGCATGAGCAGTACAGGTGGAACAAATTCGAGTTCCTTATATGAAAAACTTGCTTATTATGCACGCAACAGAAAATTAATGTAGGTCTTTATAGGCCAACATTTTGTTACAACTTTAATAGGCACCAGAGGTATTTTCGATCGTTTTTTGTTTTTAATCTACAGATTAAAACTTGATTTTCGCTTATTTTGAAAATACTGATAGTTAACTGTACTATTTTTACAAGGACGTCAACGTCATAGGTGTCTTTGCTTTATACAAATACAAATTTCTAATAAGATTTTGATTACAGTGATGAATAAAATAAAAACATTGTATTATACCATCTTTATTATTATTTATTTAATTTTCTTTTCTACTCTGAATTTTTACATGAACCAAAATACATTTGGGTGAGATAATATTTACAACGCATATTACATTTTATTTGCACTTTTCCTACTTTATTCGGACTCATGTCATCTAGGATGTGACAGATTTATCATCAATCTGTACGTAGCAGAGGTAGAAAAGAGAGTAATCCTCGCTTAAATAATTATATGTGCTTTCAAGCAATTTTTTTTAAGAAAATGTAATTATTGGTTTAATAGATTTTATGTTTCACGTAAAAGTATTATTAATTCTTCAATGAATACAAATTTCACATATTCTGTAACATTGACATTATCCCTAAAATTTTCCTCTTTTGTTCTGTTTTGGTATTGCTATTGCTCTCTAACGCCAGCATTGTGAACTAACCGCCAACTGCCATGTTCGCGGATTAATCAGGAAGCTATCAGCAATACCTATGCTCGGAAGCAACAAAATGATGAGCTGTTGTTGTTTTTGATAATTTGTTTTTAGTGATTTGTTGAACGTCGGGGTAATTATGTATTGTTTTGTGTTTCCAATGCGGGGAAATAAGTGAGATTTTAACTTTGTTTTGTGTTACACCAATCATTCGCTGTTATTTATTGTCCACATTCTATTACATTACATTCTATTCAATGTACCTATAATGAATTTATGAGTACCTACTGCAAGCTACAAGTTATAAGTTTATTTTAAGTCTAAATAAAATTTTAACTGAATGTTCCATACACAAAAAGCGCTTTAGTGTTTTACCTGCACATAAAAAAATTAGAATTTGCAATGTGCAATAATATACGCACATGTTTTTGGACCTCTAAATTGATAAAGCAAAATTTATTGTGTACATTATTAGGATGTTTTATACAATAAAAGATGGATTTGTACATACAAAAATTATTGTTTATCATGTTTGTCTATACATTCGTAAAAATAAATAGTTTTAATTTCTTTTCTACATTCTCTTCTTAGTCTTTTTGCATCACATCGTTAGTTTCTATTTTTGATTATTAAAGGTACTTGCCTGTATTTATAATAATACTCGAAACTCGAAGTAAATAGATTCTGCTATAGAACCAAAAAATGTTGTTATGATAATCCTTATTAAATACGCCCAATATATTCTAGCTGATTCATCGATCTCGATTATTTTAAATATTATGGAAAAAAAATCATTTTACTTTAAAATTTTCAAATGGAACACTCTATCTATCTATCTGTCTATATATATATTTAAATTAAAAAAGTATATAACATTTGCTTGGTATAAAAATAATTATATGTTATATTATTAGTAACTTAATTAATTACTGTGATCATCTATTTTATATATTTATTTATTGCTCAATCAGAAATGAATTAGACTATCTTAGGCTCCAATGTCAGTTGGAGCAAATTTACGAGTGGTGTAACCAACGTAATTTTAAAATGAACTCCAGTAAATGCAAAATTATGCCTTATTAAAAAATAAAAAAAAAACGATTATGTTTAATAATCATATTGGTAACTAGTAGGTATATACTAGAAAGACCATCTCATTTTAAGGACCTTGGAATTATTTTTGTTTTTGAACCACATATGTCTTTTGTAAAACATGTTACAGAATTGGTTAATTCTGCTTTTTAAAAATACTGGGATTTATATTTAGAAATTGTAAACAATTTTGAAACGTGAACATAATTATAATATTGTTTAATTTATAAATAAACGAATACAGATATGTGAAAAATTCATTAATCTCACTGGGATTTGTACCCAGGGCCTTCCGATATCTAGTCGGACACTCTTCCAACTGAGCTATTAGATCCTGCGTTCTTTAATTTTTCACACTTCACATACATTTGTTGTATTCGAGATTTGTCTCCCACTTGGAGTATCTTCACCCGCACAATGACGATACGCCAAGTGGGAGACAAAACTCGAATACAATAATGTATTTGACGTGTGCAAAATTCATTAACTTTACGGAATCTCATAGCTCAGTTGGTAGAGTGTCCGACTAGATATCGGAAGGCCCTGGGTTCATATCCCAGTGAGATTCATCAATTTTTCACAAATCTGTCTTCGTTATTTATACAATTTAATTTGAACACTTAACACTGTTCATTGTAACCAAGTTACAGAAATTCACGATTGAAATACATCTAAATAGTTATTTACACATTTAATAGTTATGTTCGTTCTAAATTAGAATATGCAGCATTAATATGGTATCCAATTTATAAATGATACATTATTAGGGTTGAGGTTGTGCAAAAACGTTTCCTAAAATATTTAGCATTTAAATGTGATAATATTTATCCTGAAAGAGGTTCAGATTATAACAATTTATTAGTACGTTTTAACTTTAAATCTGTAGAAACACGAAGAATCTGTCAGTCAATTATATTTTTGTTAAAACTGCTGCAAAACAAAATTGATTGTCCGGCCTTATTACATTCATGTACCTCGTCTAACATCCAGACTAAAATTATATTTTCAATGTCCAAGAGTCCAAGAGCTACAACAAATACACAAACCAGGTCTCCAATTTATATCATGTGAGACAATACTAATAAAATTGTTAGTGGTATAGATTATATTCACTATATCACCGAATTCTCTTATAAATGTATTTGCTGATTTGGATAAAAATTTAGATATCTCTTTACTCATATGTTATATTTCTTTTTATATGTATTTTCTGATTTGGATATAATTTAGATACCTACTTACTTTTTTACTTTTTATGTTATATTTCTTTTTAAGTAGGTATGTATATTCCTGCAAAAATATTTATATTTATTTAATTGTATTTTTGTCCTTTTTATGGTGTACACTGTTGGGCAAATAAATTATTATTATTATTAATTATTATTATTATTGTTATTATTATTATTATTATTGTTAACTATTATTATTATTATTATTATTATTATTATTGTTGTTATATTTGTTGTTATTATTGTTATTATTA